>OX388307.1:22927248-23262194 GCA_947579605.1 Athripsodes cinereus | reverse complement strand
ATTCGGAATGCAATAAAAGTTTTGTAATCATATGTATGAGAAAACTTACTGAGATGGTATATTGTTAAAAATAATAAACTTTGTGATGGAAATATTACATGGACTCAAATATCCCTGGTTACAACATTTCCCGAAATGTAATTAGCAGTCTTCATAATACGTGAAATTTAATAGACAGACGTAATACAAATACATTATCATTACCAAAAATAATAGAAATATTATGAAAATAGAGTCTCCAAAAAAGAATGGACCTTTATCAATCTTTTCCGTAAGATTTCGAGTGTCCTGTAAAAGAAAATTTTTCATAAAACATCACACACAAGGTAACTATCATCTAAAATTCGACGATTAGGTGCCACCTCTGAATGATTAAATTTTATGGCACAGAGACGACGATCTGTACATTAATTACAAGGAATTTGTCTGCTGGCTACCCCACTTGTAGGTGAATGCATTATGATATAAATAACTTAAGTGAAAATATTACGCAAAAATGCGTTATTTCTTCTATCATAGTGCGAAATAATATCCTATATTTACATTAAAAACTTTTCGATAATTGACGATGACTACTTATTTTGAGCGTAGTGGGTATTAATGAACTGGATTTGAAGTTTTGTTTTGAAAATTTACAGTTTTCATGCAAGAATTTTGAATATCTGCGCAAATTCTTCTTGGAGAAACTGTAATAAGATAAAGGTGATATTATGGGATAGGTGGAGTAGGGTGGGTCGAAATTTATAGAGAATTTGTTTTTATTTTTATATTACAGGAACTTACCTCATATATGGATCATCTTGTAGAAACATAACTCAAGATTTATTCCATATTTCGCATACTTACCAGCCCGACTGAAATCGTTATTTGACAAAGAGATCACGCTGGTGCTCCATTCAAATTCAAATATCTCAACTATTTTTCTGTATTTCTTCAAAAAATTTTTTTCATCATAATCCTTATATTCACAGCCAGAAAAAGTATAAGAATAGTTTTTTACGATTTATTAATACATAAAAAGTTATGGGGTAAAATATTAGAAAAAAAAATTTTGTTATTCCGAAAAAAAATTTTCATACTCAAAAAAATATTAATTGTAATTTGTTTAGACTTTTTTAATATATTTTTACAAAAACAAACATGTTTCCAGATTATATATCTTTTTTCAGAATACAAAAAGGTTTTTTATTTACATAGATATAATGAAAAACATTTAGCAAGGTGCCATGCGCTTGGCAGCCATCTTTAATCCGCCATTTTGGATAGAAGCTCACATAAGATTTTTAGAGACTTTTCAGGATTTCTTCCAGAAGCATCAAGGAACCATCCCTGAAAGTTTCAGCTGGTTATAAATTATTTCCCTGAAAAATCCTATATTTCCTGGGCTATCAAGGGACCTTACATCCCTTGTGTCACTGTGACCATAACAGATCTATTGTGACATCCTTCTGTGTCATATCTCGCTCTCAAGACCTAGGTGCGTCATGTAGCTCACTATTTGTCTTGGTGTGAGAAGTCTCACTTTCTCAGAGTCCAGCAGTGGACCTCCGAGGATGTGACTTCGGTTGCGAGCGAGTGCGTCACAGTTACAGAGGATGTGGATGGGCGTTTCATTTTCCTCTGAACAGAATCTGCAGGTTGGGGTATCTGACAATCCAATTTTTGTCATATGCTTCCTTAGTCTGCAGTGTCCTGTCAAGGTCCGGGTTAGAATCCTTATTTGATTTTTATTAAGTTTTAAAACTTCTGTGGTGAATTTCCGCGAGTACCCTGTCATCAGTTCCTTCGCGTGCTTCAACCCTATGCTGTTGGACCAAATTTCATGGCTTTGATCCATGGCCCAGTTTTTTAGACTAAGCCTGATAGTGCTAGACGGTAATCCGCATATAGGCTCAGGACCTATTGGTAGACTCTCAGCGCCAGTTCTAGCAAGTTCATCGGCAGCTTCGTTGCCTATGACTCCACAATGCCCCGGTACCCAAACCAGCCTTACGGCGTTATTCCCGCCCAGGCGATTTAGAACCTGTATGCATTCAAAGGTTAGTTTAGATCTCACCTCTACGGAACCTAGGGCTTTAAGCGCCGCCTGGCTATCCGAAAGGATATAGATCTTTTTGTTGTGGTATGATCGGTGAAGGTTCATATGAGCACACTCCAAAATGGCGCTCATTTCTGCCTGGAAGACAGTGGCGTATTCTCCTAAGCAAACTGATTTGCTCAATTTAGGTTGGGCGCCAAAGATTCCAGACCCTGCCCGACCGTCTTTTTTGGATCCATCTGTATACCATTTGATGTCGCCATCTCGAAAGGAGTAGGGATTATTTTCTCGCCAGGTTTCTCTTTCAAGTATTTCTACTGTGTAATGTTTAACAAAGCTGTAAGCCACATTCATGGTATCTGAAGGCATATCCACGATGGGAGCTTTGTTGAGGTCTGAATATAATCCTCTCATTATGCTGGAGCGCCAATTGTTCTTGCCTCCCTTTGCCGCCCGTAGCAATGCCATGCGAGCCTCTTTTTGCACATGCACGTGCAATGGGCTCAGACACAACATCGCCTCTAAGGCAGTTGTGGGTGTTGAGGACATAGCGCCCGTTGTGAGAGGACATGCAAGTCTCTGAATCTTATTCAGGACATTTATGCATGTCTTCTGCTGGGTTTTCTTGTGCCATACCACACAGCCGTAGGTGACCATTGGTCTAACCATAGCTGTGTAGAGCCAGAGGGCTTGCCTCGGTTGAAGGCCCCATTTCAACCCAGCTATTCTAAAGCTCGTACCTAGAGCTATCTTTGCTTTCTTGGTGATGTGTTCCAAGTGTGGGTTCCATGTAAGCCGTTGATCCAGGATAATACCCAAATACTTAACTTCCTTGGAAAATGTTATAGTCTCCCCGAAGAGAGTTGGTGCCTTAAGTCCACCCAGCTTCTTTTTGTTGGTAAATGGGACTATAACAGTCTTGTTGGCGTTCACTGAAAGACCGTAGTCTTTACACCAGGTTTCTACCAATTTCAGGGCCTTTTGCATTTGGCTGTATTTAGATACTATGTAGTATTTTATCTGGAGAATAACAATCCGGTGTAATATTGGGGTTTTATTAAGCACAAAGGTCAAAATTTACTTTTGGTGTGCCTAGCTAATTTATTTATTATATCAAAATTAATTATTTCGTATTTAATACATAGTATAGTATAATATGTACGCATCGGCTATTCGTCAGTAACAGAAATTACTGTCACTGTCACTGTCAAATAATGACAGTTTTGACCTTGAAGTATTTTACAGTAAATTATGTAACGCATCGGCTATTTGTCAGTAACAGGAATTACTGTCACTGTCAAATAATGACAGTTTTGACCTTGAAGTATTTTACAGTAAATTATGTAAACAAAACGGCATGGTTTTGACGTCTGTCAATTCAGTGGCTATACGTAAGGAATTTTATGCAAAGATAAACAAAGCCACGCTGTTTTGAAGTCTGTCAATATTGGCAGCAGTGTGACCAGATTTGGTAGTTTCCTACTTTTTTGGTAGTTTTTGAGGCATTTGCAAGAATGTTTAGTAGTATTTTGGCAGTTTTTGTATTTAGTCGGCAAATTATCGGGTACTTGGGAAAAGTACCCGATACTTACTGATCGAAAATAATTGTCGGTACAAATACGGGATACATTTTAGAAAAAGGTACTGCGAGAAAATATTGTTGAAGAATACCGAGGAGTTTTTGAAATACTTCAAATTCCTATACCATTTTGAAAATTCGGCGACGGGGGGGGGGGTAGAAATTTAAGCGAATAACTTTTTTTCAATAGTCGGTATGAAAGTATCCGAAAAGTAACGACAGTCGGTACAAATACCCGGTAAAAAGGTACTATGCTAAAATATTGTTTAACAAAACCGAGGAGTTCTTGAAATACTTCAAATTCCTATACCATTTTAAGAATTTAGTAGTTTTTGACTTCCCCATTTAGTAGTTTTTGAAAATAAAATCTGGTCACACTGATTGGCAGTCGTAAATGTGCGGCCCGGCCGCACAACAATATACTTCAAATATGGAACATTTGATAACTTAACTTCACCTTAAAACTTCCACCCCCCCCCCCCCTCGTCGTTAAATTTTCAAAATGGTTTAGGAATTTGAAATGTTTCAAAACTCCTCGGTTTTCTTTAAGAGTATTTTCTCAAAATACCTCTTTCAAAAAAGTATCGGATACTTATACCGACTTTTATTAAAAAAAGTGTGTAATAGATATTTTGCAATTTCTCTATGGAAAAGTTCACCATAGATAAATTTTATAATTTTTTTCTTTTTTCTATGTAATTACGGACAAAATTTGTATTATTTAATACAAATTTTGTAGCCTATTAGGCTACAAAATTAGCAATATTTAATAGCCTTTGCCATTATGTAAACAAAACGGCATGGTTTTGACGTCTGTCAATTCAGTGGCTATACGTAAGTAATTTTATGTAAAGATAAACAAAGCCACGCTGTTTTGACGTCTGTCAATATTGGCAGCAGTGTCACCAGATTTGGTGACACTGCTGCCAATATTGACTATTTCTTACTTTTTTGAGGCATTTGCAAGAATGTTTAGTAGTTTTTATTTCTTTGATAGTTTTTAGTAGTTTTTTGGCAGTTTTTGTATTTAGTCGGCAAATTATCGGGTACTTGGGAAAAGTACCCGATACTTACTGATCGGGGCCACTTGCAGTCGTGGGGGATTTTAATAAAAATAATCGAATTCAGTAAATTTGAGGTCAGAAAACACAAATAAGTCAGTTAAATTTTTTTAAATATCTTAATTATGGAGAATTTCCAAAAATAAAACCCAATATTTTTGACGTTTTGCAAAACACTCTATACAGCTGATGACGTCACAGAGTCCCGTGAATCATAGAAACTTTCGCAACCACAGATTATAATCTCATACAAACACGGGACTCCGTGACGTCACAGTGCCGCCATATCGTTTTTGATCATTCCCAGAAAATCTAATTTTTAAAAGCTAATATCTAAAAAAATAGTTCAAGAAAAATTAAAATAAATTGTGGTTGTGTTTCTTTCATACTAATTTACAATTTTATGTAATAAAAAAAATCTGCAAGTGGCCCAGTGCGAGAAAATATTGTTGAAAAAAACCGAGGAGTTTTTGAAATACTTCAAATTCCTATACCATTTTAAAAATTCGGCGACGGGGGGGGGGTATAAATTTAAGCGAGTAACTTTTTTTCAATAGTCGGTATGAAAGTATCCGAAAAGTAACAACAGTCGGTACAAATACCCGGTAAAAAGGTATTATGTTTAAATATTGTTTAACAAAACCGAGGAGTTCTTGAAATACTTGAAATTCCTATACTAGTAGTTTTTGACTTCCCGATTTAGTAGTTTTTGAAAATAAAATCTGGTCACACTGATTGGCAGTCGTAATGTCCGATGACATTTCTTATTACGTTTTCGGTTAGTTTGCTTTATGAGAAAGCAAACTTTCAATGCTTGAATAGTGCAATATCATTTAAACATTTGTCATCTTGTATATTTCATGTTTTATAGGTATGTTCCCGTATAAAGAGCATTAAGCTCGTATATTTTGTCTGAGAACAAAGTAATTTCCATAACCGGATAAAGTGTGCTTCTAGGAAGTGCGAAAGAAACATGTGGTGAAGCTAAAGTTGGACGTAAGAAAGGCGATGCATGGTGGGATAATGATGTGAAAGAAGCTTTAGATAAGAAGAAGAATGCTTGGAAAGACTTACTGAGTGTGAAACAGTATGACACATGTGAAAAAGAGCGAAAGAAAGAAGTTTACAAGACATGCAAGAAGGAAGTGCGTGAAGTTGTGAAAATGAAGAAAAAATGCTTGAAGTTGAAGAATGTAAGAAATTGTCTACGTATGCGAGTGAAAATATGAAGATTTTTTGGAAGGAAGTGAAACAAAAGAGGACGGGTTCAAGTGTGAACAGTATGAAAGGTATAAAAGACAAGGATGGATGTGTGTTAGTGAATGATGAATGTGTGTTACGGAGATGGAAGGAATATTTCGAAGATCTGTTTGAATGTGATGGTACAAAATGCAAATGAGTATGACGACAGTGAAAGCAGTGTGAATGAAAACGATATGATAGACATGAATGAGATTATGAATGCATTAAAAAAAGCGAAGTGCGGGAAGGCTGTAGGGTATGATTGTGTTGCCGTTGAGCTCATCAAGTCTGGTGGACCGGGGGCTCTCGCGTGGTGTTTGGAACTTTTCAACGATTGTTGGAGAGAAGGTGTTACACCAGAGGATTGGAGGAGGGCTATCATCTGCCCCCTGCACAAAGGGAAAGGCTCTAGACTTGAATGCGGGAGTTATCGGGCTATTAGCTTGCTGAGCTCAATAGGGAAACTGTATGGTAGAATTTTGATTGAGAGAGTACGAAAGATAACTGAGTGTAAGATATGGGATGCGCAAGGAGCTTTTTTGAATGGCAGAGGGTGCACCGATCAGATCTTCTCCCTGCGAATGGTTATAGAGAAGTTTCTGGGTAAACACCAGAGGCTTTTTTGTGCGTTCGTGGATCTGGAGAAAGCATATGATCGAGTGGACCGGGAAAGGTTGTAGCGCGTATTGTCGGAGTATGGGGTGAGCAGCCGGTTGATCCGCGCAATATCTTCACTTTACGTGGGAAGCTCCGCTTGCGTGAGGGTAAATAACACTCTCTCGGAGTGGTTTGTCCTCACCAAGGGAGTGAAGCAAGGTTGTGTCATGTCTCCGTGGCTGTTCAACCTATTCTTCGACTACTGTATGCGACCTGTGAAAGAGATGGATGTTGGTGTCGAGTTGAATGGGTTTCGGGTGAATGCATTGATGTACGCAGATGATTTGGTGTTAATGGCTGAGAGTGAAAGGGACTTACAAGAGATTGTTACGTGTGTGTATGATAGTTGCAATTTGAATGGTTTGAAAATGAATGTTATGAAGATGAAAGTTCTTGTTTTTGAAAGAGAGAATGAAAAAACGATTTGCGAGATTAAAGTTGGTGACGAATGTTTGGAGCAAGTAAGTGAGTATGTATATTTGGGAAGTATGTTTACGAGGGATGGAAGATGCGATAGGGACATTGAAAGAAGGAAAGTGGCCGGTGCTAGAGTAAACGGTGCACTTCGACCCATTGTCAGCAATGACAATGTGTCAAACATGGCTAAAATGCTGGTGCACAATACCATTCTGGTACCGTCAATTACGTATGCAAGCGAGACATGGACGTGGTTGAAGAAGGACGAAAGTGGAATAAATGCAGTAGAGATGCGATCGTTGAGAAGAATGGTTGGTAAAACGCTGCGTGATAGAGTGAAGAATGAGGATATTAGAAGAATGAGTGGATGCAAGAAGAGTGTTGTGGACAGAATGCGCGTGAATAAACTACGGTGATTTGGACATGTTGAACGAATGAACGAGGTAAGAATGACAAAGAGGATATACTTGTCTGAAAGAAAGGGTGTGAGGAAACGCGGGCGTCCGAGAACCACGTGGCTTGATCACGTGGATCAAATTCTCAACGACGGCCGCGTGTTGAGTAAGAGGAACCGACGTGCGTGTATGAGGAACTGTATGAATGTGGAGGAAGCGAAGGAAGTGTGTAAAGATAGATCTGTTTGGCGTTCCGTTCTCTCTGCCTACCCCACTTGGGACACGGCGTGAGGGTATAGTATAGTATAGGATAAAGTGTAATAAATCGATTAGAGCATGGGTGGCCAACCTTTTCAGCAGCCGGGCCAAATTTCAGAATGAGATTTCCTACCGGGCCGCACAACAATATACTCCAAATATGGAACATTTGATAACTTAACTTCACCTTAAAACTTCTACCCCCCCCCCCTCCTTTTCGCTAAATTTTCAAAATGGTATAGGAATTTGAAATGTTTCGAAACTCCTCGGTTTTCTTTTAGAGTATTTTCTCAAAATACCTCTTTCAAAAGTATCGGGTACTTATACCGACTTTTATTTAAAAAAGTGTGAAATAGTTAACCATAAACATATTTTGCAATTTCGCTATGGAAAAGTTCGCCATAGATAAATTTTATAATTTCTTCTTTTTTCTATGTAATTACGGTCAAACACAGAATTCCATATAATATAAAAATCTATGCGGACAAAATTTGTTTAATAGCCTTTGCCTATAGCCTAATATGTATTCGCATTAGTGATGTCAATACCGGATATAATTTCATACCGAGTACCGTGGAGTAATCCGAGCAAAATACCCGTTATTAGATAACGGGTATTTTACCGATGGAAGGAATAATCCTTAGAGTAATTTCAGTAAATACCTCTCCTCTCAAATTTCTACCCCCACTACCCGTCGCCAAATTTTCGATATGGTATAGAATTTTGAAATGTTTAATGATCTCTTCGGTTTTGTTAAAGAATATTTTCTAAGAATAAATTTTTTGATCGATTTTCATTTATTTTTTAGATTATTCATGATCTCCTTGGTTTAAATATATAAATTTTAGAAATAGGTCAAAAGTGCGTAGATTATTAAGTACAAAAATACATAATCTTGGCAACACTTATTTTTTTTATTATTTATTTATTTATATACATACAGTTTACACAACACAAGAAGTCAATTAATACATACATTATGACTAAAAATATATACCTATAAACAAGTATTATACCTCATGAGGACAAGCCTGTGTAGAGGTATTACTCAAAAATAAGATATTAAACTTACCATAACACAGACTCCAGAAAAGGAGACAGTTTTAAATGTTGACTGTATTCATATAATAAATAAAAATAATTCAACCCCCAAAATTAATGAATGTTAGGTACTTTTATAATTTTTTGATCGATGTACTATTCGTTTCTTTATTTGAATAGTATCAAAAGTATTTGAAATATTCGATTCCATAGATTAGGTGTTTCAATTTTAAGCATAAACACTAAACTAGTCTAGATGAGAGTAAATAAATATTGACTAATCTTAACACCTATTCCTTTGTACTCATCAAAAATAACGAGTGTCTCGGCAAAGTAAGTAGCGTCACTATCTGGTCCACTATTGCCGCGATTCTTCCCCGACACATTCAAAGAAAATAAATATTTAGTTATTAAATAACGGTATGTACCAGCACACTGTTTTCACTGCGTACTGTAACTTGTGTTAAAAAAAACTTTAAAACTAGACATTAAAGTCGTGTATAAAATTTTTGACCTTAAACGAGTATTAAAAGCACAAAATGGGTAAACGAATTTCACACTATAATTATTATCAATAATTAATGTATGAAGTTATTGTCGTTATTGAGAAAGAATAGATTAAATGTTTTTCACAATTTTATTTTGAAATCTGGTCACACTGATTGCTCCCAAAGTCCTAGGGTTTCCCGTAGTTTTTGTAAAAAGCCATTAAATGTAGGTACACCAATACACTCACAGCGCACCAATACTTCCACAGTAGATACGTATATGTACACATTACCGATGGATTGAAGGTCGGTATTACCGAGTACCGGCAGTTACATAGTACCGATGGGTAGAAAGTACCCGGAAATCGCTAATAACGAATACACAAGTATCCATCGGTATTACCCGGAAATGGCTAGTACAGAGTACCGATCGGTAGATAATACCTATCGGTTGATCGGTAGATAATACCGATCGGTATTATCTACCCGCGGATCCTGAGCACTACCCGCTCGGTATACCGAAAAAACAAAGTAACGAGTAGATAATAACGGATATATGCCAAATTTGACATCACTAATTCGCATTTTTCGTACCTATGCGTTTGACATGTCACAAGTAGGTAGGTACTTAATTTGTAGATTTAACTAAATACAGTAGTAGAATCTGGTGTTTTTTTTTATACAAAAGCACATTTATTAACAATCAATACATCATCATATCATTTCTTGGGTGAAAACTATATAATTACGTGAATATAAGTAGATTTTTTCAGAGAAGTTACCTCCCCTTAATATTTACTTGGTTTTATCCAAGGCCACCTAAAATGAAAAACAAGACAAACTCGAGAGCGGACAAACCGCGGCCCGTTGGGTGTCTACTTGTGGCTCGCGAAGCATATGCACACTTTTTTTTAAATAATAGTCGGTACAAGTACCCGTTACTAAGAGATATATCGAGAAATTATGAAAGAAAACCAGGAGTTATGAAACATTTCATATTCCTTTACCATTTTGAATATGAGGGGGGGGGGGGTAGAAATTTTGAGGTGAAGTAAAATTATTAAATGTTCCATGTATGGAGTATATTGCTGTATGGCCCAGTAGGGCTGCTGAAAAGGTTGGCCATTCATGCTGTAGATAGTGTTGGTTTTACGAGCCTGTATAGGGTAATCAAAAGTAGCAGGTTTTTAATAAAGGATTAATATCTATTTACATCAGTACTTGTGGAGGCTTTCGCGGTTTTTATTTATAGATGCAGATGTCCTTCCTGTAGGCCTAGTCAAAACACATTTTAGCGTTACGTTTTCGTTCAAATGTAGACGACATTGAGAGAACGTGTCAGTTTTCATAGATATTTGTGTATTTTAGATATGAAAATTGATATGTTCTCGCAACATCGTCTACATTCGAACGAAAACGTAACGCTAAAATGTGTTTTGACTAGGCCTACTGGTTTATCGCAGGTTTCTACTTTGCTGATCAAGTCATTATCAAATGTATGTGATATTTATTATTATGAAAGATACATAAAATAGTAGAAACATCAATACGAAGGGGGAGACTAAAATTAATTTTGCGGAGCTTGCTTAGTTTAGCGGCCCCGTCCGTTGTCGACTATTTTTTTCCCGAAGAAAATGTAATGTGTACGAAACTTTAGGAAATTTATATTCGAACTAGATCTTATTTATGCCGTAAAAATAAAATAAAACCGGTAGTTTTTGAGCCTAAAAATGAAACAGGAATTGAAATATAACAGATTAAAACATGCAATTTCTAATATAACAGATTGATTTAACACATGCATTTTCTCCTGTACAGAATCAAACTGTGTCCCAAACAAAATCCTACAGATATTATTTCAAAAATAAATATAAATTATTTGTAATACAGATGAAGTCCGATAATCCGGCACGTTCGGGACCGGCTCGGTGCCGGATTATCGAAAATTCCGGACTATCGGGCGGTAATTATAAGAACAATTAGGTTAATAATTAAACTACAAATACAGTGTGCAAATACATACAACAAAGTTTATTTTACATCTCATATAATGTATGTACACGTACTGTAAAACATATTTCACTTAGATTTAAAAAGTCATGAATGGCTTTTTGTTTTCTTGACTTTTGGCGTTTAGTATAAAATTTATTTCTAATGATATGGAAATCAATAATTTCTGAAGCACTGTAGCTAGTACTAGCCTCAGCAAAAGAGAAAAACTTATTTAGTGAGTCTGCAGCTTCTGCCCAGTCACTTTCTTCAAGATTTTGAGTAGGCTGAGGGTTTACTACAATGTTTACAACAATACCGAGCGCTTCCGGATGATCCTGAACTATCCCAAAAACTTTCGAATAGCTCTCGAGCGTTTTTATTTGCTTTAAAGACACAACTCAGTATATCTCAGAGAACGATTTCAATTTGCCTCCTCACATGGTCTGCCACTCAGGTCAGCAAACAATGGTCTTCTTACAATTCCCTCCCACCATACGGATTTTTTCACTTCTTCATTTACGGTCCATGGAGCTAGGCTATGGAACCAACTCCCTTCGGAGGTTCGCACGTCTTCATCATTTTTGGTTTTCAAGAATAAAATTTCACGGCGTTGACACTTATTCGGTTTTTTCTTTTTTGTCTTTGGTCGATTAAGGTAGTATTCCTTCCCATTCCCCTTCCCCTCTCTTTTTGCACAGACATCGTAATTAATTAACTTAACTCACTATTTATTCTTATATCTTTTTATATTTTATATATGTATGTTTTTTCTTGTATATATTTTTATTTTTAATTTGAGTATTTATTCTTTTTTGTAGTTTTTTTCTTCTTTCGAATGGTTGACTGGATGTTGCTCTGCAACAAGTCCGCCATTTGACAGAGCACTGTTTCTATTTATTATGTGTTTCTTGTACAAACTTTGTATTATGTTCTATAAAGCTTTAAAAAAAAAAATTTTTGAAAAAAAAACAACATTTTTACAATTTTCCGGAGTGATGCCGGACTATCGGGCATTCCGGACTGTTGGATGCCGGACTAATGGACTTCTACTGTATGTACATTCAACAATCCAAAAACCTCAGAGATATTTAGTCTTAAGAGGCCCCTTTAGCAAAAACGATAAAACATTCAATTTTCAACAAGTTTGGTACACAAACTCTCAGAACTTGTTGACTCTACGAACATTTTGATTTGATAAAATATGAAAACAAATATTAATTACCAATATCAAACTTTAATTTAAAAAAAAACTTGATTTAAGCTTCATAGTATTTGTTTATAAAAAAGCATATTATTTCTAAAAAATCGAATTCGGGAGTGTGTTTGGTACATAAATGCACGAGAATCCTACAAATTTTCTTACATATATTTTTTTATATTACGAATACTCAGATAGTTATTACAATTTATTATAGAACAAAAAAATCTATATTTTTTTGTTTTTTTCATGGATATTGACCGATTTAAAAAGTATTTTTTTTATAAAATTTCTCATATTTTGAAACCAAAAATCACCACACGAACTCGATTTTTTTTATACTAAAAAAAGTTTGCTAAAATCTATAGTATTTATATGCTTGATAGGAAGAATAAAAAATATATATATTTTACAAATAATTTATATTTTGATATAACAAAGAGTACCTAAATAAATCTCGTCAGTCTGCGATTTATTTATTTTTTAGTAAAAAACTAATATTGGTAATAAATATTTGTTTTTTTATTTTATCAAATCAATATGTTCGCAAGGGTCAACAAGTTTTAGCAGTTTTTCTATCAAATTTGTTGAAAATGGGATATTTTGCCGTTTTTGCTAAACGGGGCCCTTAACTGTTTCATCCTAAAAGAGGTGACAAATCTTGTCGCACACAGAATCAAGGTATAAACCTCTATTCTATTTGATTATAAAGTTCTTCTCGTGCCGTATCAGGTCCCTCCGACGTTGGCAATCACTCTGGCGAAGGCATCTCTATCTTGCGCGACCCGGAACAGCTCCCCCATATGTCTCATCCCGGTCTAGTCTCTTATGTTGCGCAGCCAAGACGTTTGCCTTCTACCAGGACCACACTGCCCCTCAATCTTCCCCATCAGTATCAGCTGGAGCAAACTATACTTATCGCCCCGCAGAACGTGACCCAGATATGAAATCTTACAGACCTTAACGTCCTTCAGCAGCTGTCTACTGCAATAGGCTATTCTCAAAACCTCCGAGTTGCTGACCAAATCTGTCCATGGTATGCAAAGCATTCTCCTGTGCAACCACATCTCGAATGCCTCCAACCGGTTCATAGTGTGCACTTTCAGGGTCCAAGTTTCCGAGTCATACAGCAGTACAGACCACACATTCTCTGCCTGAGTTTCAAATTTATATTGTCATTGCAGAATATTGATCTCATTTTGTTGAATGAACTATGGGCTGCTTCAATCCTGCACTTCACTTCCACATCTGGGTCCACAGACGACGTAATCATACTACCCAGGTACTTAAATCGATCCACCCTCTCCAGCGGTTCACTATTGAATTGCAATGTTATAGCAGAGTAATCTGCTCTGCCAAATGCCATCCACTTCGTCTTTTTTTCGTTGATATTAAGGCCTAATTCTTCTCCTTCGTTATTAATGTTTATAAGGAGCTTCTGGAGATCTGCGATACTATCGACCAGGATGACAGTGTCATCGGCATGTCTCATATTACTGATGCATTCGCCATTGACCTTTACTCCCATTGTCGAGTTTTCTAGAGCCTTCTTAAAAACATAATTGGAGTACATGTTGAAGAGCAGCGGTGACAATATGCAACCCTGACGTACACCTCTTTTACAACCAAACTGGAATTTTTCGAGATCTGTTTCAGCACATGATTCATAAGACTTATCAAGCGATAGTCGCTGCATTTCTTAGGGTGTTGTTTTTTGGGTAGAGTTATAAAAGTCTATTTCAACCAGTCGTGGGGGATTACCCCCGTGTCATAAATTTTATTGAACAGCCTCAGTAGACGATCCACATTATCCTCATCAATGAGCTTTAGTACTCCACAGGAATTTCATCTGGGCCGCAGGACTTTCTATTTTTGGATGTCACAATTGCGTGAAGCAACGCAGATGGTAAAATTGGTGGTCCTTCCTGAGATTATAAAGTTAGGATTTACAAATTTTTACATGACATAGATGCCCATTGATGACATAGATCTTATCACAAATATTTAAAAAAATAATAAATAAATTTTAATCTACAACTTCTCTTCAAATTTGAGTGACTGCCCCATACATCCTGTAAATATCAAAGACCTTTATAGTATAGACTTGGAATACAGTAGTTATAATAAAACATTAATTGCTGTTTCACTCCATAACAGATGGTAATGGTCTCCCTCCCTCCAATACAGAAGCATTGTACATCCTAATAAAATAAAATAATCTTTATTGTGGTATAAAGTAGCACAAATGGCGGGTTTATTGCCTTTAGGCAATTTCTACCAACCAACCAAATGTGAGAGAGATACGAGATACATTAATATTGATGTACATAGTTAAGTACATAAAAGAAAAGATATAATTAAAAATAAATAAAATATATACAGGTACATATAACTTAAGTAGGTATAAGTACTAAAAACAAAAAGCATAATAAAATAATATAAATAGTATGTGACAATGTCATAACAGATGGTAATGGTCTCCCTCCCTCCAATACAGAAGCATTGTACATCCTATATATGTGACAATGTCATAACAGATGGTAATGGTCTCCCTCCCTCCAATACAGAAGCATTGTACATCCTATATAAATGTGACAATGTCATAAAACCAACCCTTGTTTAATACTGATTACCAATCTATCATTTGATAGGAAACTCTCAACGAATTTTTGACTTAAAAATTATGTATGTAATAGATTGACATAGTGTTTTGAAAGGAGGGAATACTAATATGATTGTTACATATCGTCCCTCATCTGACTAACTGTCGTAACTGGTGAAATGTAAATTGTTCAGGAGAGCATTTTTAGTGTTTTGGCGTGCATAGTTTCGTCTCTCCCAGCAATACGAAAGACTCTAAATGTATTTTATTATTTTATTTGTATTTTTATGTATCTTTGAATCATTTTTATGATAAATTAATTTCCATAAGTATATTGGATTTTTTTTTATGCGCCGTCAAAGTAGATAGGACTCTTTGTGAGATTTTTTTTTCATGGCCATATTTAGTTGTGCTCAGATAGGACTTAACTATTTTAAGAGTCAAAGGTTAAAACAAAACGATTTTATAATATGAGAAAGTATATTAATTAACAAGAGTGTTTACAATGTAATAACAGCAGTTTTATGGAAAATAAAATGATAGTAAATCACTAAAAAATAAATTAGTATACAGATTATGGTGTTCGAGACTTCTCATCCTCATCATCAGATGTTAATAAATTAAATTAAATTCTATCTTTTCCGTCACGCCGTATCCCAATTGGGGTAGGCAGAGAGAACGGAACGCCAATTAGATCTGTCCTTACATACTTCTTTCGCTTCCTCCACAGTCATACAATTTCTCATGCACGCACGTCAGTTTCTTTTACTCTAAAATTAAATTTCGTGATTATTTTCAAAATAACGAATTTAGTGATGGAAGGACTTATAAAACTCAGCCTCCTTGAGTAATGTTATCATCGATGTATCGCCAGTAGTCAAAGACATCAAGTCAGCATATTTTACCTGGGAAATTTTAGATGGAGTGGATTTGAGTCGAGAAATCTCGTTATGCAATATTATTTTAGATACTTGTCGGTTCAAGGATATTGAACGATAATTCGTTTCACCATCACTAGTTTTAAAAGAAAACTTAGTAAGACTGTGTTTTTCTACTGAAAATTACGTCATCTCTATCCAGTTTACATTTAGCCCTGTGTCGTCAATTCGAAGGGAGAGAAGACGTAGCTCAATTGATAATTTCTTAAAATCCAAAAAATCTGAATAGTTGTGGGGTGTAACGGTGAAAGGTTTGTTTCTACCTGCTAATTTGAAAATAGGAACTAATTGACTAGGGACAAAAATGTTACCACTTTTCTTAAGCGAATAGTTAATGGCACTGTGTACCGAATCACCTTCACTTTGTCCGTGACATGGAACAGATAAACGTAATTTTATTTCATTATTATTTCTTGAATTATTTATAAAGTTAATTAGGGTAGAAGCGATTATTGAATTTTTTTTTGACCGCTACAGTCGTCGGCAAATAAATATATTTTTTTATAACATTTTTCATCATACATATTCAGAAAAGAAAAACGTAGTTTAAATTTCAGAGGAACCCCTCTTGCTTGCACCTTCATGCCACGTGAAACGATAGCACTCATCAGAAGACATATCGTATATTGTAAAGTTATATACTAATAAACGTCTTTTATTGAAAACTGCATTTTCATTGCTGATTGGTAAGTTGATAACTTGCTGCATATCAAACGTAGCACACTGTGTTGCAGAATCTTGCTGAGCCTTTGTTTTGCCAACCATTCTAGCAGGACTAACAAGTTTTTTTATTTTTATTTTCATGCTTAAGTTATTGATTTTTCAATTTAGTTTTAACATCTTCTGAGCCTTCGCAATATGTCGTACACAAGCTACACTGATCCTTTTTCGGTAGATGGAAAGACAGATTTTTTTATATTAAAACTCTTCTGTATGATACAAAACTTAGTTTTTCAGGATTGTTTTTCAAAGTATCCAGAAACAAAGCGTGCATTTCTCAATGTCAAGTCACTATGCAAGTATTTTCATGTCGTCTACGACAATAGTGAGACTCAACTTTTGGAAATCTCTCAATTTGTTCCTCAATATTGCGTCTCATTCTCAGATCACTTTCAATGTAAAATGCTTTGCGCCCGCCACGATTTTCTTTTCCTAAAATCCTCGTCGGAGTAATTTTATCGATTGCTGGTTTAACCGTTTTTTTTCCAACACTCAGTGTATTTAAAAAAAATGTTCGGCATATCTGCTGTCCGTCTAGCAGAAGATGCTAATAAATTGTAAAATTTCTTCTAGAATTCAAACCAGCAGTTTTTTTTCGTCCCAATTTTTGTTGTGTATAACGATGTACTCGCGTTGTAATTGTATCGATCCAAGACCCCAAAAATCTTCTCAAATCATTTCGGGAGTACATTGGTTAAAAAGGTAACATTGACGAGATGCTGCCTAACAAATTTCAATGTTTCACGCAGGTTTTAGCATCCACTTTGCAACAAATTTTTTGGATACTTGGGTCATGTATTCCTTTCTGTGATCTTTTGGTTGTTTATTTTTATTGACCTTGGAAGATGTTTTCCTTAGTACTTCCCTCAATGAGCCGTCAACTTCAAAATCATGTGGCCGCACTTCGTAAATATTTGACATATTAATTCTTTCAGTACTTTATGCTATACTAAATTATGATCGGGATATTGAGAATCTCTACTAAAATGATTCCAACAAAGAAAAATGCTATCCTATGTGAAAATAAATGAAAAGTTATTCCCAGTTAATGACTATATTAAGTGTCGTATTTCAAGGTAGGGCCTACATCGGATATGTTTTTCATTTATAAAAAAATCACACTAACTGTAGTATCTGCACTTACGTCCGTTAGTGAGATATTATTTTGATTAATTCGTAGATACGACAACAAATCAGAAAGCTGTTCCAGGATAACAGCAGCAGCTACAGCTGTGATCTTCGGTGAGAACGTGCGTATCAAATCAAAATACATGGTGGCGGTCATAACTCAGTTTTGTCAAAAAAGTCAGTTACGACAGTTAGTCAGACGAGGGACGATATTAAGTGTTTTTATAATGTTACAGATATGAGCAGGGAATCAGGCCACAGAATTATTTTGACTGGCCCACCAGGTACAACTTGTTTATAGTTCTCCCTTCATCTTATTGCTTGCTAATTTCTTAATAATGAATATTTAGGCACTTATATAATAATAATAATAATTAGACGACCTATTTATGATGCGCCGTTTTGTGGAAAAACCACCGCAAGGGCCCATTCAAGAATCATAACACCTCCCGAACAATAGGGTTTTTGACCTCGTCTTGAACACCTCCACACTCTCCAGAGTTCGCAAATCATAGGGAATTTTAATATATATGATATGATTTTTTAGATTATTATGTACTAATTGTTATTTTTTGAGCTTTTTACTTTTACTTTGAACTTTTAAGTTTCAGATTAACGCTCGTTAATGGTGGACGCTCCACCGAAACCGCGGTAGCAAATAAAAAGCTCAAAAAATAACAATTAGTACATAATAATCTAAAAAAATCATATCATGTCTAGAAATTGTTATATTGTGAATGCCGAAAACATAAGCAAATTTTAATATACATTATTCTTTATATACATAATTCATTATTATACATGTAAAACCATTAATATATTATTTATTTGTATATATTGGAGTTTTACGAAATAAATACCAAAAAAATTCAATACATTATTCTATTCATGTAGTTATTCTATATTTGATAATTATATTGTCGCACCACATCGTAGCAAATTTTTATGTTGTGGTTTTAACAAAAAAAATCTAGTGGAGTGGCTCAGCGCCATGGGAAGAGACTAATGTGTTTTGTTCTTCTTAATTCGAGTTCGTCGGTAGCCTGGAGGTAGAGTCTCGGCTTCGTGAACATGGGGTCCATGGTTCGATACCAGGTGCCGGCAAACTCTCCTTTCACGACACAAGCTTTTAGTAGCTTTCTGTGAAAGGTGTATAAGGTTGTATTTGGGTTTATAACAAAAACCCAGATATATCTTTTTTAAAAAAAATAAAAATAATGTAGACAAATAGAATGGCACTACAATGATCTAAGTGAATAGTAAATAGAATGTAAAATTCACATAGATGAATGTGTATATAACTGTTTGGTGCGTGGGTGTATGCATTTTTATTTTTTCCAAATTTGTGCATAGTGTAGACTTACTCTATTTTCTTACATAGGTGGGTTGCTACTTAAGTTTTGAGATACGGCAAAACCAGTGCGAATATGTCAAATCTGAGATTGTCATCGTAAAGTTTGAAACATTTTATGGTAAGCATACTCAGGACCTTTTGTCATACGAGTGATATTTCTATTGTTTACACATACTTGAAAAATTAACTTCGTTAAAAAAATGGAATTAAATTGTGAAAATTTTTGTGCATGCATGACATGCCGGTGTATAATTTATTTAATAAAATTGTTATAACCTATAATCCGATAAATCCGCCCATTGCACAAAATTTATTTGTCTAGTTTAAATTGTTTATTTTATTTTGTTGATTTTTTGTGCAATAAAGGTTTTTATTAATCCCTGCGGGAGATTGCTAAATTGTCATTTATTTATCTTAAGGACACAAACAATTTTAAATTTGTGTAAATACTTGCATCAATCTTCTCTATGCATGCTTTTGGTAAAAAAATCTTAATTGAAATCAACCACCAAACAGTACTTGGTGGAAGTTCAGTAGTTTTAAACTCCAATGGACAGCCTTTGTCGTTGCATATTCAAAATGAGGTAAATGCGAACATTTTTATTTAGGTATACCTTTTAAAAACTATTTAAATTTATTATATTGTTTAGACTTGTTATTGGCATGTGATATTATTCTTAAAATATTAAGTTTTAATATTTGATACTAAGAATCAATTTATATATGGTTATAATGTGATGGGTTAGTTGGAAGATATTGCGCTTCTGCGATAAACTCGCCCATTGCACAAATTTATTTGTCTGGTCTAAATTCTACAATGTGTTTATTTTAATAATTTTATTTTATTTATTTACAAATATTTACGGCCAAAGCCTTTAATAAATGTTTGATTTTTTTGTGCAGTAAAGATTTTTATTATTATTATTGCTTCTGGCTTGCCCATGCTGGGATGTCAAATATATGGGCATTTTCAGATTTTTTTGCTATGAGTATAACGTACGCGTCTCGAGAATTCAAAATCGTTTCTTAAATGACCAATTATTTCAGTTTTGCCCGAAATCACAATTATTGATAAAATGATGATTTTTTTCTTAGTTAAGCATAAAAATAACAGGTAACTATTTAAATTTTGCAAGTTAATGTGTAAATCAATAACACGGAATGACATATTTCAACATGTCTTCAGCGTACTTCTCAACTTTAACAACAAAATTATATTTGTCTGCCCATTATATTCACAGGTTTTATGACTTCATTTATAACTTAATTGTCTCTAAATTCAATAAAGTCCCATAAAATATCATAAAGCAAACCAGAAATATGTATTTTTTTCCTGTCCTTCAAATCACAAAAAGTGGAATTCCTATTACGTCACGGCCATTCTAAACCTCTGTTTTACTTATTTTGGTCAAATCGAGTGTCGATTATAATTAATGGCAACATTATATTAGTCTATGAATGCCGCTATATTGTGTAAAAACTTCGGTTGTGCAGATTCTTGTGACGGAACTGGTCCACGTTGTGGCTCACTAAAATTGGTGTTCCATTACGAACGCAGATTTCTAAGGTAAGTTAAGAGTTTTATTTGTTTCTTTTGGACTCTAATTACATATTAAATATTGTTCATTTTGAATTACAAGTCGAATGCATCCTTATATTCACTAACAAGGTGTAAACATGTGGATGAACAGAGATCGATACTTATACGTCACGTCCATTACGGAACGTTATGTATTGGTGGAAAAAAACTGTTACGTAATGGAATTGTAAAGCCTGCTTACATTGAATATTTTAATCTTCCGACTATATTAAAAGATGTTAATAATTATTGTTTTTTGACATTGCATACGAGATCATAATATTACTTTTTATAAACTGACATATGAATATAATTGCTATTATCATTTTTTACTTTTTGTTTATATTATTTTGGATTTAATTGTTATTATTTTTTTTCTCTTTATTAACATGTAAAAGGCGAAAGCCGTGAATATGTATAAATAAATAAATAAAATATATAAAAACAAAAAACTTATCTCAGATTTTCGACTGATATAATTAATGAATATTATTACCATGCGACGTTAGCTTTACTTTTCCATTACGTAACGAGAGACTTCCTATTACGTTACTGTCCTATTATATCTCCGACTATTTTTTTTAGATTTTATTCCAACAACTGATACAACTGTATTATTGTAATATATAAAATATAGTGAACTGAATTGTTGGAAAGTGCAAATCACCAACAAATTTGCCATAATTAGTGTAGAATATAAGAAAACTCATTACTGTATAGTACAAAACGTAACGTAATGGACCAATTGGACAGAAAATGTGACATTTTACATTATTTTCCTAATAAAATTATATATTTTCTTAAAGAATGTTGTGATTATAACTATATTAAATACTTTCGACAACTATTCACTAAAATGTTTTTATTTAAAACCCCGTTGAATTGTGTGATGTAATGGAAATTTCTTGAGATATTGCTTCACGAAAACGCATTTCCTGACAAAAAGAAAACACAAAACTTAAAAGTAATTGATTTCTCACGTCCGTTACTGTTGTATATATATTTTAAATACAAAATCAGGCATAATTTGTTACACATATTTTTTTACGTTCCACTACGTAACGAAGCAAAAAAATTTGAAAATGCCCATATATACATAATGTTATAATCAATGTCTTTTGTCAATCAATCTAGGAATATTTTTAATATCATTAACATTTTTCACTATGGTTTATTCTATTTAGATGATGCCAGGATTTGTTCCATGTAACCATTGTTAGTCCACTATGATGTAAATTTTTATTATAATTATATTCAAGGAGATATTTAAATAATTTTTTTTTTTTTTTTAAAAAAGATATATCTGGGTTTTGTTATAAACCCAAATACAACCTTATACACCTTTCACACTAAGCTAAAAGCTTGTGCCGTGAAAGGGGAGTTTGCCGGCACCTGGGATCGAACCACGGACCTCTTGTTCTGAAGGCCGAGACTCTACCTCCAGGCTACCG
Source organism: Athripsodes cinereus (assembly GCA_947579605.1). NCBI lineage: Eukaryota > Metazoa > Arthropoda > Insecta > Trichoptera > Leptoceridae > Athripsodes > Athripsodes cinereus. Next base: position 23,240,056 of record OX388307.1, on the reverse strand, counting down.
ACGAACTCTCCGAACGAAATTTATTTGATAAAACAATTATTTATTAACTGAATTAACTCAAATAAAAAGTATAATATAAAAGAAAGTCCATTTTATTTGTATTTTTTTTTTGTTTGGTATTTTTTTAAAGCATTCTCCTGGATGGAGACCTGATTTCCTGGAACATGTTTCACAAATTCACTCAGTTTCTCGTCTTCGTCCAGGAATTTTTCGATTGCTGCATACAGCACACTCTTTTTTTGACTTCTCACACCTTGCTATGAAGTGTGGCTTCCCACCAAGTCTCTTTTCCTTGTCCATGGTACCTGCCCTTCCTCTTTTCCTGCTCAGACGCCCCTGTCTTGCATCTCCCACAATTTCAATATTCCCGCCATTTTATTATACTATTTTCTCACGCAGTATCTCAAGTGGGGTAGGCAGAGAGGCTGGAACGCCATATAGATTTGTCTTTACTTCCTTCGTTTCTTCCACATTCATACAATTTCTAATGCATGCACGTCGATTTCTCTTACTCAACACACGGCCGTCCTTCAGAATTTGAACCAAGTAGTTCTCAAATACCAGGGCTTCCTCACACCCCTTCTTTCAGACAAGTATATCTTCTTTGTCATTCTTTCCTCTTCCATTCGATCCACATGACCACACCATGTAAATTTTGCCATTTCGATTAAATCAAAATGGCCCAAACCCGGCATTTTAATTTAACTAAATCAATCGATTTTATCGATTCAATTTTACAAACTGTTTTTATCGTAAAAAATAAAAATTTCGGATTAAATTTTTGATAAAGGTTAAATTAAATATTTATTTATTAAGAAAATGAAGCACAAATAACTATTTTTTTTATTAAGCACACACAAAACACTACGCAAACACACGTCTCACCAAAAAGAGTGGCAGCGCAAAATAATAAAATCGCCTCAGTGGCGGGATCTGAGCGCTAAGGGTTTATTCATCTTGAATGTCATTTTGGCACAGAGAGGACAACTTTTATTTTTTTTATTCAGTTAATTAGCAACACTGTTCAACAATATGAATGAAAACTAATTTAATTAACTCATCATCATCACCTTGAATGTTGATGATCTGAGTATATTTTTTAATGTATGGATTGACTAAATTCATTGATATTTATTACATTAAAATTAGAATGCAATTATTTTAAACTTATTTATTCAAATCTTAAATATATAACAACTAATATTACATGCATCATAGACCAAAAATTCCCCGAAATTACCACAGTACAAAAATTGAAAGCAACTAAGATAAGATTAGACATAGACAATCATAAAAATAGCTTCAAATTATATTGAATGTTGTGTACATTTTCTGACAAACATATTTCAATATTAACCAGGTATTGGGAAAACCACTGTAGTCAAGAAGGTATGCAGCTTATTGTCACAATCAAAATTACCTGTTTATGGATTTTACACTGAGGAAGTGAGGAAAAATGGTTATAGAGTTGGATTCGACGTGGTTGGCTTGGATGGCACCAGAGGACGTCTCGCTAGAAGTGAAGACAGTGGAGAAACTCTCTCCGAGTTACAGTGGAAAGTTGGCAAGTATGTGGTGTTGCTAAAGGAGTTTGAGTCTATTCAAGCTCGGGTTTTTGAAAAGGTTATTATTACACATTTGTATTATGTCGGTTACTAATATAATGATTTTTTATTAAGTTGATTACCTAGATTTTTACTGTAATTTAATTTTTATAGTATTTTAATTCTTTATATAGCGTAATGATACACAACACTTATGAAATTTTAAATTAAAGAGAATCATGTAATTACAGGCCATTGGACAGGAAAATGGTGTTTTGATAATTGATGAAATAGGAAAAATGGAAATGTTGAGTAAACAATTTCAGAATAATGTCACTAAAATATTTGATAGTAATCTCACAATAATAGCAACCATACCAATTGCAAAAGGAAAACCAATTGCTTTGGTGGAAAATATAAGGAACAATCAGAGACACACTCTTATCTCCGTAAGACAAACTACTAGTAACTTTATTAATTATTTATTTTTAATGCGACTTAATTTACAATATGTCAGTCAGAAATCTAAACAAACTGATATGAAAATCATTGGTGCATGTAACAGTAGATTTATTAATATATAATTAGGCTAATTTCATATTATTTTGTTGTTGTAGATACATAATATATTATGACTTGATTTTTAGGTAGACAATAACAACAGGAACTCGGCACCATCAACCATTGCTCAAACTATTATAAAATTATTAATTGAATAAGTCAACAAATAAAAAGAACAATCAAATCAAAATGGCCTTATACAGGATTTAAAAAGCAACTATAAATTGAAATGAATGTAGGTGTAACATGGCCGTTGAGTTTATTTTATAAAATTATATTTGTTTCTCGCATGTTAGTTAACACCAAATTATACTTGAAAATTATTGTGAATGATTGCTTTTAATCATATCTCACTTTTTTTTTTCTAAAATTTCACAACACTATTAAATTGATGTTTTGCTTTGACAAAAATTTGACATAATTATTTTATTATTAGATTTTACAAAAAAAACTCGTTTTCAAGATAGATGAATATGTCATCAAAAAGCGTATAACAAAGATTACAAAAGTATGGTCACTTTGGTCAAAATTCCACATAGTGTAGTTTCACTCTGGCATACAGATTTATGCTCAAGTATATATTATCTTAGCATTATTTACAGATGGATGTGTTGATCAGTAGTGAGTAAACTGAACTGAAATAAATACCAAGAGCTTTTAATTTAGTTGTGATCCTATGAAATAAAATTATTTTTTCTCTTTCATATGGTTCCAGTTTCACCACATTGCACCGTTGAGTGGAGGCGCCAATATAGTCTTACATATATTTTTTAAGAAATTTGATTGAATACAAAGACAGTACATATTATTATCAGTCTTGAATATTTTAGACATGAGTGGTCTAGTCAGCTAATATCCTCTGCGGAGTCGTCAAACTGTCCTTCTTCTACTGGAAGTGGTGAGGTGTTGACTTTAGTTGGGTTGTAACAAGGGAATATACATGGACTAGTGACAGACCATGTTACATCTCTTACTGATGGATCCCAATACTCATCAGAGTCATCATCCCACATCTCTTCTTCTTGTAGATCACACATCTCCATCTCGTAATCTGTCAATTAGTATATACACATTTAGTCTCATATACCTTACACTATATTTATACATCCATAGCCACACATTTACTTAGATCACGCATTACACAATCTGTCATTCAGTATATCGGCAAAGCCCAAACACTTTGTTTATGAACCATATACATTAAATTATGAACCAGATTGACAAAGCGTGGTTCACATGTTCAGTATTTATTTTATTGATAAAACCACCCTTGGACCTTTTACATTACGAAATCTTAAGGTTCCTAACAAAATATGTGGAATTTTAAGTATCAATTTGTTTTTTACTTAAAATTTTGGATTTTTTTTTTGTGTTTTTTATAATTTAATACAAGTTATATTTATTTATTTATTTATTTTATTCTTTACTGTACATTGGTTACAATATTACATAGTGAAATAGTGGCATAAAAATAACAATTATAAATTCAATGTACAGAGGGCGAGTTTATCGCTAAAATGCGATGTCTTCCAACTAACCCGGTTATAAGTGCTATCTTTGTATCAAATACAAATTATTTTAGTGATATATTTACTTACCTTAAATTTTTAATTTTATTACTGCTTATTATAAGTTTTAGCGGTCTTATTTCAACTAGCATGATATTTCTATTTATCTAAATGATGAACCAAAGGTAGCTAGCGCAATTAAAACAAAAAAACATTTCATGCAAAATAAAAATAAATCTACTAATTCCTTCGCATTAAAAATACACTGGTAATTGCAACACACATGACATTATAGTCAAGTGTAGCGAGTTCAAAGGTCATTTGGTTGTATCCAATGATGAACAAGAGCTAAAAAGTTGCGAACAAATTCGATAGGTGTCGATGCGGCCTTGAGCTAATTGCAATACTACTACCTCTGTGGCCTAGTGGTTAGAGTACTTGACTCGTAACATAAAGGTGCTGGGTTCGATTCTTAGTGAGTGCGGTTGGTTGAACGAAGTCGCTTTTCAGCGATGAGTGTGGTCACCCGCCCTGAAAGGATTGATATGAGAGAAGCATAAGAGGGGAAAGGTGGAATTGCTGCCTTCATGACACCCCCACCGCCGAAGCCAACCACCGCCCCTCTACACCCTAGCTGATGTCAGGTTGAATCCTGCAAAAAACGTCAGGCAGAAGCCAATGGGCTTTCTCAAGACCAACTAGTCTTTTTCAAGGCTGCTGTATGTAGAGTACCCAAAAACGATATTTTTATACATATAATATGTTCTGTGAAGACACCTTTTCAAAGAAAATAAGAGTACCCAAAAACAATATTTTTATACATATAATATGCTCTGCGAAAGCACCTTTCTTAAAATATAACAAAATATTTATATTTTCTTTAAATAAGATTCGAAAGTATTGTGGCAACAAAGTAATTTTGTACGGAGCAGAAAGTGAAGGTTATTTTTAAAATTCAAGTTTTATAGTTATGCAGCGATGTAAAATAAATATCTTTGAATAATCAATTTAAAAACATAACTTTAAATCATAAATTATTCCAAATTTATGGTGAAGTATTTTATTAATGCTGGTTAAAGTGAGACGACACTGGTTTTCTCTTAGAATCAGCCAAGTTTTTGGGGCTTGGCAATATACACATTTAGTGTCATAAACCTTATACCATATTTATCTATCCATAGCCATACATTTGTTAACAATCATTACTATACACAAATAGTGCAACAAAAAGAACCAAAAAAATTCAAATAACTTGTGTAAATTTAATTGATTGTTGTATAAATGTTATCATTATTCTAATTTGTTTTCACTGCCTACCCCGAATGTCCAAATTTTATGATATTAAGAGGATATTTGACCTGTATAATTATTTCAACCCTGCACTGAGATCGTAACAGTTTTGGCCAAGGCAATTTCAGCAGGAAAAAGAATAAAGTGTAATAAATAAAAAGAGTGAGAAAAAACAAAACAACAAAAATGAGACATCTACAAAAAGAAACAACAAAAACATAGGAGAGTCTATCTTGGTGATAAAGTCATTGTATGTTTTGGTCAAAATATCAATACGAATATTCAAATCATTAAATAATTTTGTGGCCTTGCCGACAGCAGATTTTGGGATGATGTTTATTGTGCTATCCGGTGAGTTCACAAACACACACTGTCAAGAACCATTGTACAATATTGGGATGTAGATACTAAACTCACACAATGATGAGTTATCAGTTAACAAGTTAATATATAGATATAACAGTGGCCTTACCATTTTGTGTTTCATAGCTTTCTTCTTCACTATCGCTATCTTCAACTTTATTCAATATTTTTACGTTTGTTTCACTTCTGAAAAGAATATTCATACATGGATATTAATACAGGTAGTTGGAAAGGTATATATGACAAAGACAACTTATTGTTAAAAAATATGTGTAAGATGTGGATATGGTGAATATGGTGGATATGCCCAGTATAGATAGGCATTGTGTCGAAATGTTACTATTCAAAATAGGTATAATTATCAAATAAATACTACAAAAATATAATTATTTATTTGGAAGGTTAAAATCTTCCAACTAGAGAGTATTTCGGATTATTTTCGTTCCCGGGAAACGGGAAATTCATAATTATATTTATTAGTATTCAATTTTCAACAAATTTGGTAGAAAAACTCTCAAAACTTGTTGACCCTTGCAAACATTTTGATTTGATAAAAAAAATCTAATTTTTGTTACCAATATAAGTTATTTGCTTAAAAAAAACTCAATAACCGACTGACGAGATTTATTTAGGTACTCTTCGTTATATCAAAAAATACAAATTGTTTACAAAATATATATAATTTTAATTTTTATTCATCCTATCAACCAAATAAATATTATGGATTTTGGCAAAGCTTTTTTAATAAACAAAAATCGAGTTCATTTGGTGATTTGACTTCAAAAAATGAGAAATTTTAACAAAAAATGATTTTTTAAATCGGTTAATATACATGAATAAAATAAATAATTGTCAATTTGCTGCGCTAATATTTTTAAAAACTATATAACTTTTCGATCTATAAAAAAAACACTTGAAAAATCGTAGGATTCTTGTACATTGTCGGCCAAACATACCCCCGATTTCGATGTTTAGAATTATGCTTTTTTCAAACGAATACATTGAAGTTATATAATTAAGTTTTTTTTAAAGTAAAACATTAATATTGTTAATAAATATTAGTTTTCATATTTTATCACATCAAAATGTTCGTCAGATTCAACAAGTTTATTACGACCATTACAGTTAACTAAACAAAGATTTTGGTATCGATATGGCGATCTGCATGACAAATAATTTGTGTTTTTTCCTGGGAAATTATTTGTTATTTTCCCGGGAAACAGGAAATAAAAATTAGAGGGTTTTCCCGGGAATAACCCTCTATTTCCAACATTAAAAATATTGCTGCACTTAAAATGTACCTGCATCGCTACAAGGATAATAAATGATTTTCAAATGCGTAGGAATATTATAAAACTATGAATGTTGTGCAAAAAGGATGATATGATAAACAGTGATAAATTATGAATTGCATTAACGGACACATTAATATTGCTGCACTTAAAATGTACCTGCATCGCTACAAGGATAATAAATGATTTTCAAATGCGTAGGAATATTATAAAACTATGAATGTTGTGCAAAAAGGATGATATGATAAACAGTGATAAATTATGAATTGCATTAACGGACACATTAATATTGCTGCACTTAAAATGTACCTGCATCGCTACAAGGATAATTAATGATTTTCAAATGCGTAGGAATATTATAAAACTATGAATGTTGTGCAAAAAGGATGATATGATAAACAGTGATAAATTATGAATTGCATTAACGGACACATTAATATTGCTGCACTTAAAATGTACCTGCATCGCTACAAGGATAATAAATGATTTTCAAATGCGTAGGGAATATTATAAAACTATGAATGTTGTGCAAAAAGGATGATATGATAAACAGTGATAAATTATGAATTGCATTAACGGACACATTAATTTCTGGCGGATTAAAATAATAGTGAAATGGATGCCAAGTTGATTGACTGATTTGTAAATAATTATTTTATTATTCACTTGATTATTCTTTGAATACCTGGGTCTACAATAGAACCCACATGAGCGTGTATTAGTATTTTTCAACAGCCAATCACAAAGATGGACCCATCATACCACTGTAGGGATGTATGACCAACTCTTAATCTTGCTCAAAGTCAGTAGTGAGGGGAGAGAAGGACACACTTTGATGCTTAGAGGTGTCCTTTAAGTAGGGTCCATAATTAATTTCATCAACATAAGGTAAACTGAATGTTAATAACAATAATAAACACTTTATTGTCAAATATACAAATATTTTACAAAAGGCGTACATATTGCCTTGAGGCAATGTCTTCCAGTAAACCTACTACAATGTTTGAGAACCGTTTTACTATAAAGTGAGTTTAGATCAAAAGATAAACAGAAAATGAAATATATATATAATATAAAACAAGAATACCTATATAAATATAAAGAAAAAAAAATAAAAGATAAAAATGTAAGCATTCACAACCATAAACCTATATAATCGATGGTATAGCGTACAGATGTGGTAAGTGCAGTTTTTACCGAAAATGAGTTATTATACGCATGTGAATCTATATCATCTGAAGTATGTTCCTTAGGAATATTATTGCGTAACTCTGTGTCATTAACGAGATATTTAAGAAAAACTATGTATGATTAGTACTACATTGTATGGCATCTCTAACTTTCAACATTGATTATCTCAAAACTATGAAAACTGCACTTACCACATCTGTGCGCTATGCCATCGAATTATTATATATGTATCTAAGCGAGAACTATCTACTATTGATGAGATGGTGGGTTGTTTATGAGGGATTTTACTTTATGTTTGAATGAGCCTATAGTTGAAGATAATTTCAAAGCGAAATAATTATCAATATGTTTTTGCTTATGTGCTACAGTGTAACATAACATGTGCACAGACAATGGGTAGTAAAGTCATAGTTATGTTGAGATAAGTGTTTTCTCTGTAATAGTGAAAGTCATTTTTGTTTTCATTAAATGATTGTTTGAAATTAAATTTGCCTTTTACACATTCACCCATTTACCATTAACTTGTATAAAACTTGTCAGGTTTTTAACCTATTGTCATGGTTCCAGCTTTTCACAAAAGAAAAACTCGTGGAAACCATATTGACTACTTGACAATTTGGCGCCGAGGACCAGGATTATGTCTGTCACTGCAGATATAAAACATGGGTTACTACGGAGTGAAAGTAGGTAGGGCTATGACACTATGTAAGTATATATTAATTAATTGAGACTATTTAATTTTATTTATTCGTTCTTGTTCTACATATAGTACACCTCTACTGTCCATATAAACATTTATTAAATTCAGTTAGTTTGCTGACTACCCCATGTGATGCATCAGCACCGACCTAAGCATCTACATGATAACATCGTAGAACATTGAAACACATCTACTCTTGGACATGTATATAAGGAGAACTCTATGAGGTGTAGATATCGTGTTTGGCAGAAATGTTTAATACAGTTGTCTCGTGTTGCCGTTGGTTTGATACATTGAGGAGGTGGCGAAGTAATGGATTTTCAGTCAGAAGAATTTAGGAGGCAGTAATATTCAGACTGTTGATTGTGACTCAGTTCGCAGGCGTTTTGTTTCCCTCTGCTAGATCTTGTTGAGATTATTCATGTCATATTTTTTTTTTAATTTGTCGGTCATCTCAGTCTACTGTCTTGTCTCACTGTGATGTTTTTGTGTTCCTTCATTATGTGAGTGTTTTTGTTCTCTAAGTCTATGCCAAGTGTCATCAATATTGTACTCGTATTCAATATGCTCACGTCGGGATTACCAATAATGTTGATAAATTGATGAAGCAAGTCTTTATTGACAGTAATTACAAGGTAAGCAGGTGAGGTGACAATCCATCTAGATGTTATAATGTGTTGGTAGCATTGATGCGATGTTCTGATGCAAATTTGGTGTTATGGTATGTGTTTTTCGTAGAGTTCTCCTTAGGTACTTGTCAAATAGTAAAGGTGTAAGGATGTAGATACTCAGTCAGCCTAATGGGATATTAATTAGTAGTTAAGTTGGTAGATGTAAAGGTACATTGTCACGCTTCATTGCAGTGTCAAGTAATAACTGCATGACTGCATTTAATTAAATCACGACGTCTGACGACAATACATGGATTATGAATTGTATATTTTATACTATTACATATTATAGCTGTCATCAAATATCTTACAGGCGAGGTGCAGAATCAAACAGAATTTACTTACAAATAATCATCTTCAGTCATATTATCATGTGAGGCATTGTCAAAATCATCAATTATAATTGATTCCAAGTTATTTTCCTTATCGTTTTCTGTAAGTAGAAAATAAAATTAAGTATAATTTGAATGTATACCTTTTATGTAAATGTTTCTAATCAATGTACAGTAAAGTACGAGACAGTTAACATCTGAATCCAGGAAAGGAATTTGCCAACTGTTTATTTGAATATTATATTCTTATTACACAAATATGATATTAGTTACATTAACAATGTGAGATGAGTCAATTGCTTTGTGGGAGACACCACATCATAAAACTCACCATGCCAATGAGATCTTGAATCATCAGATTTTTGATGTTTATTGTGCTTCTCGTGTACTTGTTTAACCATCTTATCGTCAGATCTAGAATAAAATCACAAGTACTGATTTGAAATTTTTGTGTTTGTCTACCAGCGACTGCTAATCCACATTCACATCCAAGTACTTACATCATACAATTTTGTTTTAGAGATGTTTCTAAAGACAGCAACTCTAGAAAAAGTACAATGTACCTATGTAGTTTTATCAAAGTTACTATTTACTTACAAAATCCATTGTTTTTCAAGGTGAATAATAATGACAAATCTTTACCCATGTGATTACACCTCTTTCCAAATTTGGTTAATTTGTTTAAAAAAAAATATTCATACCCACATGGTGACAGTCCCTAAAACCTACGTTAATTGCATTTAAAATATCGAAAATGTTTGTGAAGGTAAGTAACTAAAAAAACTATTGCATTTATTGCTTCATTTGAAAAAGAACGGTTAGAAACAATAATTATATTTTATGTCAACGTTGAAAAAACAACATTTCTAAAAACATATTCAAATATTCTTTTATGATTCACCGTAAACAAAACCATAACAATCCGGAAAATGACATTGACAATCCAGGGCTGGGTTCACGATAGCATAAATATCGCTCGACGTCGAGTGACCTGAGCGACCATGAAGTTGCAGTGATTGTAATGGCGCCATTTTCGTAAGATTCATTCGCGATCTGAAAAATCTGCACTAACTATTTTAATTTCTCTTCCATTTCACTTCTTGAACTAAAAAAATATGATTTTCTATTTTGAAAAATTGTATACGATAAGAATACACCATAATCGTCGAGAACTTATCGACGCGTGTGTTTTGAGGAGAATTTGTACATCTGATGTCGATGTTCCTCGATTATTGGCTGGAGTAGGTTTTCGTGTGCCGTCAGATAGAAGGTCGTATCGTCCCCTTTACTTAGTGCGGCTCGCACTAATGCTGGTTTGAGAAACCCTCTACACCGCATTATGAGTACTTATAATACGAAGTTCGGTGGTATTGACATGTTCGCCGGTAGTGCTCGCACTTTTAAAATGTCAATTTTGCAGGTTATGTGTAGCGATTCATGACTTCGATTTTCTCTGCATCTCTTAATAACTGTTCTTATCATTGTTTTCCCTTCCCTTTGTACATCATGACACTCAAATTACATAAATTACAAGTTAGTTTTTGGTATAAATGATTTAACTTATATATAGGTAGGTAAATTTTGTTTACATTTTGTGTTCATAGTTTGTAAGTATTTAAAAAAAATTAATTGTTTCATTTGAGTAATTCATTAATGTTTATATTTCAAAAAATTTGACTTCTTTTTGATTGCTTTTATATTTTTGATTGCCTATGACAACCGAATGGGCTATAATATAAAATAACGCCCGTGCTATTCATGCGAGATTTTAAAATGTAAAAAAACGGATTGTACTCCGGGTTCAAAAATTGGACACTCACGGCGTTAGTAGTCCGTTCCTTTGTCGTTTCGCACGCTAAGTTGTCAAACGGTCAAACAACCATCGATTGCTAAATAGTAAATACCGACTTTACTGCGCTGTTCCTTCATGCCGCATCCCAAGTGGAGCAGGCAGAGAGAATGGAACGCCATATAAATTTTTCACTACATACTTCTTTCGCCTCCTGTACATTCGTTCGTCGATCTCTTTTACTCAACACACGGCCGTCCTTGAGAATTTGATTTTCGTGATCAAGCCACGTAGTTCTCGGGCGCCTTCTCACAGACAATTAGTATATCCTCTTACTGACGACATTGAAATTTAATATAATAATTTAGTGTGATTGCATGTGTCATGAATTCCCTCCTGCATGGGAGAATTCTAATCCTTCTTTATCTATTGCAGTTTGAAATATCTTTATTTCTCGGATATTTCAGGAGTCCAAGGATTCCTATTTATCCGTTTAGGTGAAAAAATTTAATGTTTAGACTCTCTCTAGTCTAATGCAACTATGCCAGTGTTGGCATCTCTGATCCTACCACGTCAGTGGGCGGGGGACTCGGCTGACATAGCAGATCCCATCTTGAGACCCACACATCCACGAATGTCTTTAAGTGTGAAGCGTTTGTGGCATTTAAAAACACTTCCCCAAACCAGATGGGTCGAGGAGTGTCAACAGTCATACCCAGAATCATTTCCTCTCTTGCATCCATCATCAAAGGACATTCCCAAAGGATATGTTCCCCATATTGAGCTCCTGTCCCACATGAGCACCATGGATTTTCGGTCAATGCTAGCTCAAAAAGTTTACCTCGTAACTGGCCATGTCCAGTGATAAGCTGTACATGAAAAATCTGGACATCTGGAAAGAGCTTGTAAACAAGTCTACCCGTTCCTACAGTTCTCCATCTGTCTTGCCAAACACTCATTGTTCTCTCACGAATCCTGCCGATTGCCCTAGATATATCCCGGTTCCTGTTTCAACAGGTATACCAAGATGTTCCACATATCTCCCAGCCCTGACACCCCGGCGAGCTACATAATCTTAAATTTCGAGATCTGCCGGTAAAACACCAGCAATAACTAGAAGGCCATCACTTGCAGCCGTTCGGTAGGCACCCATTACCGCGAGCAGGGGAAGCCTCTGACCTCTAAGCACAGCAAGGGACACGGTACCCACAGACAACCTGTGTGACCAAACCCGAGCAGCGTATGTAATTTGAGGCACATACGTTCCCCTGTATATAGTCTTCACAGCCCAGTTTAAAATGCCAGATTTGTTTTCCCGCAACAATGTTGTATATCAGTTAATTTATATATTATGTAACCGGTGGGCTTATTACAAACATCTTACAGCCAACCCACAAAACAATTTGAAAATAATAAAACAAATATTTGCAACATAATATACTTTGTATATTTTAATATTTATTTTTATACATCTTACATTACACATATTTAATAAGATACATTGTATTGAACTACAAAATGTACAAGTAATAGTTATTTAATTTCACTTATTTTATTCTCACTGAATGACTAAAACTCCATTATTAAATTAAAAAAATTATAAGTAAAAAATACTTGAGAGTTTTAAATTTGTTTAATCGACAGTTACACGTGTTTCGACTTACAGGCCCATATTCATACATATGGGCCTGTAACCCGAAACACGTGTAACTGTCGATTAAACAAATTTAAAACTCTTAAAAGTATTTTTTACTTATAATTTTTTTAAATTATTTAATTAATTAGTGAATTACAAGAGTACATGAAATAGGAGAACCTGAAAAATAACTTAACTAAACACTGAAGATAGAACTGAAATTAACATTTAGAAAATTAATTCAGGTTTACAAATTTGAATTGAAATCATAGATAATAATTATTATAAAAATATTGATAAAATCTATATATATTACATGCTAAGTGATTTTTGTTTTTCGTATAATTGGATTTTCTCACCTACAGTGTTTGTATGATATATATTACGATATATACACACATAAAAGAAAGTCGGGTTAATTACACCATTTATAACTCAAGAATGGCTGTACCGATTTGAATGATCTCTGATTTGTTAGATTCTTTTCCGCCGGTTAGCTATTAAAATATCTTGCAAACTCACGAGAAGAAAAATTACGAAGAAAATTATTTACGTTATACATTTAAAATTTCAATAAAAAAAAAACAATATGGAGAATTATACAAAAATCAAACACCTGTGGTTCTAAAATTTCAATTTTGAAAAAATCAATAAGAATTTTTATTAATTTAAAATGAATAGGTAGATATATACCTAAAAAAAAATTGTACCTACAAATCTGAGTTAAGTATAATTGTTCAACATAAATGAATTTTATTTTTTACACTATACAATGACACACTTGGACAAAAATACGGGAGTTTGTAAAGAGATTAAAAATATTAAACATTATTTATACCTTCATAGAGAGTAAATGTTCACTTTCTTTTATCTATATTTATTGACATTCATTGATTGTTAGGAGGTAGGAAGTTTACTGGGTCAGCCAGTGTTAAATGAAACTGTTACTACATTTAGAGATAGTGATCCTACTTACAGCCCATCAATTCGAAACTTAAAATATTTTATAAGGCTATTAAAACAATTAGAATGTTGAATTGAATTATACATACATATGTACAAAGCAATAATGTAACAATATTAAAAGAAATTCATTTAATCATACAGAGTTATGACTACATCTACATTATCACTATAACTACACTACACTATTACAACAAAATTATAATTATTTATATGAACAAACACAAAACAGTAATAACAATGATGACTCTTTCATCCATTTCTAATTAAAATTTAACAAGGGCAATTTAACCCTTCTGAAAAAATAAAAACTATATGAAAAAATATCAAATTGGAAACAAAAAAAAATCTGGAAAACGCACACTAGCTCAAACAAAACCTGCTGGATCGGGAGTCATCAAATGCATGGTTTGCTTACAGTAATATTAAACTGAGGGATTCATAGTAGCAATTCAAGATCAAATTATCAAAACGAGAAATCATTTAAAAATTTCAAACAAAAGATAAGATTGAAAACGATAACTAGATTATTTAGCCAAACAAATGAAGTACCTAATAGCACATTATTGGAGGCTACTCAGGTTTAACAAGTAGAAACTACATTTGACAACATGACAATGTACTAAAACAAATTCATGCTCACCTTGCGTTACAATAACAAAAACTAATATTAAAAATAATACAACACATAGTTTCGGGCTGTTCTACTCAAGCTCAAAATACTAATAGACATAATCATGTCGCAAAAATAAAACATCAAAATTTAGCAACTAAACAATCTTTTAAACTCGCAAAATATAATACCTTATTATAAAAACAACCCAGAACCGGTTTAAGAAAATCAAAATTACAGGTTCAATTATGATAAAACAATAATAACAGATAGACAATTACATCATAATAGACATAGCTGTCCCAAATACACTTAATATACAAACAACCGTCGCAGAAAAAATACATAAATATACAGGATTAGCAGGAGAAATAAAAAATATTTGGCATTCTAGGTCCGTTTATATAATACCTTTAGTCATGTCAGCTACAGAGGTAACTCCGAAATCTTGTATAAATAAATAAAAAAATAGATTCACCGGTTAATTGGTACATAAAAATTCAAAAATCTATTATAATAAACACTTAATATTGTTAAAAAGTTTCTGAACATGGATATTTCAAGGACAATGCTGGTATTTTGAAACCTTTGATATCCTATATATTTGGATAAGTGATTTTTTACCGGCATTAGACTGTTAAGTTTTTGTGTGACCATGACTAATTATATGAAGACTTATCTGGTTGTAGAAAGGATATCATGATTAAGGAGAGTCTCGGTGCTTACGAATCGACACAAGGCTGGTTAAGAGTATTCTTTAAGCCCGGGTAATGTTCCCTTCTAGTATTGTGTTTCAACTGAACTTCGATAGAGTGACGAATGTTGGTAAATAAGGTTACATGTGTAAATATTTTACATCTTAAATTCAGCGATGAGGTTCGCCACCCATCCTGAATGTCTTGATTTTGTATTGGCACGAAGAGGACAGCTTGTATGTTTCTTACATGCAGCTGGTCTGCTGGCTACCCCACTTGTAGGATATGCTGTGATGGTATAGTAGTAGTAGTAGTGTTTGGAAAATTATAGTAGGTATATATACAACTTTCAAAAAATACCGAAACATGTGACAAGTATGATATAGAGGAATTGGATTACCCGGTTTCAAAGAGTACTCTTAACCAGCCTTGTGTCGATTCATAAGCATCAAGACTGTATCATGCTATCCTTAAGAAAGTTCACATTGATGTGTCTACCACATACATATGGTATATATTGTACACCTAATCAATTAGGTTGGATCAGTGGTTAACACATTCGCCTTGCAAGCGAGGGGTCATAGGTTCGATTCTCAGTGTGCAAAATAGTAATGTTCATTTTTCTGAGCTAATTCAAGGGTACGAATCATCTATAGTGGTTTAAACTTGATATGAGAGGAGCTATCCCTATGTACATTCTGGAACATTTCATTGGAATTAAATTATAGTATAGGTACTTAAAAAATGAACGCACTGTGGAGGGTCCTGCAATACTTATATTGAAAAAAGGTTTCTCAGGAGGGCAGTCTTACATGGCAAGATCGTGTGACTATAATGACAGTGCCCCAAGACCCACCCAGCAGATAGCAGGAATAAGCAATCCAACCAGACGGAATGATCCTGGCCTTACTTGCACAGATAGCTTAAAAGAGCACCATTTTTCCACGCACGTGAGCCCTAGCAGACTATACACTGTTTCTAAAACATGAAAGAAGAAAAATGGACTCCTATAATGTCCACCTAAATTAAAAGGCTCTCATTCAATCATTTCGACACATTCCTTGTGTAGAGCCTCGGTAATTTTTATGTATTGTTACTTTACTCTATGTAACCAACAAATTAAGATTAGAACAGATGAAATGATTAAAACCATATGAAAAGTATAATAATCTGCATAGAGTGCAACCTGTGCATATTATGATCTTAACACTCATAACAAGTATTTTTCACAGTATTTTTTATTATAATCTTTTCTCATGACAGCTAACTTGCAAACACATATTTGACAGTTCGTCGCCTCAGAACAACAAGGTTCTATCTACATAGGGAATAACATATAAGATAGAACCTTGTTGTGACGGATTGTCACCGTCAACCAATCACAGTCCAATATCTTTGGCACATGCGTACTTAAAACCCTCCTGTCGGATGTTCTATACGCCAGTGATATGATAGAACTACTAACGCCGTCGGCCGTGAGTGTCCAATTTTTGAACCCGGAGTACAATCCGTTTTTTTACATTTTAAAATCTCGCGCTATTCATACGTATAGGAACTGTCAACTGTCAAATTTGACAGTTGGTTTTATGTAAACAAAAGCACGCTGCTTTGACGTCTGTCAAATAAGTAGCTAAACGTACGTATTTTTTTGTAAACAATGCCACACTATTTTGACGTCTGTCAAATTATCGAAATCTGTAGCTTATGTCGTCCGTGTGGATTGATCCTTATCAGTTTAATTTCCTTTACAAGCGATTACTTAATTGAGGAAGCACATTTTCAATGTTTGAATAGTGCAATTTCATTTACACATTTGTCGACTTGTATATTAAATTTCATGTTTTAGAGGCATGTTCCCGTATAAAGTAGCATTAAGTTCGTGTATTTTGTCTGAGAACAAAGTAGTTTCCATAACCGGATAAAGTGTAATAAAACGATTTAGAGTCGTTTAAGGTTTATGAACTCACCGTTTGCGAACTTAAGATCTATTGGTACTACAACAAGGATGTTTTATTTTTAAATAAAAAGCGCTGTTTAGGTCTACATAACCTCAAGAAAAATTGTTCACTCTTTTCTCCATAGCCTGTTATGTTGACAATTTATTTTTAGTTCTTATAAGTTAAACCAGGTTTAAAGTTCGAATAACATTAAAATGCATAGGTATCCAAAGTTCGTTTCTTGCATTCATATATTTTATCAACACTCTTAATAATGTATTGCTAAAAAAGTAGCTTACCTACACTTCGTCAAAGTAGGGTTGTAATGGATGTTACTTTGCGGATTCGGATCTGGAGTGACACTGTTTTGAGGATGCGGATTCGGATCTGGAGTGACTCTGTTTTGAGTATGCAAATTTTTATACTATACTATAAACCCAAATGGGGTAGGCAGAGAGAACGGAATGCCAAAAAGATCTATCTTTACACATTTCTTTCACACTCATACAATTTCTTATGCACGCACGTCGGTTCCTCTTACTCAACACACGGCCGTCCTTGAGAATTTGATCCACGTGATCAAGCCATGTGGTTCTCAGACGCCCACGCTTCACGCCCTTTCTTTCAGTAAAGCATACCCTCTTTGTCATTCTTACTTCTCTCATTCGTTCAACATGTCCAAACCACCGTAGTTTATTCACGCGCATTCTGTCCACAACACTCTTCTTGCATCCGCTCATTCTTTACTCTTATCACGCAGCGTTCTACCAACCATTCTTCTTAACGATCGCATCTCCACTGTATTTATTCCACTTTTGTCCTTCAACCACGTCCTTGTCTCGCTTGTATACGCAATTGATGGTACCAAAATGGTATTTTGCACCAGCATTTTAGCCATGTTCGACACATTGCCATTGCTGACAATAGGTCGAAGTGCACCGTTCACTTTAGCACCGGCCACTTTCCTTCTTTCGATGTCCCTATCGTATCTTTCATCCCTCGCAAACATGGATACTTCCCAAATGTGCATACTCGCTTACTTGCTCCAAACATTTAAAATGGAAATCCCTTTCAATCTCAGCCATTAGCACCAAATCATCTGCGTACATCAATGCATTCACTCGAGACCCATTAAACTCGACACCAACATCAATCTATTTCACAGGTCGCATACAGTAGTCGAAGAATAGTTTGAACAGCCACAGAGACATGACACAGCCTTGCTTCACTCCCTTGGTGACAAGGATATCTGTAACCTCATTTATAAAAATGAATATATCTAAATTTTGAAAAAGAAAGAAAAACGAGTATTTTTTTATGAACATGCCCATAAATTTTAGATTTTTCGAAATAATACCATCAATTAGATTATCTATTGAAAATAAGTGTTGCCTTTGAATAATTAATTTCTTCTTCTAAAAAAAATGTTCAAAAGAGCCTATTCTGGAAAAAATCGCGTGAAAATGACAATTTTCTTATTTAATTTAATATGATGTAAATTTTTGGTATTTTCTTAAAAAAATTAAATTATATCGATACGTTGGCAAATAAAAATATACTAATATAAGTTTCCGTAAAATGAGTAAGAGCAGGTAACATCATTCATTCGCACCATCGTAGCGTTTTCCCATAAGTACCGCATGCAGTAAACATGCTGGTAGTCTTCTCCGTAACAACTAAAGCTAACAGACATTCATTCAGAATGGGTGGTTTACTTCATTACTGAATTGAAGATATTAAATGTCTTATATGGCATGTTTTACAAATACTTGCCTTTTGTAGGAAACTTAGTATTTGGCAGGTATTCAATGGATGAAACATGATTACGTCGTTAGTATAGTACACAAAAAATAGTAGAATGTATTATATAAAAAAAAAACTATTGTGCAAATGTGAAGCACATCTTTGAACTGGCATACCTGCTATATCAACCAGGATAGAATTAGTACGAAAAATATAATTTCAATATTTTATTTTAGAAATGTATCTGGCTTGGCATGGTATCCTCAAAAAATGTTTAAGGATGCGGATTCCAAGCTCTTTAAATAAAATTTGTAGATGCGGATATTTTCCGGATGCGGATACGGATATTCATTACAACCCTACGCTGAACAATAGATTTCGCAAACATCTAAAGTACGTCCACCGAGAAGATGCAATTGTCCACGTGAACAATTCTGAGAACGTTTAGTACATCCAGGCAAATTTCAATAAAAGGCCGTTTCTTCTACTCCGTATTTTTTAAATAGCTTTTAAATGACTGTACCCTTTTTATAAAGTCACTAACGATCACGCGGCTATAATTAAAAGTTTGCTTTTGAAACCTTATAAAAGGTATTTTCATTGCAATTGTGTAAATTATCTTTCCATATATATTGAAATTACCCTTTCTACTTTTCGTTAAAAAAATATTTACCAACAGATTCAAATACATTGCTTAAACGAAATACATTATAATTATGAAATAGCGGCTACACGGAAAAATCACCTCAATTTATATTGTACATTAGAGATATTTTTTTGTACTTCTTTTCGAATAGATATGTTTTTATTATTTGACAGTGAATATTAGACACTAGCCGTGTAACCCCATAGAGGTAATTTGGGCGCAAATCAAAAATGAGGTTTCGGCGAAGAATAAAACTTCTTGAGGTTAAATTTTTTTTCGAGAATGCGATTCGCAATGTGACAAGTGGAAAATTGGAGCAATTGTTTAAAACACGTGATTAAAGTAGAAAAAATATTTTGGATGTCAGATGGAATGATGGATGATGCTTTCGACCAATTCGTGATAAATGTTGGAAACACGTCCGATTCCTCATCTCTCTGATTAATTGTTTCTTTTTTTTAATTTAGCTGAAATTTTTTTATAAATCTTTTTGTGCTAAATTCCGACATACAGTAATTCCTCAAATTTCTTTTATAAATTTAGATATATGCACTTACAAAGTAAATATATGTTATATGAAAGTAAATATATGTTATATGAAAACTGGGCCGATTTAGTCTATAAAATTTGTTATTTTTACTTTAGTTCTATTAATTATTCTATGTTATCACATTTATAATGTTTGTTCGTTTTGCTATAATTATTTTTGTGTTGACACTTTGTTAAGGTGTTTAATTAATTATTCTATGTTATCGTATTAATAATGTTTTTTGTTTTGCTATAAGTATATATATATTATGTCACGTTGACATGTAAAATGTTTTAATCAATAATTTTATTATCTTTCTAAAATTTTGTTCCATGCATTACTCAAATAACACTTATTCCAATCAGTTACCTGAGTCTGCCCAAAAATAAGCTTCAAAAAATTTAAAATGAAATAATCAAATCATTTAGTAAAATAAGATTTTTTTGTATAGGTACCTATGTATAATCATAAAATTTCGATAATCGGTCCCTCATGTTTCAGTTTGTAATAAATATTTTTTTTAATTCAATAATTTTGTATAATCCAAAGGGTTGTGTATTGACACAGAAAATACATTATAATAAATTACCTATATTGAAAAAAAACACACTGTTAAATTTTCACATATAAAAAATCTGAAGCGTTTTCGTCGAGTTATCTCGACATTATTGAGAGCACTACAATAAAGATAATCTTAAAACAGTATGTTTTTTTAATATTACAAAATTACAATATTTTTATTATGCACACTGGGCAATTTCTATCCAGTATCTATTCTGCGAGCGGCCCATCTGATCACGTGAACATCACGCATTTCTAATGTTATTGTCGAGTGCATGGATAGAAAGACTGAAGTATAGATATCCATGGATATCCATAAACGAAATAGTTTAATATTAATGTTGTCTATGGAAATAATTCACCATAGACAAATTTTATAATTTCTTTTATCTATGATACGTACGAATAGCCTTTGCCATAAAATAAATCATTTAATATATGGACACTTATAAATTGGACATTGCATTACATACTTGTTAATCAAAATTATATATCTGTACTAAATTTATATGTATCTATTGTCTGTAGTGTTCCGTCGATTTGAATAAATAAATAAATAATTACGATTAATTTCGCAATTGTTTTGACAACCACCATCACTCAAACGTCAAGGTAACTGTCAGAGCGATAATCACCCTGCAATGATTTCGGTGGTTCGACGACGTGCCTGAACGCGACAGTGCGAGTCGTCGGGTGACTCGCTCCGGCTTCGTGAACGATCGGAGCGTCGTTGAGTGATCACTCGGCGACTGTATGAACGCTGCCCTGACAAGGAATTAGAATTAAGAATGACCAGTGTTGCCAACTCGAATTTTGCACAGAAATGAGTACTAAAGGGGCATTCACATTGCTTCACTTTGGATGATCATCCAGAGTGTCAGGGTCAAAGCTGTTCATCGAAAGTGAATACGGCTGTTCACATTATTTTGTTCATCCTATGATTTCACTGCCATGTCAACCATCACCTAACTATGTAGATAGGTGATGTGTCAACACGGATAGCCTAGTATTCACAGCAATTTTAAAACTTTCGACGCTAGTCACCTCTACCGGCGGACGCTCAAAGTAGTTATTTGTCAAAGTAGAGAGCGTATTATTAATTCTACGTAGATCAATGGCTAATGGGCCACTTGCAGATTTTTTTTATTACATAAAATTGTAAATTAGTATGAAAGAAACACAACCACAATTTATTTTATTTTTTCTTGCACTATTTACTTAGTTATTAGCTTTTAAAAATTGGATTTTCTCGGAATGATCAAAAACGATAATGGCGGCGCTGTGACGTCACGTCCCATGTGTGTATGAGATTATAATCTTTGGTTGCGAAAGTTACTATGATTCACGGGACTCCGTGACGTCATCAGCTGTTTAGAGTGTTTTGACAAACGTCAAAAATTTTGGGTTTTATTTTTGGATATTCTCCATAATTTAGATATTTAAAAAAATTTAACTGACATATTTGTGTTTTCCGACCTCAAATTTACTGAATTCGATCATTTTTATTAAAATACCCCACGACTGCAAGTGGCCCAATTAGATCATCACCTATCACTATGTAGATAGGTGATGATTAGATGTAGGTACTACTTTAGTATTATGCCAACACTGGCATAGTGGTAAACTAGAGAGAATTAAAATGTTAATAAATCGTCACCTAAACGGATAAATAGGAGTCCTTGGACTCCTGCAATATCCGAGAAATAAAGTTATTTCAATATTTTTTAGTATTATTTATCATTCTATGGTACGTACGTAACGCATGTGTAAAACGTCTCCGATCTATAATGATAAGTTAATAATTATACTCGAAACGAGCCTTCGGAGATCTATATCGTCAATCTGTTTATTTTTCATAATTGAATAATTTATCCGTGACGTCCCCAGTAAATATTAGGTCTCTCAGTATTTTCCAAAAGTTATCGAGTGTCATGGAATAGACAAATCTTCTCAAAACTTCACATACATACTATAGTTTGCACCTATTCTGAATGTATTATTCCACACCATCACAGTATATCACACAAGTGGGTAGCCAGTATACCAGCCGCATGTAATGAACATTCAAGCCATTCTTTCTGTGCCAACAAAAAATTTAGATACATGGAATTTAGAATTTCATGTGTCTTTATTTTTTCGAACACCTGAAAATTTACGGAAGAGTTGGAGACCACTTCTTTGCCAAGTGCTCCACGAAAAAACGAAAGAATCCTGAATGTATTATTTTTTATTGGCACGAAGAGGACAATCTGCATGCTTATTACTTGTTCGACATGCTGTAGGGGTATAGCAGTCAGCGTTTATAGTTTATCATCCTGTGTTCCACTCAGTATATTTTATTTTTCTTTCCTCTAAATTTAAAAGCCTTATGATGCAGTATTTCATTATTTTTTTTATCGATCATACACTTTTTAACCTTTCTATCAGATTTATAAATTTGTGTTATCTCTCGAAATGTACAAGGCAATGAACAAGTCATGAATAAACAAAATATAATAAAACGAATAATGCCGAATGCGCCACCGCACCGTTACTAACGAAAAAGCTTCGGGCGTCCGTCTGTAGAGGGTCCTGGCGTCGAAGATTTTAAAATTGCTGTGAATACTAGGCTATCCTGTCAACACTCACGGTCATGTTGTATGTAGTTTGACGTATTTTTTGTAAAAAACTAATTATTTTAATTGAAAAATGAAAACTAACTGTTAATAAAAAGTAAAACAAATTAATATAATTCCAGACAGCATGATAATTTTGAATATAATTCTGACTTCCAATACTAATTCAATGAGAAATAATAGGAAGAAACCTGTTTATGGTCATTTCAGTGAAAGGACTTTTTCTCAAAATTATGTCGGGTGGTAATCACTTTCTTCCGTCATCGCTAGTGATCACAGCAGGGTAACTCTTGACAAAACTAAACACGATCTTAATCTAGTCTTGATCTTGATCATACGACGCACGAAGGGACTATGATCAAAAACACCGCGTTACCGCTAACGCGCGATCGGTTTGCGTGTATTTTTGGCCAATAGTCACTTCGTGCGTCGTATGATCAAGATCAAGACTAGATTAAGATCGTGTTTAGTTTTGTCAAGAGTAGCCCTGCTGTTGATGAAACGTCTGTTCAATACCTTTTCATTTTGAAGAGTTATCCAGAGTGATCACTGAAAGTGAACAAATGTGAATATCCAGGTTGGGTTGGATTTGGTTGGTCTTCAGAAGCCAACAGTCTTTCTAAAGACCAACCAAAAAGTCTTTTTTAAGATTTGTTAATATGTCGACTTCGATTTCTTCCAATTAACCCAATAATTAATCTATGACTATTATCTCATGAGTTTCCGATTTGGTTGATCAATGTTTCCTTGGAAACGTTATATCGTATTCTTTTGTTTAGTTTCCATGCCTAAAATATTCATATATTTTTACAATTTTCACGGATTCCATGTTTCTAATAATTTATAATATTATTCTTGTATGTACAAAATATTTTATATATGTAATATAAATATACGTAACTGTATGCCATGTCTCATAATAGTGTTATAGATCACGGTACGCATAATATTATTATGGAAGAAGATAGTGTGAAGCATAAATTGGAAAAGTTGGTAGATGCTTTGAAACATGTAACTAATCCAGTAATGGAATGTGACAAAACTGTCAACCAAGAGATTACTTTGGAAGACAAATTAGAAAGTACAAAAAATCATCTGGAAAAAATATCGTATGTTTTATCTGGAAAAGATGATAAATATTTAGACACTAAAAGCGATGATTATAATACGTGGGAAGAAGATATCGGAACATATGAAAAAAACAGAAAGATTGCAGGGGTAAAATCTATTTGTGATAGTATAAGGAGTAAAGATGATATATGTGTGTCGTCTTCATCCGACCAGGTTATAAATGTTAATGAAAATGAAAACAATGATGATAATCAAATAGATTCCAATATCAATATGGAAGATGAGGAAGATGGTTGCATAACACTAAATAACGTTGATGAAGCAAATGAATTCATACAGTTTGCTGACGCATATACCAAGTTTATACAAAATGAAATCGATGAAAAGATTTCCAATATAAAAGATTACATTAAAGATGTTGAATCCCTATTAAATAAATCGAAAGATAGAATAATTGAAAATCATGAAGCGTCTAATGAAACAAAATGTTTTCAAGAAAAAAGGGATGGTAACCAGAGTCCAACGGTGATTCCGGAGGAGAGTGAAATTTTGTCAAAATCGAAATCTTGTTTATTGGAAATTGATAATTTACTTGAAAACTCTGCAAATATTTTGCACAAACAACATAAAGTAGAAGGCGTAACAAAATCTTCAAATGATGATAATCAGAAACGAGAAGATATGGAGAAAAGTGAGAATATGGAGATTGAAAGTAAAGCAAAAGACAATATTTTTTATTTCAATACTTGTATAGAAAACGAACATAAACAAAATGTAAATGATATTATAATCGAAGATAATAATCTTAACAAACAGTCGACGACAACAAGTAAAGAAAGTTCATTAGAGAAAAAGTACAGTGGTCCCGTGATGACAAAGCAATTTATTGTAGACCATTGCAAACAGCACAAGTTGTATGTTACTCCATATCTGAATGACATTCTGTATCTCCATTTCAAGGTAAGATTGATTATTTTTAATTTAAAAGCACAGTGGCACTGTGATGATAAGTAATTTATTGCAAACAGCACAAGTTGTATGTTACTCCATATCTGAATGACATTCTGTATCTCCATTTTGAAGTTAAGTAAGATTGATTATTATTAATTTAAAAGCACAGTGGCACTGTGATGACAAGTAATTTATTGCAAACAGCACAAGTTGTATGTTACTCCATATCTGAATGACATTCTGTATCTCCATTTTGAAGTTAAGTAAGATTGATTATTTTTAATTTAAAAGCACAGTGGCACTGTGATGACAAGTGATTTATAGTAGACCATTGCAAACAGTGTTACTAAAATTTGGAATTTAGCCACGCGTTATTTGATTGTTTTTTTAGGGTTTTTCGAAGATTGAAAATTTGGAAGAATATACAGGTTTGAAATGCCTATTTCTTGAAAATAATGGTATACGAAAATTGGAAGGCCTTGATGTACAGAGCGAGTTGCGATGTTTGTATTTACATTATAATCTGATTAAGAAAATTGAAAATCTGGAAGGGTGTCCAAAACTCGATACAATAAACTTGGATCATAATCAAATATCAAAAATTGAAAATCTGGACACTGTACCATTACTTCAAACTCTAAGCATGGGACACAATTATTTAAAACATGTTGGTAAGTAATAAGTATGGTAGGTAATTATATTGAAAATAAATAAATAATGTGAAATTCAGCCGCCCTAGGATGAACGGCTATTGTTCAGTTGGTTATATAGAAAAAACCCATCACCTACTACATTATTTTGTCTACAACAAAGGATTATTGTTATTATTATACCGGTGGTTCAGGTTCTAGGTATATAATATGTATATTAGGTGTGTATACTTAGGTACTTTTATATATTTTCTGCTCGTTTATGCAATTATCGATAATAATGCAAAATGACGTATAATTATGTAGGTTATACTAAATTATTTTTATATTTGTTCAAGATGACGTAGAGCACTTATCGAGTTGTTTGAATTTATCCGTATTAGATGTGTCCTATAATAGAATGGAGGATCCTTTGATTTTGGACGTTTTAGCAAAAATGCCACAGCTCAAGGGTTCGTACTAAACATTCATTGATCATCTAGAAATTTCAAGTTATAATATTGTTGTAATAGTTTGTATTTTATATTGTGCAATAAAGTTTATTTTTATTCATTGTTGATGTGCTATTTTCAACACAGATATTACTTATTTATATTCTAGTTCTTGTGTTGATTGGTAATCCTATCATTCGTAACATACCAGCTTACAGGAAAACAGTAACATTAAAACTAAAGGAATTGATGAATTTAGACAATCGTCCAATATTTCCGAGAGATAGAGCATGTGCAGAAGCTTGGCAGAGAGGTCGGTAAAGTCTGTTATACCTATCTAAGATGGCGAATCAAAAAATCTAGTGATTTCATATTAATATTATTGGAATCGAATTTCTTTACTATGGGCTACTTCTTCAAAATTGTAAAAGATATTGGTTGTTGAAGTCTAATGCAAAGAATTCATTGGATACGTAAATCGATACTACTATTACCAGTAGTGAGAAAAAAATACAAGTTTCACATTTATTTTTTCTGTGTTACTATGTACCTACATTTAAAATGCAAAACCTCATTCGTCAATAATAGAATGAAATATTTAGGTAGGTGGGTAGGTAAGTATCTTATCTCGTTGATTTGTGTTTTTAGGAGGATTAGATGAAGAAAATGCGGAAAGGAAGAGATGGATTCAGCGCGAGCAGGATAAAATGATGGAGTCTGTTAACTATCTTATAAATTTAAGAAATAAATGCCAAGCCGAGAAACGAGATGCTGAATTGAAGAAAAATGCAGAAAAGGATGTATGTGTTGAAGTATCTTTTTTTCTCTTCGCCCTTCATCACTCCAGGCGAATCCAAGATCGTCCATCGAGGGCGTTTGCGACAATTGAGTCACCTATGATTCTATTACATATATACCTACTACGAGCATTAAAAATAAATTTATTTTACAGGTGTCGGATGATGGCGTTGTAGAAATTAAAGGCAAAATTAAAAATATCCCAAATATTAATGACCCTTCCTCAGATGAGAGTGACTCCTCAAGTAGTGCTGATGAAAACGACGATCATTTGGAGCACGATACAAATTTGTCTTCTATGAATGGTAAGTTTCTTAAGTAACTGCAGGTAATATGTAATCTTTAAAATAATTTTATTTCTATACATAGGCATTTCATACCACACATGAAGTCTTCAATGAATCAAAATATATAAACCATTTATCCAGCGGAATATCGCATATTTACTAAATATACCAAATATAAAATAAGTAAAATAACGATATTCAGAGATGTAATGTGTCACTCATTTTTAATATCTTGTGTTTAACGAATGGAGAGGATAAAATGTATGTTTATAACATGCAGTTAGTTGATTGGCTACCACACTTGTGAGAAATACCTACCGTTATGGTACTTACATATAGATAAATGGAGTATATTATATTATTAGGTAGGTATATAGATAATAAATATGTATAGCTGGTGTATAATATTGCAAATGTGCAGAGATAATACTTCCTTGGAAAACTGATAATATAAATTGGGACAAGGCAACGGAGAACAAACGATTTGTACAGGAGATAGTTTGCGAGACTGCTAAAGAGATTAATAGTGAAACCTGTGACGAATTGACACAGCTAAAAAGAATGCTCGAGTCGGGTATGTTATTCTTATATAATGTATGTACCTACATAGTTTTAAAAAAAATATATAAATACCTCATAATTTAGATAACTTGTA
Organism: Athripsodes cinereus; assembly: GCA_947579605.1. Taxonomy (NCBI): domain Eukaryota; kingdom Metazoa; phylum Arthropoda; class Insecta; order Trichoptera; family Leptoceridae; genus Athripsodes; species Athripsodes cinereus. The sequence continues at coordinate 23,212,034 of OX388307.1, read as the reverse complement.
TAAATTAATATGGATAACCATTTAACCAATATCTATTCACTTTAAATAGGATCCAATGTTTCTTCTGAAATTAATTCGACAACAAGGACACAGGTTAGTAACAGTGAGAATATTCACAGGGAAGAAATACACTCAAAACGTGACAATAAAGTTTTGATAGAAGAACTTCATACTGAAGATTTGAAAAAGTTGGATGATGATATTCACAATGTAAAATCTATTATTCAAGAAACTCTTTACGAAATGTGTAATATTCAGAATAACGATCAAGAACCTGGTGAGGGAAATGAAGAACCAGCAGGAAAAAGTAGTACTGACGAAATAATATATCCAGCAGAAGAATGTATCATTCAGGAGCAGTGCGATGTGTGTGAAGTCCAACAGCCAGGTAAATAATGAATAATCACGTTCAACACACATTTTTTAAGAGTCAAAAATTCTATTCTATTGTTTTACGACACATCCCAAGTGTGGTAAACAAAGAGAACGGAACGCCATGTAGATCTGTCGTTACATAATTTTTTCGCTTTTTCTGCATTCGTGCAATATCTCATGCATGCAACGTCAATTTCTCTTACTCAATTCATTGCCGCCTTTGAGAATTTGATCCACGTGATCAAGCCACGTAGTTCTCTGACGCCCGCGCTTCCTCAGACCCCTTCTTTCAGACAAGTATATCCTTTTTGTAAACCTATTCCTTTCCATTCGTTCCACATGTCCAAAATTCCAAACCATAGTAATTTACTTCTATCCAAATCACCCCTGTTGCATCCGCTCATTCTTCTAATATCCTTATTCCTCACTCTATTGCGTAACGTTTTACCAACCATTCTCCTCAGCGATCGCATCTCCACAGCATTTATTCCACTTTCGTCCCGTTTCAACCATGTCCAAGATTCGCTTGCATACATTAGTGTCGGTGCCAGAATGATATTGTGCACCAATATTTTGCCATGTTTGACACATTGGCATAGCTGACAAAGGTTCGAAGTGCACCGTTCATCCACATGGTGATATGCTTTCTCCAAATCCATGAATGCACACCACGGTTCTGGCTTTTTCCCAAAACTTCTCTACGACCATTCGTAGGGAGAAGATCTGATCGATGTACCCTCTGCCATTCAAAAAAGCTGGAGCTTGTTCATCTCATATCTTACACTCAGTTGATTATCGCACTCTCTCAATCAGAATTCTATCAACAGTTTTCCTATTGAACTCAACAAGCTAATGGCCTGATAACTCCTGCATTCCAGTTTAGAGTTTTTCCTATTCGCCGTGACGCCTTCTCTCTTACAATTGTTGAAAAGCTCCAGGCACCAGTTATAAATAAATTATTAAAAATATAGTGTTTGAATCTGTCGATTGTTCACATTATGTAAGTATACGTATATCTTCTGTTAATTACATACATATTTAACAAAAATATGAACTCATGTTTTAGACGACACGATGCCAGTATTATCTGCTGATTGTGAAGCAACACACAATTCCCTTAAGGAGAGAAATAGAGTTCATTGGTTTGCTAATTTTGTTAGCAGTATGGATAATAAAATTAATAACATTATAGAAGAAGTGGAAGGTGAAATCAGAGAGAAAGACCAATTAATGGTAAGCCCTTCATGACTATTAAATATCAGATATAATTTTGTTTAGGTAGGTATTTGTGTAGGTACTAGTGATGTAACGAATGAGTGATTTTGGATATTCGCGAATGCGAATGCGAATATTTGTTGTCGACATTCGCGAATGCGAATGCGAATAGCGAATATTGACTTGCTTAGAATTCTACAATATTGCTCAAACGTTAAAATTTCTACCCTCCCGGCTCCGAATTTTTAAAATGGTATGGGAATTGAAAATATTTCAAAACTCCTCGGTTTTCTTAAAGATTATTTACTGGCAGTACCTATTCTACAATGTACCGGGTAAGTATCCGATACTTTATCATCAAAATAATATTCGCAAAACATTCGCATATTTTTTGCGAATACGAATGCGAATACTTTGAAATACGCGAATATTCGCGAATGCGAATACGAATATTCGTTACACCACTAGTAGGTACATGGTGATTTTAGGATAAATCATTTTAGTCTAATTGAATTTAGATTGTCGTAAGATTATTAGATGTTCGTGGAACAATTTATAAACTCTTTAATCAGTGTCAGTAACAGCTGTACTCAAAATACAAAATAAATTATTTTTTAGAACTTTCAAATTGAAGAGCAACCTGAAATAAAAAATATATTTATAGAATCCAACTCACAATCAGTAAGTGATATTATGATGTTAGATAATGGTAATACTGACAGTCAGTTGCATGGGGAAAATAGAGAGCCTATATCCGTTATTCAAATTAACAAATCATCACAGTATGATGTAAGCGATTTTGAAAATGGAGGCTTTTCTAGAGAACCGAATGGTAACAATGTTGAAAAAGGTATGATGAAAATAAGTGATGTTCTTAAAGAAACATCCAATTGTATAAACAAAATGAACACATTTTCTTCTAAAAGGGAAGGCGTTGATATTATTGAGGTGAATTCTGATGCAACAATCTTGTTGAATGATTTTGATGAGATGGTGATGAAGTTGGAAGAGTCATTCGCGAGTGTTGCAAATAACAATTCAAAAGATGATATTGTTCAAGATAGCAATGCGGACAACAGCAATGTCGAAATGATTAAAATTAGTGATATTGTGTATGATACAAAACCTAGAGTTGACTTTTCTGTTGAAGTGCCGCATGCTGGAATGAATGCAGTAACTACAGAAGGAAATAAAACGGAACTAGAGAAGGCAGATTTTGATTTCCAACAATGTTTTGATTTTGGAGAATCTGTTGACACTTTCAAATTTGATCAAACAGCAAGTAGAGAATGTAAGTTTGATGTTGGAATCGTAGAAGAAAATAATGAGAACCATAAAATGTTGGATTGCATGATTAAACTGAGTGATGTGTTAGAAAAAACAGAAAAGGACCCAGATATTGTTCGAGAAAACAGCGTGCCGAAGACCAATGAAGAGTGTAAAGATCAAACGATGACATTAGAGATGAAATTGGCATTGAAAAGTCTTCAAAAGGAAAGAGAATTAAAATAGTCCTAAATTAGTAAATGTACTTAGGCACATCGCTAGTCAAGTAAACTAACATATCTTTCGTAGTGTCTAGGTATATTTTACAAATATTATGACTAGGTGCAAATAGCTTTTAATATCTTTACACGCTAGTACATAATATTAATGTGGTAGTCATCATTACCTAATAATTTATAAATATTTATTGGTTTTAATATAGCACGGTCCTTAGGTCCTATTTAGGGGGTGAATGCCGAGCATATGTGCCCAGAGCGGTAAAAATCAATTCAATTAACAAAACCGAAGTAATTGTGAAATATTTCAAATTCCTTAAATTTTGGGTGTCAGGCGAATCATCAAATAACATGTTTATGATTTACAATGATAAAGGCAAATATTATTTTTGTCCGGATAGGCTAAGTAACTAGATTGGGTGATTTCTTTCAGCCAAATTATTTCCTAAGCAGATATATTTGGCTGAGAGGAATGGTGCTCGGAGACGTGGACGTCCTAGGATTAAATGGCAAGATCATTTAAATCAAATCCTACAGGACGGTCACGTGTAGAGCTCATTGAACAGGAGAGCATGCATGAGGAGTTGTATGACAGTGACGGAAGCGAAAGATGTATGCAAGGATAGAAGGAAGTGGCGCTCGATCCTTTCTGCCTACCCCGCGAGGGAAGCGGCGTGATGGTATGTATGTATGTATGCAAATTATTTCCTCTTTCTTTAATTGTTGCGTTTGTGAATATAGAAATACAACTATTATTATATTTGTGAAAACTGCTATCGATTACTTTTTTTGTTCCTATTGAGAAAGAAGAAAATAAGATATTTTTTTAAGAGACATAAGAGATTTTATAATCGAGTAAATTAACCCTTTTCAATTGTTGAAGGGTGTTTGTGTTCACACTGTGAAAATTCATATTCAATATTTATAAGACAATCAAAACACTGTTATAATTTTCACCACATTTATTCAAACTCTAACGTTTTCGCCCACTTCAATGGGCATTCTCAAGAGTACTGAAACAATAAAAATGTCACCTACAAAATCTGAAGGTAGTCAAAGAGGGGGGAGAGGGGTGGGTGCAGGGATTGCAGTAGAAGAGTGGGGAGTGGCATTGGTAGGTATAACATTAGGTGAGACAGGGTAAACTAGTAATGGGGACTTAGCGGGAATTTGGATATTTACAATATTATCCTGATGCTTAAATATTTCCAAAGCTTCCATTGCGTTCAGACGTCGATCACCACATTCGGAATGTAACACCACTGTACTGTCCATATCAAATGAATGATTATGTTCAAAACAATGATCGGCCATTTCCGAAAAATTAGAAAGGCCCCTGAACGCCCTGGAATGTTCCTTAAATCTAGACTTTATCGATCTTCCAGTTTCACCTATATACACACTACTACAATCTTTGCATTTAATTTTATACACTCCACTACCATCCATTCTATCAATTTTATCTTTATTGTTAAAAATCAATTTGTCAATATTATTGTTTGTATAAAATGCTCCCTTAAATGAGTCCTTCACTATACTATTTAAATGATTAGTTAATCTTCCTACATATAGAATTTTTCTCCATGGTTTGTTATTATTATTATTAAATATCGGGTAAATGTAATTTTTAACCATTTTATTTTTTAGTTTTTTATTATATATATCATGAACTATCTTATCTGAATATCCATTATTTCTAGCTATTTCGATTATTATTCTATATTCTTTGTCAAATTCATTCTTATCCAAGGGTATATTTAACAATCTATTCAACATGGAATGAAATGCTGCCATTTTGTGGCTTTGAGGATGGTTTGATGACGCATGGATGATAGTGTCCGTATACGTAGGTTTTCTAAAAATTCCAAATTTAAATTTACAATCAACAATACTTAAAGTCAAATCCAGAAAATTAAGTTGATTATTCTGTTCAATCTCTAAAGTAAACTGCAAATTTTCATTAATCAAATTTTTCAAATTCAAATATTTTTATTAATCAAAAAAAAAATACATGCAATAAAACAAAACAATAACATAAGACAAAGTAATAAATTCAAGTAGGTACTCCCCAATTTGAGCATAGCTCGTGTTTTGGGGAGGAGTAAACTACATACATATAAACATATTCTGTTTTATCTCAACCCTATATCTTAGGATAGAAACAATTCATATATACCCAATCAGTCACACCTATAAGATATTAAATCGGCATATAAGAAGAAAGATGTTTTACGAACGTATATAAAAGTGCTTCATATGGAACTTATATAATATATCGAATTCATAAATTGCAAAAACAAATCTAACTGTCTCCTTGTTCCTGTCCAAATACAAAAAATATCATCAACATACCTATAATATTTGAAAATACAATTAAGTAGAGGGTTATTGGACGTAAACATATGATTCTCAAAATGATCCATGTATATTTCACTAAGTAATGACTCAGTTGGTTACCCATTGGTAGTGAATCAATTACTTTGTAAAACTTCTCGTCAAATTTAAAATAATTCTGTTCCATACACAGATTTGTCAACTCAATGATTCTATTAGTTATATTTATATCTATATTTTTATCCTTAAGTTTAGTTTCTAAAATATTAATTACTTCGGACACTGGAACATTCGTAAATAAATTCTTAACATCAAATGATATAAGCAATGCATTATTAGGTGGTGATTATTGATTGCCCATTGAAGTGGGCGAAAACGTTAGAGTTTGAATAAATGTGGTGAAAATTATAACAGTGTTTTGATTGTCTTATAAATATTGAATATGAATTTTCACAGTGTGAACACAAACACCCTTCAACAATTGATAAGTGCTAGTCTAGCTAAAAAAGTTTGTTACTATAAAAAACTGAAATTAAAAGTAAGAATGTGCTCTTTAAAGATTTATTTTAATCAATGTTGTTTGAAACGTAAATTAATTCCGAAATATGTAAACATTAAAACTAATAATAAAAGTGGTAGTGCAATTAAAATAATAAATGTTGCAAAAATTAATTGGATTAAAGAAGAAATTAAATCGGCATATAAGAAGAAAGATGTTTTACGAACGTATATAAAAGTGCTTCATATGGAACTTATTCATACTTTGCATCCGGTGGAGTGGGAACTGATTGATGATGTTGTTTATGATAAAGTGACTCAAATTGGTATAATTAAAAAACAAAATATGGATAAAAAACTTGATAATTTACAAAAAATACAACACAAAATAAATAATAATTGCACTTCAGCATCGATTAATAAAACAACATTTTTTGATAGATTTGTTAACCTCACAAATGTTAATTTTGATAAAAATGAACTTCAATTATTACAAAAAGGTCCTAAATTTAATATTCAGAAAAATAATCAGCAGCCCTACTCCCGACACAATCTAAATACGATCTAATCTTGTTTGCATCTTAAAATGGCGAATTCGTACTTTTGAACACGATCTAAATCTTAACTTTTAGACCGATCTACTTTGATGTCTTAAAAATTCGTTAAGATCTTAAAATTTGTATGAAATCGGTACTCTTGACACAACATTGCCAAGGTCAAATCTTAATAGACGTCTTAAACGCAATCTAACAACTGTCAAAACTTAAGATTGCTATGGAGGTACATTTTAGCAATCTAAAAGTATTTTTCCACCTTTTAAACTTTATGTGCGACGCAAGTTTGTTTATTTTTTAGAATAATATTTATTTTAGTGTATTTCCAATACTTTTTTTTTTATCTTGCTGTGTTTTTTACGCAAATAAAATTTGGTGTTGTTTGTTAGTTTTGTCGGAGTCGTTTGTTTTGAAGTGTAGTTGTGAAACTAGTTTTAAATCGAATAATACATTGTGGAATTATGTCGTGAACAGTGAATGTGTTGTTTATTTGACCACTGTCCTATATTCTCATTCATTGGAGATATACAAGGCCTCCATCCTGTAACAGGCGACGCAAAGAACATGGTTTCGGACCCTCGAGATTCTAGTCTAGCGGGCTGATGAGTGAAAAATATTATTTCAAAACTACATTATTGTTCTACAATCAGGCACCCTCATCACCTTCGAGGAGGGCAAGACCAAAGGCAGAAATGCTAAATTCCGACCAAGAGACACCTATATGGATCAAATGATGATATGAACTGTGGTACGTACGTAGAATTAAAGGTTAATTTCTATAATAGGTTATCCAGTAGTACCCATTAGGAAAAGATATAAATTGATGATCATAGTTGTATTTTTTATTATTATTGTCGTTCACTGTATACCATTACAAGATATGGAAATAATGTATTATTTGTGTAACACAAGCAAAAAGTATTTAGAATTTCTTCTCCATTCCTCCCTATTTTATGCTAGTCAACATTTAAGAAAGGGACTCCCACCATTTACCCCTGGATGTTTCAGGAACATCAGTTCTCATATCATCCAATTTCTGCTAGCCTCTTTTTACTACTACACCGTTATAGCATATCTCACAACTGGGATGGCAAGCAGACCAGCTGCATGTAATAAACTTCCAAGGTGTCCTCTTCATGTCAACAAAAATTTTAAACATTCAGGATGGATGGGACATTGGTCTCTTTAATTCGGTGAATTTCTGCTATACATGAACTTTTAAAAAAATAAATACTACATATCTACATAAAAATAATTCGAAATTATGGAGTATTTATGTGTTCACGCCAGACACACATTTTCCTAAATTTTTGTTGGCATGAAGAGGACACCTTGGAAGTTTATTACACGCAGCTGGTCTGCTGGCCACCCCAATTGTGAGATGCTATAATGGTGTAGTAGTGGTAGTAGTGAAGATGCTAGCAGAATTTGGATGATATTAGAACTGATGTTCTTGAAACATCCAGGGGTAAATGGTGGGAGTCCTTTTCTTAAATGTAGACTAGCATAAAATAGGGAGAAATGGAGAAGAAATTACAAATACTTTTTACTTGTGTTACACAAATTTCACATTATTTTCCCTTATTAAATAATGTTTCGTTTACAGGTTATATTTGGATATTATTTAGCTCTTGGAATCCTTCTCAACTGTCCAGATAGCCTTTAATGCTGCAACTGGAACCATTTACAGAGAGAATAAGCGCTGACACATCACACCATTGCTTAAGGAGCTACGTTGGCTGAGAATCCCAAAGAGAGTAGAGTTCAAACTGTGCCTCACGGTTCATAAAGCCTTGAGCGGCGCAGCACATCTATACCTCACTGAGCTCTGTCCCATCGACGAAACTCTATAAGGCGACCACAGCGCTCATCTTCCACCACAACAAACTTGTAGAACCCAACAGGGCAAACACTTCCAAATTTGCAGAGAGGAGCTTCAGTGTCACGGGGGCCAACTGCCTGGAAATGATTACCTTCAGCTTTCATGCCGTGATTTCCAATTACTAGTATTTTTTAAAGAATTAACAATAATGTCAGAATTTACAAAAATTTCTTTGTTAATATTACGTCACATTCTCTTTCACTTCTTATAATTTTTAAAATGAAACAAAATATATAATTATTCCACTATTAACTTTATTTATTCTTGCGAACCAGCTTTCAAGAACTTCCGCTCTGATCGTCAGGCAAAACCAAAATGAACCTTCATTACAAGTTAGGTATGTGACAAATAGAAAACAATAGATTAAAATAATAGCATCGTCTGACCGTCCACAGCAGCTCAAAATTATAATAATATGGTTGAAGATACACGATAATAACTCAATTCAAAAATTATTAATATGAACTTCCACCAAGAACCGTCGGTCGATAAATTAAACTTTACTCTTTCTCTACCCCATTTGGGATATAACGTGATGGTATATTTGTTGTCATCACTTGAAATGTTTATATTTTATTTATTTGTACATTGATTACAAGCAAATTTATCTAAAAATAAATTTAAATCAATATACAGAGGGTATAGTTCTTCCAGCTAACCCAAAATTATTTATTATATTTAACTCTGTGCTGCGTACATTCTGTGTATGTTGTAATTACAGTGTGTATTCTATTATAAATATATTCATTTTTCTTCATTTCAAACATGCTATATCACATCACTGCTTTTATTATATTACATAGCTTTTTTGATTTGATGTCTTTGTAGCATTTCAGATGTAGTCTTGATTGGTTCATGTGTCATAACATATCGTCGTTGCATATTCAAAAAGGAACATGTGAATTCATAAATATTTTGACATTACCAGATTAAACTGCTCATAATGACATCATAACCATTTTATAAAGTGATTTTTAGTATCAAATATTAAAATTCAATGCTTAAAGAATAATATCATATGTCAATAAAAAGTCCAAACTACAATTTTAATGCCTTAATGAACAGTTTTAAAAGAGTATGCCTAAATACAAATGTGTGCACATGTTTCTTTTTGAATATGCAACACGATATAATATTCTTATTGTGTATTGAACAAAAACTGTATGACTAATACAATAAAATATATGTTAACTGAATATTATTTATTTATTTGAAATAAATAGACATTATGTTTTGAAATTACAATGTTTTTTCCCTTAAATTACATCCTTGTCAAATATATTCCTATAAAACTGAGAAACTTTAAATATATCAAGTATTTATTATTGGTAGAAAGTAAAAAAGTAACTCTTTTAATACGCACTGTTTTTAAGTCAATGAGTAGACAATTTTTTCAAATCTTGTATTCACAATGTGTCACAACTCTTAAATGGAGATGGGTGGGACACATAGCTAGAAGCCCAGATGACAAATGCCTAAAGTCTCTTACATCTTGGATACCAGGAGTAAAGGAAGACCCCTTAATGAGGTGGAAGGATAATATTACTCGAAAAACTGAGGTCAACAGGATTCAGACGCCGCAGGATCGAATGGCGTGGAAGGAAACGGAGGAGGCCTTCGTCCAGGAGTGGGCTGAGAAGAAGTTGTGCTTCCAGGCTTGTATTATAATAAAATTTTGGAATAAGTAGATGAATGTGTATATTTGGGTAGTCTTTTTGATTTGATTTGATTTGTTATCTAGGTTAAGGAAATGCCTTTATAAATATATTGTTAGTTTTTTTAAATAAATTACGAATGTATTTGCTTCTCTCGGCTAGAGGGACATCGAAGGAGTGTAGTCAAAAGATTCCACACACGGGGTTGTTTTTGGCCGGCCAGCCCCTCAGGCTGCCCACTATGGCGCCTCCGGTGTGGACAAACTTTGTGCAGTGTAGAATTCGGATAAATGGAAGTCCCCAGACTTCTGCGCTATCCGGGTGGTCGGTGGGTCTCCTTCAATGTATCAATGTATTTGGGTAGTCTATTTACGTGAGATGAATGATATGATATTGAAAGAAGAAAATTTGGAAAACTAACAGAAATATTTCTTTTGTAGCTGAAAGATTGGTGCACTCGGTTAACTTAGTGCCAACACTAATGTATGCAAGTGTGACTTGGACTCAGCTGAAGGAGAATTAAAATGGTATAAATGCACTTGAAGTGAAGTCATTGAGAAGAATGTGTGGTGAAAGTCTGAGGGACAGATTGTGTAATAGTGTGATCCTTGAAAATTGTTAAATGAAATCTGGGTAGTAACAATAATGGAGGTGAACAAACTATGGCAGTTGTGAATGTGGGAAGGATGAATGAGGACAGAATAATAAAAAAAAAACATATGGTTGAGGTATAATGCTCAGAAACGTGGCCGTCCAAGGATTAAATTAGAAAACAAATGTTTTTTTCCGCTATATTGATTTTTCACATCGATCAGATTGACAATGTCCTTGAAAGACAAAAGATGTCTCTATAAGAATCAATATTGGGAAAAAAATATTTGTTTTAGTTTAAAAATAATATAGTGTTTGAAAGAGTGCAATAAAGCAATTTGCGAAATAAAGTTTGGTGATGAATGTTTGGAGCAAGTAAGCGAGTATGTACATTTGAGAAGTTTGTTTGCAAGGGATGGAAGATGCTTTAGGGACATTGAAAGAAGGAAATTGTGGAATCTTAGAAGTATTTGTTTGGCAAGGTTGTTAAAAACAAAACATTTTTTGTCAAAACATGTCAATTTATTTAAAAAAAAAATATTTTCAACAGCCGGGAAAGATTTTAGAAATGAGTTTTCCATACAACAAAATTTTATTATTCAAAGCAAACAAGAAATATATTGTTTTTTTAAGAAGATATAACAAAAATGAGAATCAAATTTATTAATTAGATTAGAGAATTAGGCAATACAAAAATAATAAATAAACAAAATATAATGTCGTGGTTAGATGGAAGTAATCACTTTATAGTGATAATCTCGCCACTGCATATCGTCCTAGATTTTTTAAATTTCATATTGTTTTGTTTACACTGTTATATAATATGATGTACAAAAAGAATAAATAAATAGTAAGTTTCAGTGAGACGTCTGATTTTGTTTGTCAGGACTTAAGCTCGTATTCTAAAACAATACTTACGCATAGCGACCGCCAACGCTATTTTAAGTAAATATCTATCGCTATGCGAAGTAAACCATATTCTAAAACAACACTTAGCTGTGCAGTCCACACACTGCTCGTGATTAGTCAATTCGCAATCGTTGATTAATCACTACTGAATGGATTTTGCGAGTCTTTCACAGGGCGACGAAATAAATATCGAGGTCTATCAATCATTACGTTCAGGCGCTCATCAAATTTGTCTTCACTTTCATAATGAGACATAATTTTTTATTATAAATAGAGTAAAATATACTAAATAATTTTAACTAACAAAACTAATATTATAACAAAACAACGTGTTGATAATAACAGCAGCTACACTATGCATATCATCATTGCATATTCAAAAAGAGATGTGAGCACATTTTTATTTGGGTATGATGCTGCGCGCCGGTGCACCCGGCAGAGACCTGTAATTTACGTAATACTGGAGAGACGACGGTCCTGGCTGGAACATGTTCTGAGAATGCCCAATGATAGTTTCCAAAAAGAGCGCTGTTCTAATCCAATCCAATGCTAGAGCATAAAATATGAACTTAGATGCCCGATTTTTCTAATTATCTTCAATATGTTTATCGGGGTGCCCACTTTTTAAAATCCGCTTAACATTGTGATTGTCTGTTAACACAAATATTCATAGTTTGCTTTACATCCAAGCATGTAACAAATTCGGGGCATCTGAAAATATAATATTACTTATTGTACATAATTATAAAAAAAACTACTTATTTAAGTGAAAAAGTATTCCTCCAACCTAGATAGGTGTATTCATAACCTATGAATTAAATTTCAATAATTTAACACATATTGAGTAAACTATTACAAAAAAGTCTCAATTTAATTGTGTGTTGAGACTTAAATATTATTTTGGATAATATTAAAAATGGATAAAACACATGCTTCGATGGGCATGTCGAATAGCCAAAACATTCAACATTAATGGCTTACATATGGTTTGCTTTGTCACACAAACTGTTGTTGAGATAATTCCACCATATAATGTTATAAATATAACTTATAAAGTATTATTTTCAATTGCTAACGCGTTCATAGAATAATAAATATACCAAAATAACATATAATTATACTAAAGTACACAAACGAACATGACAGTAACGAGCTAACGAAAGAAGAGCTGTCAGTGGTAGAATTCATAGACAAAAATCATGTCAGTGCAAAGGTATTTTAAAATATTATTTATAAGTTAATTGCACTGTTATACATCAATATATAGTATAAATTTCATTTCTTTTTATCAAAAAATTATTTTAGGTTTATAAAAAATGTTGAAATAGGTGATATCACGTGAATTTTAAGAATTAATAATTTAGTTGTCGTCCTTGTTAGGTTGGTACCCATAGATAACGGCGTTAGGAAATACATCTCTAAATTAAGACGTCTTAAAGATAAGATTAGATTCAGTTCAAGACTAGATTGTGTCGGGAGTGCCATCTTCTAGTCTTGATCTAATCTTGATCTTAAGATCGAATCTAATCTTAATTGAATTCAAGAGTAGCCCTGCAGAAGAATATGGACATTATCAGAGTGGATTTAGAAACTGCTATTAATATTGATAAAAGTATTGTCAATAAATCTTCACTTAAACATAAATGTGCAGATGTTCTGAACAAACATAATGATATGAATGATTCCCATCCAGACAGCAATAAAACTTCCAAAGTGATTGCCAACATAAGAAAGAAGGTTGAAGACAATAACATTATTGTTACCAGGGGAGACAAGGGTCATTCTATTGTTGCAATAGATAAACAGATGTACATAAATAAACTTAATGCAGTCATCATAAATGATAAGTGTAAACAATTGACTACAGATCCTACTAATAAGTACCACAAGAAGATTTCTCAGTATTTAAATAACAAAAAGTACACGTTTGCCGAAAAGAAGAATTTAACAATAATGAATCCTATTGCACCTCGTCTATATGGACTAGTGATGTAACGAATGTCTGATTTTGGATATTCGCGAATGCGAATGCGAATGCGAATATTTCATGCCGACATTCGCGAATGCGAATGCGAATGCGAATATTGACTTGAAAATGGTATAGGAATTTGAAATATTCCAAAACTCCTCGGTTTTCTTAAAGAATATTTTCTTGCAGTACCTTTTTCCACAATGTACCGGGTAAGTATCCGGTACTTTCACCGAATTACTGATTTGTTTCTTCATTTACATGGTACACAACAGATGAAAGACATATAAATATAAACATGTAAGCGACAAAAACATTCCAATAGTCTTACATCGAAACAGTGCATACTTCAGCAATAACACACAAAACAATTATAGAAAATCTTACACATAATATAGGTATTAATTCACAATACATCCAATCACCCATTCCTATTACAAATCGCTGCTCACCCAATTTCGCACACATACCTGATACATTCATTCGCACAAACACATTCACACTTCACTAATGTATGCAATGACAATACAAAAAAACTCTGAAAAAAGAAAAATCAAAAATTTAAAAAACAGTCTAAAAATTAATACTATCCCAAACACTTCACATTTTATCAAACATATACATTTTTTTAATATTTATTTCATCTTATTCTACCCTCAACTCTCCTTTCTCACAAACCTGACGTAATTGGTACTTTAAAATTCTATAAACAGGGTTTCTTGAGTCTGCAATCGTTTTTGTTTTTTTTTAATGTAGAACGGAAAACAAGATCTTGTTAAAGGAAGCATTCTAAAGTTAATCCTATCTAAAATATTAGGCACATCGTATTCGGACAAGCATATTTTTCTCAGGTTGCATGCATCCAGCAAAACTCTTCTTTATTCCAATTTAGGCAAATCTTTAATAAATACAGGATAATGCAATCTCTTCCTAACCAAACGAATGAATTTAGACTGAGTTCTCTCAACTTGATCGACATATTTTTTAAAATTTGGATTCCATACAGAGGAACAGTCCTCCAGCTTGGAGCGAAACAACGATACAAGTACAAATACGATTCATATAACCTAAATGACTTTGTAGATCTCAGAATAAATCCCAGTATTTTATTGCTCTCTTCGATAATTTTGTTCACGTGATCATCAAAGTGAAGCTCAGAGTCAAACACCACACCTAAATCTCTAATCTTATTTACTTCTTTTAAATCATGATTATGGATATTGTAAATTTATCGAATTTTGTTTCTATTTTTGGTAAAAGAGATCAGATTACACTTCTCCAGATTCAAGTGCAAGTTATTTCTTTTACAGTACTCGTGTAGTCTTTCCAAGTTCTTTTTTTCCTCGTTAAGCATTTCATAGTCAAACAATAATTGAATTTGACAGTATATTTTTAAATCGTCCGCAAATAATAGAAGCTCTGAGTGGTCAAAGCACTTTTTTATGTTGTTTATGAATATCGTGAAAAGTAAAGGACCCAAAGAAGACCCCTGAGGGACACCAGATGTAACACTAACACTGCCAGATGAGTAACCGTTAAGTTTAACTGTCATCAATCTATCAGAAATATATGATTCAATCCACCTTAGTTGAAAAAATTCGATGTTCTACTTTATCAAATGCCTTTTGAAAGCCGATATAAATGGCATCCAACTGTATACGATTGTCCATAGCTGAGAAAAAAAATCAGATTTGTTACTGTCGATCTTCCACTCATGAATCCATGCTGCTCTACAAGAAGATACGGCTTCAGGAAAAAAGTAATTTGTTCACGAACCATACCCTCAAATATTTTTTAAATAGGTGAATTGAAATTGGTCTGTAGTTACGAACGTCCGATTTGCTGCCAGATTTATGCAAAGGAGTAATACTAGCCATCTTCCATTTGCATGGAAAGCATCCTTCTTGTAAACTCCTAATTTATTTATCGTGTCGAAACCCAGAGAAAAAACCCATCAAACTGATTTCCAGTACTGCGCAAAACGCGCAGCAGGTGGAAATGCGTCAAAAATATCCTCCATAGTGCAAGTGACAGGGCACAATGGACACTCCAACAAGTGTGGCATAGTCTGTGCTGCACCACAGTCACACGCTCCGGATTCGTCCTGTAGGAAGCCCAATCGTTTTCTATTGTCGCGGCAGTTTCCTACACCAGATCTCAGTCGATTTAGGGTTTTCCATGTCCCATAGTCTAGATTGCCTCCTGCAGCAAGGTGTTCTAATAAATGTCAGATACAATGGTTTGGTTAAATGACTTACACATCTCTTTAATATATTGGTGCTAGACCATCAGGGCCAACTCCTTTTGTCTCATCTATACCTAATAAACGTTTATGAATATCAGATTTCAAGATATTAACCATGGATAAACATGAGTTAGTTAAAATATTTTCCAATTCTTTAGTATTAGAATCATGCAAATTATTCAGTGAAAATACAGAACCAAAAAACGTCGAAAACAAGTTTGCAATTCCCTCTGGATCGCTCGAAGTCTGGTTACCGTCACCCATTACCCTTGGATAGCCTCTAGATTCTTTAAGGGAATTCACGAATGAAAAGAAAGACTTGACATTGCCCTTAAGTGACTTCTCAGTGTTATTAATAAAAGACCTATAATCGTGATTCTGCGACAACTTCAACTGAGCTCTTAGTTGAAAAAATAAATTGTAGTCAGAATCATTACGGTTCATCTTCAACTTACGCCAAACCTTAGACTTCTCTTAAACAATAACAGAATTCTATTAGAGAACCATTTGGGAAAATTATTAGGTGACACCCTCTTCATATGTAGGTGTATGCTTCTCAATTATTGGCAAAACATAACCATAAAAAGATTCAATCATCTTATTCACCGGTCCGTTTCCCAAAACACTGACCCAATCAACACTTTGTAGTTCAAAATTTATTTCCGAAAAGTTTGACTTAAAGTATATTAATTTCTGGATCATATTTTGAGACAAATCCTCAGCAATTTCAAACTCATAATCTATCAACAGTGAAGGATAGTGTGAATCCTTACCAACCAGTGGAGAATCACATCTGGTAACAGAACACGGAATAGTTGAAAGAACTAAATCCAAGATAACTTGATTGCTGTTATAAACTCCGTTAGACTGAAACATATTGAGAAAAGATATAGATTCTATCAAATACTGCGCAACAGGACACGAATAAGAATACGGAACAAAGATTGAATCAACATCGGGGTCTTTTTTCCATTGGATTGTTGGGATATTGGAATCTCCAATAAGACAAATATCCGTTTTGCCGTAATAGCTGATTAAACGTTCAGATATACTTTTAAAAAAGATGTTTTAAGTATCTAAGGATGTGGAAGGCGGTATATACATATACTACACCCAGTAGCGGTGAGCATTTTTTCATGCGTTACCGATGAAAAACGAATACTGTTAAAAAAAACTTTCACCAGTATCATCCCAAACAAGAGTGGATGAATATCCTAGTGTCCGATCCACAGCAATTAAGACCCCACCTCCATCCCTTTTACCACTCAACATGAAATCCCTATCCTTGCGGTAAACTGTATATTCGTTTTGAAAAAGTTCGCTGTCAAATATGCCACAATTTAGCCAAGCTTCCGTCAGAACAATTATATCATAACTATTTGCAAATAAGTTTGCTCTAAACTCCTCGCTCTTAGTCTTCAAGCCCCGAAAATTCTGAGAGAATACTTTAGTGTGGTTCACCTTGTAGTATGATATAAATATTCCTTAAATAGAATATAAAATTATTGTAGGGCCCTATACTCATAGCAGTTGTAATACTTAAAACAAACATATAAATTAAATCTCCACAAATGCATATTTCTCCTAATAATAATAACATCATCAAGCAAACGAACACAGGAAACAATACAACAAATGTGGCCAACACGGAACAGACCAGATACTTTATTACTAAAATAATATTCGCAAAACATTCGCATATTTTTTTGCGAATGCGAATGCGAATGCGAATACTTTGAAATATGCGAATATTCGCGAATGCGAATGCGAATGCGAATATTCGTTACATCACTAATATGGACTCATTAAGTTGCACAAGCAGGATTACCCAGCAAGACCAGTTGTATCATATTTAAACGCTCCAGCAGTTAAAATTGCCAAATTTTTAAATCATGAAATAGTACATCATACTCAGTTCTGTCCTAAATATAGTGTAAAAAATTCCTTCGATCTTAGTCAAAAACTTGTTAATTTAAAACCACCTAATAATGCATTGCTTATATCATTTGATGTTAAGAATTTATTTACGAATGTTCCAGTGTCCGAAGTAATTAATATTTTAGAAACTAAACTTAAGGATAAAAATATAGATATAAATATAACTAATAGAATCATTGAGTTGACAAATCTGTGTATGGAACAGAATTATTTTAAATTTGACGAGAAGTTTTACAAAGTAATTGATTCACTACCAATGGGTAACCAACTGAGTCCATTACTTAGTGAAATATACATGGATCATTTTGAGAATCATATGTTTACGTCCAATAACCCTCTACTTAATTGTATTTTCAAATATTATAGGTATGTTGATGATATTTTTTGTATTTGGACAGGAACAAGGAGACAGTTAGATTTGTTTTTGCAATTTATGAATTCGATTAATGAAAATTTGCAGTTTACTTTAGAGATTGAACAGAATAATCAACTTAATTTTCTGGATTTGACTTTAAGTATTGTTGATTGTAAATTTAAATTTGGAATTTTTAGAAAACCTACGTATACGGACACTATCATCCATGCGTCATCAAACCATCCTCAAAGCCACAAAATGGCAGCATTTCATTCCATGTTGAATAGATTGTTAAATATACCCTTGGATAAGAATGAATTTGACAAAGAATATAGAATAATAATCGAAATAGCTAGAAATAATGGATATTCAGATAAGATAGTTCATGATATATATAATAAAAAACTAAAAAATAAAATGGTTAAAAATTACATTTACCCGATATTTAATAATAATAATAACAAACCATGGAGAAAAATTCTATATGTAGGAAGATTAACTAATCATTTAAATAGTATAGTGAAGGACTCATTTAAGGGAGCATTTTATACAAACAATAATATTGACAAATTGATTTTTAACAATAAAGATAAAATTGATAGAATGGATGGTAGTGGAGTGTATAAAATTAAATGCAAAGATTGTAGTAGTGTGTATATAGGTGAAACTGGAAGATCGATAAAGTCTAGATTTAAGGAACATTCCAGGGCGTTCAGGGGCCTTTCTAATTTTTCGGAAATGGCCGATCATTGTTTTGAACATAATCATTCATTTGATATGGACAGTACAGTGGTGTTACATTCCGAATGTGGTGATCGACGTCTGAACGCAATGGAAGCTTTGGAAATATTTAAGCATCAGGATAATATTGTAAATATCCAAATTCCCGCTAAGTCCCCATTACTAGTTTACCCTGTCTCACCTAATGTTATACCTACCAATGCCACTCCCCACTCTTCTACTGCAATCCCTGCACCCACCCCTCTCCCCCCTCTTTGACTACCTTCAGTTTTTGTAGGTGACATTTTTATTGTTTCAGTACTCTTGAGAATGCCCATTGAAGTGGGCGAAAACGTTAGAGTTTGAATAAATGTGGTGAAAATTATAACAGTGTTTTGATTGTCTTATAAATATAACCCTTTTCACTTTCTCAATAACGCTTTTTTACTTACTTACTTTACTTTTCGTATGGCTCGGTGTTGATGAATCTTAACCCATGTGGGCTGCGTCGTGTCCTATACAGTCTTGGCTCTAGTGTCGAGAGCCAGCTCACCGCCTCCGGTCCCGCTTCGTGGATGTCCCGCAGATCCCCGCTAAATTTTTTGAGATGGCCGTCCTGCACTATGTGTCTCACACTCTGCACATCTCCACATTCACAATCAGGGGAATCTCTTTTTCCCCACCTCCAGAGCAAGTAGTTACAGCATCCATGTTCTGTCCTCACTCTATTTTGCTGTACCCAAACCCTTCTCGGCAGATCAAAACCAGGTACTTGGATTGTGGGGTCCACTACCAGGTGCCTATTTGTAGTGTCCCCTGTGGTCCATCTTTCCTTCCATTGTTTTTTAATGTCAAGTTCCCCAGAATTGACGGTCCATATAGGTTTTCGAGATTTGAGCCTTTTATGAGGTGGGTGAAATATGTCTTCGTAGGTTGGTAGTTGACTTTTTTCCCTGATTTTATTCATTTCTCGTAATGTGGCATGGGACCTGCGTAGGTCAGGCGGTGCGATATTAGACAATACCGGTAACCATTGAGATGGAGTTGACCTTATGGTGCCTGTTATGGTCCGCATTGTCTTGTTTAACTCGACGTCGACCTTACCGCAGTGAGCACTTCTTTCCCATACTGGGCAACAGTATTCTGCCGAGCTGTACACCAGGGCTATTGCTGATGTTCGCAGTGTCGTTGCCCTGCTGCCCCATGAGGTTCCTGCCAGTTTATTAATAATGTTATTTCTGGCCTTCAGCTTATTTTTAACCCCTTCGAGATGCGCTTTGTATGACAAGGTTCTGTCGATCTTCACTCCGAGGTATCTTGGGTTTTTCTCATTTGGAATCTTCTCGCCGCACATATACAGATTGAGCTCGCTTTCCGACTCTCTATTATTCAAGTGCTTTTTTATTATCAAAACATTAAATTTCCAAGCTTGGGCAAAGAAGTAATGAAAAAATTATTAAAATTAATTTACTCACCGGAAATACTTATTACTTAAATACTTTAAATTGGCACGAAGAGGACAGTTTGCATGTTTCTTACATGCAGCTGATCTGCTGGCTACCCCACTTGTGGGATATGCCGTGATGGTATAGTAGTAGTAGTAGTAAATACTTATTATAGGTACATTCAATTAATTCTATTCTAATCTTCTCAAGGCCATCCACTCGTATGCGAGTGATTTAGATTCAATTCATTCATGCTTATAATACAACTGATTTCTCGAAATACGACCATTCTGGAGGTTTAAAACATTCGACAAATGTTTCTGATAAACTGAAAACCTCTATTAGGTGCCTTAGATTAAAGTTTCAGATTACGCTGATAAACTACTTGTATAAATACCTTCCTACTCATAATACAGCTGTAGCCTTCGTAAAGTACCTATAGTTAATGTACCTAATAATTTGTTTTATAATACACATACTCATAGCACGTTTTGTTATTTATATTTTCGTATTTACATATTAGGCCTTGGCCTGTTGAAGAATCCATGGTGTGTTTGTGAATTGGGGGCGCAGTATGCCGAGCACATCCTGTGGGAGTGCTCTGTGATGAATGATGCTATGATAGATGATATTAGTGAGAACCTCCCAGACCAATATGGTTTGGGGAGGTTCTGCAATGCCCGAGGAACCTTAAAGCATTTTTGGTGTTTATGGATGTGCGGGTATCTCGTTGGGAGCTTCTGCGTCAGCTGGGTTCTCCTCCGCCTGACGTGGAGGAGTTTTAAGGTTGGTTTTGGTCGTTGTGGCGTTGGCGCGATAGCGAACTCGTTTTTCGTTGTGTCATCCTGTCTCCCTTGGTGGAGAGTAGGATTGGGAGGTATGTCCCCTTTGAGAGGGTTTAATGTTTCCATACCATGCTGGCACTGGCGACTCTCGGGCATGTGCCCTTTGAACGCCTTACTGAACGTCTCTGGACACCTCACCTCAGCCTTTTGTATTCACCAATTTGTATGCATCTATCTTTATCATGTTTTTTGTTTTGTTTTGCATTTATGTTATATTTGTAATACTTTGCTTCTTTTTATTTAATACCTATTTTATTTTTACTTGTACATAATATGTTCTATTTTCAAAAAAAAAATATCTCTCAAAATGGACATCAAAGAGAGAGTTCAAGGGATTCCTACGATGTTTTCTTTGGCCGCCCGTGTGGACAACTTTGGCTTGATTGTGCTGATAAATAGGAGTTTACGATTCCTGATATATCCGGGTCCGGGTGGAGGTGGGTCTCTCTACAATGACTACATAATTATTAGGTGTGTTGTGTGTGAACATTTCGACCAGTAGCCTACGTAGCTTAGGTACATGTTTAATTTATTATTTTTTTTAATCGACGTTATTTTTACAATAATTATCTATTGTATGAGATCATATAGGTATGTAAATTTAACACACCAAACTACCATATAAGGCTTAGAAAAGACAACGTCACCTTATTGAGCAATTAATTGGACAAAGCACTCCTCGCCACAAGGTTAGGGATGCGGGTTCAAGTCCCGTCTGGGGCACTACGAATATGGTGACGTTGTCTTTTCTTAGCCTTATATGGTAGTTTCAAGTGTTTAAATTTATATATTATCATTTAAATTTACATATTATCATTTTAATTTTATTAAATAAATTATAAAAATATATTATTGAGCACTGTTTAATCTCCACTTTGTTAGGTTAGATACCGAACGTTTTCGCCTATACTTGTAGGCATCTTCAAGTAAACCAGTTTCAGTTTCCCTGGAGATGCCTACAAGTATAGGCGAAAACGTTCGGTATCTAACCTAACAAAGTGGAGATCAAACAGTGCTCAATAATATATTTTTATATTTTATTTAATAAAATTAAAAATGGTAAAATCAATAATCTCCTGCGTAAAATCTTAATATGATCTTTCATTCGTGGAATGCATGATAGTTATCCCAATGCATTTCGGATGAAAGTTAGATCATAATTATAGTGATTGTTTAATATATCGCATAGGTATATGCCTGATGATAGTGTATTGCGAATTTCGTTCCTTTGAGATGTTGAGTTTGAGAATTCTTGAGGCTGATCAACTATAAGTTAGGGTTACCGGTGGAAAATATTGACTACCCGGCTTTGATGAATGAGCTTCGACTCCTCAGCTTAGAAAACCGTAGAAAAGTGTTTGATCTTTGTTTTCTTCATAAGCTTCTCAATGGAGAAATAGATTGTCCCGAATTAATTGAACTGATTCATTTCAACATACCTACCAGAAGTACCAGACAAACAGTGTTATTTCGAGAACACAACACTAGGAATTATTACTCATTTTTCTCTCCTATGGTTAGAATTCATAGATTAGGGAACCTGGTAGGAGATAATACAGACATTTTTGCTGACAGTTTACCTAAATATAAACATGACAATTATAAATTGTTTTAATGTATAAATTAACAATGGGCATTTCGAAGTATGTTTGGCTATTAATTTGAATTTTTGTATTTGTATTATTGTTCCTTCATCTACTAGTGACAATTTATTATATAATTGATATATACCTATTTAATTTCTGACATCTTGCTGAATTATTTATTAATTTTTTTTGACATTTTAATTATCTATTACAATTCATATATATTAATTTTTTTCTTCTATCTACTTGAGATCTCCTTACTGTATCAAAATAATTGCTCTTGACATTTACCAAACCTTTGTTGACATCTACACTCTCACCACAATGTTTTGACTTTTCTAATTGTTTTGTTTTGACTCATTTTATAATTGTTATAGTTTGATTTCCAATTGTATTGTTTCTTCGCCAGTTGTTGTTCTGTTCCAACTGTGTTGTAAATGAGAATTATGTTTGTTTTTGTTTTATATTTTAACATGTAAAAGGCTCAGCCGTGGATTTATGTATAAATAAATAAATAAATATATAAATAAAAAAAAGTTGAGGTTCAATTAAATAGCGTTAATTAATTTATAACGAAATAAACTGCTTATTATATATTAAATAAATAGAAAATATAAACCTCTAGAAGCGTTTTATTCTACATTTCGATTTTTTATGCTTTGAACTTGAAAATTGTTACCTCGTCGGTAGCCTGGAGGTAGAGTCTCGGCCTCGTGAACAAGGGGTCCGTGGTTCGATCCCATGGTGCCGGCAAACTCCCCTTTCACGACACAAGCTTTTAGCTTACTGTGAAAGGTGTATGAAGTTGTATTTGGGTTTATAACAAAACCCAGACATATCTAAAAAAAAAACTACCAACACTTGATTGGAATAATACATTATGTTTATTACCTTGATATGCGAAGGGGTGGGGGGAGGGGGGGTTAAGATGGTGGTAGGGGATATTAAAATACCTAGGGTTTCCAAGAAATATACTGAACTGTACTCCCAAAGATATTGCCATACCATGTATTTATAATAATGTCCATTATCTATGTAAACAAAAGAACCACCTGCCTGCGCTTAATCACCTGGATATTCCTCTAATTATGAAATGGTGTAAGTGTGTAAATTTGGCAATAATAACATTTTCACTTACCCCAATGAACAAAGAGTTGTGCTATACTTAACGTAAAGTGAGTAGAGACTAGAGAAAAGGGCTAAAAGTGACATGGATTAAACTGAATATATATATATATATATATGTATGTATTATATACGATAGGTATGATTTTAATCGCAATATATGCATCACTTGCAGGGTAGAGAAGAGAGTATTAGGTGTTCCGATGCTTACGAATCGGCTTTGGCTGGCTTAAGCGCTTTATACCATGGCAACGTTCACCAATTCCACCTATATCTCTTGTGCTTCTCCCATATCAATCTTTTTCAGAGCGGGTGACTGCACACCTCTATACTATACCCATTTTGTGGAGCTTAAAAGATGGGATGTAACACTTCAGGTTATTTGCTGACAGGAAATTAGATGTTAAGAAGTCATTAATTTGCTGCAAGAGCCGATTTGAATGTTAGAGAAATTTTATTTCTCGCCTCTACCTTAACTCCACCTGTCGCTATGTTTTTTATTCCCGAATTGCATAACAATTTCCCGAATGCCATTGGATCCATATGTTTACTTGGATCCTGATTTTGTACGAATATTAAATATGGGCCAGGGGCCTCCAAACTATACAACTCCAATGGCCTTTCCGTAACACCACTTGGAGAAAAAGGCATCTTCGAAGGGTGAACGCTCGTAAGCTCGTTAGGTGATCTTGATCTTTTTCTTAAATCAGGAGGCTCCGAAGGAGCCTCCATCTTGATATGTAAAGACGCTAATATGTGAAGAACTTATACAGTATTTTAAAAAGAAAAATAAATGGTAAGAAAAATAATAAAAGAAAAAAAAACTTATCGACCGCCCCTCTCCGCTCCCTAGAAGCAGCAACAACAACAAAAAATAATTCTGAACAAAAATAACAGCACTGTAAGCACGCTATAACAAAAAACACGACTGCCCGCAACAAGAAGCCAGCAACGAATCGACCACATATAATTAATAACAGAAATCTTTACGCATAAAAAGGGACACAGTACCCAAAAAGTTTCCTCCAATGTACGACAAAATGCAATGAGATAGTCTTCCTTAATCCCTTTGAAAAACTATCTAAACTTGGAACAACGCACGTCTGTTCCAATAATATTTTCGATACCTACCCCATACATTTTTAGTAGCACGGACTTTGTATGGAAAGGATTCGAAATGTACCTACGTGATATGTATCTGTATGTAAATGTATCTTGTGCGTTGTGCGATATTATGGACTCACCACTCGTTAATTAGTTCGCTCTAAATGCGATTCGATTGGCCACAACATCAGGCACCCAGGACTACTCATCGCCATCGCGGAGGATAAGAACGAGGGGACAAATGGCAGAGGCCGACCAAGAGACGCGTATATGGACCAACTGAAGAGGGACATGAACTGTGGCTCATATGTAGAGCTGAAAAGACTGGCTGAGAATAGAGACGAATGGAGAAGAAAAACCAAACTCGTTGCAGACCAATCCAATGGATTGTAACTCATTATAATATAATATATTATATATGTACATTCGCACAAAAATATTCTAACGAACAGTGGCGCTGCACGTTGTAAAGCATGTTAATGCGATGACTGTTTCGTTCGTATGATAACTGGAATAAAAATATTATATTTTTCAAGGGAAATTTTTTAAGTGTTTTTATTTTTAATATTTCTAGTTATTAAGTAGGTACCCGTCTTTTAAAATGAGGGTTCTATTGCTCTTCCGCAGCCCCGAGGTATATTTTGAGAAAGTATTTATCTTTCCTTTCAGACTGCATCCTGACATGAGAGCCTCTTACTCTCTTTGTTTTGAGTTTCTATCACTTTTTATCCTTTCATCAGCTGTAAAGACTCCAACAAGGTTAATTAAAGTCTGCTGTTCCTCACTTCTCGCCCACCAAGCCTGTCGTAAACTTTCAAAATCATCTGGAAGAGTATCCAGCAGTTTGACCGTCAATAATAATTTATTAGGCTTGACATTCAGGTGCTGCATGCGTAACACCAGTCATTCAAATTTGGCAATATTGTGTCACCATATCATCAGCACGATTCTTAGTAAAATTGAAGAATTCGGACTGCAAAGCATGAGCAGCTTGCTTTCTTTGTTGCTCGAAGACAGAGTGTAGTTTGACCCACATGTCTCTTGCTGTATCACACATTAGTTACCAACAAAGACAGTATTATAGTATTAACTGTCTTCACTATCAGTTGGCAAGCATATCTATTTGCTTTATCAAACACTTTCAATTTGTCTTCTTCAGTCGGCTTTTCCAGATCTCCAACACAGATTTCAAATGCACCATCACAACCTTTAAGCATGTGTTTGATGGCGAATTTTCATGTGATTCAATTCTCAACGCCACGAAGTTTCTAAATAGTGTTAAATTCCATTTTTAAAGGCTTCACAAATCTTTAACCACGCTCTCCTACCATATTGTGGTTGAATCAAATAAAAACACAACTTGATTACTTAGATATTGTGAGATGTTTTATTGTGAACCAGAACAAGTAAACTAACACAGTAAGAGAGTAGATATTGAGAAGATAATTATGACCATGAGAAGACATGACACAAAGGAAAGAAGCATAGACAAAAAGTACAATGAGCATAGATGTAGTAATATTGGATAGAATGCAATGGAGAGATGTGATGTGATTTTTTTATAACAACAAATACCTACCTATCACCCTGGCGGCGGTGTTTTCTTAAGTCATAAAGATTCTACTATTCCCAACTCCAATATTAGGGAATATTATTATACATATCTGTGCGCCGGAGCGAAACTACACCATGTCGAGTGACATCGTTTTACACTATGGCCGTTCAAAGTTTTTTCGATTTGTTTTTTGATATATTTTTTTATTTTTCTTGTAGTTTTTTGACATTTAATTGCTTCCCAAGATAGTTTTAAGTTATTTCTATCTATTTCAATCCACATACAAAACAAAAAACGTGTTTTTTTGTTTAAAAAACGTAAATATAATAACATAGTGTAGTTTACCTCTATTCATATTTTGACAGTTAGAATAAACATTTGAGAGGTAAAGTACACTATGTCAGTTAAATGAACATTTCGGTGGTTCTTTTTCGATTTTTTACCGATATTATGGAATAATTTTTCTGTTACACTTAAATTTAAGACTTTGGAATAACAAAGTGGGGTCCATTAATAGAAAAAAATGTCAAATCTGTCATTATTTTTGCTATATAGATCAATTTAAATACATCATCAAAATTTTTGAGTTTCCAGTTGATTTGATTCAGAAAAACCTCTTAACACATAAAAAATTAGAGGAGAAACAGAAAAAATACATAGTTATTTATTCAAAATTGATAGTCAAAGCCTTTCACAAGCTGTTTCGATATAAATAGATCGCAATTATAGTTTTTCACAGCACTCTTTGACCTTTCAAACAAGAGAAGACATTAATTATTATAATATATCGTCCATTATTGAGTGGCTGATTACTCAGTGCAATTTAAAATGCCCTTGCTTCTCATCGAGGGTTTAATTAACTTGACCTTGAAAATGGATTTCTCGCTAGGAAGAATACAAGGTACCCTTTAAGTATTAGTTCCTTTGGGGCTGCTGTGCGAAAGGTGACATCCTTGTAACAGATGAGTGTTCAACCCCACTTGTCTCATTCTTCTAAATTATAGTAACAGGCTGTCATCATTCTAATGAAAAATATCTTGCATGAGGCTTATACTTAGAATATAAAAAATATATTCCTGTGGACTATTCCACTTATAGAAAATGTGATAATATGAACAAGCAGATAATGTTAATACGGGATATGAAAAAAGTTTGGTATAAAAAGTTGTTATTTAATTTTTGAAAACTACACAATATACAAATATTTAAAAGTTAAAAAATATACAAAATAAGGATCAATCATCTACGGATTAATCTTCAACTCTGTTGTAATTTATTATTGATTTGTAAAATAGATGAAATTACGATTCCAGCAAGTCCTTGTGCTTCGCAATGGAAATTGCTATGGTAGATGTTCTTGAGGGCATCAAAGCCTCTGGGACCTTCCAGATTTTCTACTTAGTATTGTGTTTTTAAAATTGTCTTTTAACGAACATCGGTATATCAATTCTCTTCTTTACTCCAGGTCTAAACATTTTGATCTAGATAATTAATTTCTCATTAGTTTTTCTATAAAAGAAAACCCCATTTACTTCCTGGCAGCATAACTGGGCTTTCTTCTATTAACACAGCATATCTTTTTTATGGATTATACAATATCTGCCTTGCTGTATTTTCAACAGTTCTGAGAGAATTATGTGCCGGTGTTGTTATTTCTATCTCATTTATATCTTACTCCAAAATCAACCAAAGCTACAAAAAAAAAACATTGTGTAACAAGAATTTGATTATGATATATTCACCAAAGATTTGTAAAGTCTGAAAAACTCTACACAAATTTCTATTCAAAATATAAATTACATAAAAATAAGGTTGTTTTTCATATCAGATCCATTTCTTTCAATTTCCTCTCCATAATCACAATTCCATGTGCAGAGTTCATTTTCTGAAAAATAAACAAATCTTTAACATTCGAATCAGTTTCATCTCATTGAAAACAAATAAAATGCATACACTTGGCTGTGTAATTTGGAATCAAATGAATCAATGCAAGAAAATACAACATACATAAAAATAGTGCTATTTTACATACTAGATCCATTCCTCATTCTTTGATTTCATCTCCATTTATAATGTCAGTAATCAGAATTCCTTCTTGTCAAATCTTTCCATTATTTTCTACAACTACCTCTGTTATTTCAGTGCCAAGTCCATTCCTGATAAATACAACAAATACTAATCATTCAAATCAGTTTGGCATCTATTAAAAACAAATAACATGTGTCCATTTAGCTGTGTGTAATTACTAATTTAGAAGCAATGTAAGCGAAAACAATTAACATAAAAATAATGCTGTTTTACATACCAGATCAATTCCTGCCACTTTGCTTTTTTTCTCCACCAATATTGTCCATAATCATACTACCATGTGCTGCAGCCATTATCAAATCCATCTAATTATCTTAAACGACCGCGTCTGTTCTTCCACATGTCAATGTCCTTTCAAGTACAATCCTAGTAAATTGATAAAACGAAACTTAAAATCGTAAATACAAATAACAAAAATCTCCTAATGCGTTGTACGGAATCTATGAACATAGTATTATAAATAAACGTTGTATAAAACTTAACAGAGATTAACAGTAACTATATGCATCTTTGAAGAATAGTAAAAAACTATTTCTTCTAAAAAACCTTATACTTTTCTTTATTAAACAACAATCGAATTGTAAATACGCCAACAAAATACAGAAAACATAATGAAGTAAACAAGTCGGGCAAAAGAATGTTATGACATTTGAGATCGGTATTACCATGAATGTAAAATATAAATACACCATTATAGCGGCAAACTTTAAAATGTATATTTATTTCCAGTACATTATCAATAAAAATAAATTTAAAAAATATCTTTTATATTATAATTATAAAGATTAGTAATTTATTTAAGTTTTTATAGTATTAATTTTTAAAAAATTCTTAGTTATAAAAATTGTGTTCATTACACAATAGCCATA
This sequence comes from Athripsodes cinereus, assembly GCA_947579605.1. NCBI lineage: Eukaryota > Metazoa > Arthropoda > Insecta > Trichoptera > Leptoceridae > Athripsodes > Athripsodes cinereus. Next base: position 23,182,675 of record OX388307.1, on the reverse strand, counting down.
TTGTTGACTACGTCTTGTTAATGGTAACCCGAAATACTGTTTTGACGCCATATTGCTTCACATAGCGTCCTTGGCAATCCTCGGGTACATCTTTGCCTAGAGGTAAACTACACTATGTTAACTTGGTGTTGTTTCGCTTGGATAAAATAATGACATAGTGTTTTATACCTTTGGGTATCTAAAAATATACTTATTTTTCAAATATTTTATAAATATCATTAAAAAGAGCGTAACGAGCTCTGTAAGAATATGTAAATATATCAATTTGCCCAAATTTTCACTTGGTGTAGTTTCGCTCCGGCGTACAGATATATTGTATCTTTTATAATTTGTCTACTTTTAATGTAGTAGAAAAAACGTATTATTGGTCTGCTGTGTAAAGATCAAACATTTATGATTTGAAGTAGACATCTGTATATCTCTGTACAAGCAATAATATGTACACTCAAGTCCTGAGGCCTGAGTCAACAACACACTATCGCGTCACGTTCCCGCTCCGCTAGCGTTCGGGTGCAGACGATGGTGCGCCAAAGTGTTAATTTTCGTAATTATTGTGTATCTTAGCAACGAAATCGACACTTGCTTGCAACTTCGTCTGCACCCGAACGCTAACGGAGCGGGAACGTGAGACGAAAGTGTGTTGTTGACTCAGGCCTCTGGTAAGTATTTACCGCATGTGTATAAAACCTGAACATCATAATAACTTGAACCAATTAGTGTCAGAATATTCTCTCTAACGAATAAGCGGAATACGTATCAATAAATTATTTATTATTAGACTATTTTACTGCCGAAGAAAAGCATTAAAAACATTTTGATAGCATATGCGGAATATTGGTAGTAAGTCATTTTATGGCAAATACTCACTAGAAACCATGATACGGTACATGTTAAACTTTATCTCTATAATATTATTATACATCTAAGTATCCACTATATACTCAGTACTACCTACCAAAGCTACATAGTACCTATAGGTATGTAGTGAATATATTGGACAAAATATTGGACTATAAATCTAGATACATTAATAATACAGATCTATGTAGCTTTATACCCAACCGAACATCAGACGAGAGGTGGCTGCACTAGTGGAGAGAAGCAAAAAGGTCACGGATCAGAGACACCTGCACGGAACCTTCCTCTATTGAGTCGCTTCAAATCCAGATAGAGCTTTCTTAACGCAACCACACCCCTGGTAGACACACTAGAGATTGCAAGAGTGCGCTTATGGAAAGATACAGAGGCGACCACACAAGGGGCAATATTTAACAGCCCAATGGAAGCCCTGCCTCCAAGTCGTGACCTACCATGGCCATTGTGGAAAACCCTCAACAGGATCAGAACAGGGGAAGGATGCACTAGGAAGAATCTTCAGAGATCTTCTGACATGTCCAATGGGTCCCAAACAATGTCGCCGCTGGGAGGAATTCGTGGAGCGAATTTATCTGAGGGAAGCTGCAAGAGAGGTCGTGGCTTTCTGGGAATGGGAATATAGATTTGATGTTTTTTTTAATATAATTTCATATATGGCACAAGGCCATGTATTACAACTTTTTTTTTGTTACAGTCACACATCTTTATCACACACACACACACACACACACACACACACGCACACACCCACGCACACCCTCTCACACACACACACACACACACACACGTTTTAATGTTGACCGACACAAAAAGAAAAAATAAATTTTATGCGAATAAGCATTAATATACAAAATGTGTACCTACATAAACTGAAACAAAATGGTAAATTTAATAAAATTTTAATAAACAAATTATATTGTTTATGAAACTTTATACTATCATGATATTATAGATTTATAATATTATGTTTTCTATAACAGCGTCTTTTTAATCCGTATTGCGTCTTCTAATGAGTGGAAAGGTGATTATAATGTTTGTTTTTCAAGAAAGTGAAGCTTCACAGACAGAACAGGTCTCACCTAGTTAGGCAATCCACTATATTGTGTAAAAAAAAAATGTGTATTTGTATTATGATGAAATAAAATAAATAAATATGTCGTTTAGAATATCGCCAAAGTAAATTGTGTGCAGTGTCGTCAACATTTAAATAGTTGCTAGTTACACATTTCTCCTCAATTCAATACAGTAGGTATACCTATCTACATCTGCTCCTGCTTTTCAAGATGTTCAGTGAAATGAGCTTTGAGTTATGTGTCGTATTTTAGCTTATATTTTGTTTATCGACTGTGTTTTAGGATATCCAAATTGTGAAAAAATGCAAAACTTTGATGGTAAAATTGTTTAACAAAATTATTGTTTTGCGGGCCTCACAAATAAAGGCCGAGGGTCGCTATTTGACGACCGCTGCACTAACGGCTCCGCATACACTACCTAAATTTAATGTCATGTAATGTAGTGTAGATAATAATATGTACCGACTAAAGACATTAGGCTAAAGGATAATGTGCATATCATTATTAAAGCAATGAATATTAAGTTGAAGAATTTAATTAGGAATGCATTGTTAAAGAGTGAAGATTATAGTATCTAGTCTTATACATCCAAGGCAGGGGTCGGCAACCTATTGAGTCGCAAGAGTTAAGAATTACAATTTACAAAATATCAAAGATTTTAAAGAGCCACAATTTTTGTTTTCTTGCTTACAATAATAGTACTCATAAATAAAGTTTTTTATATTTATTCATAACAAAAAATATCTATTTTTAAGTAGTGTTTTTCACAACAAATTAGATAATATGATTGTACGAGACGTGTTTTTTAAGTACCTACGTACCGTTTTGCGATTCCGCCGCCGCAGCGCTACGGTCGGCGTTCCGCGCATGCGCGCTGGTTACCTACATCTCTTGTCTACGCACTGACGCCATTACAGTCTGATTCTTCATTGTATACGTTGTTTAATGAGTGTTTAAGATGCCTCCGACAATCGTGAGTCCCGCCGATTGTGAAGTACGGGCTGTTATACGATTTCTCAGTGTTAAAGGCGTAAAACCGATCGATATTCATCGTGAGATTTGTGAAGTTTACGGACAAAACATTATGAGTGATGGAATGGTAAGGAAATGGGTGAGAGCATTTAAAGATGGCCGCACAAATGTGCATGATGAAGAACGGAGTGGGCGTCCTTCGGTATCGTTTTGCTGCATGACAATGCCCGTCCACATGTGGCTAATCGGACCAAAGATCTCATGAAATCTTTTAAATGGGAAACTCTAGATCATCCTCCATACAGCCCTGATCTGGCGCCCAGCGACTACCATTTGTTCGTGCACTTGAAGAAACACCTGAAGCCTAAGTATGTAAGACACAAAACGTACTTATAGTCTTCGTTTTGTACCAAAACGGAGCCAACTGTCAGTTTTTAATTACATCGGTAGTATGTAAGCCTACGTCACCGTAATTTAGTGAAAACCTATGCGTTTTTGATTACGCGCCGTGATTTCTCGCGTCTACTTGAATTTTGCCGGCGTTTTGTTTTGTTATTTTTGACAGATAGACGTATGGACATCTAGTAGCCCAACAAGAAGAAATATTTAAGTGTTAAAATTGACAATATATTGTAAGTATTTAATTGATTTATTGATTTTATTTTATTTATACATTGTAAGTGTAGTGTCTTATTTACAAATATTTCTACAAAACAATAATGATACAAACATATTGTAAATAATGCACCAATAAACAACTTGTTGACATATAAATGCATGTATATATTAACAGCAAATGTGTGTGGCAGTATAATAATATAGTGTTAAATAATAAATTATTTAATAAATTGTTAAGTTTTTGTAAAAAAAACCATTGCAAAATAATAGGTCTCAGTTTTAATATATTATTTGCATTAGGCATTTGATGTGGCAAGTGTTGTTTGCTGCTTTAGAATAGTTTCTTGATTCTGTAAAAAGGTTATTTTCGCAAATATTTGCATACTTCATCTAAAATTTTGTTTTACAGAATATGGCATCAGTTTATTTGTCAATGAGATTCTGGCGTCGTCGGCAATTGGCTGAAGATAGGATTCGCAGACGCAATCTTCGTGATATTTCAAATCCTCTGAATATTCCTCCGTCCCTATTTAAAGAGCAGTACCGTCTAACACAAGACTTATTTATATATTTGTGTGACAAAGATAGGCCTCACACCCCAACAGCTAGGAGGTCTACTTAGACACCATTGGAGTTAAAGGTATCATACTCGCACTTACATCATACATGTATCCATTCTCATCCACGAGAGAAAAAATAGGTACATTTTTCTTAATTCTTCATCTGTAAATATATTTCAGGTTCTAACTACTTTGTCATTTCTGGCATCTGGATCATACCAGAAATCAATTGGAATGCCTGCTTCTCTCAAAAAACTGTCTCAATACACATTAACGAAATTGTGTCTGCAATAAATGTGATAATGCCAGAATTTATAAAGTTCCCATCGACTCGGATAGAGAGGGATAAAGTGAAACAAGGGTGTGTACTTATAAATATTTTTATTGAATTATTTATTGGATACTGATATTACATACCTATTATCTCAAAAATCAAACGCTTTTAACTTACCCATTTCTTTTACTTCACAAAACCGCCAGCGAAACAATATGACATTCGACAACACAAATAACGCCATACACTTGTTGACAAACATAAGACGAATGTTGCCACTTTTCAAATTCAATTATCTCAATATTTGATAAATTGAAGAAAAGACAATTACTATAAAGGAGTTTTATTGTGAAAAAGAATAAAAAGAAAAACGGCTGTGAAAATAGTATCGGTTTTTATATTAAAGTTTTGTGACAATTCACTGTTTTAGTGATATTTTTATTTTCTAAATAATTTTAATTCCCAATATTTGGCAATATTTTTTGTAACACAACCTTGAATATTGTTTATGGTCTTCGCCGAAACGCGCGACGCTACCGACGCCAAAACGTGAATAAAACTCTTGGCATGTGCTTACATAGTACCGATTTTGAACAGATTTGTAAACGAACGTAAAGTTTACCTTAACATGACGCAATGTCATGTTATCTATGCGAGATACATACTTAGGCTACTGGGTGGTCAGCGTCTTCAAGACGATAACGAAGTCAAAACAGTGGTGATACAGTGGTTAACAAGTCAGGCGGCAGAATTTTATGAGGAGGGTATTCAAAAACTGGTGCCACGTTATGACAAGTGCCTCAATATTCACGGAAATTATGTAGAAAAGTAGATTAAGGTACAGGCTTTCATGTAAAAATAAAATTATTGCGATATCTTTGCACGTCTTTTTTTAATTCCAAAACGGTACTTACTTAAAAAACATGCCTCGTATATTTATGGCATTATTAGATAATTACTTATTATTTAAGTGAAAAATTAAAGCAATTTAACATTTACTTACAAAGTAAGATAATGAGTTTTATTCACTTTGTATTTAAATGATCACTTACGATTTTTTATATAGGTCTGCGACCGGTTTCGATAGGCTAGTATCATTCACGAGCAGATTTAAAACTAGTATCGATACGCTAGTATCATTCACGAGCAATTTTAAATCTGCTCGTAAATGATACTAGCGTATCGAAACCGGTCGCAGACCTATATAAAAAATCATAAGTGATAATTTAAATACATAGTGAATAAAACTCATTATCTAATCATATCGCGTAATTATCACATAGTTAATGCCCAAAACATCGAAAAAATTTACTTGCAACACTAAATTGTACTTCAATTACAAACGCATGGAACTAAAGAGCCGCAGCTTCACATCCAAAGAGCCTCATGTGGTTCGCGAGCCGCAGGTTGCCTACCCCTGATCTAAGGGAAGATTAAGCAAGTATCGTGGAATAGAAACAACAATTATTGGCTGTAAAACTGAGAACATAAATACCACTAATACAAAGTGAGTATAGTCTCAGACTTATTCTAGAAAAGAGAATAACAACTAATAAAAACACATATAAGTATAGCATTCATCGACATTGAAAAAGCATTCGATAAAGTAGAATGGGAACAACTTTTTAACACTCTAAACCAGATAGGAATGAGTTATAAAGACAGAAGAGCAATCTGGAGCTTAAACAAGAACGAAATGGCTGTGATTAAAAGCGGAGAGAGCTGCGCAGAAGCAAGGGTCGAACAAGGTGTAAGACAGGGATGCTCAATGTCGCCAGCTCTCTTTAACTGCTATATATAGCGAGCTATTGATGAACTCAGAGAAGAAATGAAGAACTGGACAGGAGTAAAAATAAATGGGAAAAAGGTCGACATGATTAGATATGCTGACGACATAGCACTGCTCGCAGACTCCGAGATGGAGCTGAACGAAGCCTTAGGAAAAATGGAAAGTATACTGTTGTCAAAGTACAACATGAAAATAAATAAAGAAAAAACAAAATGTATGGTCGTGGGAAGAGAGGATGCGACTGCGAACATTGCCATAAATGGAGTGAGCATCAAACAAGTAAGAGAATTCGTGTACTTGGGCAGCAGAATAAACCAGGATGGACGCTCCAAATCGGCAATTGTGAGCAGAATAAACCAGGCAAGGATTGCCTTTAACAAAAAATCGAAGATTTTTTATTTTTATTTTCTATTTTTTTATTTTATTTTATTAATACAAACAAACAGCTTTTACATTTTATATAGTACAACTTAAATATTACATTTTTCACAAGCCAGTGAAGTTTGTTAAATTATTTTATTTAACACTATGTTCCAAATTAAAAAAAAAATAAATAACAAAAAAGAAGTACACTCTATGCACCAACTGAGGCAAAAATACAAAAAAGTAAAGAAAAAACAAAATCGTTCACCCATGTAATGAATATGCCATTACAACATACACAAGTAATGAATGACGCCCATGAGGGGGGCAAATGCTCTCCAAGCAAAAAGGGGTATATCGGGGGAGGGGGGGGGGAGTTAGGGGAAATAATGCTCGTGCGAACCTCACTACGTTCAGGACACTCATTGATCAGAACCGCGCAGAGATCTGGAAACAGCACCCCTAAATTTCGGCAATGATGATATATTCCAAAAGGGAAAAAGTACGGTCGACGGGATTTCGTCCCTACTCCAGACAGTTCTTGAATCTCTGGATCAGAAGCGCGATACATATGGAGTCTTCTGTGATCTGTCAAAGGCATTTGATTGTGTGAACCATAAAATTCTACTAGAAAAGCTCACTCTATACGGAGTGAGGGGCACTGAGAATCAATTTCTCAGATCGTATTTGGATGACCGTAGACAGATCACAGAGGTAAACGGTGTCAGGTCGACTGAGAGAGCGATAGTCTGCGGCGTTCCCCAAGGTTCGATACTGGGGCCCTTGCTCTTTTTAATTTATGTGAACGACCTACCAGGCTGTATCGAGGAAGGTCAAAAAATAGTTATGTTCGCAGACGATACCTCGATATTGATCCAGGATGGTATTGAAAAAGAGAAAACGATTCGCAACACCTTAAGTGTCCTGGACAGAGTGGGCGAGTGGTTCAGGGAAAATGATCTTGTCCTGAATGTGACGAAAACGAATACTATTCACTTCTCACTGAGACAGTCCTCTGCGCCCGACCCAGTCACGGCGGCTCTGTCTGAGCGCCAACTAGCTATAGTTGACAATTGTAAATTCTTAGGAGTTAAGATTGACAGGAGATTGCGGTGGACGGCGCACATTGAGGAGCTGGCCGGGAAATTAAATTCCGCAATTTTCGCAATTAAAAAAATTAAAGAGACCTGCGGTTTTGAGGCGGCAAAGTCCATATACCATGCCTACTTTCACAGCATCATGTCATATGGGGTGCTGTTCTGGGGCGGGGTAGGTGAAGCAAGAAGAATATTTCTCTTACAAAAAAGGGCCATACGAGTATTAATGGGGCTGAAGCCGGGAGACAGTTGTCGAAACTCCTTTCGAGAGCTGGGTGTATTGACCTTGGCCGGTGCATATATCATAGAGTGCATGACTTTTGCCCGGAAAAACTTGCCAAACACTCCCCTAAATTCGGATCAGCACGCCTATGACACTAGACATAAAAATGATGTTCGTGCAATCGAGCATAGGTTGGCAAAGGTCAGCAAAAGCTTTGTGTGCCTCAGTGTGCGGTTGTTTAACAAGCTGCCTGAAGATGTGAGGGCCTTGGGCTTGGAGGCGTTTCGTGGGAGGGTGAAGGAGTATCTCGTTGAGCAATCCTTTTACACGATTGACGAAATGCTGAATCGAGCAAATGACTCTATTAGCATTTAAATATTTTGTAAATCTGTAATTCTTTGTTGTCTCTTGTTGTCTGCCTATGTCTGACGATTTGCAAATCTGAGCCATTTACACTCCGATTTGCAATGACCTATAAATTTACTGAATGTCTGTTTCTTTTTTATATCATTTTTATATTCTTTTTTATATCTTTTTATATTTTTTAATCAAAAATTGTAATGCTTTTGACGAATCCAAGTGCCCGGACTGGGCCTACGGCTGATGATATACAATATACAATATACAATAATAAAATATGGCACCCCTAAAACAGCACCCCTAAATTTCGGCAATGATGATATGGCACCCCTAAAACAGCACCCCTAAATTTCGGCAATGAAGATATTGGAATCCCCAAATATTGATTTAAGCGTAAAGAAGAACCTTACTAAAGCCTTTGTATGGAGCATTCTGTTTTATGGTTGTGAGACGTGGACCATTAGCAAGAGTGAAAGCGGACGGTTGGCGGCCTTTGAGATGTGGTGCTACAGACGATTGTTTACAGATGTTTAAGATCCATTGGTCGGAACACGTCGAAAACAAAGAAGTATTAACCAGGGTAGGCGAAAAAAGGCAAATTCTTAAGAGAATCGGCCAACAACAAGCTAACTGGATTGGCCACAACATCAGGCACCCAGGACTACTCATCGCCATCGCGGAGGGTAAGACCGAGGGGACAAATGGCAGAGGCCGACCAAGAGACGCGTATATGGACCAACTGAAGAGGGACATGAACTGTGGCTCATACGTAGAGCTGAAAAGACTGGCTGAGAATAGAGACGAATGGAGAAGTAAAACCAAACTCGTTGCAGACCAATCCAATGGATTGTAACTCATTATATATATTTATTATGTGGAATGATTACCTATTCCACTTTTGTACCATACCTACTATTGTAAATTCTACGCGTACCAGTAGGTATAAAATGTATTTCAGGTTGCTGGTTGGTGTTTGCAAGGAATCTTTACATTTGCATCAGGTATTTATTAAACATGTCTTATTAATTGTACGCAAATAAAAATTACCATTCGTCAAAAATGTCTTGTGTTAAGTAAATTATTAACCTATTTATTGAGATGGATGCTCCATTAAACGGTGCCGAATATATCATCCAACATACAATACGTCTAATTTTTGATAGGCATTTCCATTTTAAGTAAAAATATATTTATGATGCACGTAGGTCTTGAGTAATCACGTAGATTTATTCTTTATTCTTCAACACCTCTCCTAGGTCCTTTACAGGACACTTGCGTTCATCATCATTACAATAATACACAAGAAGGAAAATATTAATACAATAGAATAGAATAGAAAGGGCGCAACAAACACGATATACAAAAATGATGAAAAGTCAAGATACAATAAAATAAATATGGATACATAAATAAATCCTTTTTCTTCAGTACTAAAAGTATGTAAAGGGTCCTTTTAGCACCATGTCAAAGTGTAAAAAATATTTCATAAGAGCAAATAAAAAAACCACAAATTTGGGATATTTCACGATCTCATTGTTTTTATTAAACTAATCAAAACAACATAGGTACTTACACATTTTTTTGTAGAAAACCGCTACTGCTATGGAGGTATTACCATCGTTTTATATGTGCTGTTGTTTCGTGGAACTATTGGTTAAAAATAGGACTTCCTGTAAATTTTCCATGTGCTCTGTAAGTTCGCTCGTGAATAATTAAATAATCTATCACTAGTTATTTCCTCCATTATGGAGAGAGCAGAGAGACAAAAATAAAAGGTTTAGCTCCAGGTGTAATGACAAGGGATGCTACACCATACCAGGATACTACCTGGGAGTGACAAGCATGTAAGGATGCTACACCTAACCGACTGTAGGCACAGCATGGCATGGACAAGCATTTAGGTATTCTGCTAGGTAAGAAAGGAATGCTACACCTAACCGACTGTAGGCACAGCATGGCATGGACAAGCATTTAGGTATTCTGGTAGGTAAGAAAGGAATGCTACACCTAACCGACTGTAGGCACAGCATGGCATGGACAAGCATTTAGGTATTCTGGTAGGTAAGAAAGGAATGCTACACCTAGCCGACTGTAGACATAGCACGGCAGGGACAAGCATTTTGGGTAGAGGAGACCCTAGGTACGAGAAGGACCGCTGCAGTCTGTATGGAGTGTTCCTGCTTATATACCTTTCCAGTAGTAGGGAACAGCTGACCGTAACCTTGGTGGTGGATGTTACGATGGTGGGAGATGTGTCTTGACCTTGGACTCCGCCTTCCTATTTCCTGTTGGAATGTTCTCGAAGGTTCTAGAAAGTTAGAAAACATTCTGGAAGCTTCCATCAGTGAGACTTTCAGAGGAGACGATCTTTGTTCTATACCTTAATTAATATAGTGAGTCTATGTTTCACCTGCAAGTCTCTCTTTCTTGCCATAGTAAATCTCCATCAGGATCAAATTGAATCATTTACTTATTATCATCGGTCGTCCAATTTAAAAATACCTACAGACCTACACCTAATGCTGTAAATACAACAAAAAATTATTGCACAAGTACCTAAGATTGATTACAAAACCTACATTCTGTCCTATGGTATATTTTTGTATTAATTTATACGAGTGGACTTAGTTTTCTTTTATAGCGGTGTTAATAGCTTAGTATAAAATACAATTCTGTGTACCTAATCAATTAGGTACTGTGTTAGTTACACTGGAGTGAAGTTAGTATCAAGAGGTAAGTAAGGATTTACACGTTCTGATAAACGCCGAGGCGTCGATGTTCCTAATCCCTGATCATCCTCATTTAACGACTAACTCTCCAAGTTTGCTATTACGATGTCGAAAGATGCATATCACTTAATTGGAGCGTGAAAACATCCCATTTAGAACTTGTTGCAACATTCTACATAGTTTATTGCTATTTGATACATTAGTATCCAGAGATCGAAGATTGGGGAAGGAATGATGTTTCTAGTGCTTGTTTCCCTTAGAAGAACTAAATATATTTTATCTGACATTTACAGGAAGCCAATTGAATAACTGCTTCAATATATATCTACCTAATTAAATTTATTTACCCACATAACTAAATACAATATGAAAAGTTTTCGTTTTCAAAAATTCAAATCGTGAGGAAAAATTACAAAGGTTTTGATTTCACTTGAAATTGGTTGTTGATTTTGGTATAAGGAATGTGTAAGTATGAGTATATTTAAGTTTAGACACAATGTACCTACTTAAAATGTTATGATTATACCCATCGCTTTTATATTTAGTTGGTACTTTCCCAGTGACTTTAATGATCGCTAACCGGCTTTCAGGAGCATTCGCTCTCATCATCAGGCTATAATGTATTGTATGTAAATCACTTGAAAGCCGGCTCATGTTTAATGACGTCACTGCGTAAGTAGGTACTATCCGTTAAAGAGAAAACGGTTTCCTCATACTCTGCCTCTGAAACGTAAAAGCACTCTATCACTCCTGTCCCCTCCCCTCTCTTTATTATAGGTACCTACCTACTCTATTGCATCACTTCTTTTTATTTTGTATGTTTGTATAGTGCTTATGTGAAAATCCGCCTTTTGGTCCTATTTGTAAACGTTATATACTTGTATACAGTATAATATTTTGCCAATAAAGTTTTTGTTTGTACCTATGTATAGACGTGTGTGTGTGTGTGTGTGTATTTTTTTCCCATATCTATGTGTGTATATTTATTTATTTTATACTCAATATTTTTTGTATAACTTGATTTTTTTATTTTTGGGGATGTTGGAAGAGGTCGCGCCATTGCGATAAACTTGACCTCTGTGTATTGATTGTTTTTAATTTGAATGCGTTTCTCTACAAAATTGTATGTATTGTGATTTGTGACCAATTACAGTAGCAAATGAATAAAAGTAATAAAATAAATAATATCAAAGTGTTTCATGTACTACCTATAATAATTTAACATGAACTTCCACCAAGTGCCATCAGTCGACAACATTGACTACGATATAGTTTCGGATGTAAGTATGTGAGATGAGATTAAAACTGTAAGCATTGTTGACTGAATTCAATAAAAAAGGGTTTATTTATCGTTAAACGGAGGGGATAAGAGTAACAACTAAATATGAATAATGTGAGTAGGTATAGGTATATATCTATTTAATATGGGTAGTCAAGTGTATCAGTGGCAGTGGTAGTGCAGTGCAAGTCTCAAACCCATTAGTCGGTGAGATAAGGACAAGAGGAATATTTGAAATCGTGATATTTTAACAATTATGGTCAAGTTGTCTGTAGTCTGGACTGCAATGTTTTGTTTCAGATATCTACGTAAGTCTTAGGATAGTAGTATAATATATAAGAGAGTTAATATGTTGTACATACAATTTCCATACCAGTGTACTTTAATAATACATATTATAATAAACCATTGGTAGGTATACCTGAATCCCAATAGATAAATTTGAGTTATTCTCTTCTTCTCAGCATCTTCGCATATAATCTCGGTAATAGTAGGAATGAGAACTGTTGAATTGAGAATTTTAGAAACAAGTTTAATGTTGTATTATATCTGCTTATTATACGATAAGTATATCAATATTATAATATCTAATGTATTGAATATTTAACAAAACATTGTATGGTAACGCAAATTCATAAATTTGTTTTTATGTTTCGAAACAATTCAAACAAACAACAAGTAGAGAATCGTGCCGCTTATCATATTTCAAATATCTAGGGTGGTCTGAGCTCTCCGCACAACAGCAGTTCTGTCTAACATTCTGTTAGGAAGTACTTCCTTCATATTCATATTACCTATATGCTAATACTCTTACTAATATTGTATTGTACCTTTTATTTTATTATTAATCTCCGTAGACTATCTTCATGCACCTATCTTCATGTTGATTCGTTCAAAGCAAATTCACCGTCCACTCAGTAAGCATATTGATGATATTATTTCAAATGCAACTACAAATAATAGACACTCAGTTTCAGTACATACCCAATATCGATAGATACCTGCATCTACTGTTCGCGATATTATTATACTTCAAGGAAATACGTAGGAAATAGACCGGGCTCCAGAGGGAGTTGAGTGTGCAAAATATGAGGACCGAGTTCCATGAATGCAGTTTGGTGGAGAATAGCTCAGAGAATAATAATATGGATCTTGCCGGATCATTTTACTGTCCAATTTTTTTTAGCCCCCCCCCCCCTTCAAATTTGTATGAAAATCGATGGAATACATACTATAAAGTAATTTTATTGACAATACTGCTATCCCATCACGGCATATTCCACAAGTGGGGTAGCCAGCTGACTAACCAAATGTAATAAACATGCAAGCTGCCCTCTCCGTGCCAAAAAATTTAAAAAAAACATTGATCCATATAAGTGTTTGTGCTAAGTGCTCTTAACAAATGTAAGGTATGTGATGTGCAGATCATTTCTTCAGGATATATTTCATCCATGTATGCACAACTGTTAGAGGGGACATGGAGAATACAGATAATGCCCACAGAGTGGAATGAAAAAATATATGCCCCCTCCATAAGAAAGGGGATCAACTACTCGGTGGTAATTATAGAGCATAACTCTCTTAAACACATCATATAAGGTGCTCTCATCCATTTTATTCAGAACATTGGAACTTTTGATGGAAAAAAGTCTTGAACTACATCATGGAGGCTTCCAACGTTGAAGATCATGTATTTATCAGATAATCACACTGCGTTAGATCCTGCAGAAAACAGCCGAAGCAAGGTATCTGACGTACAGGTCACTTCTTCAAGTAATATTTCATCCATTTATGCAACTATTAGAAGAGATTGAAGGAGACCCACCGTCCACCCGGATAGCTCAGAAGTCTGAGGACAACCATTTATGGAGAACACAGATTAAACCTTTTATTATTATACCCAACTAATAAAAAAACGTGTCTTGCTGGCAGCAGCCTGCAGTAGTCATTTCTAGCCCCTTTTTCTATGTGCATTCTATACTCATTTTACTAAACGCTTTACTCTCTAATGAGACTAGAAAAAGGGGCTAGAATAATATAGGCTATATGCCTGAATAATATAAGTAGGTATATTATATCAAACTTCATGGGCACTTATAGCAATTATCCAATATTACGTGGATAGTGTGTAAACAGTTGACAGATCCTTAAGAATTATTATCTACTCCACATTACCTGCGGGGTATAATGTTTATGATAGAGGGCGGGACATGTTGTACTATACTCAGGTAGACACCTGCAATATACATTATTGTTACCTAATGTAAATTACTTACACTTCTCAACAAAGCAGAAAATTGATTTTAATTTTCATAAACATACACCTACGGTATAAGAATGATCAGTTCATACATGCGAATAATGTAGAAGACTTATGTAATGCATATTATATAGTATCTAGTCAATTAGTTGTACAGTACATAATATATACCTACCTATAGGCGATGAGATTTTACAAAACACCCTAAAGCTTATCGATATGTAACTACCTACAGTACCTACCTACCTACAGAGTACCTACAGTGGTTCTTACTAATAGAGCTTCGCGTTATTCTGAAAAGCTTTCTACATAATGTATGGATGAAAATATTTCAGAAGACAGAGATATTGTTAGAAATATAGTAGGAAAAATAAGAAGGTAATTCACTTGATTAAACACGCAGTAGCGAAAAATTTCTCTTTTCTTCTATTAAATATCTACCAAAAGGTGGGTTCAATGCATATGCGTTTCTATGCATTTCTTCCAATCAACCTTCCAGCAAATTTTCTTTTCATGAAAGAATTGATGAAAACAATTAAATTTACTTCCCTTTTATTTAATATATCAAAGAACAAAAGAAAAGGAGACAGAATCCTTGATTCACTGCGTTCGCCAAGTAATGTGAACGCGGCTAATGGAAGATATTTAATGGAAGATATCGAGTTCGTCGGTAGCCTGGAGGTAGAGTCTCTGCCTCGTGAACAGGGGGTCCGTGGTTCGATCCCAGGTGCCGGCAAACTCCCCTTCACGACACAAGCTTTTAGCTTACTGTGAAAGGTGTATAGGGTTGTATTTGGGTTTAAGTATAACAAAACCCAGATATATCTTTTATAAAAAAAAAAAAATTGTTTTCCCAATAGAATATATTAAGGTGGAAAGAAGAAAAAAATTGGTGAATATCCCACAAGTGGAGTAGCTAGCAGACCAGTCGCATGCAAGCTGTTCTCCTCGTGTCAGCAATAAATTAGGACATTCAGAATGGGTGGCAAACCTTATCGCTGAATTTAAAATACAAATATTTTTAAATTTTTGAGCACCTGCCTTTTACAGAATACTCGAAAACTTATGAAATAAAGCGGGAGACCAATTCTTGCGAGGTGCTCCACGGATAAATAATAACAAATATATTAAGATAAAACAATGATTGATAATAACCTACTGAGATAGATAGGTATCTAATGTAACTTCTCTGTCACGTAAGCGCGTAGATTATCATTGATAATAGCGAATGGCGATAATAATATTGAGATTAAAAAAATTATGGAGCTTTCGTATCACACCGTTTAATTCCATAATGCTCTGGGGGTCGAAACTAGGGATTGCAATCCCGCACCGTTTTCAATCCCGCGGGATTTCTGCTGGATTGACTCCAATCCAGCGGGATCCCGCGGGATCCCGCTGGATTATTAAAAATTGCAAAAAATAACAACATCTTACTGTACATAATTAAATATAACATAAATAACTATATTATCATATATGAATTTGACATAACTAACTATAGGTACTATTAGTCTTTAATTTTTCTTACTAATTCATTATCTAATCAATCAAGTGTTATGGAACAAATTTTAAAATATCAAATGAAAAGTCACTTCTCTTTTTAGAAAAATGATTTTTAAAAAAATAGCATTAATGGTGTTATCTTCCAAGATACTTCTTAAGGAACTACATATGTAGCCAGCGACCGAAAAGGCTCTTTCTGCCCCCACACTAATTGTTGGTTAGATACTTATAATGACTCGATGTAACGTGTTTTTCATTTCTTGTCGCAAACTTATTCTTTTTCGGCATCACAAATATTGAATTGCACGTTTTCAACTCTTAGTCATATTTTTTTGGATGCGGAAAATAAATCAACATAGCTGTAATTTCACTGCATCTTTCTTTCACTCTTGCACGCAGCGCCCCGGATAGTACATCGCTTAATACTGTGTCTAGCTTCTCTAAAATAAATCGAAATGTTATACCTATCTGCCATTATTAGTGTAGACTCTCTTCTGCATAATACTTAACGACCAATTTAAAGGGCTGCAAGCTGTCAATCACGTTTTTGATTTTGTGCGTAAATTTTATGTCAGATGCTATGTCGATGAGAGCCTTCTCAATGCAAACTTTGGGACTAAAATCTTTCTAACATATCAAGCAAGCTGTTTTAGCGAGTGCAGCAATCTAGGATTAAGCATAATTCTTTTCCTGTTTCTTCTTTAAGTATTTTCGCAAATATGTATCACCTTTAGTTGGCAACTTTCGGAAAATCTTCAGTTTGCGGATTCGCACATGCGGATCCGCAAGCATTTGCGGGATCCCGCAGACCCTAAAATTACGCGGATCCCGCTGGATTGCGGGATCCCACTTTGCTGGATTGCAATCCCTAGTCGAAACATTCACAAGTCACAGAGAGTAAGTATCCTTCTCTGGCTCGTTGATCATGTCAGCCAGTCAGTGGCCACTGCTGAGTGCGGTACTGTGGACTATCGTTACCATATCCTATATATAACACCGAGTCACTCTGTCATGTAATTGTCTGGCTAATAAGATGATAATTTAAATACAGAACCATGAAGATATAGTAGATAAACTCTTATGCTATGCAATGATATACGTACAAATCTATCATTATCTTTTATCGTGGTCAACATTATTTGTGGAAACACAGATAGACAAATATACTTGGAGAATCGTTTGGATAGGTAGTTATGGTATATAGGAGTGAGTTCGTTAATTTATTATCCTAAATACTGTCATATTTACATCCTGATGTAGATACTAAATTAATATTATGTCCTTGGCACATAATAATTTATTTATTTTAAAGGTAGAATAATATCGCAAGGCTGGGGTGGGTGGGTAGGTAGGTATATTAAGCTAGGCGTACCTACTCGTATTCGGAGAGAATACTAAGTTAATACGAATAATGTTTTGAATAATTCTTGCCTTGCTCTCAGCTATCACGATTTGAGACTCTTGTGTTCGCTTCTAACAAACTAACTGTTGGTAAAATTGTTATAAAGACACAATAATAACTCAATATGATGTAGGTAGGTATCTTGTATCTATCATACATCATACAACCATAAATATTTAGATACCTATGCAATATTATTTATTCCTACATTTAATATTACTATTTTTAAGTATCATCTTATGATATACTTATTTATATTAGGTATATATTAAACTAAATGCATACCACAGAAAAGCTATTCAAGTACTTAAATACCTTCCGGTCATATAAAGTGGATGTTACATTATAGTAGATCTAGTCTAGAGCCTACATGTATAGGTACGTCTCATATAATGATTATGATTAGCTACTTTACATATAGGTATAAAATGTACCTATTATTATATGTAATTATTTATAACTATTGTTCTATAGTTTGTTTCATTGCAATATTTAATCATTTTGTTTCGGATCATTTCATTTTTCACAGGTATTATTTGATTTTTCAAATTTATTTATTTATTGATTCTTTACTGTATGTTTATGTATATTGATAACAATACATACAATTCTACAGAAAAATACATTCAAATTAGATATACCTAATCAATGTACAGACTGCGAGTTTATCGCAAAGGCACGATCTATTATGTGGTGTTCTCACTTTGGCGAATATCGCCAAGGCACCAAAATATCGCCAGCCATTTGAACCGTGTGAACAAAATGACAGCTAGTCTGAAACGATAAAAACCAGTAGAAACGATATCGTCTCGAGTTGACCACCTTCCAACTTTTTCTGCCGATTGAACGATTTGTTTCTTTTTTACCTCCTCTTTCCTCTCTTTAAGATTTTCTTTATGTGAAAGTTTTATGAAATTGGGTTAGTTGGAAGAAATCGCGCCTCTGCGATAAACTCGCCCTCTGTATATTGATTGTATGATTGTCTTTGTTTGAAATGTATTTTTGTGTGAATTTGCTTGTTATCAATGTACAGTAAAGAATAAATAAAATAAAACAAATAAAATAAAATAAATTTGCGCATGCGCAGATGTGCGCGGCGTTCGTATCTATGGTAAAAACTTTATAACCTATAAATTTTACAATGTTTCCCGCTTCTTGACAGCTGTTATCCTTGTTGTTGGTTTGTGGCGTTTGTTTCCTTAATTAAAAGGCGCCTTATAACCTCTACTATAACATTTTTGACTAAAAATAAACACTTCGCGATCTCCATCTCGACGTCCGCCATTTTGAAAACAGTGTCAAAATCAAAGCGCATCTGACAGATCGTTTCTACATCGGTGGACTGTGTGAACAGGTGTGACGATCAATGGATGTCCGGCGAATTTCGTTTTTTCGCCTGGCGATATATTTTGAAATTCGCCTGGCGGTATTCGCCAAATGTGAACACCCCATTATTTTCGGATTTCATTTTACAATAAAATATTATTATTGCTATTTAAATGATATATTTATTGCTATTAAATTAACAATACCGTAACTAGTGGAATATTTTGTCAAATTTAAAGAAAAGAGATATAATTAATTTAAGATCAGATATTTTGCCTTTAAATGAAAAAAGAAAAGGAATAGAAACATCTTGGTAATCTGTATTAAATCTTGTGAAGATCATCATCACATTGACCGCCATTGCTGCGTTGAGACAAAGCAGATCCAGCAAACATTTTATGTTGAAAACTGGTAATATTCACCTATATTAGGTCATCATATAGGTCACTTAACCTAAATTGGTTGCTTTTAAGTGAATTCGACCTATACTCGACCTATATGGAGAATTTTAGCACGTGCCACGGCACGTAAATTATTACTTCTTTTTGGCGTAATAAAGACTTGATTTCTACCAAATTTCGACCTAATATTGACTTATATCACAATATTACGTCGATTCGACTTTTTTTTATGTACAAAATATTATCAGAAAAAGTAATGTTGACCTATAAGAACCATATTTTTGTTGTTTAAATCATTTATATAGACAAAGAAATAATAAACATAATCTGCAAACTTAATTTGGGATTGTACAATCTAATATAAAAATCATGGCGGCCGGAAAAACGTTAACAAAGTGGAATTTGTGACTTCAAGTTAACTATAACTTTTTGGTTCTATTTTACACTAAAAGTCTACTATAAAGTTATTTATTGGTGTTAAGTTTGACATACAGGTTATTTTAACTTGTTGGTTGAAATTTGGTGTCTCGAGTGACTATGAGATTGAATATTTTGGTAATAATTACGTCAGAAGAACCTAAATATCAACCAATTGGTAGCAATGATTTAACGGTGAATTAGAGCAGGTAAATTCTACATATTTTGTTACCTAATTTTGACCACATAGTTGTGTAACCTAATGGTTGACGAATAAGGTAAAAGCGACCTATTTTCAACTTAAATTTTGTCGTTTGTAGTCGAAATGTCTAAATAGTAATAAATGGTTGTTAATATTACGTAGTTTTACACGTAAATAGGTAAAAATGTACTCAGTCTAGAATAAAGTACCTAATATGTTTGCTGGGCGAGTTAAATAACTGATTCAGTCTGCCTTGGTAAGGGCTCATGCTCAGTAAAGTAGATCTTATGTATGTTCTCTAAATACTTGAGAAATTAATAGGCATATTTATTAAAAAGGTGTTTTCACAGATCATAATATTATATGTGTATAAACAAATCGTTTTGTATTTCAATAAAGCTTCTAGTAATTAATTAATGAAGAGGTAAATCTTATAAATATTAGGTATAGTTAAATTTGATGGCTAGTAGGTATAGGATAGGCACTTTATCAAAATGGTCACGTTAAAAAATATTACGAAAATTATTATCATGAATTTGAATAGGAAAAAGTTAAACTGGATAAATGAGAAATAAAGGAAGTAGGTAGATGGGTTGTTGGTAATAATTATAATAGTTTAGAATACTAATACATATTAGGTATCTATATCAACATAATTGAGATAGCTTAATAAACTACTAACCGGTATGAGTGCCTGCCGTGTAGGGAGGAATCCAAATAATAGTCACTGTACATTTAATATGTTTTATCAAAAACGTATTAGTTTCATGAAACTCTTTTTGAAAAATAATTTATGTGTTTTGCAGTTGATTGTCCCGTGTTCGTTCAAGTCTTCAACTTCTTTAGGTACAGCCTGTCAAGTGTCTTTTCGCATCGGAATTATCGACGTGTATCTATATGTAACTATACTTACCTGTCCAATGTTGTACAGATATAATAGTTATAGAATAATCATTACAATAATAGCCAATAGAAATACCTGGTAGTGAGGGGCTATTGTGCCTTTATATTCTAAAGGTGTTTACATATCAACATATATTTTTAAACACGTCTTTCCTCACTATCGAAATATAATCAAACTATCGAAAAATATAATGTAACCAATATGTATGGTAATGTAAAACTTTTAACCTAGCAGCTAGCATTATAGTTTGGGTGGATATACATGAGATGAACTGTAATGCGATTATAGAATTTCAGACTTTCAATCGGGAATTTTGATATTCATAGGTATGTACTAAATTTTACGCAGTTATCACATAATTTGTAATAATAAACTTTTTCAATTGTAATAAACTAGAAGTGTACTCAGATATAAGATATACACGTGTACATATATTATTATACATACATACATACATAAGTAGGTATATACTCGTATTATGTCAACCTCACTTGCAAGACTATTCCACACATTGCTTGGGCCACGTCTCTACAATGCCGTACTACAGAAGATTCTGGGGCCGGATAGGAATGTTATTACGAAGATTAGGATATGCTCGTTTCTATTCAGCCTGGGACTGGATGAATCTGAAGACCTGCTGCGTATGTCTTGTCTGAAGATTTGGTTTTCTTTCATTGTTTTAGTTTTTTGTTGTTGTTTCATTTTAAATCTATTACCTCGATACGGATGCAAACCCAGTGAGGCAGTATTGACTGCATAAATGTGAATTAATTTAAATGTGAAAAATATTATATTTAGTACTGTAATACATATTTTTGAAAAAAAAATAATATATTATTGCACTTAAGTGCACATTGGTATTCTATAAACTCTAAAATAATACGAATTTTAGTTCAAGTGAACTTAAGCAACTTTAATTATAAAATTTAGGAACGTTCATATTTTATATAGAATCAATATAGAGTGAGTATTATGATGGTATACGTACTTACTTATGGGGTGTTCACATTTGGCGAATATCGCCAGGCGAATTGGAATTCCATGCATTTGTTGATTTATTTTTCTCCAATTTTCTTCATATCATTAATTTTAATTATCTTCTTTTACAGAAATCGATAACTAGTTAGTAGCTAATGTAGGTATCTTGTATTAAATTGTCAGTTGAATACATAATATTTAATTGAAACGATAATGAAATCGTTTCAGAGATAATTTGACGTTGTCCATCACAATAATCGCTTACATTTGACAGTGTGTATTCAAGCCATCAGTTGGACATATGAATTATTGTAATTATTAAAGGTTTTACTCGGTATCCGTCATATTTAATAACAATAATAATGTAATTTAATCATAGGCCTATGAAAAGAACCTTCCGTTATTTCAAAACCAGCCTACTTTAAGTGTATATATAGCCATTTAACTAGCTCACGTATTATACATTGTTTAATTTTAATTAATTTTTATTTAAAAAGATATATCTGGGTTTGTTATAAACCCAAATACAACCTTATACACCTTTCACACTAAGCTAAAAGCTTGTGCCGTGAAAGGGGAGTTTGCCGGCACCTGGGATCGAACCACGGACCCCATGTTCTGAAGGCCGAGACTCTTCCTCCAGGCTACCGACGAACTCTTTATAACATTGAAATACTACTAGGGTTTGCTTCCCAGGTTATGTATATAGCCATTTAACTAGCTCACGTATTATACTTTGTTTATAACACTGAAATACTACTAGGGTTTGCTTCCCAGAAATTCTCATTCTCGATTTCTCGGAAAATTGGCCATTTATTTATTTATTTATTCATTCTTTACTGGAAATTGATTAAGAACAATTACATAAAAGGTAAATATTCAAATTAAATACAATCAATATACAGAGGGCGAGTTTATCGCAAAGGCGCGATCTCTTCCAACTAACCCAAAAGTATTAACTTAAAAAAAACATATGAGAATAAAAAGCAAAAATCTAAGGCCATTCTCGTTTCCGGTAAAAAAACGCTCGAAAAAAGTCGAAAAAACGGGATATAAAATGTTATGAACTGAACTCTATTCTGCAAACAAATACAAAAGTGATTATTTCCAAAATAGAAATACAATAATTTGTTTTGTTGTAGATTAGAACAAAATTTCCACAAATGTACTGATGCTTTTTGATAGAGGCCAATACCTATTTCTTTAAGCAGTATATTTTAATATCCAGCGAATGCATTTCGAGAACTCTCGCGACCCGAGAAATGATAAGCCCTAGATATACCATCTAAAAAAGTTTTCTGTTACTTGTTGGTAGCTACCTAACTTATTATTTAAACTATACAAAAAATCAAAACACATGCAGCCAGTTCTCCCCTGGCTACCTCACCCCTGTAATAAATTTGCTACCTCACCACATACCTATATTTTGGTAATGTTTTTATTAACACTGAACAAGCAGCACATACAGAACGTCTTACTCGTTGCATTAAAAGTAAAATATTTGGAATGGATCCAATTATTTTGGATGAAAGTTATAACAATGTGACTACTGTAAGTAATTATTAATCGTATGATATTTTAATTCTATAAGAATATGCAGTGCATAGGTACATACCTCGGCTATTCACCAAAGTCCTACGAGTGTAAAGACCTATGCCTTAGTTCCTTATACCTTAGTACCTTTATAATACTAATGTGTTGGTTTAAATTTTAATGTATGTCCTAAATCACTCGCAAACGAGTGGATGGCCTTGAGAGGAATAGAATAGAATATTCTAGCATAGTCGTCTGTAATGTTACAATATATAATACCTCCATATAATATAATGTATATTACATTTATAACATTTTGTATGAACATGGACTGTCGAAGTGAAACAGTTCCTACAAAATACCAAAGGTATTTTCCGCCATGTTTGTGCTGAAATCAATGTCAAATACTATTTGTAAGTATTTAGGTGTTGTGTAAATAAAGAACATTAACGTCGGATTGGGATTCACTAATGTGCATTCATGTTATTCTCTCTACCCTCTCCTTGTTATATATATATATACACAATGGCATAGTGTTCAACAACTTGCAGTACTACATATTTGGTGTAGTTACCTAGAGTTACCTGAGTACGTATTTATTATACTCGCATAGTTACATTGCTTTCCAACTACTTTTAACAATCAATTTTTTAAAAATTCAAAAATCTTCCCAAAAGCCACAATTAAGTACCTATCAGTCCTCTATTTCGATGTTTCCTTGGTCTGTTACCTCTGTGCAATCCCACTTAATAATATCTTGGTAAAATTCTGCTGCTTTAGGACCAATATATTGTGTTAGTTGGAAGAGATCGCGCCTTTCCGATAAACTCGCCCTCTGTTTATTGATTGTATTTAATTTGAATGTATACCTTTTATGTTATTGTTTTTAATCAATGTACAGTAAAGAATGAATAAATAAATAAAATATATTTCAGTTATGTGATCACGTCGTCTATTATTTTTTTTATTTCCACTTTGCTCCTCGGATATGATTTAATAGGTGGCGTCCTTATATTTTCAGCAGATCTTATTCGTAAATCCAAGGTATGTTTTACAAAGCTGTCTATATTTATTTATTTTTTATTTATTTATAATTTTTTTTTTTATAACATATTTACATAGTTAACAAATACATATAAATAAAACATTATTTTTCAATGACTCAACTTCAAAAAGAGAAAATCTCGTGTTTTGAAGTGAGCTACATTGTTACAATATTACAAAACAATACAAAAGTAAATAAAAAGAAAACAATATCAAAAACATTACCAAAATAAATCCTGAAACTTTCCATAAACTTGAAAAGAAAAACAAAGAAAAACACATCATACAAAAATAAACATGTTAGTACAAATTAAATAACAATAAGGTACAATATTTTCAATTAATAATCTATACCCAAAGAAAAGAAAAATCTACTTCATTAACTTTTTTAAAGCTAACTTAAACTTAGCTATACCAATATTTGCTAGATCCTTGTAATCCACCGGCAGAGCATTATACCACTTCACTCCTAGGTAGGAGTAGTGGTTTTGCGCAAACTAAATATGGATAAAGCTATATATGGATATGCAGTAGCTACCCCTTTCTGATTGTGAAGAAATTCAAATTGCATAAACTGAGTAACATTAAAACTAACTTTTTTGCCATATGGAACACGAGAATTCGACGTTTCTACAGAGTTTGTATTTTTTTATAAAATTCTGGCCACCATTGCTCGAAATTTATTGTCATGTCTGTGGTCACCATTTTGACTGTGAATTGTCGTGCTTTCGCACAGTGCACGATCATCTCCACATACTCTTAAGGCAGATATATTCAGTCAAACGTTTGATTTTTTCCTTCATCAGGCCAAAGTCCCTATCGCATGGCAAAAAAGAGTATCCTCTTACATGAAAGTGGTGCACATTTTTTTTATCGTCCTGTATTCACAAAAGCTCGACACATCCTAACCATTGTATTGTTCCGATTTTGCCCAACACAAGAGTCAGAATCTAAATAAAGTTCTTCCACGGATTCAGACACTTCTCCCATCACATAATCTAGTAAGAATGAGCATACATCATTGGCCCCCTTGATGGTCCGAAGCAGTACCCCAGTGGTTCCCCAGCCCCCTTACAATCCCGATTTAGATGCCTGTTTCTTTATTTTTGTTCCGCCGACTGAAGGAAGAGAAGAAAGAAAAGCATTGGGAGTCCGCGGAAAACATCCAAATGCGTGTTACAACGTTCTTGAAAAGCATTCCTGTGGAGGATTTTCAGGGTGCCTTCCAGGCGTGGCAGACACGTCTCCGCAAGTACTTTAATGCAGGAGGGGACTATTTCGAAGAATTTTGAGCATTTGTATAACTTACATGCAGCATTTTCCTACTTTTTTGCATATGTAGGATTGTCTCTTTGATTAATATATTCCTAGCCACGCAATCTTGATCTCTTTATAATATTCCTTTTATGAAGTTCAACATTTTTAACTCCCCTAATAAATTTTTTCAAAACCTGTTCACCATTATCCTCCATTTTGAAAAATAACAACCAGCTCCCACCTCTTGTATTCGTAAAATGCAAATAACATCAACATTTGACAGTGCTCCTGAAATAATCATAGATTACAATAGGATAAAAAATTCTAGGCAATCGCAAATTGAATGTTAAAAGGTATCTATGTTGATGACATGAGTACCTTTTAACACTCAACTTCAATATTCGTGGTATCGATTTTAAATGAAATTCTATGATTTTTAGCCTCTTTTTACACTCAAACGACGGGTAATGGTTCTAAATGAAAAATTACATCATTAACTCAAAATCATAAAAAATGGGACATGGGTACCTTTTAACATTCATCGATTCAATTATAGAAAATCTTAAACATAATATAGGTATTAATTCACAATACATCCAATCACCCATTCCTATTACAAATCGCTGCTCACCCAATTTCGCACACATACCTAATACATTCATTCGCACAAACACATTCACACTTCACTAATGTATGCAATAACAATACAAAAAAACTCCTAAAAAAGAAAAATCAAAAATTTAAAAATTTAAAAAACAGTCTAAAAATTAATACTATCCCAAACACTTCACATTTTATCAAACATATACATTTTTTTTAATATTTATTTCATCTTATTCTACCCTCAACTCTCCTTTCTCACAAACCTGACGTAATTGGCACTTTAAAATTCTATAAACAGGGTTTCTTGAGTCTGCAATCGTTTTTTTTTTTTTTTTGAATGTAGAACGGAAAACAAGATCTTGTTAAAGGAAGCATTCTAAAGTTAATCCTATCTAAAATATTAGGCACATCGTATTCGGACAAGCATATTTTTCTCAGGTTGCATGCATCCAGCAAAACTCTTCACAATTCCAATTTAGGCAAATCTTTAATAAATACAGGATAATGCAATCTCTTCCTAACCAAACGAATGAATTTAGACTGAGTTCTCTCAACTTGATCGACATATTTTTTAAAATGTGGACTCCATACAGAGGAACAGTCCTCCAGCTTGGAGCGAAACAACGATAAGTACAAGTACAAATACGATTCATATAACCTAAATGACTTTGTAGATCTCAGAATAAATCCCAGTATTTTATTGCTCTCTTCGATAATTTTGTTCACGTGATCATCAAAGTGAAGCTCAGAGTCAAACACCACACCTAAATCTCTAATCTTATTTACTTCTTTTAAATCATGATTATGGATATTGTAAATTTATCGAATTTTGTTTCTATTTTTGGTAAAAGAGATCAGATTACACTTCTCCAGATTCAAGTGCAAGTTATTTCTTTTACAGTACTCGTGTAGTCTTTCCAAGTCCTCGTTAAGCATTTCATAGTCAAACAATAATTGAATTTGACAGTATATTTTTAAATCGTCCGCAAATAATAGAAGCTCTGAGTGGTCAAAGCACTTTTTTATGTTGTTTATGAATATCGTGAAAAGTAAAGGACCCAAAGAAGACCCCTGAGGGACACCAGATGTAACACTGACACTGCCAGATGAGTAACCGTTAAGTTTAACTGTCATCAATCTATCAGAAATATATGAGTCAATCCACCTTAGTTGAAAAAAGTCGATGTTCTACTTTATCAAATGCCTTTTGAAAGCCGATATAAATGGCATCCAACTGTATACGATTGTCCATAGCTGAGAAAAAAAATCAGATTTGTTACTGTCGATCTTCCACTCATGAATCCATGCTGCTCTACAAGAAGATACGGCTTCAGGAAAAAAGTAATTTGTTCACGAACCATACCCTCAAATATTTTTGAAATAGGTGATAGAATTAAAATTGGTCTGTAGTTACGAACGTCCGATTTGCTGCCAGATTTATGCAAAGGAATAATACTAGCCATCTTCCATTTGCATGGAAAGCATCCTTCTTGTAAACTCCTAATTTATTTATCGTGTCGAAACCCAGAGAAAAAACCCATCAAACTGATTTCCAGTACTGCGCAAAACGCGCAGCAGGTGGAGATGCGTCAAAAATATCCTCCATAGTGCAAGTGACAGGGCACAATGGACACTCCAACAAGTGTGGCATAGTCTGTGCTGCACCACAGTCACACGCTCCGGATTCGTCCTGTAGGAAGCCCAATCGTTCTCTATTGTCGCGGCAGTTTCCTACACCAGATCTCAGTCGATTTAGGGTTTTCCATGTCCCATAGTCTAGATTGCCTCCTGCAGCAAGGTGTTCTAATAAATGTCAGATACAATGGTTTGGTTAAATGACTTACACATCTCTTTAATATATTGGTGCTAGACCATCAGGGCCAACTCCTTTTGTCTCATCTATACCTAATAAACGTTTATGAATATCAGATTTCAAGATATTAACCATGGATAAACATGAGTTAGTTATAATATTTTCCAATTCTTTAGTATTAGAATCATGCAAATTATTCAGTGAAAATACAGAACCAAAAAACGTCGAAAACAAGTTTGCAATCCCCTCTGGATCGCTCGAAGTCTGGTCACCGTCACCCATTACCCTTGGATAGCCTCTAGATTCTTTAAGGGAATTCACGAATGAAAAGAAAGACTTGACATTGCCCTTAAGTGACTTCTCAGTGTTATTAATAAAAGACCTATAATCGTGATTCTGCGACAACTTCAACTGAGCTCTTAGTTGAAAAAATAAATTGTAGTCAGAATCATTACGGTTCATCTTCAACTTACGCCAAGCCTTAGACTTCTCTTAAACAATAACAGAATTCTATTAGAGAACCATTTGGGAAAATTATTAGGTGACACCCTCTTCATGTGTAGGTGTATGCTTCTCAATTATTGGCAAAACATAACCATAAAAAGATTCAATCATCTTATTCACCGGTCCGTTTCCCAAAACACTGACCCAATCAACACTTTGTAGTTCAAAATTTATTTCCGAAAAGTTTGACTTAAAGTATATTAATTTCTGGATCATATTTTGAGACAAATCCTCAGCAATTTCAAACTCATAATCTATCAACAGTGAAGGATAGTGTGAATCCTTACCAACCAGTGGAGAGTCACATCTGGTAACAGAACACGGAATAGTTGAAAGAACTAAATCCAAGATAACTTGATTGCTGTTATAAACTCCGTTAGACTGAAACATATTGAGAAAAGATATAGATTCTATCAAATACTGCGCTACAGGACACGAATAAGAATACGGAACAAAGATTGAATCAACATCGAGGTCTTTTTTCCATTGGATTGTTGGGATATTGGAATCTCCAATAAGACAAATATCCGTTTTGCCGTAATAGCTGATTAAACGTTCAGATATACTTAAAAAAAAAGATGTTTTAAGTATCTAAGGATGTGGAAGGCGGTATATACATATACTACACCCAGTAGCGGTGAGCATTTTTTCATGCGTTACCGATGAAAAACGAATACTGGTAAAAAAAACTTTCACCAGTATCATCCCAAACAAGAGTGGATGAATATCCTAGTGTCCGATCCACAGCAATTAAGACCCCACCTCCATCCCTTTTACCACTCAACATGAAATCCTTATCCTTGCGGTAAACTGTATATTCGTTTTGAAAAAGTTCACTGTCAAATATGCCACAATTTAGCCAAGCTTCCGTCAGAACAATTATATCATAACTATTTGCAAATAAGTTTGCTCTAAACTCCTCGATCTTAGTCTTCAAGCCCCGAAAATTCTGAGAGAATACTTTAGTGTGGCTCACCTTGTAGTATGATATAAATATTCCTTAAATAGAATATAAAATTATTGTAGGGCCCTATACTCATAGCAGTTGTAATACTTAAAACAAACATATAAATTAAATCTCCACAAATGCATATTTCTCCTAATAATAATAACATCATCAAGCAAACGAACACAGGAAACAATACAATAAATGTGGCCAACACGGAACAGACCAGATACTTTAATACTAAAATAATATTCGCAAAACATTCGCATATTTTTTTGCGAATGCGAATGCGAATGCGAATACTTTGAAATATGCGAATATTCGCGAATGCGAATGCGAATGCGAATATTCGTTACATCACTAATACTTATATTGGTTTATTACATTGTATTGAGCATGTGTACAATTTAAAACGTTTCTTAGAAGTCATACACCCATTTCCCCTTACACCCGTTTCTTAGAAGTCATACACCCATTTCCCCTTACACCCGTTTTTTAGAAGTCATGTAACCATTACTTTTTTTACTTACCTTTATATTATCAAAAATCTGTAAATTTATTGTCAGTTTTGTTCTAATTAAAACTATTCAGCTCAAAATATTCTTCATTATTATGTTAATGCAAAACATATGTAATTCAAATAGTACGAAAAGTGGTGATATTTCCTTGAACAACTCAAACTGAACTTTTTTTTATTAATTTTACTGATTTCAAGCAATTTAACTTTACGAGCGCTTGTGTTATTTTCGGGAACATTTTAACCTTCATTCTCGAGAAAATAAAAAATTGATTTAGTATCAAAATTACTTCAATTACAAATAGAAATGTGGCGTTTTCTCAGTTAATATTCTATAGGATCATTCTAGGCAACTTTGCTTCTTCTCTTATTATATCCTGTAACAACATCATGAAAGTGTAAGGAGAGTGGTGAGAAAATGTGATGTGATCAATCATATCCATTATAATAAATGTTATAACATATTATAATGGATATGATTGGCGCAGAACCACTGCGGATTCTCTGGGGTACTAGCAGAAATTAAGTCCTGTACCCTCGAGAGCATTGTTAAAGGACAAAATAATATTGACAAAATCGATTACATTCGATGAGCAACGAATAAATTTAACTGTTTAATGCTTTTTTTATGTGACCAAAGTTATCAATGAATTAAAATAATTATTGGTGTTGGCTTTGTTATACTAATAGGTAATGTGTGAAATCTCTACTGGTGCCTTTTATATCTATGTGAGTATGTATTTAATAATGATAAATTAACAAAAAAGTTATGTTTGTATCTGGAACTTACTTCAGTGACAGACAATAATAATTATTATGTGTAAAGCTCTGTGTCCAAAAGAGTTGTGTTCTCGGGTTCTCAGGTGTTTCTTAGAAAGATGATGGTGTTAAAACTGTGGCATCTTGGAATTAAGAGTATGCTATTAATCTTCCTATCGGCGCTATACACCTAATATACTACTACTCTGTCTACTGTATTTTACACGTTGCAGGCTAACCTCGAGTTGTAAAGTTTCGGATAACGCATTTTTTAAAAACCTTAACATACATTTATAGCTTTTACGAAATGCGTTGTACTTATTTTTATTTTATTTTATTAATACAAACAAACAGCTTTTACATTTTATATAGTACAACTTAAATATTACATTTTTCACAAGCCAGTGAAAAATGTCACCTTATGAAAAGTGTCTAATGAAAAAGGCAGATAAAATGACTGGTAGATTAAAAATGTCACTTCAATTTCTTATCACTACATATACTTTGGCTTAGTTGGAAGAGATCATGTCTTTGCGATAAACTCGCCCTCTGTATATTGATTGTATTTAATATGATTGTAGGTACATCTTCATAAAATTATGTGTGATCAACATTAACATTGAAGGACCCACCGTCCACCCGGATACCGCAGAAGTTTGGGGACTTCCATTTATCCGAAATACTACACTTAACAAATCTTGTCCACACCGAAGGTGCCATAGTGTGCAGCCTGAAGGGCTGGCCGGCCAAAATACCCCCGTGTGTGGAATCTTTTGACTACATTCCTTCGATGTCTCTCTATAGCCGAGAGAAGCAAACATATTAATAAAACATATATCTTTACAAAATAAATTAAATAAACAAGTTTTCTTAACCTTTGTGATCAATAGTAGTTCCGCCAATAGTAGAAAAAAATAATGAGTCATAGGATAGTTTACATTGCTGAGAATCAGACACCATTTGGCAGACAGCCATCAAGAAGGCCAAACATAAAAAAAAATGTAAAGGCAGGAGGTCTGCAGCATCACAGGAGGAACCTAATTCTGAGTACTTAAATAGGAAAGGAAGAAGATTATCAATTTTTTTTTTATTTCACAATATATTTGTTTTTAACTGTAATGTATTCAGTGAAGATTGACAAGGTTGACTGTACCTAGATGGAGTAGAGATGTTGTTTCTTACAGTAAATAAAATCCAACAGTTGTTTATGTCGGTAGAAGATAGTTAAAGTTTTTTTTCTATTTGTTAATTGATTGTTTTTATAAAAGAAGACGTAGATACACTGTAACAATACTTGCGTTAATCTAACATACTTCATGTACTCGATTATTTATGACTTTTATTATAACACTCATAAAACTGCCACATAGTTGATTTTGAAGTACACACTTGGTAATAAAAATGGTCTTGAATGAGCAATGAATATTGAGGAAATAAATTAAATAACATAAAATAAAACATAAAAAAATTAAGTATTCATCATTAACACTTTTCGTCCATAGATTCTAATAAAAGAAGATTATGAGAAACATAAGCTAGAGCATATCTAATATTTTTTTTAAGAAGAAGACGGGGGGGGGGGGAGTTTTATCATGCGAAAAAAATTGTTTAAAAAAGAAGGGCAAATTTTAAAATCACGCGGAGCTATTTATTCAGCAATAGTTGTAATCCAAGCCATGCGCCATGCAAGTTATTAATAACTACCTCATAAATATTTTAATGTTTGTTTATATGTTCTCTATGGATACAATAATTGCGTAAAGCACAGGTAAAATATAATACTTTATAAGGGGTCTCATCCTTTAGGCACATATATTTCATTTATCATCATCGTCGTCAGCGTCTTATTACACCGTTTCCCTTGCGGAGTAGGTAGAAAGGATTGGGTGACATTTATTCCTGTATTTGTAAACGCATTATGCTTTTAGAACATTCATGCACAAGTTCTCATGCATTCATTATACTCAGCACGTGTCTATCTTTGAGGATCTAGTTTACGTAATTTTAGAACATTCATGCACAAGTTCTCATGCATTCATTATACTCAGCACGTGTCTATCTTTGAGGATCTAGTTTACGTAATTTTAGAACATTCATGCACAAGTTCTCATGCATTCATTATACTCAGCACGTGTCTATCTTTGAGGATCTAGTTTACGTAATTTTAGAACATTCATGCACAAGTTCTCATGCATTCATTATACTCAGCACGTGTCTATCTTTGAGGATCTAGTTTACGTAATTTTAGAACATTCATGCACAAGTTCTCATGCATTCATTATACTCAGCACGTGTCTATCTTTGAGGATCTAGTTTACGTAATTTTAGAACATTCATGCACAAGTTCTCATGCATTCATTATACTCAGCACGTGTCTATCTTTGAGGATCTAGTTTACGTAATTTTTTTACCATAACATTAATTACTATTCTGTATATCAGGTTTCTATGGGAATCGAATATGTACATTGTTCCGTATGTTTCGTCAAAAGATTAAACTTGAAACACAACACATTCTCATCAAACCACTTCTACACTCATAATTCTCAAACTTATATAATATTCATTGATCAGACAGATGCAGGCCAATAATTCCAAATTTGTCGAAATCGAATTTTTTACTCAATTCACGTAGAAAGTGATATTATTATAAGCACATATTAGTTCAAGTTTCCTATAGACCACCATACTGCTTAATTAAGCAATAGGTACTTTGACATGTTGTATCTAGAAATATTAGAATTTCGAGTTGTGAGCTTGTGGAACTTGGTGATCGATAATATACATCAGATACATCGACATCCACACCAACACCACGCTTACATATTACTACTACTACTACTATACCATCACGGCATATCCCACAAGTGGGGTAGCCAGCAGATCAGCTGCATGTAATGGGATGTTCACATTTGGCGAATATCGCCAGGCGAATTTCAAAATATAACGCCAGGCGAAAAAACAAAATTCGCCGTACGCCCATTGATCGTCACACCTGTTCACACAGTCCACCGATTTAGAAACGATCTGTCAGATGCGCTTTGATTTTGACACTGTTTTCAAAATGGCGTCGAGATGGAGATCGCGAAGTGCTTATTTTTAGTCGAAAATGTTATAGTAGATGTTATAAGGCGCCTTTTAATTAAGGAAACAAACGCCACAAACCAACAACAAAGATAACAGCTGTCACGAAGCGGGAAACATTATAAAATGTATAGGTTATAAAGTTTTTACCATAGATACGAACGCCGCGCACATCTGCGCATGCGCGAATCGTTCAATCGGCCGAAAATGTTGGAAGGTGGTCAACTCGAGACGATATCGTTTCTACTGGTTTTAATCGTTTCAGACTAGCTGTCATTTTGTTCACACGGTTCAAATGGCTGGCGATATTTTGGTACCTGGCGATATTTTGGTGCCTGGCGATATTCGCCAAAGTGAGAACACCACATAAGAAACATGCAAGCTTACATATTATATCGCCCACATTCATGTCACGCCCATATTCGCAAATATTCTACGTTTGCACAACGCTCACGCATATAATATATCCTACCACGCCCTATACTATGCTCATATTAATTTACACCCAAATGAACCACGACTATTCATAGAACTACCATGCGCGTACGTAATACCACGCCCACGTATTACAAACACCATGTTCGCATGCATATTGCACAACGCCTACCAGCTCACGTTTAAAACAACGCCCATATTTACACCACACCCACAATAATACACCCTTACATATACCACGCCCATATGATAATATAACGCCCACATTAATATACTCATACTCATTTAAAATATACGCCCACATTTGAACCACGCCCATATTGATCATAGAGTTTGGTAATGCATGTTATATACCTAGTGTTTGACCGCTGTTTGGATGTCATGAAAGTGTTGAAATAACATTCGAAAAATTATTTAAAATAGGTACCGTCAAACCTGGCAACTTTGCCATGGGTTGTTGATTTTGCCATGAGCCATCTTACGATGTAAAATAGTTCATTATGCGTTTATATATGTCGTTTTTGAAGGGTGTTGAGAACTTTCTAGTAAAATTGAATATTTAAATGACAACACTTATTTTCTAATGGCAACCCAGTTTTATTTTGTCATGAGTTATTTAATGGTTGCTTTTGTCCTGTGATGCGTGAAAAAAAAATGTGCTCAGAAACTTTTGAAAAATATTTAGGAAAAACCTTGTATTGGTAAGTCAAATTTTAATTAGATGTTCTAATCATGTTCTTTTACTAAATGTGCAACAATATGTTTCTCTGTGAGCTAGATAATGGTCAGAATTGGTGTTGGCAAATTCACCAACTCCAAACAAAGTATTAGTTATGTCAACTTTCCCATGTTTTGTTGAGAGTTAGGGTTGTCACAAAAATATAAGTAGATATTAATATATTTTATTGAATACGTTTTGTACAGGAACTTACTTGTCAGTGTATTTTCAGAAAATGGCAGAGCGGAGCAGACGTATACTAGGGAGCAGAGTTTACAAAAATTACTCCCCAGAAATGTTAGAAGTGGCAGTAGATTTGGTCAGGAAAAAACAAATTTCGTCACTGGAAGCGGAAAAAAGGTTCCACATTCCTCGCCGAACTATCGAAAATAAAGTAAAAAATAAACATTGCCGAAAACCTGGAGGTCAACAAAGACTTTCGGAATCACAAGAAAAAAAAATTGTCGAAGTTATCATCGTAGCAGCTGATTTTGGGTCTCCTCTGACTCGGTTAGATTTACGTCTAGTTGTATTTCAATTTTAAAAAAAGAATAATATGGAGCATTTGTTTAATAATAAACCACCAGGAAAGTGGTGGATTAAGAAGTTTTTAGACCGCCATAGAGAATTATTAACAGTAAGAGCTGTACAAAATATCAAAAGAGATCGCGCCGCAAAAACAGCGGAAGAGTTTGAAATTTATTTTGCAAATTTACAGAACACTCTAAAAGAAATTCCCTCCAGCAACATCATGAATTATGATGAAACCAATCTTTCAGATAATCCTGGGTCAACAAGGTGTATTTTTAAGCGGAAAGTTAAATACCCAGAAAGGGTAATCAACCACACAAAAGGAAACATTTCCACAATGTTTGCAGCAGTGGCGGATGGTACTCTTTTGCCTACTTATACTGTTTACAAAGCGGAGCATTTGTGGACGTCTTGGTGTGAAAATGGACCTAACAATGCTCGATACAATCGCACAAAATCAGGCTGGTTCGATGCAACGGTTTTTGAAGACTGGTTTTCTACAATTGTCATACCATGGGCTGATAAATTAAAAGGGCCAAAATTAGTCATAGGTGACAATCTGTCATGTCATTTAAATGTGGATATAATTTGTCAGTGTGAAGAACATAACATTAGATTCGTTTTTCTACCACCTAACTCTACTCATATTTCTCAGCCACTAGATGTGGCCTTCTTCGGCCCTCTAAAAAAGAAATGGCGCAAAGTTTTGACTGATTACAAAATTGAAAATCCTGCAGAAACGCAATTAAATAAAGCTCATTTTCCGGTATTGCTTAAATCTTTAGTTGATGCAATAGACATTTCCGGAAAAGATAATATTATTGCAGGATTTAAAGCAACAGGTATAGTACCTTTCATCCCTCATAAAGTTTTAAGAAAACTGCCAGAATATGAGGAAGAAATGAAATATGGCGTTGATAGCGCCCTTCTAGATTATTTTAAAGCAAACCGGTCACCAAATGTCCTCCGCAAAATAAAAAATAAAAAAATTAGAATAGCTCCTGGTGCATCAGTTTCTTCACAAGATGTCCAAATATTGATGCTAAACAAAAATCAGAAAAATAAAAAGAAAGATACAAGAAAAGCTAGTCCTAATGAGGTAATGTGTACTGTATACCCGAACCTGAATCTACAGGGCAAACTGAAAAATCCGTGTCTAAGCAAAAAGTGACTATATTATCTGATGTTACATTAAGTCAAGACAAAAATTATACATTCAAAGACTTAAGAAAAACCAATATTTTAAAAATAAATGAGATAAAAGATAAAAACTTTGACATATTTTCCTCGCACAATAAAGAGAATATATATGATGAGGATGAACCAGTAAATGGTGAATTCATCAACAATAATAATCCTGTAGCTTCAACCTCCGCGGTAAGCAGTATCAATAAAAAAAAGTTATCAAAAGTAGTACTAACTAAAACAAGAAAAGTAAAAAAAACAATTAACTATTTATTTTAAGGTTTTACGTTTACGTAGGTAATGTTTATTAACCTATTTTTCTTCAATTTATGTATATTAGGTACGCTGATTTCAATACAATATGTACCAAACTATTTTTGTGTAAATCTCGATCTAGACGAAATATAATTAAGCCAATTTTTTTTGTAAGTATTTAATTTTCTGCCAAGTCAATTAAAAAAAATAAAAAGAATTAAGATTTTGTTACTTGATAACCCTGAAAATTTTTCCTACTTAGTATGAAAGATTCTAAAACAGGTTGGTGAATTTGCCACATTAATGGAATATGGTATTACCAGTGCAAAATATAGTGAAGGATATGTTTTTTTGTGTGTACGTGTAATAGAATAATGAGTTTTTTTTTTCTGTGGCAAACTCATAATTTCATATCAAATTGATGTATGGCAATCTTACCGGAAGAGTAGGTTCACTTTGCCATTTATGTTTTTTGTGCCATAAAAATTAACCAAAAACAAATAGAGGTTGTTCACGACAACGGTTGTATTTCATATAATATACACAACATATATGAAAAGATTTTTATGTACCTCTTGATACAATTTTTTTTCAAAAAATGTCTTCAAACTTTTTATTCTATACTAAAGTGGCAAAGTTGCCAGGTTTGACGGTACACATATATTAATTTAACAAGTTCGTCGGTAGCCTGGAGGTAGAGTCTCGGCCTCGTGAACAAGGGGTCCGTGGTTCGATACCAAGTGCCGGCAAACTCCCCTTTCACGACACAAGCTTATTGAGCAAGGTGTATAAGGTTGTATTTGAGTTTATAACATAAACCCAGATATATCTTTAAAAAAAAGCAAAGGTCGTCTATAGGTGTTTTCTTTGAACATAACTCTATTCCACATTTTGAGGTCATTTACAGGGCTATTATAGTTTCATTATTAATAATATTATGACAAATTAATATTTCGTCGGTGAACCCATAAAACCTCCCATATGTCATTTTTTTTTGCAAATATGAGATTGAAATCTAATAAGTAATTGATTTTGTCGAGCCGCATCTACCGATGAAATACTTAATAATAATAATAATGATAATACTTGATAATAATAAAAATACGCTGAGATATCCACGCAAAAAGTATTGAGAGAAATGACTTCGATTACGTTTGCTTTTTCTTGGATAATTCGTGAAAAGTCACATGTACATAAAAAAATGATTCTATGAAAATTTTCGATTCATGCAAAGAAATTCAACATACTATGGGATTTCTGAGACACCTTTTACGTAACGAATCGGACGCATAGATAATGTCATCCAGCAAAATACTTTTTGGATCTCTTGTAAAATACTGATAAAGGCAGATAGGAGGTTTCGTGAGTTCACCTACAATATCAATATTCTTTTTTATGATATTAGTTAATCTGTAATGTTTTATTGTCAGCGAAATTTTTTTCGAATGTAAGCAAAATTATAAAAAAATACTTATTACGTATATTGTATAATTAACATTTTTACACATTGATCGTAATTATATAACATAATTTAATTAAAATGTATGAACTTCGCACGAGTAACATAAATATAACAGAAGATTTAAAACACGGTAGGTACATATGTATACATTACGCATTATCGCTAGAGCTGCATTTTAATAGAACACAAAGAAATGCGAATTAGTAAATTATATAAAACTAGTTAACAATAATTACAAACATAAATATTACAATAGAATAATATTCTCTACTTAATAATGATTACACGATACTTATTGTTTATTATATAAAAATATTTTTAAAACACAACTGTTAACAAAAGTATCAACATGCAAT
Source organism: Athripsodes cinereus (assembly GCA_947579605.1). NCBI lineage: Eukaryota > Metazoa > Arthropoda > Insecta > Trichoptera > Leptoceridae > Athripsodes > Athripsodes cinereus. The sequence continues at coordinate 23,144,065 of OX388307.1, read as the reverse complement.
ATCAGGACATTAACACAGCTATAAATAAGAGCTACATAACTTTTAAGTATAGACAGCCAGAAGATACTTAACATTTTATGCGTTTATGCATTATTATATGAGTGTAAATTATCTAATTTTGTACATAACAACATATCTCTCTTGAACGAGTAGGTATGTAAGTATTCATCTGATGGTACAACCGAAGTTATTATATTCATTGATTTCAGCTATTTTTAACATATTTTTCTTCTTTTTTATGAGCTTTTTATGTGATTTGAGTAGGGGCCCACTATTGCCTAAGAAGTTCCATATGAAAAGGTTTTCATCCGATGAAGCAGTTGCTGAAATTAAAAATTATTTGATGATTTGAAATGTAACAGAAAGGTTAATTTAATGACCACCCGTTTCATTGACAGGAAAAGTTTTCACCTATTTTGGTTCCATCAGGGTTGAATAATAAAACTTTGGTTCTTCCAGTAGGGGGAGACATTTCATCAGTAGTATTACCAGGAGCTGATAAAACCAAAACTCGTGAGTGTCCATCGACTTGTTCTTCAAATCCTGGACGCCGACCTTTTAAAAATTTAATTGTTTTAAAATGGATGATTGATTTTTATGCAGGGTAAATATCTCAATTTACTTGTAATATCTTTGAAATTTGTAGAAACAACTCATGTATATATTTAATAGACTTTTATAAGATTTTTTTACCTTTGACCCAGTAACTGACAACTAATTCCCCAGTAAGTTGACTCCATGCCAAAGAATCCACCGCGCAAGGTATAGTTGGAAGCTGATGGCAAAGATTGAGCTGAAGAGATACATCCCATACAGAGAGAGAACCATCTCCGTGACCGCGTTCCATGCCTCCGCCTCCCCCTCCTACGGCCAGTTGACAACAACGCCATGGATGCCAAGCTAATGTCTGGAATATAAAGACACTAAGAGTTGGTTAATGTATTTGATTTATAATATAACAGTTGTATTTAAGAAACAAACAATCAATCAATTGATACGGCATCTTCTACAAATTATGGGAAAATCAGTGAAATCACTGCGTGTATTGAACAAATAGAATGTCTTATCTGCGTCATGAAAATAGTGTTCAATTAAAAAATAATCTATGACAAGCTTCCCTGAATATATTCTCAAATAGTGCTTCAGATAAGATGACATAAACTGTCTATCAATTCATGTATCATCTGTATTTTATGTTTATGAGCTGGTATATTTTTAGTAGACGTTTGGATTGAATTGAATATATTCTTACTTTGGCTGTATTCGCGTAAACTATTTGAAAGAATGGTTTCAGTTCTGGTAAACGCCATATCCTTACATTGCCATCAGTTCCAGATGTGACAAGGAACTCTCCATTTGGAGAGTAAGAACATTTCACAATTTTCCCTTCGTGAGCTTTTCTGGTAATTTCTGGAGACTTTTTTGCACGAGTATCACAAATACTCAGTGAACCCAATACGGTGCAACTAAAACAATAACTTATAATTATTATGATTATTATTACTTATCATTGAAATTAGTTTAAAAAACAAATAATAAAAAAATCCCATCACACCATATCCCGCAAGTGAGGTAGCCAACAGACCATCAGCATGCAATAAACATTAAAACTTCTTCTCCGTGCCAATAAATTATTAAAAACAGTCAGGATGGGTGGCAAACCTCATCGCTGAATTTAAGATGTAAAATGTCCTTATTTTATAGAACACCTGCCTTTTACAGGATATTCGAAAACTTAACGGAAATCACATATTTCTAACCATGCTAAAATGAATCCTTTAGGATGCCAAGCGATTGCTGTGATTGGAGCATCTTCTTCACCTGGAATCTGATACCATGTTTTTGGAAGATGCATCATGAAACCAAGATTTGAATCATAAATATAAAGATTGCCGAGTCCAGTCCCTATCTAAAACGTAAAAAACACGAACATTATTTAATTACATTCATTTACGAGTGATCAAGGACATAAAGGTAAGTACATTGTCGAGGAACAAAACTTTATTCTTCATGTATCGTACCAGGTGAGGTCATCCCGGCGTTGGTTTTGCATACTAAGTAAGGCATATTTTTATGAATTTATGGTAACTCACAACCATAAGTAACTACCTCGAAAATAATATAGGTTGCGTTATGATACTTACTGCTATGTAAACCCCTGAAGGATCCCATTTGACGACAAAAACAGAATCTAATGAGTCATCTAGTGTGTAGAGGTTTGTCACATGGTTAGTGGAAGATTCCAACATGAACAGTTGATCACTTAGCCCAGCTACAAGAAAGTCCCGCTTACCCCAATCCAAGACTTCTAATTCTATATCAAATAAAAGTAAGATATACAGAGTTATAATATGATGGTAGGTATTTATAATTTAATACCTAAAACTTAATTTAATCATCTCATACCCATGAATTCATCATATCCAGGTAGATCAAATATAATATCAGGCTGAAGTATGACCGGTCGTCTTCTTGGCCAGCAAGCCCAAGTACTCGGTGAAAAAGTTGGTATTGATCCATGACTATTATGGGTGGATCCTTCGGTTACTTTCAGCAAAGGTTCCGGAACAACATCACTTACTTCACATGAGGTACTTAAGAGATTCTTGTAACTCTTCAAGCGCCAAGATTGAGGGTGCTATAACAAAATGAAAACTGACTTGTACTCTCAGTGGCGTAGCTAGGGGGGGGCAGGGGGGGACATATGTCCCCGGGCGCCGCATTAGGGGGCGCCAAAATGAGTCTTATGACTATTTTTTTAATTTTATTTTGATGTAAGCTAATGTATACCAAATACGTTTACAAGATTAAATTTTGGAGCTCTACAAATATTGATCTCTCCATAAATATATCTTCATTTCAAACCAGTTAGCAAACACGATTTTGGCACCCCCATTGAGCATTAAGGGGCGCCATTCTACTCATAAACAAAATGACACATCCACAATGCAGGATTGCTGATGTCGTTTTTTTAACAAAGATCAGTTCGGGTTAAAACATTATTCTTCATAATGCTTCATGCTTCGAAAATGAACCATATAAACTGTAAATTTCAAATTTTCTTGGGGACTCCGAGAAGGGGCACAGACTTTGTCCCCGGCCGCAGATGACCCTAGCTACGCCACTGTGTACTCTAGAATATTGTCTTAAATACCTTTTTATCTTCTTATCATATTACCATAACTGTGTCTTGGCTTATTGCTTATACTCATGAAATAATATTTTATTTTGTGTGTACCTGAATGAAAATATCATCAGCACATTCTTCAGTACATTTACGTTCATAATAAATCTTTGATTTCAATGATTTGTGATCAACTCCAACTCGTCTTGGTACAAAACGATCTGCAGAACATCTCTAAAACAAGAAAAACGAGAATTTGTATACTCGCTAATGCATATAAATTAGATTGCACTACACAAAAAATGTAATATAAATTGAATTGATAATAATATAGGTACCTATGTACCTAAATATAATATATATAATGAGAAAGTGCACAGTGAATCACTTAGTTCTGAAAGTGTAGGTACCCACCATTGCATTATTCATCATCTCAATGCACCAGTTAAAGATATTCAATTCACAAAAATATTATTCTTGTTGTGCGTTACAAAAATAAATAGGTATTATAGATAGGGTGAAAATGACCTTTGCGGGGTCACAGGTTCTCACGACTATAGGGGTGAAGATGGACAGCAGCTGAATGGTTTAGCTGCGTCAGGATCCCTTAATAATTATCATCACATAACATAAACATGTCAAGTCATAAACTTTTATTACGTCATTCGTTTAACCAACAAAGAATCGTACTGCATTAGAATACCTAATAAGGCATTGAAATATCATGCAAATTTAATAAAAGTGTAGGTACCTACTTATATAATATCAAATTATGGGACAATGTCGTCACGAGGGTACCTATCTAATAAAACATATTGAATGTGTTGCAGTAAATATAAGAACATAATCTATAAAATAATGATAAAAAAGAGAAGCATAGTCATTGTTTTAATATGCTATACTTTTCAAGATTTAATATTATATCTACTACTACTACTACTACTATACCATCACGGCATATCCCACAAGTGGGGTAGCCAGCAGATCAGCTGCATGTAGGAAACATGCAAACTGTCCTCTTCGTGCCAGTATAAAAATAAGACATTCAGGATGGGTGGCAAACCTCAACGCTGAATTTAAGATGTAAAATGTCTTATTTTTTTCGAACACCTGCCTTTTACAGGACACTCGAAAACTTACGCAGAAGAGTGGGAGACCAATTCTCTACCGGGTGCTCCACGGGAATTATATCTTCATTTGTTTTATCTTCATTTGTTTTATTTTCGGCTAGTTTTTCCGGGTCCCCTAAACATTAAAAAAATATTGATTCACCTACGTCATATTAGACACAACATGTGTGTGTTTGTTTGTATGTGGAGAATAATGTTTCCTCGGTTAGCGAGTGGAAGTTCTATGTGTGGAATTGTATTAAATATTTAAATACTATGCATATTAAAAATTAAAGTCCCTAAAAATGTAATACTTTAAAATAATACAAGCAGTTTGCATAAATAAAAGATAATTTAAGCAAATATATGCATTAAAGTTTTTCAACCTTCTTACCCTAAAATCATTTATAGGATGACCAGTGGTGTGACCGGTTCTAAGAAGAATAGAGGGTCAAATGTACTCCATTGTGTCAAATATGTCATGGTTAATAATATAATTTATATCGTGAACACCGAATCAATAAAGATACGGGTTCCTATGCCAAGCAGTGTATTATTCAACTATCTTCTTTCTTTTATAAGCAATCTTCTATGGACCGAGTACCGAGTGTCATATTTATATTATGAGGACTCGTGAGACATGAGATGTAGGTACTTACCTACATTAATGCAGGGAAAGACTTTACACACCTTCTTATCTATAAGTATGCCAACCTACCTATACATTGTATTTGTTCAATACAAACATCATAATAATATATCATTTTACATTTAAAATATTTTTGTATTATTTTTATTGAATTATGTATTAACTCCTTTTTTATTTTAAAAGGTAATTTTGAAACGTAGGTACATTAACTACTGATATCAGATATTATGGGAAAGCATTTATTTAAACTTGGAATGCGTTCCATAAAGCGAATGGGAATGGTGAAATTTTATTTTGTCACTAGTGTTCTCGACCGCGGCATTGTTCTATATTCAAACATAATATACTGTCGGTATCTGACTACTTTAATTTATCTCACCATATCATTTTATTTCTTAATATTTCTCTGTTTACTGTTGGTCTGTTAGTGCTATAGGTAAGTACCTATATTGTTTTATAATTTTTTTATGTTACATTTTTTTATTCAAATTGTATCCAAACATGTAATAGGATTGTGCCGTGTATTTTTGTAAATAAATAAACTGTGCCAACGTCATTTCATTTACTTTATGATAACTTGAAAATGCATACTTGGTATTCAGTACTCGTAGATTAACGACATATCTACATATATCAGAAAACTTTCTTAATATACCCACCAATATTTTTTGTGTTGTTTCTCAATTAGATATTTATAAAGTAAGAAGCAGGGTTACTTTTGACACAATCTAAATACGATCTTAATCTTGTCTTGATCTCAATCATACTACGCGCGAAGGATATCTATAGTAAAAAATACCGCGCTACCGTTACGTTACCGCGAGATTGGTATGCACGTATTTTGTAATACCTACCTATAGTCCCTTCGCGCGTCGTATGATTAAGATCAAGACAACATTTAGATCATATTTAGATTGTGACAAGAGTAACCCTGAAGGTAGCGAAGTATAGTAGTATCTATCTACCTATCTAAGTGTACCAATCACTATGGATTGTATCTAGTTAGTGTAGGAATAAAAAATGACTTATAATAATAATTTGATATAATCTTCATGAATCTGGTTGCACCGGTTTATAAATTAAACAATACACTCTACGTATGTATGTATATGTTGGCCCACCACTTAGAATATTGGTAGCATGGTTAGCATAGCATAGCATGGTAGAACACCCAAGATTAACTCAAATGGGGGGGGGGAGAGATTAGCATAGCAAATGTCAGCTACTATCAAATGGGTTAGCTTAGCACACTGCAACTATCAAATGAGTTAGAAACACTTCTTCGTTTTATTAAAATAATTTCAAAACCACCTTAGCCTGCCTTCTAGGGGAGGGCCACTTTCTCCTTCTATCCTCCCTCCCCCCCTCCCCTTTGGGACGCCAATGGTTGGTAGTACATTTCACACAACAGTGTTTTTGACAAACAAATCTAAATATCGATAAAAAAGATGATTCGATCAGTAATATTTTTAACTGACATGATAGTTGTATTGTTACTATAAACATATACCTAAATTACATTTCAATATATTGTATAACATAATTGTAATGATATCTGAGCTGCATCTTTACTATATAATATGTTTTACTGTAATGATATCTTAGCTGTATTGTTATTATATAATATACTACTACTACTATACCATCACGGCATATCCCACAAGTGGGGTAGCCAGCAGACCAGCTGCATATAAAACATGCAAGCTGTCTTCTCCTTGCCAATATAAAATTAAGACATTCAGGATGGGTGGCAAACCTCATCGCCGAATTTAAGATGTAAAATGTCTTATTTTTTCGAACACCTGCCTTAATATGCTTAACTGTAATGATATCTTAGCTGTATTGTTACTTTATAATATCCTTAACTGTAATGATATCTGACCTGTATTGTTACTATATAATATGCTTAACTATAATGATATCTTAGCTATATTGTCATTATATAATATGCTTAACTGTAATGATATCTGAGCTGTATCGTTACTATATAATATGCTTAACTGTAATGATATCTGAGCTGTATCGTTACTATATACCTAATATGCTTAATTGTAATGATATTTTAGCTGTATTGTTATTATATAATATGCTTAACTTTTTTTTTTATAAAAAAATATATATGGATTTTATTATAAACCCAAATACAACCTTATACACCTTTCACAGTAAGCTAAAAGCTTGTGTCGTGAAAAGGGAGTTATACTGTAATGATATCTGAGCTGTATCGTTACTATATAATATGCTTAACTGTAATGATATCTGACCTGTATTGTTATTACATATATAATACCTATGCTTAACTGTAATGATATCTGGGCTGTATTGTTATTATACAATATGCTTAACTGTAATGATATCTGAGCTGTATCGTTACTGTATAATATGGTTAACTGTTATGATATCTGAGCTGTATTGTCATTATATTGTTGTTTTTAATTGTTCATTTAAATATTGTGTGGAGAACATAAGGAAAGAAATTTGTCTTAACCAATCAGAGGGATTTTATATTTCGATTGACGATCCTAGGTTTGTAACTTGATGTATGTTAATATAAAATACATGTAGTAAATATATAGGTACACATGTAACACCAAGACCCAGAACAGTACGAGAAAGGTCATTTTTATTTTGCCCTGGTCGAGATTCGAACCCGGGACGCCGTGATTCATAGGCATATATAAAATGAAATAACTTTTATCGAAGCTGATTTAAATCCGTTACAAAAATCAGTCTTATGTAATAAGAATAATTATCATTATATTTCATTTTGTTTGCTGGACCACCTGCCATCTAAAGGGTATTACATAAGCTCATATAATATTAATAAATAATTATCACACATGTTTCTGTGACATCGGATCCTCCCATAAATTTATCAACTAAGTATTAAATAGTAGCAAAAAATAACTCTTCAAAGATAATTGACTTAAATAATTTTCCATATGAATAAAATTAAAATCTTCTCACTATATATAGTACACATAGCCATAACATGTTCCTATTGCTAACAAAATATTAAAATGAATAGATTCGGAACAAGTTCAGATATCTATACCTTATCTACATTGATTAATATCTATCATAATTCAGATAACCCTTTTAGAGCAGCGTATATATGAATGAAAGATAAATTAGAAATTGTTTGAAAAATATGCCATCCATTCTGAAAGTTTTGTTTTTTTTTTGCCACAAAGAAGACGATCTATATATTCATTACGTGCAATCGGTACGCTGGCTAACCCACTTGTGGGAGTAGTGGTATAAATAGATATAAAAAAAACAACTCAATGAGAAAAAAATATTTCCAATTTGATATCAGTGGTGTGTATTTACTAAATGCAAAAATATACCGCATGTGTTGAGAATAAAAATTGTACCATATTTGTTAACAGCTTTTATTGTAAACAATACAATACCACAATTTATAATTTAAAGCATTTAAATTCATTTAAAATCATTTAAATTCTCCGCCAAATACACTTTTCTATAAGTCATCGAGTGTTCTGTATACTCGTAGTGTATATATATGGTTCGTATAGACCCAGCTATCCCACTTGCTTATTGGGATGTTTATTTGTTACTAGGTAGGTACTTACAAAATACTTTCAAAGCACTATAACAGGAGGTATGTAATGGTTATATACTCGCATTCACATAATTATTGATATAAATAAAAATAATGATCTCGTTACTATTATTTACGTATTAAATTAACTGAAAAAATATAGTTAACACAGTCAAAAATAAGCATATTGATAGAGACCTGAATTTTTCGGAGTTATTTTTTGGATTTTATTTTTTTTTGAAAAGTGTATGGGAGAAATATGGGAACTCATTGAGATGGTAGGCCCCAATGTCCAGCCCGAAAAATTGTTGCTACAATAATATTATTTGGATTTTTGGGCGAAATATTTTCTTTCTTTTTTTATTTGCAAATATCAAATAAAATGGGCAAAAATAAAATATAATTCGAATATAAACTTTAGGAAATTAGTATTTGAAGTAGATTTTAGGCAAAAATAAAATCTACCTGGAATATAAACTTTAGGAAATTTGTATTCGAATCAAATTTCATTTTTGCCGGTTTTATTTTTGGCAAAAATAAAACAAGACCGGCAAAATAAAATCTAACTCGAATATAAAATTTAGGAAATTTGTATTCCAATTTTTGCCGGCAAATATAATGTAAATATAATGTAACATAAAAAAATGTAATTCGAATATAAACTTTAGGAAATTTGTATTCGAATTAGATTTTTTTGCCGGTTTTATTTTATTTTAGTGCTTGCTTAACCACAAAAACAACAACAAAAAAATAACGGGAAAAAGTGTTACCGGTGTCGAAAAACTTGGTGCCCAAAAATAATTAAACGTGGTGACCAAAAAATAATTCTACACATGGCAACAGTTAGGTGAATATTACTTTTTCTATGAAATATCACATTTGACAACAGTGGGGGCCATAGGGTATAATAAGGTGGGGCCTACCATGTCATATAGTTCCGAAATATAAATTAAGAGAATTTTTAATTAATTAAGTAATTAATAGAAAACACAAGATTTAAAATGGCAAGTTCTATTTGCACTGTAAATGATATTATGCTTGAAAATTTATATAATGAACATTCAAAATTGTTTGAAAAATTACAAGCAAATGGAACAATGTCATCCTAAATCCTCGATTATTGGGTTTAATTCAATAAAACCTTTATTTTTTAAAGAATAATACAATAGATATTATACAACTATTTTGTTGATAATAAAATATCTTGTTATTTTTTGCTAAAATGTCGTCAAGTCAAATTTCGGTGTTATTTTTCTAAAACGTGAAAATTCACGTTATTCGTGAAAAATGTGCAAAATACGCGAATAAAATCAAGTTTATCGCAAACACGAAAAGTTGGTCTCTAGCAATGAATTACACATATAGTAATCATATAAAATAGTAAATACAAGAAACCGCAAAATTGCGTGAAAAAATATTGGATAAAGGATTTTATTAGAACGACTTTCAATGAAAAAATAATTTGCTAAAATCAAACTTAAGTACATAACTTATCTTGCTTTGTAAATATTCCAAACATGCGTAACATAATAGAACAAGAGACTTGATTAGGTGGTTGTGTTTAACGGCAGAGAGATGTACAAGATAACTTGCTGCTCACCCCCCGGGCTGTTTTGTTTAATATAGAACCATGTTGGAATTGTTTGCCTACTTGAACTTAATAATAATAATAATAATCATGACCTGGCCATTGTTGATTCAAATTCATTTTACCTACGCTCTACGTAATGTACAATATATAATTATAATAATATGCAAAGTACAATAAAAACAGCTATGTAACAACATTTCTATGATTAGGAATGAAAACGTATGTATAGTGTAGTGGTCTGTTTATTCCATAAACCTAGGTAACATAATTTGGCAATAAAAGTAACTAAGTAAACTATTTATTTATTTTATTATAAACACGTAAGAAAGTTATGTTATAAACCCAAATACAACCTTATACACCTTTCACAGTAAGCTAAATGCTTATGTTATGGGTTAGTTGGAAGATATTGCGCTTCAGCGATAAACTCGGCCATCGCACAAAATTATGTGTTCTGTTGTTATGATACCATGTTTTTTCTTCTTCTTTGTATACTAATATTGTGCAATAAAGATTATTATTATTATGTCGTGAAAGGGGAATTTGCCGGCACCTGGGATCGAACAACGGACCCCTTGTTCATGAGGGCGAGACTCTACCTCTAGGTTACCGACGAACTCAATTAAATGTTTTTTTTTTAACTTTTGTGCATTGCTTAATTGTTGAAATTATTTTAATTTTAAAATAAATTAGGTATTTAATTTCTGTAGATATTTCGGTAGGCGAGAAAGACAACAACAATAATCTCTATTTGTCACATATTTTAGGAAATCTTTAAGATAATTTAAAATATATTTATCTTGTATATCAATAAAACGATTTCATATTATTTAAATTGGAAATATAGGTATATATCGTCTTCGTAGGTAATGTTAATTTCATTGTATTAAATAAATTTCATAACAAATAATAAAAATCAAATTTATTTTGTAGAGAATACTTCCAAATCATTATTAATAAAAAATAAACCCATTGATATTAATATCATTAACGGAAGAGGTCTTAGTTGGCGCACAGATGCTCTGAATGGAAGCGGCTGGTTTCTACCCTGTGCTCCCGATAGGAATGTTGAAGGGTGTGTGAAGTAAATTTAATTAATATATGCGCTGAAATATCCACAGAAAATGTTATTGAGAGTAATTAAATTTCTCACGTGCTTCTTTTTCTTGTATAATTCGTGAAAACTCACAACATATGCACAATTTATAGAATCATGCCTAGAAATTCAATATACTATGTATAGAATCTCTAAAACACCTTTCAACCTGAATATATAATTCCGTACAACATATTTTTTATCTCCTGTAAATGTACCTATATATAGTGTTTTCGGAGTTTTTTTTAAAAAAAATATTTAACAGTATAATAATAATAAATACTTTATTCAATCAATCAATAACAATGTACAAATGTTGAGAAAATGTATCACCAATATGGCTACAATTAATTATGGTGTATTTTGAGGCAAATATATTTTTTATTGATCAATTTTACAAGGTTCAAAAAAAATGTAATCAATATCAATGAAAAATGGTAATGTGTAAAAAGAATATACTTAGAAGAATAGTTTTTAAAAGGAACAAATATAACATAGGAAAATTGATTTTTTTGATGTTTTTCAATTTTACGTAAGGTTCAATGTTCACTTATTAGTAACTAGTTTTTTAAAAAACTCGAAGTTTGACACCTCACATGCTCATATTTAATTAACCAAAAATGATAGGTACCTACATAGAAAAAATTGCTAATAACTGATGAAAAATCTTAATGTTTGACACCCCACATGCCCATATTTAAGTTAAAAAATTGCAGGTACCTACATACATGGAAAAAGTGTTTATAACCTCTGATTTGGGCTAAGCCCCATAAATTTTTGGATCAATCAGGTTGGCTTCGAAGTGTACTGGGCGAAAGGTCATAATACCACTAAGAAAAATTATGGAGAGAAATTTCTCTTCCATCACAGGAGAAATTCTCGGAGAAATTTCTCGTTATTGAGAAATTTCTTTGGATAATTTTTTCTTCTCACATCACTTCCTATATAGGAGATTTCATGAATCCACCGACGATATGTTTAAAAATAAAATAATGGATTAATAATTATTCGTGGTGAATATGGCTACAGATGTTGATTTATCCATAGATGGTATTATTTAATATAAGTATACATATCAGTTTGATAATAGGTAGTGTCTACTTAGGTATTTAGATAAATTCGTACAGGGACGTGTGTTTGTATGTGTGGTGTTTAAAAGCTGATTGTAAATAATTGTTGACCTACGGGTATTTCACCACTTGTATCAAAATTAGAGTAATGAATCACTACATTATAGATATCAACCATATGAGAGTTAACACAAACTTCAATCAATCGTAAAAAATATAAGGTATGCATTATTACCTACGTTATATCAGACGTTTGTTCAGAAAATATTTATATATGCACAATCTGTATTGTAAATGAGGTATATTATGCACTTAAAATAATTTAAAAAATATCTATTAAGGGTTCTCCTACCACTTTGCCCTGGATGTTTCAAATAAATCAACCAGACTCAATGAATCAAACCATTTTTTTTCAGGGAGGGAGTTTTCCAAAAGGGATCCTACCGACAAACACAACAAATTTAAAGAGACCATTGACTGAATATATGTGTAAAAGCTAATTAAATATAACGTAAGCTTATAATGAACGTAGTATAATGCAGTTATTTTTATTATTATGTACCTACAGTCCTACATACATATATAATTATTATGTACATATTTTTTTATTGCCAAATTCCAAGCACAGTAATCCAATATTGAACAGTGTGTTGTAAAACAAGTGTTGCTAGAGCGTGTTTTGTATATTAGGCACACAACAAACATGTTAAATAAATTACTTCGTGTCATATTTGAGACGGTGTCATTAATTTTAACATCCGAATCAAATACATTAATTAGATCAAAAGTCCCGAAAGCGTATTATGTGTTTACCAAATAATACTTAATCAATATATACCTACTTTCCAATATAACAGTTAGGGTTTTCGCGCTATCATTTTTATAAAATATAGAAATTATAAAATACGTGCAAGACAAACGAAGTAGTTATCTGATAAAAGTGTAAACATCTTATCTATGGGGAATTTATACTATGGGGAACTTCCGTTGAGAAATGATGGTTTAGATAGAAGATTTGACCTATATTATTTATTCTACATAATTATGTTGGTAAATTAATGTTGTATGGATTTAATTGAAATCATTTAAAAGCAACATACTAAGCACAAAACACAATTTACTTTGTATCAACATACAGCAAGCAAGAGTTATTTCATCAAAATTTAATGAGATATTCAATATACTCGTATCTCTTGTGTAAATGACTAGACCCACAAAAAAATCTCCACATATGCTACTAAATGCAAGACTTACATAGATAGCGTGTCTCAATAAGTACTATTGAATTATACCACGCTATCAGTATTGCATTAGCCTCATAGGGAAATTAACAGAGGATTTTATATATGATTAATTAACGAAGAAATTTATTGTAATTAAATTTAGTGATTACAACGTGTTTGACATAAAATGATAAAATGGTGATGGACGCGGTATACGAAAAAAAATCACAGTATGTAGTTTACTTCCAACTGACAAGAACTACATACTGTGTTTTTTTTTCAATTTATCTTGAAATGGACTTCAAACGAGTAGGTACCTTCGGTCAATAACATCAAAATGTTATGATAGGTAAATTGACATAATTATCGTTATTTATTCCAACTGATGATGAGGATTGCACTTTTTTTTTACGATATATTTATGATCGTATTTTTTTTTTTTTTAAAAAGATATATCTGGGTTTTGTAATAAACCCAAATACAACCTTATACACCTTTCACAGTAAGCTAAAAGCTTGTGTCGTGAAAGGGGAGTTTGCCGGCACCTGGGATCGAACCCCGGACCCCTTGTTCAGAAGGCCGAGACTCTACCCCCAGGCTACCGACGAACTATTTATTTATTAGATATTTTTATATTTATACCTAGTAGGTATTACAAACTAAAGCTATTACCTGGTTAAAAACACGATAGTGTGCACTTATAATTGTTACAAATTAAAGAGAATTACTAAAATGGAGGTGTAAACCTGTCAAATGCCCAGAAATGCAAAAATGAGGGATGGCAAAATCATGACTGAGGGGCAATAAAAATCAATTTCTGGGATTCTGAAAATATTCTTTAACTAACCGAAGAGAATGTGAAATATTTCGTATTCCTATACATATCCCTTTCAACGATGTAGGGAGGGGTTTTTATTAATTTTTGAAAACCGAAACCTAAAAAAAAAACATCAAATTTGTGAATTTGAGAAAATAGTGTTTAACAAATAGTGTTTAAGAAAATAGTGTTTTACATAGTTAATGCCTCTAAAATAAGTGAAATTAAAAAAAAATAGATTTAATTGGTAATACACACGACACAATCAAAGCCACTCTTCCAAATTCGCTTCACTTTCTGTTGTATTTTTAAAGCATAATATAAATATACCAATATTACAGATACGGCAATTTCTGGAATATCAGAAATTTCTACTTGTTGAGTTATGAAACTGAACAGTTGATATTTTGGGCTTAAAAGGTCTTTTTAAAATCTATCTATCTGATTTTTTGATAATAAACAATATAAATATAATTAAAAAACACTATTACTTTCACAAATTATATAAAGAGTTATAAGTACTTTTCGGACATCCGTCCATCATCAGTAACAACTTAGAACTAAATAACAAAAGACAACAATCATCTCAGAAAATAGTCATGAGCGGGGAGGATTATGGCGGGGTTTTTACCTGTTATTGTTTTAGGATTATGGACATGTATAGGTAGGTGTATTGTGTTAAAGCTATGTGTGTGTATTAGTTGTTATAGTGAAAGGATGAGTCAGTGGGGAAATCAAGGGAGGTATTTGGATATTGATAATATTATTACAATTTCTATTAATTTCTATGGCTTCAAGTACATTCATTTTTTGTCCCTTTTTACACTTATGTAACAAATGTATTCCATCCATATTGAAGGAATGTCCCGATTCTTTAACGTGATCTGCCATTTCTGAGTTGACTGCTATGGTGTTTAAGGCTTTTCTATGTTCTTTATATCTCGCCAAGACCTTCCTGCCTGATTGACCAATATAACATTTTGAACAGTCGTTGCACTCCAATTTATAAATACCGCTGTGGTCCAACTTGTCGATTTTGTTTTTTGAGTTAAAAATTCTTCTTCCGATATTATTTGTTGTGTAGAAAGCTGGTCTGAAGTTGGCCTTTTTGCATATATTCGTCGATTCATATGTTAATTGTCCCATAAATTCAATCCTTTTGTAATTGTGATTATTATCTTCATTAAAATTTAGTGGGATTTTTATATAATTATTATAAGGACTCTTTATATAATTTGTGAAAGTAATAGTGTTTTTTAATTATATTTATATTGTTTATTATCAAAAAATCAATATGAACTTCCACAGTGTTTGCTCTTCAAAAGTAGAAAAGTTTCTATCTATCTACTCAATGACGGCATATCACACAAGTGGGGTAGTCAGCAGACCAACTGCATGGGATGAACATAATAAATGGCCAACGTACTTACTATATGCAATAAGAATTCATCTTTTAAAAATTAAGGTACAATTTTTTTTTTTAATATTTCTTTAGTATGCGAGGTGTAAGTTTCGTAAGAGTTTCCAGTTTTGTATTGTATTATTATTAGCCACTCTGCTTATGATGCGTTTGATAGTGAGGCAGCAGGAGAGCTCTACATATACATACATATGTAAGTAATCTATAATGAAGGAAATATTTGCATATCACGGTGTTAGTCACTACATTATGAATACAGTATCTGATGTATTATTATAAATTGCAGTTAGTCTGGTGCACTCTATGTATAGACACAAAGGTCAGAGGTCCACTAAACCATCCAGTGTAGTGGGGATGTTGCGGACAAAACTAGTTTGGGCACAAACAATAGCATTGGGGTATAAAAAAATAACTCAACACCATTTAGTTTGCGTGCATTATTTTGATTAAAAACGGTATGGAACATTTTAATTAATGTAAAGTGGATGCATGACTAGGTGAAACATTTCACAATGTAAGGGTCAACAGATTGAGTAGACGCTTCATGCAATGGAGATTTATTTTAATGCAGATGTGATAATACTAATAGAATATTTTATTTGGTAATTAAGTTGTGAAAAATTCCATATTCATTTCGAATTTAGTTTTGAATGTCCATTACGAACATGAATAATCACTACTATCACATATGTACATCACATAATTATATTTCGCATAATCTTAATTGTTATTCAGTTACGCAGTACCGAAATGTATGAATAAATAATTGTGATATGCGTTCTCATGCAGATCGGTTTTAAAAAATATCATATTTAAACGGGACAGTAAAATGCTAAGGATTATGCCAAAATATTAGATACACCATTTGTAATTTCGTTTCGATTTTAATATTCAGGTTTTATGCATAGAATAAGAATTATAGTTATAAACCGTTGCAGAACATTGCTATACATAATAATTAATATCACCTGGTTCACTAGGTATTTATATAACATTTAAGCGTTGATCTACAGAATTGTGACAGTAAAAATAGAACACATCCAAATATAGATTAATCTTGATAAAAATATACTGTGAAATAATACTCATTGTTAGGAACGATCGATAAACACTCGTAGTAGGTATCTACCATCTCATTTGCTTACTTACATCCGTGCATATTTGTTTATAACTCATAATTGACTTTTATGATGAATTTATTTATTTTATTCTTCACTATACATTGGTCACAATATTGCAAAATAAAACAGTATCATAAAAATATCACTTATACAATTAAATGTACAGAGGGCGAGTTTATCGGTAAAATGTGATGTCTTCCAACTAGCCCGGAAGATGTATAGTTTATCATTTATATTTTATTATCTCGTAAGATAATCGTGTTTATTTAAATATTTTTTGCATGTTGAATTTTATGTTGTTCCATTGTCGCATGTATGAAATGTATTTTGATATATTATCAATAAATTTATCTGATCATCTTTAAATACATTCCATTATTAAATAGATCCTGTCTGCAGATGTAAATATTATAAACAAAGTAGGTACATAGTATGATATTAGTATATATTCCGTTATCACGTACATGGATACCGAGTATAATAAACTACATCTAACATGACTCTGTGATATACGATTGCTTACATGTAGGGTAGGTATGTATCTACCTAACTATCTATCTTGCAGTGAGGCTAGTGAGCCTAACTATTATGTATCTAGGGAACTGCTGATCTGATTCTAACTAATCCATTTGTATTGATAGGGAAATTATTTTCATGTAAAACACTTATGTACCTTGATTCTGAAATTGATCTATGAAAGAAAGTGTAATTAAGTGACATTGACAACCAATAAAAATCATAACACTTATGTACCTTGATTCTGAAATTGATCTATGAAAGAAGGTGTAATTAAGTGACATTGACAACCAATAAAAATCATAACACTTATGTACCTTGATTCTGAAATTGATCTATGAAAGAAGGTGTAATTAAGTGACATTGACAACCAATAAAAAAGTGTTGATATAAAACAAAATAATAGCCATTTACCTACTCGTATGCATTCTATGAAAAATATGCTATTAGGCTATTTTTTTCATAATATTGACTTGAATGATTGTACTTATATTGATACTTAAATTTAAGTAACAATATACTTATAACTAACAATGTACAAATATTGTTAGTTAGTTTTTAAGTAATACTGTAGGTACAAAGTCAATTAAGTCAATTTTTTAAAAAATGTCTATAAACTTTGCATAGTAAGTGCCTCTAAAAATAAGTATTTGAGTTTTGTCTATAGTCCTATAAAAAATAACTTAAACCACACATAAATTCAAATATAACAATAGGGGAGGGTCGGGTAGTCCCGAACAAAACTAAAACAGTATTTAACTGTATTCTGGTACCAACGTATTTTTCTTTATTATAAAATAAACTCAGGAGTAGGTAGGTATATCGATTAATTTAAAATTATAATTATTTAAAATGCAATTAGTATACGATGATCAAAAATTTATGGTGCCTTAAAATGGTCATGTTAATCCGATGGCTGTCAGAGACGAGATACTATCTAATTCATAGTAGTTATGCGTTCTATGTCCTCAGTACCTTTTTAATACTAACTTTGCCTTTTGAGTATTATGTGTTGACTATATATTACAAATAAATATGGGCCAACATTACGCAAAATAATTCTTTGTATACTTAAGGTGCCTCAACATGGTAGAATCATATTTCACTAAAATAATAATAGTTATTGAAATAATATGCGGCGAAGCGGGCACTCTCATACATTAATAAATATGTTAGAGCGTGCCAGTACAGATATACTAATTTATTTGCGACAGAGAAAGGTTAAAACACTACTTTATAAAAGACATATCTTATATAATGTTATTTACCTTCCAAATATCACAAATAAAGTTTATATCAACATTTGAAATATGTACACAATCTTTAAATTTCTCTAGCATAATTAATAGCTTTTGTTGTGGCGTTATCTTCAATTTCTTTTTTTAATGATTTTTATCATTTATTGACTAATTTGGAATACTTTAGATACACAATCACACAATCATGTAATTAATAAAAATCAATCACATTTTCATCGTAAAAATTCGTTTTGAAATATAATGTCAAAAAAAAAATTAAAATCCAACTCCTTCATGACTTTATCATATTATGTTATTTAGATCATAATAAGGTACGTATTGTTAAACATTGTATATGTGGCAATCTTTAATTGTTGATATTTTATGGTGTCCATGGTTAACTAACCCTCCCCTACAATGTTTTCTAAATTGATAGATTATAAAATCAAAAACAGTCCTGACAATCAAAGTAATAATGTATATAATATGTTACGAAACTTTTTATTTCTTGATTTATATGTAGTGAAATTTGAGGCTATTGTAAAATTGTGTTAGCAATCACATCACTTTTCATTTGAATAAAAAAGTTATATGGGATGGAGATCTAATATTTATTAAAATTTGTCGTACGATCATATTTGTGGCAAGACAGAGGTTTTTGAGTGACGAATAAATCTATAAAAAATATAATTATTGATGTTGCAGAACGTACAGACAGAGAATATTTCGCAAATGATGATACATTGGATGAGTACCTACCTATTGTATGATGCGGTTATTACAGCAAGTAGGTGAATGCGTAGATATAGAAGAGATATATTAATAAATCTATATAGATGGGAAGAGATCATACACGTTGTGTAGGTAAATCTATAGAATGATTCCTTGTGCACTTGTTACAATATTTCTAGGAATGATTTACCGCCTGTGTGATATTGACAAGCCAAGGCAGTGCGCACGCGTTCTTCATGGAGATCTCTTTGTATCACCGCTGCTATAACGCTGTGTGACATTTGCATACTTTATTGTCAATCTATTTCCTTCTTGTACAGACCTTCATTTTCCTTCATCTGTACCATCTACTATTGTCAGGCACTCGGCAGACAGCTACCTCTAGAGTACACAACTACAACGGACAATGAAATTATCAATACTCATGTGAAATTATTTAACTCGACAATGTCAACATGAACTCTTTGAGCTGTTAGAATAGGATATGAATGGATGCGCAGTGTCTTTGATTTTACTGGTAGCTTAAGTAAAGGTTGTGCATCTTAATAACGATGACATAATGAATGAATATTACATAACATTACCTAACTACTAAACAATGCACGAAAATAAATAGGAAGACGTTGCCTTTTAACATCAATATTTAAATAAGTTCTTTGTAAGAAATGTAAAATGACAATACATACAGATAATAATATTGGGTACCTACCTATTGTACAGTTGTGGCTTTACTGGTAGTGAGTTTTATTATTAAACTATTCATAATGTAATAGGTCTATATATATATATATAGGTATAGATCTATCCGGCAAAATATGTTGTGTAAATTGTTAGCTACCTTGGCTAGTATCGGCTATGATGATAATGATTTACTTGTTCTATGGTAATTTGGTATGTCTTAACCACAATATAATATATATGAGGTGTAATCTACAAGCAATCTCCACCATCTCTAATTCCGATATCTACAATCTATCTCTTTACAAAATATACCAACCAACCTACCTTATCCAACAACTATGTACCAACATACATAACTACACCGACTATTATATACCTATACTTAATAAATCAGATAGATAAACCTACTAACACTTTGATTACGATATCTTGTTTATTTCAAATCTTAAAAATAATGTAAACAGTTTATTATATGGTACATTGGTAGGTACTCGCCTGCGCTTATTCAAATTATAAAAGAAAAAACGAAATATCACAATCTTTGGAAAAAAAATCAAAACGATGCAGATTATTACACATTTTCCTTATTGAGAACACGACAAAAACGTATTCAATCAGAATGTTTTTGTTCTTTCATAAAAAAATCAGAACACCTGATTAAATCAGATCCAAAACAGTTTTGGAATTATATAAAAATGAAAAGAAAATCTACATCATTACCAGGGGAAATGCACCTAGACGATCGTGTAGCCACCGATGGACGAAGTATCGCTGAATTATTTTCAGAATACTTCAAATCAGTCTACGTTGCAGACAGCGTTGATGGGACTGACCAAGAAAATGTATATACTAACCATATAGACTGCATCTCAAGTATAGAATTAGATGAGAACCTTGTGGAGAAGTACCTAAAAAAACTTGACACAAAAAAGGGACCTGGTAGTGATCTCATACCGCCTATTTTTGCCGTAAACTGTGCCAGTCAACTAGCATATCCTCTGTATAAAATATTCTCACGTTCCATATCAGAAGGTATTTTTCCATGTACATGGAAATTAGCTAACTTAATTCCAATTTACAAACAGGGAGGTAAAAATCATATCCGCAATTATAGACCCATATCGATCCTTCCAATATTCAGCAAAATGTTCGAACTAATTATTTATGACCAAATTTATCCAATTATCTCCAAACATATCCCCGAAACTCAGCACGGCTTTATGAGAAAGCGATCAGTCACCTCTAACCTGTCAGAATTTACTAATTATATTAATACAAAAATGGATAATAGAATTCAAGTGGATGCGATTTATACCGACTACTCAAAGGCCTTTGACCGAGTTATACACAGAATACTACTAAGGAAAATACGCCACCTCGGTATACACGGCGATTTATACCGTTGGTTCGCGTCGTATGTAGAAAACCGTCAACAGGCAGTTGTGGTGGGATGATATAGGTCGCAATACATTAATGTTACATCAGGAGTTCCACAAGGTTCTCATCTCGGCCCTTTATTATTTAATATGTATATATATGACATAGGTGAATGCTTCCATGACTCAAAATACCTACTCTACGTTGACGACATGAAAATTTTCAACGAAATAATCAACGAACGAGACTGCCTAAAGCTTCAACCAGACCTTGACAGACTGAACACATACTGCTTACAGAATAAATTAGATATCAATATTACCAAATGCTTAAATATTTCTTTCACTCGGAACAAAGTACCCATAAAATACGATTACAAAATACAAAACGAGACGATCAAACAAACTGACAAAATCCGCGACCTGGGAGTCATTTTAGATCATAAAATGGTACTAGATCACCATATAAACACAATTATCAATAAAGCTAACAAGATGTTAGGGTTTACAATGCGAACCTGTAAACCATTTGAAAACTCATCTTCAGTTAAAATTGTATACTACGCGTACGTAAGGAGCGTTCTAGAATTTGCATCTTCTATTTGGTCTCCTCATTACTTAACATATATTTCGAGACTTGAACGAGTTCAAAATCGGTTTCTTAAACATATGAACTACAGGGCCCGTGTTCATTTTGATGACTATACTGACTCCGCAGCCTACCATAATATGCTTACACTAAAGACAAGACGAACTTTAACAGACATGAGACTATTAGGTATATGACATAGTACACAACAACATCGACTCTCAGTACATGACTTCCACAATCAAACTTCGAACACCACAAAGACAAACAAGAACACACACGTTATTCCATGTTAACACATTTCAAACAAACTATGGCAGGAACACTATTTTTAACAGAATTTACGAAACTTACAACACATCCTTCAACGACATAGACATATTTCAAGCAAGTAAAAACACTTTTATAAAATCAGTCAATGCAATATTGAGGACGCAAATCAGTACACAGCTTTAGAATAAAATATAATATATCTTATATAAAATTAACATAAATAATTATTGTATGCATAGTACATCCTCATAAATTAATTTACTTTTACTCAAGTTACTCAGATCTTTTAACAAAATCATTCCCTTCCCTTTTCCTTTCCCCTCAATCCTAAAATGCTCACATGTAATTGAATTTATCTCATAGCTTTTCTTCTTTATTTTCATATTCTTATACATGTTCTTTTTTAAATATACATTTATCTTATAATCTTTCATCATAATAATTTTAATAACTGTTTTATATAATTTGTTTTTTAACTAACATTTTGTATTATATAACTTAAGTTGTAATTGGCTTTAATTTTGCACTATTATTTTTTCGTTTATTATGTTATATAAGCTGTAACTTTAAGTTTGAAATAAATAAATAAAAAAAAAAAAAATATATATATTTTTCAGTTAAAATAAATAAACTTTTTACTATCATCGTTGCGAGAACATTGGTATTTTCGGTACATAGTAACTCACAAATATATAAATCCTTCAAACCTTACAGATCAATCTTATATATTTTCCATAAGAATTTTATGTCATTAATGAAGTGGAACAATTATCTAATGAAAGATTAGGTAAAATAGTGTTTCAATAATTAAAATGTTAGAGTTTTCTTGTAAAGATATTAAATGTTTATCAATTTAATCCATCACGACATCTTCTGTCTTATACAACACCTGATAATTTACAGAGAAGAGTGGGAGACAACTATTCTTGGTTGAAGACGTAGCCACGGAATATTTATTTATTTATTAATACATTTTACGGCATGAGAGCCTATTGCATAACAATAAAGTTGTCAGAAAAACTGCAAAATTACACAAAAAAACATTCCATACATTACATAAAAACAACCTTAAAATACAAACATACATTAGAAACTAATGAATACAAAATCACATTAATTCCTAATAATAAACATTCTGATAAAACTGACCAACTTTATACACATAACTATGTAGATGTTATTGCAAAAATTGTATTCTAGCTCCTACAATAAACACGTGTTACATTTTTAGATCAATTACGTATTTTATACAAGTACCTTTCTGTCAAAATATGAAATGATATTTATATTGAATTTTTTACCTACCCGAGACACATAAATATAATATGTTTGTCATTTTTTATAATCACACACCACTGCAGTACAAGTGTAACGTGCATGTGGATGACTGATTATACATATTGTTTTACGGGGATCCATCAGAGTTACATACAGTTATAATCGTAGGTAAATAATGTTAAGGTAAAAACTATAAATTATAATTGACAATATATTTGTTTGGATGTTGGATGTAAGACTATTGGAATGTTTTTGTCGCTTACATGTTATATTTATGTGTCTTTCATCTGTTGTGAACCATGTAAATGAATAAATAAAATAAAAAAAATAAAAAAATAAAAAAATAATATGTATTATATAGTAGTAGTAGTCGGGTACCTGCGGATATAAAAAGTGGTATTTAATGGTTCATTTTTAATTGCTACAAAGCCCGAGTATAGTAACACTTATAGGAACAATTAAATTTCACTTGTAGATTATTTATTACTCAATTAGACACATATGTGATCATTCCCAAACAATATATACCGCTTCATTAAGAACATACTCATCTAATTCCAGTTCAACAAGGAATTATAGAGGTATGTTATATTTTACTGTATCCATTATACGCTGTTATAAATATAGGTAGGTATAATACTTCATACATTGGTTCAATGGGATATTTATCATAACTTATGATTTTCCCATTGATTTCACTGAACAGGTAATGAATAGCTATATTATGAGCCTATGTAGATAGCTATTATATTATTATTTTTGCATAAATTCGATATTAAAAGTACCTATATACAGATATGTATATGAAATATTATATTATCACAAGTACTATAACAGAACTGATACTATGAACTTCCATTCATTGTTTTTTCAACTGTACCCTCACGATAATCCGTTTACGGGTGGAGCACAGAGGATTATTTTCAAATGTAATAGTAAACGCATACATAGTTGATTTTCCTTCTTATACAAACATAATGTTGCTGATCAACAGTGATGATGAAATTTTACTTTATTTCAATCTTGGGTATTTTTCAAATGTGTAGCTACTTAACACAATGTACAGTTATAAATTGTTGTGTTTTTAATAATATCCATTGATTGCATTTTGATAGTTTATAGAGAAGCACTTAAAACAGAGAACCCACCACATTAGTTTATCGGCGGTACCTATATAAAGCAATAAATAAGTAATTCGTCATACATTTGAACTTGTAATTAAAACACTAGACTATAACAATCAAACAGGTAAATAATTATGTGCTGGTATGCTTCTGTAGTTTGAGCAGCTTTTAAAATAATCGACACATAAATATATTACTTTGTTTGTATGTATGCACTTCATGGACACAGCAACTAGACAAAGTAAAGGAGAAATAATAGATTTTAAACGAAGTTTTATCCCTTAGACAGGTTTAAGGCTAACAACATTATAAATACTTTATATAAATTATTTATGTTATCTGTAAGTGTTAATAATTGTCAATTTAATGTAAGAACTGAGCTAAAAAAATATGATTGCAAACTAGGGTGGAAGGAGAAAAATGGGAAGACTCAGCCTGAGGTGAGAGGGCGAAGTGAGAAAGGATGCGGCGCAGCTTCTCCAGGTGGCAAATTAGAAGTCGGGCGCTGAGGACAGGGAGGGCTGAAGGTGAATGTTGCGGGAGGTCAAAGCTTGATATGGGCTGTAGCGCCATCGGAGAGAGAGATAATATTATGTTACGATTAGGGGACTTGCTAGTGATAATTTAACATACGTATATTGTTTATGTTTGTATACAAGAATGAAAGGCATATACCTATTATGAATATAATACATATAAGTACGTCTGTACTACAAAACCTAGTATCAGATCCAACAGAAGAACTGCCTGGATTTACACTTTCTGACTTATACAAATGACGATGGATCGATTTACCGATGTGCACATGTGGAATGATTCAAACTACATATCGACCATCTGATAAATGAGTGTTTCACATAAGCGTTCCAAAAAGAACTTTAGAATTTACACGCTATTACGGACGACGTGATCCGGTGGCTGCGGAAATCGGAGGTCGATTCGAGCAACCATAAGAAAATGAAAACTTTAAAGTAATGCCGACAGCAATTTCACAATGATATGAACTAAGCAACAATGACCGTCAAATAATATTATCGAAGTTCGCGAAGATTTTCTTATAATATCTATTGATGTGTGCGTTCTTATGTTCTTTCCAAAGAAGTAAGAGAAATCTATCAATAAATAATGGAATGCAATTAATTCTTACATTTACTGTTTCGAGAAATACTCAAACAAGCTCATAAATGTATGTGTAGGTACATCATTCATTAATTTATTAATGACGTATGCATTTGCTCCATCGAGTTCTCAGTAAAGAATTAAACTTTTTTGTAAATTTGCTAATGTACCTACTGTAAAAGGTAGGTATATAATCATACAATATTATAAATGTGACACCTCACGTCTTCAATTCCGGCGATTATTTGTCTTATTTTTTATTGACATGTTTATTTCATGCTGTTAGTCTACCGACTAGTTGGCTTGTAAAAAATACCTTACTAGGATTTAAGATAGATAAATAGAGACAAAAAATACCTTACTAGGATTTAAGATAGATAAATAGAGACAAAAAATACCTTACTAGGATTTAAGATAGATAAATAGAGACAAAAAATACCTTACTAGGATTTAAGATAGATAAATAGAGACAAAAAATACCTTACTAGGATTTAAGATAGATAAATAGAGACAAAAAATACCTTACTAGGATTTAAGATAAATAAATAGAGACAAAAAATACCTATACCTTAACACACACAACTATTTAATTTTTTTTTATTAAAAAAAAATGTATATTTGGCGTTTTGTCATAAACCCATATATAACGTTATACACCTTTCATAGTTAAGTTTGTGTCGTAAAACTCATCATACCTACTTTTATTTTTTCATGTGGTTATCTAAAAAATCGCTTACTCCTTTTCCAAGAAGAGAGAAACTTAAAATTATTTAATTAATATTGTTGACCGACATTACTTGGTGGAAGTTCATGTCAAACTAGAAAAAAATATAACATATATTTTGTATTTCCGTATTGGCTTCAATAATCGCGAGCCGGCTTTCAAGAGTTTCCTCTCTCATCATCAGGCTTTTGTGAATCGTAGTCCTACAACATCAATTGGGTAAGGCAAAATAATTTTTAGTTTTTGACTGAAATTGAAATCTATATAATAAAACAATACTTTCTAATATTTTTACATTAATACTGTATCACTAACTCACTTTGAGATATATTTGTGTCTTTGTATCGATTATAAGTATGTCTTAATTGGTTTACCCATCATCTTATTCACACAGATCATGCCAACATCTTTAAAAAAAATATTGCTGATCTGTTAAATTTTTTATTTGAGGTTTTGTCAATATGCACAAAGGCAAATGTTGGAGATGTTTTCTTTAAATCTGCTCATAATAATACATAGATATACATACTATTAGTTAATCCATTGTTAATGAACGCTGACTGATTATTATTTTTTCATTAAACCATGTATTTTATTTAAAAACAATTTCTTCACGTTTGGTAAGCGTGATGATGAGAACGGAAGCTGCTGAAAGCTCGTGATTAATAAAGTAGCTGTAAAAGTATAAAATATATGTGCTTTATATTTATTAATTTAAAAATATCTAGTTTATTTCATCTTTAAATAAACTTATTCCATATTTATTGTAACATTATCGAATATAATAATAGATATCTGTACATAAGATTCAACTTGTAGGTCTATATATACGAGTACCTGCATATAAATCATGTGTAGGTAGGTACATATGGGTCAAAAACCAAATAAAAAAAGTTTATTAATCATCGCCATAATTGAAATGTAAATTTTGTACATAGGATGTTCAATAAGTTCTGAATAGTGGGAAATAAATTTCGAGATGTAAAAAGTAAATTATAAAATATTTTCTTGTAGTCTTTGTAACGTCCATTTTACAGATTATATGCTGTAGTTTGTATTCTTTTTGTACATATTTAGGACGCGATGTGTAATTAATGCTAAAGAACATTCGTGGTATGACTGGCTGTATTTTATGTGAAATTATGTGGTTAAACTTCTGTGTGTAAAAGCTATCATGGAATAATGCATTGTCATGTAGATACTATCAAAATATAAAAGCTGTTTTCAATATTATTAAAAGTTTTTGGAAATACTAATATCAGAGTAAAATAAAATAAAAACATGTGTTTATTCTCCACTATTTTGAATTTTATTGAGAGAGACACCATTCGTATTTAAAGGGCACCAGATTAACAATGTCAATCCCAGATAGACGATGTCCTTGAAAGACAAAAGACGCCCCTCTCTCAATAAAAATCAAAATAGTGGAAAATATTTGTTTTTCCGTTTCATTATAGAATTCTACTACCTAAACACCGAAATAGTGAATAAATAGTATGAGAGTGGTTTTGGAACGAAAGCGTATAAATTTAAAATATACATTTTTTTTTATCTAAGTAGGTATGCAGAAATATATTCCTTATATTGAGTTCTTTAAAACTACGTTATGTAAAATAGTCAAACTCTATGAAATTTGTGAGAAAATAACTGTTTAATTTAACATGTTTTGTGATGTGATATGATTTGTTACCCCTGAAGATTTGCATGGACAGAAAACTTGTTATGTAAAATAATGCGTTCATGTAGATTACCTTTTGAAATATTTTTTCTTGCCTTAGATAGTAAAGAAATAATAATATATATTATTTTTGTATTAATAAGAAATTCTAAGACTTCCTCTTTATTCTGCGTAATAATGATTGGTATACATATTATTATTATTATATAGTGTCGCACAAAGCAGCCTAACTACACAGACAATAATGATAATTTCAATACCCATTGGATATTTTTCCATTCACATTGGGTAATATCACGAAGTGATATAAGTACGCATTGCACTTTTTATCAAAAATATTTTTAATCAGTTATTTTTAATTATAATCCATGATGTTTTTACAGCACCTGCGTGATATTTTGTTGCATATATTATATTATATAATATTATATTCGTAAGATTTTAAATATTCTTCTTGTCATAGAAATGAGGGGACTCAATTGACGCAAAATTTCTCAGAATGAAGACACATAGTACAATTGTACCTTATGTTGTTGATAATGGAAAGGAGGCAAATGGTGAATTATGATTTTCTCGTACTTTTTTTATCACATTTAATGTAACGGAGATGTGTGGAAATGAATTCTTGTGGAAATGAATTTCAGATATAGACAGAGAAATTAATTTTGTTGGGGAAATACAAATAAAACATGCTTAATACCTTAAATGCCAGTCATTATTGTCCATGCTGTACTAGTAGATTATTATATTTACACGCGTGTATCGTTCTATTCTTAGTTATCTCCTTAGTGATATCTCCTCACTATTACAGTTTTGTACGGTCGATTACTCAACAGTTTGTTGATTAGCAAAAAACTTGAGTTTATGTTATACAATCTAGTTGGCCATTGTTATTGATATCGATGAAGGATGATTACAGCTCCTTATACATATATAATTATATGTATATACCGAGACGGTGTAGACGGTGCGTAAACGTGAAAAGTTTATAAATAATAATATGTTTTATAGTCTTTTTGCAGGCAAAATAAACCCAACATCAACATTTATAGCACATAGAGCCAAAGAAATCATCGTCATCAACATAATAGAGCATGTTTATATTTTCTACTAACATAGGTATAAAGGACATAACTAGATGTTTACCTGAACTGTTCTTAATTGTTTAATTAAAGTAATTAGGTCATGGATCACATTGTCCAAGTGATAGGAAAGAAGTGGGTTCGAGTTGCTCAAGACAGAAAGCAACGGATGAAAGCTAGCAGTCAGTAAGTAATTTATTTATTTTTGTTTCTGTGTTTCAGCATGAATGGGAAATTGTGAACGCAGGAAATATGAATGTGTTTCATTAGGTATACTTATATGCGTATTATACTTCGTGCTATACAACTGTCATAATATTATTGACAATTCTATGGAGACATTTGGTTGTGAGATGAATGATCCCACAGTAAAATTGAATTGTTCAAATAATCAAAATCGATATGAATGAATAATGATATTGATATATTATACAATTGAGAGCCTTTCATATGATACAATTTTAATCTTAAATCTTGAAAATTCCATTCTTATATTCTTGCAAGTAATCTTATTTCTAGAATATTATAAACAATATTTACCCTCTTTGGTATATTCCCAGAGCTCCTACCAAATACTGAACTGTTAAACATATTCAAATCACTATCTCACAAATAAAAACATTAGGATTCTTCAAAATATTATCAATACACCAAAGTGTAAAATAAGATACTAATAAAAACATAAATTTAATTTGTAATAATACAAATGTTTTATTTAATACGCAAACTATACACAAAATTTATTATTATGCACAACAAAGAAATGTGCATTTATGGCGTCTTTCTTTGGCCAATCAGGATTTGATATATTCGTAAAATTTTGTACTACCCACTAACTGCTTTAGTGATTATGTAGGTACCAAACCAACCATGAACTATATGAAAACAATATAAATTTTGTTTTATAATGATATCAAATATTGAGTTATAAGGTACTTCAAATAAATGAGTCACCGTTTAGTAAACAAAGATAAGACTTTTTACGTTTTTATATTATGTTATGTCTAATTATATAACCTTCTCTATCCACTAATATGCAAATCCAATCATTGATTTTTTTAACTATATTTCATGTATGACACATATCTCAAATGAGAGTTACCAGTGAACTAAATGATATTAAAAAAAAGAACTACTTACTTTTTTCTACTGCTGTTACTGAATCATTAACATTACTCACCGTAATGAATTTTTTTTCAATAAAAAATAAAGAAATAAAATGACTTTAAATATTCTAGTACTGACCATGAATTAGACACCTTATTTTGTTTTTGTATGTATTCCTTCATTTTTATCGTCTTATGCATAATAAAACAAGAAACAAAAAAAAATCAAAATAAAACATACCGTGTAAAAGCCAGACAAATAATAATGTAAGTCCAATGCTAATGGACATGCTAATCAATGTCTAACATAATTCATTAGATAGTACATAGTACAGTACAGTTAATAATACACTTATATTACAATCATTCCATACGCATCAATTGAAACAAGCCTAGAGAATTAAATTAATTTAGAATGATACTTCTTAATAAAAGTGGAATGATTATTGTTCGCATTGCCTTAAATCACATATAAATATCATTTTGTTATTTCTGCTCAGTGGTCAGTATGTAAGTTATAATAAAGTATTCGGACATTGTATGTATTAGATTGAAGAGTTAAAGAGAGAGGAAAGTCACCATAATAATTATTAATATTTCGTTTGTTTATTTTAGAAGAGGGGGAGAGGAGGAGTCTATAACCCCCCCCCCCCCTCCACATGACTGGATGGAGGTTGATCAGTTTGTTGGTTGCAATATTGGTTTAGATGTGATGTGGACGGAGACTTGAATACCAAACATCAAAAGATTTGCATGCAAAATCATACTATTTATTCTTTCTTACTATTCAGTCTGCAGATTCGCAACTAAATTGAATAATGTCTAGAAAATACACAACTTTACTAACCAACATATATTGTGGAAGCTGTCATTAAGTATTTGACTTCTTGATCTTAAATTAAATGGTAAAGGTATTTAATTATGATTTGTGAGAAAAATGTAGGTACTGTTGAATATTTTTGGTAATAATATTGAAATAAAAAAAAATATAAGAGTTCTTATTTTGTGAAAAAATTTTGGAGCTTAAAATTCCAGTATTTAGAACACAATACATAGTAAATCTGAGATAAATCTGAAATACTAAAAATTCATGTTGTTACATTCAAACGGCCGGAACCCCTTGTATTATGAAGAAATTGTTTGTAATACATCTGAATAAGTATTATAAGTATAGCTACCTAAGTGTGATTAGGTACTTACAGTAAAAACTGCAACTGAATTAAATTCAATTACAAAATAGTACCTACATCTAAAAGTAGGTGGCTAACTGGCTATATAGGTTGTTATAATAGTCCCATTGTTGGAGTTTGTGTGTAAAATAAAATACCTACATTACAGTTATTCAGTTAGGTGCAGAGAGATGGAGAAAAGATTGTAGGGAATAATAATAATAATTACAACAATATAATTAGAGATTGAGGTTCGTATCCCCCGCCAGAGTTTGCGTGACTACAGTATCTGTTGTAGAGCCTACCTAATAATAACATATTATATATTATAACTACCTCCTTATTTACTTACGTAGTGAATTGCTGCACACCATTTAAATAATAGTTGAAAGTATCACATTAAAAATGGAAATTGTATGAATTATCTCGATTTATAAATATACTCGTATATATTATATTACGGTGGTTGTTACTGTCTTTTTAAATATCGCTCTTATTAAAACATTATTAGTAAATTACTGTGCAGGTACACTTGTGCCTTAAGTAAACAGTGCAATACCTATATACCTAATTAACTTGTTATATAGGTGGGTAATTGAATTATTTACATATATCTATTGTAGTAACTATGTTTGTCAACTTAAAATGAAATAAGTAACCTGTTATACTTTGAGTAAGTTGTCAAATATAAGATTGGATACATAAACATTAAACATACCATCGCCTTTTAATACACAATATATTTATTTAGTCATTCATTTGATTCACGACAAACACCTCACTTAAATTTTAATAAAGACATATTAAAAATAATTTGTTTAACATTCGCATGGGATAATTTCAACAAATATACAATAATGTTATTATACAGAAATGTAATTAAAGTGTGATTTATCGACAGACGGTTCTTGGAAGCTCATTATAATAAGAAATTATACTATATACCATCACGGCATATACCACAAAATGGGGTAATTATTTGTGATAAACATGCAAGCTGTCCTCTCCGTGCCAAGAAAATTTAAGATATTCAGGATGGGTGGCAAACCTCATAACTGAATTTCAGATGTATAATATCTTTATTTCTAGAACATTTACTTATTACAGGACACTCAAAAGCTTACGGAAAAGAGTGCGTGACAAATTCTTTGTCGGGTGCTCCACTGGTACCACCAGTGGAATTACTTAATATTTTATTTCCTTTTAATTTCCTACTAGAAATATAATTATATAAAATTAAGACTTAATAAATAGCAACAATGACACTGGTTAAAATTGTAATTAAAAATAATGAAAGTATTAAAAATCATATAAAAAATATTTTATAATTCATGTGTAGGTGCTTATATCATCCTCTATTCCAGAGCCTCCCAATTTTTTGCCGCGCTGGCACGAATGAGAGTAAAATAAAAATGGCGGCACAAGGTGACCAATTTTTTTACGATGAAAAGGTGAATCCTTTTCCTAGATCTCAATTTTCAAAGCTTGGGTGATTTACTTGCACTCAAAATTTCTACCCCACAGAATTAGGTATCCCACGTAGTAGAAATATCTTGCAATAGCGATTTGTACAATGAAGTTAAGCAGCAAACCAATAAAGCTTCAATCGCAGCTGAATGTTTGAAAGGTGTCATATGGAGGAACAAACACATGCTAGTAGAGAGTAAAGTCCGAATATACAAAACATGTATCAGGCCAATGATGACTTACGGCGTCGAAACAAGAGCAGACACAGCAAGAACCAAAAGCCTACTCAGAACATCTGAGATGAAAACCTTACGTGCTATCGCGGGAAAAACTCTCAGAGATAGAATAAGAAATACTGAGATTAGAAGGATATGCGACACGGAGGACATAGTGAGATGGAGTAGGAAGAGGAGACGATTCTGGAGAGACCATATAGACAGGATGGCTGAAAACAGGATCGCCCACATTGCTGCAAAGAAGACACCGGCTGGCTCACGTTTGCGAGGAAGACCACCAAAGAGATGGAAAGATAGCTGGTCCTCAGGGTCACAAGAGGGAATCACTTCCGAAACAACAGATCGATGATCTATCACATGAGGAAGAAGAAGAAGAAGAATTAGGAAACCCTGCTCTATTTAGTGATAAGAACTAACTAATATTGAAAAACTGTATAAATTATGTTTGTTAATGTTATATTATTATACTTTCTATAAGCAAACTGTGGAAATTTGCATATGTAATAAGGATGTAATTTCTGTTATTATCATTAAATATATATTGATATTGTGAAAATCTCTCAACATAATATATTATATTTAATGTTTAGATATATTATGCCACAGCCTTATAAAATGTGTCTGGAAATAAAATATTAAAATGGTGATATTTGTAATCTTCTTTCTGAAATAATGATGCGAAAATGAGAATTTTTTAATTATAGAATTGTTATTTTGAAGCAATATTTAATAAATTTATCGATTATCAAAAATAGCCTATAAAAAAGAAAATTTTATATGCAAAGTACCTACATTACATATTTAAAATTATATGTTAATTAATTAAAAATGTAAATTTTTCTAAAATTTATAATTCATTAAAAATTATCAGTATAGCAGAACGAAGAAAAATGGCCGCCCAAATAATTCTGAGAGTGAAAAATAACACTTGTTTGAAACTCTCAACATATCAAGAATCAATGGGCTAAGTATAAAAAAATATCGAGCAACGATTTTTCCACTTTCCGGTTATTTTCAAAAAGATTTAACCTTTTATATAAATTTCTAAAGACTTAAATGTTTTCGAAAACAGGATTCAACATGAAGAATATTTCTTTATGCTCAGTTAAAAAAAACATAATTCTTGGATCGATTTTAATCCCAATCCATTTGTATGAATCTATTTCCTATACACCTTGTGATATAAATTAATCTATTTTGGTCAGTCTATTTTTAGCATCATTAGAAATTCAATATAACCTTAACAATTGAATGATGTCATTTCGCAGCAGTATCGATGACAATCAAATTAAAGTAACAATGAAGAATCTTTCTTCTATATTAGGAAGGATGTTGAACAGAGTTTGCGGTGGTGCATTCCTCTATAGAACTTACACTCACATAGCCGTGCAACAACATTGTGGATGTATTCGTACATCTGAACTCGGCTGGTCACTCTGTTGGGAAACTGTGAGTTATTAGTGATATTACACACGTAGCTTGAAATGACTTGATAAAAAAATAATACAAAATTATTAAGAAATGTCAATAGTACTATATTATTATTTAAATTTAGGATGGTGGTATCCCTTCTGGATAAAAAAAGACAAAAACTCAAGTATAATAACACAAAAAATGTTATAAATAAAATTCGTCATTTAGACTTTTGTAGATGTTGAGGAATTTTGGCTTTTCTACCGATTCTTTTTTATGCTTGTGTGTAATTGGGTGTACAAAAATAAAAAAAAAAAGTATTGAAAAATTATAATGATTGGATCACTTTTAGTTATTTATTCGAATTCCTTCAGCAACAATCGCAACATAACATAAACATATAAATAACGTAATAGTTAATAAAAAAAATGAATAACACAATACGTGACAAGTGCAGAAATATGACATCGAAATATGAATTTATTTTTGTTTGTGTTTATCTGTGTGAGAATGAATCTGCAAGATTTAAACGAGCGATCTAGTTTCACCTGGTGATTGTGTCTCATGAAGGTGAGTAAATAACTACACGGGGATACCAACAGAGGTAAGTAGGTACCATTATAAGATTATAACAATATACAGTACATTCATAATAGTTATGTTATATGGAGGACGATATACTAGAGCTCACTCGCCCCGAGATCGCGTCGCGTGGCGGGTGCTTACTGTACACGCTGCACAACTTGCGCGAGTTCAAATTACGATCAACGCGTCATTATATTGTATCATTACGAAGTAATATAAGATCGCGACGTCTTCTTTATTAACACTTGTTTTACAAAATTTGCACATGATTGAAAAAACATATATAACATCTTTATTTGAGCAGACAGATTGTATTTAAAATAGTGAAAATTTTATACTGAAATAAACATTAAAAATTATTTGGCAGTTTATTAAAAGATAATTAAAAAAAAACATTATTTTATTTATCAGTGATCGCAAAATATTAAAAAAGTATATAATACGTATATAGTAAGTAAGAATATAGGCACATCGGCACCAATGTGACGGCATGCCAAATTCAGACTCTGTCAGATGAACCATCAGTGAGAAAATTGCGACATTCGGGTGAACGAACCGCTTCATCCAATTTCCGTCAGCTGCCCAAGGTCACGTGACCACTAGGTTATTACCCGATATGCGGAACGAAAGAATCTTATAATTTGTTTTTTTTTTAACATCGCAAATTTTATTATATAGCGTCTTTTCTTGTCACTTGCAAAAAATGGTGCAGGAATGTATTTTTGGACATTGCATTATTTATTGTAAATTTTGATAACTACCTGTACATTATAATTCTTATGTAATGTATTTATTATTATGAATTAAGAAACTACAACATTTATCTGATGATCTCAATACAACTTAATAAGAAAAGCTGTGACTAAATATTTAAAAAAAGGATATATGTTACGTATGTAATGATCACTTATTTTTATGAATTTCTTTTGTACGACGTAGAATGATGGAAACACAAGATTCACTGCAATTTTGTAGAATGATGGAAACACAAGATTCACTGCAATTTTGTAGAATGATGGAAACACAAGATTCACTGCAATTTTGTAGAATGATGGAAACACAAGATTCACTGCAATTTTGTTCTTTAAATTTTCTTGCTGGTTTAGTAACATAATATAAAAGATAGAAAAACAGGTAAACCATGAAATATTTAAAAAAAAAACTATAAGTACCTAATCATAGGATAAAATGTTTAATTTTAAATATGGAATCAACAAGGTTTATTTTTTGAATGTTTTAAACAATAACGACATTTACTTTTTATAGTTTCTACAAATATAGGCATTGTAATAAACATATGATAAACTGCAGAAACACACAATTATAAAATATTACAATAGAAATGAAAAACACAGTGAACATAAATATATATGTAAACAAATCTTCGGATATTTATTAATAATAGCATTTTTTGCGTTTTGATTGACAGTGTATATTAACATAGTGGTAAGCACATTGAAAACTTTCAAATAAAAACATAATTCTGTCTAAAAAAATATAAAATAAACCTTAATTAATGTAATAATATATAATATTTTTTTGGAATCATCTTAAATTCAAGTACAATATTATTTCATCTGCAAAATATATATGTGTAATGTGTCGTGTGATCTTTCTGGTATAATAAATATGTGAATACCCATAAAATAAATTAAGATTATAATATAAATTATTTATTTTATTTACAACTTAAGAATGGTGACATTTTTAATATTGTATTGTAAATATATAATGGTAAAGATAATACATAATATGTAGCTGCCAGTGCAAAATATTACATTACATTGCATTACAACGGACTCTGAGATGCGACGGATCTTCCATCATGGTGATATACTTCGCAATGGTAAGTATTATGTTACGCACTGCATTTTTATATTTATTTTGTATTATTCCATGAATTAATGTATCATTTCATATTATGGAATTCAATAAATATTATATTTTACAATCTTACATTTTACACTGACGGTCCTCTGTTATCGATGAATATTGCACTGAATGAATCATTGAAGACCGTGGAATAAGCAATTGTTATTTGATTTAAATAGGTATTTTTTTTCTTTCAAAGAAGCTATGAAAAAGCTCTTTTCTATCTTTTGCTTTGAAAGTTGTATTTTTTTTTACAAAACAGCAGATTCAAAATCACTATATAATTTTTAAGTTGCTAATTTTGTAAATCCTTCTTTCTAATCCTTCTCATGGCTGCTTTTCAAACGAAATTCGATTCCCAATTGTATTTTGTTCTTCGCTAATTTTTGTTCTTGTCTTGCTCCAACTATGTTGTGAATGAGAATTTTGATATGTTTTTTATTATGTAGAATATAACATACAAAAGGCTCACACCGCGGATATATGCAAATTAATAAAAGGTAAATAAAATAACCATCACAGTAAAAATCAATAAGTAGATATCCAATATTTTAAATTTAAATGACATATTAATATAACTTTTTATAAACCAACTCGCACACAAACTTTCTGGTTCAATATCGAAGCAGAAAATTATATTCGTAGCAGAAAATAGTTTAAGATGTTTCTAGCGACGGGCAATTGTCTGTCTGGCAACTGACAATCTCATAACGTATAGAACACAAAAACAAAAAAAAATATTAACCCTAGAACATTACAGTTTTTTGAACTTGAATTACTCGAACAAAAGCGGTTTTTTATTGTATCGATGGAACTACAGAGTAGCCAGTGAAAATACGAACATTTTAGCATTTATAGTTGAATAGCTCTTTTTGAAAAATATTTCATGTGATTTTGCTTCTTTTATAATAATTCTTCAATAATAATCCTGGAAGAAATTTATAGGAGCTTTACGTCTATTAAATCCTTTACAGAGTTTTATTTTATCTTTAGTGATGTAGGAAATATTAGTAGAAATAATTGACAATGACATACTCGTGTGAAATTTTTCTTATTATAATAGATACAATATTTATTAACTGCACTATGTATGCAGTTAATTGATATTTGCTTCGAATAAAATTCAATCCGCTGTAAATTACACAGATATAACAAGTCCCAAACTAAAATATGAATCTTGTATTATGGATACTAACGTGACGATACAATGCACCAAACATGTAACACTCACTCACACTCAGAATAAGGGCATTTTTCATTCTGCCCTGTCCGGGAATCGAACTCGGAACCACGCTGAATATTTAATTTAATGTATTGAATTGGAATATAAAAATTTCCATTAAGTTATAAAATATTTTTTTATGATTATTCGCACTACAAAGCACAATGTTACTTTCCTTGTCTTGTTATTAAAAGTATTATACTTCGGCATTACTCAAATAAAAACATTTATTGTTACCTGTTGTACTGAAAACTCGTTGATACATTCTTTTACAAAATAATTACATTCGACTGTTAAATGAAAATTTGAACTTTTTATGCAACAGACACCTTGTACTTTGTAGTATACGCAACTCGACATCGTAAGGTGAATAATTAAGTGAGAAATTCTACCAAGTCTCAAAAAAGCTTGGCAATTTCCGTCGTATCCATGTATGTATGAAGGTGAGTAATAAATTACGCTTTTTTACTCGAAATGGTAGATGCTACATAATATTGAATTTAATAAAAAGGTGCGTATAAATATTTTACAGTGAATTTTGTTATTTGGTGAAGGTGATTCGTTATATATCTAGAAATATAAATATTGAGTAACATGGTTACAACAAATGTTTATATACCCTAATTTACGTAATAATAACAATAATAGGTGAAATTTTAAAATATAAACGCATGTCGCTTTCTCCGTGCCAATAAAAGTTGTCACATTCAGGAAGGGTGGCGCGCTTTATCGCGGAACTCGAGCCTTAAATGGGATGCACTCACAAACAAAAAGAGTGGGAGACCTATTCTTAGCCGAGGACTTAACAGAAATTGAATTGAATAAGATTTAGACTCTTTCACAATATAGATTAACCATCGAGTTATTTATTTAGGTAGGTATATCTGCCATCATACTTTCTCAATACCATGAGAATACTAATTCCCTGTCTGTTGGGTATAATTTAATTCATATTACATAGGAATTTAATAAATTTGTCCGTAGAGTATACCTAGATACCTATGTATATAGGTACCTACATAATACCAACAGTACCTACTCGCATATTTCATACGTTCTTACAATGAATTATAGCGACGTGCTATTTTCATAATAATTGCGAATATTTTGATACGCAGGTGTGTTCTGTTATTATTTTAATAGGTAATCATATTGAAATTATAAATGCAGTAGACCTCTATAAGTAACACTTTAAAGTTATATCAAAGAAATTCTCAATTCTTTGTTACAATTGATACTTACTTTTGCTATCGTGTAGGCATGTACCTGTGTATCTAGTTTCATATTTATCTATAGGTACAGGTATATATTAACCGTAATTTTATTAATCGGTCATCCGCCCTTACTCATCTAATGATAATTAATAAAATACTCATATTTATTCAATAACAGATAAATGTACAAAGATATACTAAATGTATTATTAAATAATTCTTATAATCTATCTAGTTTTGCAGTTTATACATACATTCTTTCTACTTAATGCGGAGATTTTTGACAGTTGAGATAGATGAAGTAGCATGAGTTTACTCGTATAATTATATTATCTATTGTAAATATGTCGTACATACTCATCGGGATCCGACGGATAGTTGATTTACATCGAGATGCTACTACTTGTCCTGTAAATTGTGCATTGTATCAAATTTAATAATAATAACACTTTATTGTAATTTTTTTTACATAAGGCGTATATATTTACCAGGAAACAAATATCTTCCAGTAAACTTACTAATACAATGTTTGATTAATGTTTTAACATAAATTAAAATAAGAAATAAAACAAGAATATATAAAATTATCAAAATTTAAACAAATCTTAGAATTCACAACCATGAGTCCTATGTGCTTTGGAAAGATGGAGAGTCGTTGAAGAGGGGTAAAGAAGGTGATGGAATGATTTTATTTTGAGTTTGAATGTGCCAATAGATGAAGAAAATCTAATATCATTGGGAAGGTTGTTCATCACAGTGAAAAACCATGAGTAAAAAGATGTTTTGTGAGGTGGAAATACTAAGAGCTGATTATTTAAGGACCTTTAAGATAAACCATGCGAGGAGAGAGGAACAAATCATTCAAACAGATGCCGGAGAGCTTAATGATTAAGACTGTTAAAGAAATCATAAAATTTGTAAGTCTCGGGATTCCTTGAAAGATGGCAATTTGAGTTCTGTACGGATTATTATTAACACTATTATGTCTTTAATACAACATTACATACTTTTGTAATATAATTAATGTTGAATAGGTTTAAAATATCTTTTCCAGTAATAGATATTGAAAATGACTAGAAAATTTATAACCATTTTTTATAGATCAGTCTTAAATTTTTCAGAACAACGATTAAAATTTGTACAATTTGTGGGTGTTAAGAATGAAATAGAGCAAATAACAAATAAATCTTACAAAAATAATAAAAATAGTATGTGATATTTAAGGTCAGATGAAAGTAACTAACAATTACCAATACAAAATTTATAATGAAATAAAATATATAAGATAAATGTAGAGCATGTTAACAAGAAGGAGAGACAATAAAATTTATATTATTTTGTCAGAATGTTCTCTTTTATCTAGTACAGAATAATGTTAAAAACATGATCAGTTGCATAAATATTATATGAAGAACAATTATATCACACTAGTGGCTAAGAAAATAGACATGTAATGTTCACATGTAATGTTCATAATACATTCGTCTGGATATGAACAGTTACATCACACTAGTGGCTAAGAGAATATACATGTAATGCTATATAGATTTTTCTGGATATGAACAATTATATCACACTAGTGGCTAAGAAAATACGTCCCTCTGGATATGAACAGTTACATCATACTATAGTAGCTTAGATTTTTTTCACATATTATTTATCGTAATTTTTCTTTTATCAAATACTTTTCCCAAAGTATTTGAAGTTATTTTTCTAGTTTTGTTTGTCACATAAAAATATCCTATTATCGATGGGTAGAAAGGCTATTTATTGTTCTATTTTATTATATTTTTGGAATAGTTAAAAATGTCTCTATATTTATAGATATTTTGCATACTTGAACAATGAATACAATTTAATGTGTAAATCGGATAGAAAATAATATAAACACGGACAGTGCATAGGTAAGATCACAGTTACACACACATATTATTTACATACTCGTAAGTTTATCCCCTGATTATGAAAGGTACAGAATAAGAAGAGCCAAGGGGACAGTTAGCAGCTATTTGTATTGCATTAATAAATAGTGCTAATAACTGTTGCTATTAGTTTATTAGTTCATTATTGTGGCTGTAGTAGATTTGAAGTAATATAAAATATATTTGACAGTCAAGACACGGTGCCCCATAGCTATCTACATAAATAATAATAATATAGGCAATATCTACCGTTCTGTTGACGTATCTTATAATTAAATCTCAAAATGTAGAAATAAAAAAGAGCATAGGTATAATGTTACGATGGGTTAATGCACCTTATACATTAATTCGGTGAAACGGGTTCATCTCTCCTTGTTGAAGTCATTTTGATTATTATTTTATACACCACAATGTTGTCAGATAATATCGGATGTATTGAAGAACATCATATTATTAGATAGGTACATAGATACGGGTAGGTACACACATAAGCAAGCAGGCAACCAACCTACACATAATACTTATATAGGTATCTATCCATCTATTATATAGGTATGTATATGGGATTATCTGTTGTGATATGTCTAGTGTTTGAAAATATAATTAGCTGTAAAATGTATGTATCATCCACATACAAACGTCCATACAACAACTAACTATAGCTTCTTAGAATAATTATTATTCTAATATTTAATGGTAATCGGTTAGAAATAATACACTTGGCTACTTATGTAAGTATTCATAATTATATTAATCGGAAATCACAAATTCAGAATATCATTTTTGG
The DNA here is from genome assembly GCA_947579605.1 of Athripsodes cinereus. Taxonomy (NCBI): domain Eukaryota; kingdom Metazoa; phylum Arthropoda; class Insecta; order Trichoptera; family Leptoceridae; genus Athripsodes; species Athripsodes cinereus. Next base: position 23,101,877 of record OX388307.1, on the reverse strand, counting down.
TAGGTAAAAATTCATAAGTAATAGATAATTTGTTCCGTCAAATCAATAAGTGTTTTTGAACATATTAGTGACGTGAATATAGCCTTACATACTATATGTTACTTTAAAGCTTCTGAGGTGTCGTCACCATAATATTAAGCTACTTATTTTTTTACATATTTACATCAATGAATATTCCTGCATGCTAGTGACGACAAACTTTTGAAGCTCAAACTTATAACAAAACCCAGATATATCTTTTTTAAAAAAAAAATGAAATTTATGAAACCTAACTTAAAGTTTATACAGATTATAACTATTATAAGTATAAAAGTCTATTGGTAGCCTGACGGTAGTATTAATCGAAAAATGTATATTGGAATACTCTAGATGCCGCTTTACTTGTTACTTTCACGGTGTAAGCATACGTAGGTATTTACACCTACTGTATGACTGGATATTGAGGGGTTTACCTATTTAGGTTGTTAATAAACCCAGATTCATCTTTGAAAAAAAGTATTATCGACGCATCCAGTAAAAAAGCCGCAAGATGTTTAATTCACAAAACTAGTTTTAAAAGATTTCCATAACTTAAAAACTACTTAAGTATCATTGATATTACAAAGTATGTTCTTTTATAAGATGACATACAGGGAAGATGTATTTTTTAATCTAGTATATTATACAATAGTTAGACTTCTATTCTTTGTATTATAATTAAGAGTAATTTTTACCACATACTTACAATAAATATAAAATAGGAATAAGTACTTATATTAAGGAAATCTGCAATAAATTTATATCTTTATATCTATTAAATAAAAATGGGTTGACCGTGTATGTTCCGTGTTCCCCCATAACTTGAGAACGGCCTATCGGGAATTGGCTGATTCTTTTTTTGTGTGTTCGTAATTATCAGGAGACGGCTTGCATGAAAAAATTTTGAAAAATCCAACGGAAAAGTCGGAAATTTGTATTGTATTTTTGTATGAAAGTGACGTTTGTATGACAGTTCCGCTGTCACGTGTTGCCATAACGATTTTTTTATGAAATTCATCCTGGCGTCGCCGGGTAGAAACATCTAGTAAGAAATAAAAATAAATATTAAAAAATATCATCTTATGTATATCTACATTTACTTATATAGATTTTTCAGTTTGAAGCTTTATATCAAGGAAGTTAAAACATATTTTTGGGTAGCTGCTGTGTTTCGAAATACTTATTTAGTTCAATAATTATGTTTTTGTATGTGAATCGGTTATCATATAACAGTATAAATACAAAACAATATTTAGTCATATTTACATTAAATTTGTTGTCTCTTATTCACAACATTGAACATAAAATCATCAATTAAAATTGAAAGATAAGAATCTTATTCCTCTTCAGGATCAATGTGCGCATATCCTTCACTGTAAAGTAATTCTAATAAAAAAAATGCTAAGATACTATATCAAAAACTAGTATTGAACTCGGCTTCGTTCAATGAGTGAGTACCTTTTTGCCATTACCACTATTGTCGAAAGAGTTTTAAAATTGAATAAAACAATATCAGAACATACCTATGTGGTAATCCTTTGGATGAATTTAGATAATTATTAAAGGAGTCCTCGTACATGTACTGTGGTTGTGTGATATAGGTACCTATAAGTATATATAAATACGTTCAATGAATGCACGTTTGCATATGGGATATTGTTTTCCCTGTTACTTGTATGGAAAGGTGTATTTAGTAAATATACAAGCATACGTACATGTGAATGGACTAAAATATTAATGTGAGGTTACCAGGCGATATTTCATGCAATAATTATTCACAACTTGGCTAAAAATAATTGCATTTTATGAATGAAGAAGCACACTGATGATCGTGGAGTCAAAAATCTAATAAAAATCACGAGTATGGAGGAAACATGTGATTATTTTATATTATTATTATATATCCACTAAATACTTACTTACTTATACACATGTACAACCAATTTCAAGCTATCATATTGTTTGTGGCGCAAGAAATATGTTTCCATATCCTAGTGCCTCGAACTTTCAATCGGTAGATCTTTGGTACGAAATTCACTGCTTACATAATTATTATCTACTTCATTTTCAGGACCAACTCACAATGCATACTGTGAAGGTATTATGTAGGTGTATTTGGCATTATGGCCAACCAAGTTTTTTCTTGAAAATATTAATTATATAAATGTAGTTTGCTAATATTACAACATTGAATCTCAAAATATTTTTTTGCATTTCAACAGGCTCGTTTCCACTATTTGCTCCTGTACACAGGTGAGAAATGTGCCTCTTCCGTTTAGAGCGATTCTGTGCCAATATTTTATTATTATTCATAGAATAATGAAATCCCGTGTCTTTTGGAACGATTTGTCCTAAGTTCGAATTTCTTAGCAGGTATATAATTATCATTTTGATTTTTTTGCCGATTTTAAAATTTTGATGTACCTAACCTGAAAACATCTCTGCGCCAATATAGTCATAATTATAAAATAAGCGAAATCATAATAATAAGTCATAAATAAATATTCTCAGTGTTTTTTTTTTATTAATTTAATTACAGTATTTATGTAGGCTTTGATAATAAAATAAAATAATAAAAGTATTGAACTATTTAATTATATTACCAACTGTTCAATACGGCTATCTTCTCTATGTCATTGCTTTTATATAAAACGGTTTTTATAACTCAGAAATGACTGAATACACGTTTAGATCATTTTCCAGATTAGTGAGTAATTATTTCAAAGTACAAAGAGACAATAATGAAATAAGAAGGTATTTGATGAGGAAATTATTTTTGAAATGTATAGATAATATTAATATCATTAATAATATGGTCTGTCGCCATAAAATAATATATGAAGAAAATCTTTCTCAATAGTAAAGATTCATAAATTACAGATATCTTGTGAATCTATAAAATACTGAAATGGGTTCGTTTTAATAAAATGATATATTATTATTACTTTAGGTATTTATTATTGCAGCTGTGACATGTGATACTAAAGTAGGTACAAATAATAAAATTATTATTGCAAATTGATCAGATAATTCAACATAAATAACATGTCAGGGTATTATTTTATAGATTTTGAATGTGAGTATTAATATTTCTTAATAAAGACCAAACCTATTGCTGGCTGGAGTTAATATCTTGAATGGTACATATACAAAAAGTTTTTGTTAGTTGTTACAAAAAACAAAATTGTTTTATGTTTTACTATATTTTATTTATTAAATAATTAACCAGGTTTCGACTTATGAAGTCATTGTCAAACTCTTTGACGTTTAACAATGACTTCATTAACTTCATTAATCAAAACCTATTTACTAATTTAATAAATAAAATAAAGTAAAACTTAAAACAATTTTGTTTTTTGTTACATCAAATAACAAATAGTTTTACAAAATTAACGTCAACTCAATTAATAAGTTTTTGTAACTTATTTCCATCATACTAATCTTAATACATATATATTATATCGTCATTTATTATGAACTGAGTACCCTAAAATAGACCATTTTTGACGTTTGGAACCTTGTAGGCGAAAAAATTTGGTCAACATCCTCTAGCGCTTTTAAAAGATCACACCCAGCACCCAGTTTTTTCGTGATATCCGATGAACAAATAATATATATATTTTTTTAATTAAAATAATTAATTTATAATAAAATAATGACATGCATGAAAGCATGCTTGCACATGCAATGTACGACTAATAGTCTTAAAAATCCAAGTACCTACCTACATTAATTTATTATGGTCAACAGAACTAATGCTAGGTACAAGATTTAATTTTATTTGAACATGTTAATCATCATAAAAGTAGCTAAATGGATAGATATCCAATAAAAACACGCTGGTTAATTGAAAACTTTAATGTGGATATAAGTATAGTTGCGTGTATCACTTGCAGGATAGATAATTATATAAATACGTATATACGAAGATTTAGATTTTTTGTACAAAACTTGTTATTTTGCCTTATTACGGTAGGTTTTATTCAATCTGATGATATGCATCACTTGCAGGATACTTTATATATGAGGGTTATGTATGTACCAATTATTATAAGTTATATACATTATATTAATATAAGTGTGTTATCTATACCTACTGCTACATAGTAGGTGAGTTCTTTTGCGCTAAATACCTAAATACTTATTATGTAGCATCCTTAACCCTTTGTAGAACAATAAAATAACCAAAATAAATTAATTTTTGTTGTTTTATATATTTAAAAATACATAAAACTACAACATTGTTTATTTTCACAGATATATCTAATTATCAATTATGACAATTGTTTTTATTAGTTATATTATCTAACTCAACGCTTTCGTCAAGATAGCTTTACATTATAGACAGAACTCTTGTTAGGTATTTTAATTATGAATATGATAAATAAAAAGTGGGACAAAATAGCCGTGGCAAAGCATCGGCCTCCTACTCTTTTCCGTCATGTAAAAGGCAGGTGTCCGAAAAAATAAAGACATTTTACTTAATTTTGGCGATGAGGTTTGCCACCCATCCTGAATCTCTTGATTTTATATTGGCACGAAGAGGACAGCTTGTATGTTTCTTACATGCAGCTGGTCTGCTGGTTACCCCACTTGTGGGATATGCCGTGATGATATAGTAGTAGTAGTAGGTTTGCTATCCATCCTGAAAGCTAGCATGTTTATTGCATGCCGCTGGTTTGTTGGCTACCACACTTGTAGAATATGCCGTGATTATATAGTAAAAAAAGTGTTTTGTTTTATTTATTTTTTCAAAATACTAAAATACCAATAATCTTTCATTACGTAAACGCACAAACCCTTGAACAGTAAAATACATGAAATTTCATTTTCGGTTGAGAGTATGTCTCTCTCTTTAAATTCTGAGAATTTGCGTGTTCCTTTTGCACTCCTTGTTTAATTTAAATATTGATTTGAAGATTTTTTATTTTTTTGTACATGAACAAAGTACTGAGGAAAAAACTAATTTTGACGAACAATTCTTCTTTCTAGAAATTTTGTATCCAGTGCAATATTTTTTTTATGTGTGCAAACTTTTACAACAAAGTAAAATAATTAAATAAATTATATTGCGAGAAAATTGAAAGGAAATGATAGCGGCAATTAGGTTAAAAGGCGTAGTGTAAGAGCAGACAGCTGAAATCGTTTAATTGGTTTTAAAATTGTAATTAAAAATGTTTTAATTTTATCAAGATTAAAGAAGGCTGCGCCATACATTTATCATAAGCCACCAAAAACCAGTTTTTCGTTTCAAGCGAGTAATAAATATTATACTTCAGCCAATTTCATTGACGAACCTACCTACCTACCTACCTACAAACAGTTTTATAAAATTTACTATATTATATTTTTTTTTTTATTTTTCTATCCACCCGTTATCGAGTGACTTGAGACTATATTAAATGTTTGTACAAGTTAATATGAATGTATATAAGTAAATACCTATATACATATATATTTACTGGTTTGTTGTGAACCTAACTGAGTTTCATCTAATAAAATAATTATGTCTTATAAAGCAATTGTCAGATGTATACTATACTACTATACTATTCCCTCACGCCGTATTCCAAGTGGGGTATGCAGATAGAACGGAACGCCATATTTACCTATCCTTACATACGTCGTTCACTTCTTTTACCTCCAAATAATTTTTCGTGCACGCACGTTGATTTATCTTACTCACGGTTGTCCTTGAGAATTTAATTCACGTGATCAAGCCACTTGGTTCCCGGACGTCCGCGCTTTCACATACCCTTTCTTTCAGATAAGTATATTTTCTTTGTCATTCTTTTCTTATCCATTTTTTCCACATGTCTAAACCATCGTAACTTACATGCATTTCACTTGCATCCGCTCATTCCTCACTATATCTCATAACGTTTTACTAATCATTATCCTCTGCATCTTCACAACAATAATTCCACTTTAATCCCTCATTAACCATGTCCAATTTTCGCTTGCATAAAAAGTGTCGGTATCAGAATGTTATTGTGCACAATCATGTTTGCCATGTTCGACACATTGGCATTGCTTACAATGGGTCGAAGTGCACCGTTCATCTCCTAGCAACCCACCGGCTACTTTTCTTCTTTCGATATCCCTGTCGTATTTTCAATACCTCACAAACAAATTTTCCAATCGTATTCGTTGTGTAGATATTAAAACTAAATAGTTGATATTCAAACTACGTGAGCATTATTATACCTACTTTATATTCATAAAATCAAAAAAATATTTATTTTATTCATTCTTTACTTTTTTTTTCATGACCTTCACCAATGATGGTGTTCCGGGTCAGTCTCAAGTATATTCATTCCTTACTTACTTTACTTCATTCTTTATTATTAATTCATTACTTTATTCTATTCATATATTACAAACAATTACACAAAAGGTAAACATTTAAGTTAGATACAATCAATATACTGAGGGCGAGTTTATCGCAAAGGCGCGATCTCTTCAACCCAAACTAATTATTAAACGATATACTAACTTTTTTTTAAGAAAATATATATATGGGTTTTGTTTGTTATAGACCCAAATACAACCATATACACCATTCACAGTAAGCTACTAAAAGTCGTGAAAGGGGAGTTTGCCGGCGCTTGGTATCGAACCACGGACCCCTTGTTCACAAGGCCGTGACTCTACCTCCAGACTACCGACGTACTCTAAGTTCTACATAGACTTTTATATTTTTCTAATCACTTGCTTACGAAAATGGATACTAGTAACTTAAAATTTGATTTGGTCTTGGCTTTGTTAAATAAAAATGAAAATAGGTTTTTAACGAATATACATTTATTTTATGCACCGCATTAACTTTTTTATAAGTATTCGTGAGATTCTAGTTTTATTATTAATCAATTTATGTATAAAATATATAAATAAACTACTACTACTATACCATCACAGCATATCCCACAAGTGGGGCAACCAGCAGACCAACCGCATATAATAAAAATGCAAGCTGTCCTCTCCGTGACAACAAAAAATCTAGACATTCAGGATGGGTGGCAAACCCCATCGCTGAATTAAATATGTAAAATGTCTTAATGTTTTCGAACACCTGCCTTTTACAGGACACTCGAAAACTTACGAAGAAGAGTGGGAGATCAATTCTTTACCGGGTGCTCCACGGGATAAAAATAAATCTATAGGTATAAATAAACCTATCATTTAATCGTTTATTTATTTATAACGTCAATAATATACCAAAGGTACAACATACAAGGATAAACAATTTAATCAAACATATCATTAACAATGTAGTGTAAGTAGGTGTTAAATATTTAGTTTAATTTAAAAGAACTAATGAAAATGGCTGCGAAACATAAGGGTGTGGACCGGCATCCGAAGTGTGGAAGAGCTGTTCCGAGCAGCGCAGGACAGGGACAAGTTCGCCGAGGTGATCGCCAACGTTGGGGGGACCCGACAAGGCACTTGAAGAAGAAGAAGAATGAAAATGAACAGTGATTGAGAATTTGATGATAAGTTTTAATAAAATAGGAATGAAGAAGCCGATCAATAAGCAATACAGAGACGTTCCAGATACGTAATTTAAATATTAGAGATACGCTATCAATTTGGTCTGGATACAAAATAAAAAACACGACTTTTATTAAAGAATGATGACTCGCTCGTTTGCTTACAAATTTTACAAAGGCGTCTCGTGTACATTATTTACAACTTTTTTATTATTTGAAATTTCGAATTGGTACTTTAAGAAATTGTAATGGTAGTTTAATTTTAAAAGAACGTCAAAAATAAAATATAAAAGATTCATTGTGGAATTCAATTATGATTACACAATAGCAATTCATTGATATTTACTCTTGTCAATGTTAGAAATTGTGATTCCAAACTGCCGTCATAAAAATTTACTGAAAGATTAATTTACAAAATTATAAAATGGAGTTAATCTTGTATATTTTGATAAAATGTCACGAATATTTTTGTGTAAAACAAAATAATTTTCTCATGAACGTCAATGGGGAAGTGACTTGTAGATAAAAACTAATAATATTTTTTTATTTATGTATTCTGACTTCTTCATCCATGTAAATTATTTTTGATGAGGTTTGACACTCATCCAGAATATCAAAGTCTTTTCTATATCATAAATAAATCCTTTTGTTTGTTAGTTTCATGCAATGAGTCCGTTGACTACCCGACTTCTTGTTCTAGATGACGTACTGGTGAGTAAAGACACATTTAAGCTATAAATTTTAATAATCAATTCTACCAAAAATAATTGTATAATAAGGGAGTGTGAAGAAGGTGAGCTTTTGTGTTTGATTTTAATAACAAATAAAAATGAATGAAAAATATATAGGTACAGACGAATGAGTTTATACCAGTGGCGTAGTTTTTAAACAAGCCTAAAAAGCCGGGCCTTAGTTTTAGTTTTGAAGCTTGAAAATATATGAATGTACATGTTAGCAATTCAAAATCTCGCGTGACACCATGAAAAAACGTGTAGCACTTAATAGGGTGTTCATACGAGGCGAATATCGTCAGGAAATCAAAATATCATCAGCCATTTGAACCTTGTGAACAGATTGCCAATAAATCTGAAACGATAAAAACCGGTAAAAATAATATCGTCTCAAGTTGACCACTTTCAACTTTTTTTTGTGGTGGACCGATGCACGCATGTGATGCACGATATGCGCTGCATCCGTATTTCGTATCAATGGTAAAAACTTTATAACCGGTTCCTTGGTTTTCTTTGTTTTTTGGTTTGTGGCGTTTGTTTCCTTAATTAAAAGGCGCCTTATATCCTCTACTATAACTTTTTCAACGAATTAAAAACACTTCGTCATCTCCACCTAACGCATCTGATAGATTGAATCTATGTCGAAGGACACGTTTCACGATCAATGAACGTCCGACGGATGTTGTTTTTTATGCAAGCGAAATTATCCGGCCTTTATGTCTTCTCGTGAGAACACCACATCATCAGTTTGACCTGAAATTGAAGTGAGTGGTGAATATCGAATGGAAGCGACTGGTCCAGCGATTTGCTCCGTCATCCTGAACACATGGAGCGTTCGCCAAGTGATTCGCCAAACGCAACCAAAGAAACATAACAATAGTGCAGCGTGCCACAAACGCCACACCATGTGAGTAAAACAAATGCTAAATGGTCATACTTTCTCTCGCTCATCGTACGGATTCCGTACCGGTATTGGACGATGGACATACAAGATAGCGTAAAAATAGTAGATAATTTTAATACCTTCTTCACTACGTTCGGACTCTTAAAAAGTTGGCATTTTGCAATGTTCCAAAGATGCGTGCCGAGCACTTCGACTTTTGTTAGAACACTGAGGTTAAGCAAATTTTGGTACGGTCCGCTCTTGGACGGGTGATTATAATATTTATGTAGAAATATAGAATATGATTTTATATTTTTTATTATTTTTGTTAATGTTAATATTATAATTTACTAAGTTTTAACATTATATTGAAGTTACATTCAATATTGTTACATTATATAAAGAACTTTTTGACCATTTTAGTACATTACTTATATAACTTTATTTTGAGGGCGAGCTTACCCAGTAGGTATGAAAACTCTAGACCCACCGCTGCTAGATACAACATTCTAGTTCTTTGATATATGTTTAACTAAACTTTTATTATCAGTCAAAGCTAATTCAAAAATTTTACCTTTAAGTTGGCCGTGTCCAGTGGTAAGCTGTACAGAAAAATAATCAAGGGACAAGAAACTCATTTTCAGTCATTCACAGACATCCGGGAAGAACTTCTAGACAAGTTTACCCGTTCCGTCTATCTTATCAAACACTAATTGTCCTCTCACGAATCCTACAGATTGCCCTAAATATCCCGATTTCTACTTCAACTGGCAAATCAAGATGTTCCTCACGTCTTCCAGCCTTGAGTAAAACATAATCTACGAGTATGTATGACTAAGCGAAGTAAGATATTAGAACGGATGTATGTAATGCGATTAAATAAAATTCATTAAATGCAGCCGTTTATACTTATTTGAAATAAAGATTAAAATATGTATGGCACTGTTTGATTTTAAATGGATTATTATAAAGGATTAATGTTAATAGTAAAAAAAGAAGTTTGAAACTCCTATTTACTAATTTAACTAATGCAATACAATATTATGAACCTTATTAATTCTATTAATTCTGGATAAAACTATTTTGAGTCGATATCAAGTTTACATAGATTATAGATATGCTATATACTTACACAGGTAATTATGTACTCCTCCTATTTAGCTGCCGTTCATTAACCTCTGCCCTGGTTCTAGAAAATATTGTATAAAAATTATATCATGCTTATGGCTGCTTGCATTATTTTTTTAATTAGTTACTTGTTTTAATTTTCAATGCTGCATAGTATCGTGGTGCGTTAAAGTCAAGCCATGAATGTTGTCGGCTCACCCACCTATGATAATAATATATTGATATATGCATTAGATATGAACTAAGTCATGAAATGGATAAGCACGAAACCTAATATGTCAATGTAGCCGTATTTATTATTAAGACGTAGTTTTGCATGCCAAATTTGGGTGAGTAATATAAAATTTTAAAAATCTTTTCTTTTTCGACTTCTTCAATACATTTTTTTCTAAGTAACATTACGAGAATATTGCTACGAGTTTGAAAACAATTGCCTAAAGGATAAAAACTGCTAGGAAAATAAAAGTTACCCTTACTTTATACAAATGTAATTTGTTTTATGAAGCGTATTTTTATAACTGTTATTACAATGGTTAATAGAAATTATATTGTTTCATAGTTAGTAGATATTTGAACCCGATCATTACTTGTTGAATTTCTGGAATGATATCAACAATAATTATTGTTATTATTCGGCGAGGGTCAGTTATGGTAATAACAATGTGCCCTGGCTATAAAGAGTAGATTAGAAATACTCACACGTATAGTCTGATCATAGTGTATAAAATATGCAAGTACCTTATTTACTTGTTTTTTATTTTTATTTATTCACTTTTATTTGACCATTTCAGCATGATAGTATTTGGTACAAACTATTTATTTTTAATAACAACATTCAAAATCGAATTTCTTCTTTGATTTAATTTCATTTAGGTCACTTTTAACTTTCATTCATATACACACTAATTGAAAACATTAATTTAGTTTTTTTTAAATATAGGTAACCCAATTCATTACTTAATAAAAAGAGTTATATCTTTAACACACACAAATACACACGTGTGGTAATGAAACTAACCACTTTACAAAAAAATATAAGTAACCAAAAGTTGAGTGTATGTTACCTATTATGAATAAATTTTCTAATTAATATCTATATCTAATGCATATTTTCATCTTCCTAGGGCCTTTGAGTTATCAATTTTCTTAATTTACTTGAGTAATTAAAATAACATCCATTACGAGTCTCGTGTTGAATTGACACTGAATACTTGCATACGTATTACATATAGCTATATCCATTATATTGTGAGTCTGTGTAATTACATAATTATACAAAGTAATCGCTTACTATTTATTTTAATAGCGATGTTCATATTATAAAATCAGAACTTAAATCCGTAAGTCCGTGTTACTATTTATATGTTGTTTAGCAAGCAATGTTTGTAATTTGTAAATTATAAAGTGAAAAGGACAATAAAGACGTAAATTAGGAAGAGAGCACAGACTTGGGAATAGGAAGGGAACATAGTACATTTATAAGACAAGACAGTAAATGTTAGAACATCAGCCCTGAATCATTTGATCTGGTGGCGTAGTACATCACGTAACGATAGGCTGTTATAGATTGCAGATAAACTGGCCAGTTCATTTGCATAGAATTATCAGGCAATAGACTGTAATAACAGCGGTGGTCAAGTACCCAAGCAACCAACATTCCGATCTTCTCGTTCTTGAATCACCTCCATCTTTCACTGGAAAATATTGCGCTTTTCTTATTACAACAACGATTGCTAGATATCGGTCACTATATGAGTGTATGATATATAAACAAACACACAGCTCGTGACTTACACCCGACTCTCTTTGCATAAATAATTATCATTAGATTTGCCCTGCTGCCGTAGCTAGGTACTTATTGCTCCAACTTACATACATAGTTGTTATCAACAGATTCTTACTCCTACCAACTCGCTACTTGCACTGCACCACTCCACTGGCTGCAGGTAACAGGACACATAAGTTCGTGGAGTTCAACGCAATACAACCTATGCAGACTATGCTCCCTACCTAGATGGCCAACAGCTGATCACTGATCAGACATGACCACACAATGCAATTTATACATACATTTATATTAAAATTATATTAATTATGGACTAGGAAGTGTATTTAACATCTGTCCTGCACCTCTGTCTCTACATTCTATACAATATTATTATTTATGTAAGTAGTATTGTCTCATTGTGTCCGGAATGCATTACACATCGAGTAACAATAGAAAAGCTCCAGATCTACTCTACTCTGCTCTATATCTACTCAATACCTAATAATACAAAACTTGTTCATATTTTCTCTTCGTCTCATTATGAGAGGCTAGTGGAAAATAATCTTGTATCTAAGTAGCCATATACTATTGTACAAGACGACCATTGTCACCTTACGTTCATCTATAAAACAAAGTTTCAACATTTAAATAAATCACTAAACATTATTATATATCCATCATCATCATTCGTTATTTAACATTCCTTTCTAGAATATAAGGTTGAAAAAAGAATCCCGCAAAACGAACCGATGCGTGGATTACATTACAACCCACTGGAAGAATAGTCCACCTAGAAGAATATTGTATATTTACTCCATTATGTCTGACGGGTGTGATATGGTCGCTTCACATAACTTTGATTGTAATGTTTAATTGCACATTTAAATTGTAATGATTCCTTTAAATTAGTATAATACTTATTTAAAGTGTGCTTTGACGCCCACGAATGTGTTTTAATTCATTTTACTTATTTAATATCGCAATTAAGAAACGTTAATCTGACAAAATGATATAACACTTCCTGGTGTTTATTTCCTTCACTAACACATGTTAATTAGTTTTAGTGCTACCACTTTTTCATTTCTTATATACCTACCTACATATAGATAGTATGTAGTCCTAATCATTGATAAATATCTATAGATATAAATAAAAACACACCTTCCTCTGCTGTCTCTCTTATAGAAGAGGACGTAATGATTTTTCTAGATGCATAGATTTACCTATACCTACTAAGCATAATTATTATTGAAGTTTATTCCCTGATTTTAATTAAATAATTTTTTTATTATTATTTTGAAGTCTATAAGAATGAAAGCACGTCGTTGTAAATAATTGAACTGGTTAATAATTAAGTAGCTCAAGTTATCGGATACATATCTTCATTTACTTGCTATTTAATTATTCTTTTGATTTATTACAGTTGAAATATACAACACTTGTTACGACATTTTTAATGATCTAGTCTCGAAGTCTGCATGATTTCATCACAAATAACTTCCTTGTCTTTGCTGTCACGCACAATGGAATCTTCTTGATTTATTTTGCACATCGACACTCATTGGTCTTATTATTCAAAAGCTGTCCAATAAATTGTCGTTATTTAGCATGTCTCACTCAACTCAATTCTGGACATCCTCAAACGCATGTGGATGTATGAATAAAACATTGAAATGCATTCCATGCTAAACGATATAAGTTAACAACAACACCATGTATAATAGAAGACTACATAGGTACTGCATACTACAGATCTATGCCTTGTCCGTGCTGCATGTAGAGGAATATGTTTTACGCTTGTTCTGTATAATATGGAACAACTCTAGATGTGAATATGAATCGGATTCCTTCTATTTGTTTCTACACATTAACATAACATTATCTTTGTCATATATCACAGAAACATCATTTGTTAAATTGTACAATTTAATTTAATACGATCCTGTTATACATTTATGTAAATACCTAAAATCTACATACCTACACAGTTACAGTAAATACCAATCCAGATTTGAATTTAAAGAACAAAAAGTAGTAACTAATATAATATTGTTCGCACCGAGCTGCGCAAATAATTTATCATAATTAAATTAAGATTTCTATTCACTATAAAATTATTATTTTTTGGTAATACAATGCACAATCAAGTCATAATATCGCACACAATGTGATATTATGACTTGATTGTATAGTAGATATAGTAGGTAAGGTACTATGATGCGCAAAATGCACCTATAAAAAAGATCCACTAAACAATGGTCTCACAATGTTTAGTTGCACAAGTACCTAATAATAGAATTCTATATCCATCAACTCAACAAATTGTTATATTTTAAACGCTAATAAAAAAGAAATATATTTTTTATAATTAATAATAAAATTGCCTTTGGTAAATTTTGTTTAAGTTTTTTAAGCTACATAATCTTATTCCTGGGTTTATGATAAGCCCTTCATTAAAAGTATAGTAACTTTTGAATTAAATTGGTGAATATGCTTTGTAAAATTTAATATATCGTGAATTGTTTGTCAGACGTGAAACTAAACATATACAATAATACTCGTGTTTCCTATTAAACTATAATAATGCTCGAGATATTTCTAGTACTACTCGTATCTCACCCTCGTAAATACTTCCAATACATGTGCTTCCGATTTCAAGGAGATACTTATATTCAAAAATATATTTATATAGATTTTTAAAATTACACAACGTTGCGTTTTGAAGGAATAAAATAGAAAACACAATAATTGGTAAAAAATTGCACCATTAATTTATGTTTTTCATTAATGTTACGTAACGTCTTAATAAATGGAGATGTAATAAGAATGGGTTCATAAAAATGATTTTATATTACCTACCAAATATGTGCTGTATATTAAAACAATAATAGGTAATAATATGTTCTTGTGTATTGTATTGGTCAGAAGATATCAGCTGTATTTTATATTAAGTATTGTATGATTCGTTGTGCTAACAAGGTTTTACGACTTAACAGTCGTAAACACCCGAACACGATATCGTAATATTATCAAAGTTTTTATATTACACTTTAATTGAGGTGATTATCTTTGCTTTTATTATCCGTTTAATCAACAATTTATTTTAATAATAAAGAAAGAGATGCTCATTATTATCCACTTCATGGGTACATTTCGTTTATCAGATAATATTATATTATATTATATTATTATAATCAAGTAGGTAGGTATCTACAATATCGTCAACAAATAAAAATCAAAATTGTAGATCTGGAGATGCTATCATCCGGGTGTATTTAGTTATGAAATATTTAGTACCTGCTGGTATCTACAGTAAAAATATATTAGATGTAACTACTAACTTATTATTTGTAAAATACTAACAATGTAAATTATTGTTCACACTTTTATTCCTAATGTTTGTCTAAAGCTGTTGTTCTTTTTTAAATACATTAACAATCAACGTGAATATCTATCTATATACTTTACCTCTCCTTTGCATTTCTAAGGAAACTGGATGTTTTAGATTAGTGATATTAGGCAAAACATTTTAAACATAAAATTATCTCGATGACGCTGCGTGTTTTCGCATATTTATTACAATTTGCTTTGATGATGATAATACCTACCATGTCCTTTTATGATAATTTTATCGAAATATATTGAAATTATTCTGGTGTTCTTCTTTTCTCTTGTCACAAAAATATGTATCTGCAGTATTAGTAGAGGCAATGTATAATTTTAAATGTGAACACTTTGTTATGCATAAAGTTAAAAAGTCAATTAAGTTTTATTATGTGAAGTAAATTATTTCGGAAGAATATCTTCCCCGACGTAGGTACAGTTCTGATGTCAGCAATATCAGATTGGAATGACTCATGAGAGTCATGAGAAGAGGTGGTTCGATTGATAAAAAAAAAACTTTAGAAAATTAGGGTTTTTAAGCATGAAAGAATGTATGCATATTATTAATAAAATATATCGAAAAAACTTATGTGTTCGAAATATAGAGTACAAAAAACCATAACTTTGTGGCTTGATCATGTAAACTGTCCAGTTCCATAACTCAACAAGCTGAAATATAGAGTACAAAGAACCATAACTTTGTGGCTTGATCATGTAAACTGTCCAGTTCCATAACTCAACAAGCTGAAATATAGAGTACAAAGAACCATAACTTTCTGGCTTGATCATGTAAACTGTCCAGTTCCATAACTCAACAAGCTGAAATATAGAGTACAAAGAACCATAACTTTGTGGCTTGATCATGTAAACTGTCCAGTTCCATAACTCAGCAAGCTGAAATATAGAGTACAAAGAACCATAACTTTGTGGCTTGATCATGTAAACTGTCCAGTTTCATAACTCAACAAGCTGAAATATAGAGTACAAAGAAGCATAACTTTGTGGCTTGATCATGTAAACTGTCTAGTTCCATAACTCAACAAGCTGAAATATAGAGTACAAAGAACCATAACTTTGTGGCTTGATCATGTAAACTGTCCAGTTCCATAACTCAACAAGCTGAAATATAGAGTACAAAGAACCATAACTTTGTGGCTTGATCATGTAAACTGTCTAGTTCCATAACTCAACAAGCTGAAATATAGAGTACAAAGAACCATAACTTTGTGGCTTGATCATGTAAACTGTCTAGTTCCATAACTCAACAAGCTGAAATATAGAGTACAAAGAACCATAACTTTGTGGCTTGATCATGTAAACTGTCCAGTTCCATAACTCAACAAGCTGAAATATAGAGTACAAAGAACCATAACTTTGTGGCTTGATCATGTAAACTGTCTAGTTCCATAACTCAACAAGCTGAAATATAGAGTACAAAGAACCATAACTTTGTGGCTTGATCATGTAAACTGTCTAGTTCCATAACTCAACAAGCTGAAATATAGAGTACAAAGAACCATAACTTTGTGGCTTGATCATGTAAACTGTCCAGTTCCATAACTCAACAAGCTGAAATATAGAGTACAAAGAACCATAACTTTGTGGCTTGATCATGTAAATTGTCCAGTTCCATAACTCAACAAGCTGAAATATAGAGTACCTACAAAGAACCATAACTTTGTGGCTTGATCATGTAAACTGTCTAGTTCCATAACTCAACAAGCTGAAATATAGAGTACAAAGAACCATAACTTTGTGGCTTGATCATGTAAACTGTCCAGTTTCATAACTCAACAAGCTGAAATATAGAGTACAAAAAACCATAACTTTGTGGCTTGATCATGTAAACTGTCCAGTTTTATAACTCAACAAGCTGAAATATAGAGTACAATGAACCATAACTTTGTGGCTTGATCATGTAAACTGTCTAGTTCCATAACTCAACAAGCTGAAATATAGAGTACAAAGAACCATAACTTTGTGGCTTGATCATGTAAACTGTCTAGTTCCATAACTCAACAAGCTGAAATATAGAGTACAAAGAACCATAACTTTGTGGCTTGATCATGTAAACTGTCTAGTTCCATAACTCAACAAGCTGAAATATAGAGTACAAAGAACCATAACTTTGTGGCTTGATCATGTAAACTGTCTAGTTCCATAACTCAACAAGCTGAAATATAGAGTACAAAGAACCATAACTTTGTGGCTTGATCATGTAAACTGTCTAGTTCCATAACTCAACAAGCTGAAAATTTTGATTTAATTCGTAATACACATAATCAAAGCCTCTCAACATATAACTAATTAAAATACACGGTTCACTTTATAAATTAAACATTTATTTATGGAAGAAAATAATGTACCTATTTTCAATTCTACAAATAAATATTTCGAATTGTTTAACTACTGAACGGAACGAAATCAAAACATGTCTTTATCAGAGCGATTATTACTTAATATATTATTTCACTTTCTGGTTTGTTTGCAAAGTATAAAGCAATTCTTGAATGGGCCCTTGCGGTGGTTTTTCCACACAAAATAATTGTCTTATTGTCGTATAATATAAATAAACCAAAATTTAAAAAAATACGATTAACGAATACAAGACATTTCTACTTGTTGAGCTATTGAACTGAATCACTTATTGTGAATTCGGTAGCCTGGAGGTAGAGTCTGGGCCTCGTGCACATGAGGTCCGTAGTTCGATCCCAGGTGTCGACAAACTCCCCTTTCACGACACAAGCTTTTAGCTTACAGTGAAAGGTGTATAAGGTTGTATTTGGGTTTATAACAAAAACCCAGATATATCTTTTTTTTTTAAGAAAAGTCATGGAGAATGTATTGTATTAATAATTGTTCGAATGGATGGAAACACAGTATGTAGATAAAGACAGAATCATTTTTACCTCTCATGTATCGGTATATAGATATCAAAGTACTTAGTAAATGAATGTGTAAATAATGAAAATGTATTACACTGTTATACAATATAATATGATGCCAGAGTCACATGGATAGAAGTCAGATATACCTACCTACCTAGAGATGATCATGATACAGTAAGAAGATAAAGATTTTACAAATTTCATGTCAGTCTTTGTTGTAGATATCTTGTGCATGTAACAATCAAACTCCAACCAGTAGATGTGAAATCAGATAACAATAAAATTATTATTCGAATTCCCGTGGTGTGAAAAAATGACGTTACTTCTACATAGATTACATCGGAACATTCACATCAAATGATGGTCATTTGTGTACCAGTACATGTCAAAACGCCGCACCTGGATAATTACACAGTGAATATTGAGTCTATTTTGAACGCAAGATAATAATTGCAGTAGTAGGGTTTGTGTATCAATTTTTTATTTTTGAGAATATGTATTCTATCCAATATCTTCTATAAACGTAAGAAATATTTAAATCAATATCCTTTACACCAATGCCACTAATAATGTTACTTAAAAATGGAAGCGGGTTATTTAATCGCAATTTTAATTTTTAACTGTAACATATTTAACCATGTCTTATTGTAGATTTTTTTACACAAATCAGTTTTTGTGTACATACGAATATGTTTGAATAAATACATTTAGGTAGTCACTGAAAATTTTATCAAAATATTCGGCATTTCAGAATACTATTCAAGTACATATTATAGTATTATTTTCAATCTTTCACATTAGCATTGGTATATAACAGATCTCTGCTAAAATAATGTCATCCAACATTTCGAAGCATTCGCAAATTTGACAATAACACAGGGCCACAACATAAATTAAGGTTAATAGAATTATTGTATCTAATATATAGAAATATTACATAATGCGTTTGTGGGAATCAAGCGGTAGGCATACCTGTTTAGTTTAGTAACCCTGTAGGTACCACTGTAGATTAGATTGATATTGTATGTTATTATAAAATAAGAAGATATTATGTAGTGCTGAACATTAAATCTTGAATTTGAAATTCCAGTGGAGATAAAATTCGTCTGATATAATTTATGGTCACGACAAGATGACAACAAAATTAATAATAAGATTTTACTTTGGATGACAGGAGTTGGTAGTGAGTTTGAGTTTGGAAGTTTTCTCTTCAGTAACTATCACATTCCTCTAGACAGTAGACTGTAGAGGTAGTTACGTGTACATGACGATTACAAAAATTATATATTGGCTATTAATTATAATATGTATTATTATTAATACCTACGTAGACCTCTCAGACATCAGAGTTTAATATTATGTGTCATTTATGCTCTATGATTATTATACTTACGTACAAATTGAACAATTATCTACACTTCACATTAATTTATTAACAATTATCAACACCTCCCAAATAATATTCGAAAATATAATGGCCTCACGTTGGGACCAGCCCCGCATGTAATACAGAAAACATAAATTTTATTTTTATTATGGGGAGTTTTTACTATCTTTTTATAATTAGTAATGCAGATCAATAAAATCTTTTGCGAATATAATAAATTACCATTTATTATAAAACATGACAGAGATAAATATAGTTTTACCCATGCTATGTGTTAATTACCTACATAATCATCTATGTAAAATATTTTCTAAGCATTTTATTTTTTAAAGAAAATATTTAAGTTCCGTAACAATTTTTATTTATTTATTTTATTCTACACTGGTTACAATATTACAAAATAAAACAGTGTCATATAAATATCAGTTTTACAATTCAATGTACCTACAGAGGGCGAGTTTATCGCTAAGATGCGATGTCTTCCAACTAACCCGGTAAATATGAAATTCCAGCTAACCCGGTAAAAAACTAAAAAAATTAATTTATCGAACTAAAATAAATGCGGTGCACATGGCTGAGCATCCAAGACAATGGCGCAAGGTTGTCCATGACGTGCTATCCGGAGATGACAACTCCCAGAATAGGGCAAATCACTGAAGAAGGGGAGAGAGGGAAATACTCAAAAACTCTAATATTTGATTTTATTTATTCTCTATCTTCAACCGAATTTATAATGCAAACTACAATATATTTATTAATCGCTCTGATTGCAATATAGCTACATAAAAATTATCTTCAACAAACCAGATGTGAGAAATACAAGTTTAATATACCTATCTATATCTTTCATTTATTTAACAATAAAAGTATTTTTTAATTACTTAAATATTCAATGTGTAAGTATGTCTTTCTGGTTATAATTTATGATTCAATCTGACCAGGCGACACCTCCAGGGCTGGACATCCTCTATGATTAACTGTTTGTTCTTAATAATACTAATGTAATAAGAAACACAAATTTAAATTTTATTAGTAACTATTCATCTGAATCAATAAGCACAGAACCTGCGTCATACAAAGTGTTCCGTAGTTTGTAGTCATACCAAGAATTAGATCAATTAATTTAGTTAATAAACAAAGTAATATATAACTGTTAATATGTATGTTTATATACACTATAGATATGTAAAAAATATTTAAAAACAGGTTCACGGAAGGTACTCACTAATCTATATACTAGTTTTATCTATATATTTATATCATTAAATATACAGAGTGGTTGATTAAATTACCAGTTTAATATTATTTGTCAATGATTTATTGAATAAAAAAAACATCTTTGTCACATGTTTTAATATTCAATCATTAAAAAAAACATTTTTTTTTTTTTTTAAAAAAAGATATATCTGGGTTTTGTTTGTTAAAAACCCAAATACAACCTTATACACCTTTCACAGTAAGCTACTAAAAGCTTGTGTCGTGAAAGGGGAGTTTGCCGGCACCTGGTATCGAACCATCGACCCCATGTTCACGAGGCCGAGACTCTACCTCCAGGCTACCGACGAATTCGTTGGTGAATAATCTTTCACCACATTTAGGAGCAAATTGAAAATATTACTGTTCGGGAGAAGTCACGGCGCCCTTAAGATGTTCACGGATCATTAAAAGGCGCCATATATTTATTTATTTGAACCAGATAAGGCTTTTGTCTTCAAATATAAGAAAAATAATTACACAATTCAGTTAATTAGTATATAAATTATCCATATTATTATTATCATCATGAAGAACAAAAAGAAAGAGAAGGTAACTTTCAGTCTATTCAAAACAATGATCTGTTTATTTCATCAATTTATTGTATTGAAATTATTGAACATCTGTCGTAAAAAAGGTTTATAACATTTGTACACTGAACTCCAGAAATCATCACAGTAGGTATGTGTTGAACTCCAGAAACCGTCACAGTAGGTATGTGTTGATGGACTTGATATTTTATTACGTTAGTGTTTTTGCCAAATTTGAACTTAAAATTATACATCAAACTATTTTTGTATTGGCGTTAAGACGTTTCGTTATTTATAGTTCAACTAGAGTTTTTTTAACGCTTTAAAACTAATTGTAAAAGTTATTTCTATGCACGTACTATTTAATGCTATAAAAAGTACCCACTTCTAGCACGTAGAATTCATAAAAGAAACGAATTATTTAGTTTTATGATACGTACATATCTACACAATTTATTTGTTGGTTGTCCCATTTATGAAAACAATACATCAGAATATATCATAAAAATGGTATAAATTGATATGTATTTCTTGAAATGTTGTAAAAAGCTTAGCGAGATATAAATTTTCTAAGCTTGCAATTTTTTTTATTAACTCTTAATGTTTTAATCTACTGGTATAAAAGTACTTATTGTTTGATATTTTCATGATTTGTTTCATATAATTAATTTTGAAATATCTAACCATCATTTATGATTATTATTATTTATCGTGTCGAAACCCAGAAAAAAAAAACAATCAAACTGATCTCCAGTACTGTGCAAAACGCACAGCAGGTGGAGATGCGTCAAAAATATCCTCCATAGTGCAAGTGACAGGGCACTTATAAAAAAATTAATTATATTAATTATGATATTACTATATTGATTTCCATGAACACAGCCTCTGAAACCTTAAACCCATCTCTCTTTCCCCTCCACTAACCTTACCTTTTCAGTAGTTCCCTTACAGTATTTTCTTATTTTTTTTTGATGTTGTGTGTATATGTGTATATAAATGTGTTTTTTTTTTGTAAGATTTTTTTTTTCTTCATTTGCTTTGTTTTTTTATTATTTATTTTATTTGGTTTTTATTTTTAAACCTTTGGGTAACTTGGAAGAGATCACACCCATGAGATACACTCGCCCTCTGTATATTGATTGTATCTAACTTGTTAACTTTTTACTAATCGCCTGATGATGGAGTCGAGAGTCTCCGAATACTAGTACGCGAAGTTAATAAAAGTCATTTGGAAGTTAACTACATATTGTGTTTTTTTCTCAATTTTATCTTGTATACCTTTTATGTAATTATTTGTAATTAGTGTACAGTAAAGAATGAATAAATAAATAAAAAAATAAGTGTACACCTAGTTAGTTATATGCAAGTATTCTGGTTATTATTCATTGTATTGTTGAATGATTATTTTCTATGAATTACATCTGTCTATATTATTATATAAAACATCAAAATAAACACAAATGTATGTAAATGATGTAAAACTCGGAGACATTCAGGTTAAAATTTACACTATTGCAAATAGAGTTTCGCGCTGTCGTTGAAGTTATTTCAAACATGTCTCTGTTGTATATTTTACTAGATCCCCACAACAATGAAATTGTGATTAATTAACTGATGAATAATGAATGTTCTTATAGGTAATAGATAATTGGAAGAGTCTTGGCATGGAGTAGGTACACTTGTAATAGTGTATGAGGTAGTCATGTAAGTACATAGATATATATTTATATGTTAGGTATACACATTGTGATGTGTTCACTGTAACAGCTCTGTAATAACAGGACTCGCTGTATAATGAATGTGATTATGTTACATTATTATAAGAGTACCGGATTCTAGTTGATGCTATTCTGTATTTTCATGTTTTAAATACCACATATCAAATGTCACTATCAATCTTTCCGTCTCGACAGAGAGTAGATCTACATACCTACCTACATATAACCCAATAATACTTACCTACTTGCTCCACTATATATTATGTACATATCATTATACTTACTAACTCATATAAATCCAAATTCATATTGCAACCAAATCATATATCTATCTGAGAACGACAAATGGAATGTGTCTCTCATATATCTTTCTATTTAAATTATTACCTACGGATATATGTTTTATTTTGCCGAACACAGCACCGAAAAGTTGTAGTTTGATCACAATCTCTTCCTTGTAATTTTTATTTGTAATGTGTAAAACATGATACATTTATTTATATAACGCAAGTTTGTCATACCCCGCTGAGTTTACATCTTCCATTTAAATTATTGGAATAGATTATATAAATATGAAAAATCATTGAAAGTTTTTTTAAGTCTGTACAATAATTGAAACATTAAATAGTAAATAAATATTACCATTTTTTTTTTGAAAAATACTGAAGTACCCTATCTTTTTATTATTCAAGCTTTAACATGTCAGGCTGTTTTCTATATATCTATACCATCACGGTATATTTCACTAGTGGGGTAGCCAGTAAACACAAGTCATCCTCCGATAAAAATGAAGTCTTTCAGGATGGGTGGCATGCATGACAGGTTATCTTCCTTTATAAAAAATGCATTCTCGTGAATAATTATTACATCGATGGAGTTTTCGATTCAAAAATCATGAAATGGAGATTGACGTCATTGATATATGCGTATAAATTGCCTAAATTTTTTGCCTATTGTTAGACTGACGAAGTTTATCAATCATCACAATACATAATCATGTAATAAAATTGAACTTATTTATTTTCCACAAAACAGATACGCGTGTTATATAGGTATCTACTAGAACGTATGTTTAAAACTGGAATTGATGGGATTGGTGAACGTGCCCTGGGTTAAGTGAAAAACTTTCACCTATTCCACCTATTGTCTCTATTTTTTTATATATTTTTTTTATTTTATTTTATTTTTATATTATAGCCAGTTTGACAGTTGTAAAACCTAATTGCTGGACAGTGGACAATATCTATATTTCCAATACTAGTTCTTTTCACAATGGGTGGTGGTGGTATTTGAACTTGGGACCTTCGTATAACTTATCAACGCATTTATCAATTAGGCTATGAAGGCCGATTACGTCGCTGTCGCGTATCGTTGCCATAAACTGCTGTAAATATTTTCATAGAATTAAACACTGTCGAGATATAGCAACATAAACTATTAGATATATTTTGAATTGTAAGATAAATAAATAAGAAATCAAGTCAATATAGACGTGAGTTTTGTATAAAAGTATTTTACAATAATTATTATTCCTCCTCACTTTCATAATAATATGCTAGGTGAATGAGTCTATATGATAAGTCTTTATCATAATTTTATTTTCCAGATTATGCGTGTTCCATATAAATACTAAAATGAAGTTCATAAAAAACTTTAATGCTTCAGAGCTGACAGGATGTGCAGGACAATTGATGCAACATTTACATAATAAGATCCTCATCGTACTCGCAGCGAGCGTTTAATGTTACTTAAATAAATCAATTATTAAATAACGATAAAAAACATATAAAAATAACGAATTTAATATTTATAAGTTGTTTCTTGTTACTGATATAAGACATTGATAGTACTTAAGAACATACTCATAATAGGTTTTTCATGCTGGTTTAATGTTCTGCAGTCAGAGAATTAATTTATAATATTATTTCTCTTTTATGGGTAAAGTCTGTGTGAGGATAAATAGTAGGTATATAATATATGATAAAATAGTTTCACAGCGTAACCTCGTACATTACATACATACCTACTTATATGCTTGTATTACTCTTCCTCTTTTCAATTATTTTAGTATCGAAATAGCCAGTGAACCCTTTGCGTCCATAACTATGCCAAGAAATATGGAACATGCAGGTTATTCGTTATTATTTTATTTAGGTACCCCCTCAAATAAACAAAAAAAACAACTTAAAAAACCAAAAGGTACCTATCTACAAAGTATATATTTTTCTTGATGAAAATATGAGTATAAACGATAATTTACTTGAGCAATGTTGACTCTAATATTTTTATTTGATTTAATGAGCTTGTAACATTAACCCACATATTGTGAATAGACAATTTTTATTGAACATTGTTCATTTGTCAAATACATAGATGCTTTAAATCAAATTGCTGCTTTCATGTAGTCCGAAAAATCTCTCAAAAGTAGTAGCTATTATTACTTTTTTCTTCTATTAGTTTAGTTCACGGGGATATATATATTACAGAGTTCAAATTATTTCGCAATAAATCTTGTAATTTGAATATTTAAAATCTTCTCTTGTACATATGTTTGCATGTTCTATCTCTGTGGTGCGGTGTTCCTCAGGGCCCTCCCGCTGGTCTCAAATTACTCCGGCCGATGGATCACATACGACACGGATTTGTATAATATTTACCATAATGTTTATAATAGCTGCAGAGGTCCATTAGTTAATTTAACATTAATGATCTCTACAAGATACTACCTACAGAATAAAACACACAGCAAGTACCTATCATTCTTAAAACACTTATTGAAATGTTAACGGTAGGCATTAGAAGGTCCATAATATTTACTCACACATGTAGTTATAGCTTTATTGTACATATACCTATACTATATTATCAGTTATATCATTTGTCATAGTAATCAGATCGCATTATGAATGTTATTCTTTATTTGGGAATATTTTACCACGCTCATATTTCACGACCTGTTCATATACGATCTGATAAATACATAAGTTTGGAAGCATTAGAGAAATGTATTATTATTATATGCCTAAGTTTTTTAATAAAATATAATATTACTTGTAGAATATATAGTGTACCTGTACATGTATATATTATTATAATCAAGATGAATATTTTAAGCCGTGGAGCATCTAGGGAAGAATTTTTCCCCCCGACTCTTTTCAGTAAAAGGCAGGTGTTCGAAAAATAAAGCATTTTACATCTTAATTTCAGGGATGAGGTTTGTCTCCCATCCTCAATGTCTTAATTTTTAATCAATTAAAAACTTAAAACATTTTTAATATACACTTTTTATAAAAATTAATATTTTGTTGGCACACAGAGGACAGCTTGTATTTAACAAACAAGGCTTGTTGGCTTCATCTGTTGGCTATCCCGTTTGTGGGATATGCCGTAATGGTATAGAAATAGTTGTAATCAATATTTTGACTCTTCACATTATAAGGTTCATTACACATTATGTTTCGTATTATGTTTTGTGGGGACTACATTAATGACTAGAATAAATATAATTATCTATGTCAGAGAGCAGAAGTAATGTACATTTTATTTTATTCTGTATGAAAAACAAAAGAAGACAACAACTACAACTGATATAGAATACTTTTTTTCAGATTCCTCTTTTATACTTACTTTACTTTTTGTATGGCTTCGGCTTGTATTAATAATCATTCCAAATCAAATGCTTGGTTCTCCTCCAGAAAGCCATTGCACCACCCCTGGGATTAATCTATGGATATCCATTCAGTCTCCCTCTTTTATAATTTTCATTCAGAAGAAATATTCAGAAATAAATTAAAGTAATTGCATTATTTCATTTCAAATTCTTTTCACGGATTTTTGCTGGTATTTATGTAGGTAATTTTATTTTTTATCGACTTTAATAATAGGTGCAGTGCTTTGGTAATACAAGAAAAATGGAAAACGTATTATCTTACTATGTTATATAGGAGTAGGTACCTATGTGAATAGAGTTGAAATTCTATGGTTACATTTCTTATACGGAACCTTCAAACATAATATAATAATATGTATAAAAGCTGTTCCTACATATTATGAACAGTAAAACGTATTTATAAACAACACACATGATTGATGGGTGGAGAATCACAACAGTTTATCTCCCACTGCATTTCTTGTAAGTAACAAGCAAAGTGTCACCGTATATAGCCACGACATAACATCAAAAAATAAAACAAATCGAGATAAAAACATGTCGAGTATCCTGGAAAACAAAATGGATTAAAAACAATATTATTATTGAGGTGGTCGCGGAATTACCTACGCAGTAAAGTAAGTTGGTACTATGGGAAGACACAAATCAATAATAAAAAATAATAAATCAGATTTATTATCAGAGATGTCATTTGATGTATGACTTGTCGTGAAGGTACAATCTCACCGATATCATCGATTATCTGAGTGGACACATGGGGCGACTGGGCGGCTGTGCGGGCCCTCTCTGAAACACAACATCGCGCCGCCGTCACGTAACACGAATGCGAGATGGATTCGTCATTATATTTATGCAAACCTAAGGATGTATAAGAATATTTAAATACAATCAATAAAATATGTAAAAGATTTCATGAGCATGTCAAATAATACAAAATATTACAAAGGTGCCCAATACATCGAGGTGTTGATAATAATGTCCCTCAGTTAATAAGTTGAATAGTTAACATGACAATTTGCTCAAGGTGCACAATTATTATTAAAGAAAGATGAAATAAAAAGTAGAAAGTTTTAGGTATGATAAATTTACTAATATTTGGCAATTAATCGTATGGTATCGTGGAAATTGCTACCATTTATCACGAGTCTATGTTCTAGTCATAGGTATTATCTATACATAATAATATTATTGTTCTATAGTGAAAATACCAGATGTTCTTCAACTTTGTGTGCACAATGGAATCATATTGTGATACATTTTGCCATTGATATTTTGGTATGCGTAGTTTAAAGATGAAATCGGCGACTATTTTTTATGCATCCTGTGACACATAACGAATTATTGTTTTCTTACACTTTATGTATGATAATATATGAATTGTATTATTGTATAAATATCAGTCAATAAGTCAAAATATTTTATTCCAATCCTACAACCAAAATACGTAATCATTACTTAAATATATGGTAAATAGTAGAGTAAAAAAGTTCACAGTGTCATAATTCATATTATAAATAATAATTAAAAATACTATAACTTTATAGTTTTATGCATCCGCTAGTATTTTCAACACAACTCAATCACTCTTCAACGCTCCCCTTGGGAGCAGAGGGCTGAAACAAGCTTTCTAAATTCAGAGCATCTTTGCGCCACTTTAGGAACATTTTCTTACGACATTAATAAAAAAAATATAAAGAGAAGAAGATAAGAACGTAAAATTCTTTTGAATTAATAGACAATAGTTAAGTTATTTTATTAAGTGGCGTTTTTTTTAAATATTTATAATGAATATTGAGCAGGTGTCAAATTTCTAAATATTGATGATCACTGGTCATGATAATTATCAGTACCAAATCCGGTATATTTGTTGTAGGTATTGGGCATTGTTAGATATAAGATATGATCATCGATAGAAAAATACTTGTAAAAGTAGAATAGAATACCGAATAGAAATACTATATATTAATATTATTTATCAAGCACTGGTTGTAGTAGGAATCAGGCAATTGGTAAGCACATTGCAGACCACCCAATAAGCTTCGGCCTCTGAAGTTTGTAATCGAATTACCTTCTCTTAAATTACTCATTACAACTTGATGGATGGATTTATTTACATTTTATTATCAAATTGTTGCAGAGCTAAGGATTAGTTCCATTATTATATAAGTACAATGCAATATTATTTCAGCACAAATGTGAATTCTCGGAATCACTTACTTAACATATTTGAAAATAACAATCTCAGTTGCTTGCAAACCTATAAAATAGTTTAATATGTTAATGCAATGTTCTTCTAATGCAATAATATGTAATTGTTTAAAGATTTTATATAATACACACGATATTATTTGCGCTATTAATATTCTGAATGACTAGCAAGCTTCAAGCAAGTTTGTAAAAAAGAGGTGTTGATACTTGAACCTCAAATATTTCGTTTGAGAATTTGGAGAAATACTCTATTCTTCTTTTTTAATACTTAATTAAATCAATAATTATAATAATAAACATGAAAAGCTGAGACAACATGGCTACAATTAAGTTGCAGCAGCCTCACTAGATCGAAAGTCAACATCCCTTACATTAACTAATTTATTAATTCAATAAAATATTACTATTACAATATCCACAACAAGGTAGCCAGTACAACAGCTGCATGCAATAAGTATACAAGCTGTTCTCTCCGTGTCAACAAAATATTGAATGAGTGACAAACCTCATCGCTGAATTTAAGATGTAAATGTCTTTATTTTTTCGTACACCTGCCTTTTACAGGACATTCGAAAACTCACAGATTAGAGTGGGATACTCATTCGTTGTCGGGTGCTCCACGGATCAAAAAAATACAACAAGTATTTCATTGTTTTTATTCGCCTACATTTTACTAGAGCAAGTATTTTATTTATTTCAAATATATTTTATTATTTAAAGTTGTCGGATTGATCTCTAGACTTCTTGCGGATGTGCCAATCAAATTGGTATCAGTGTCATATCTCAGAATTAGAGACACTTTCAGTATACCTACTAACCATTCTATTATGTATAAATATCTGTATAAATATAATTGGTGCTATTTGACTAGTCAGCTGTGAAAATTCATTAAGACATCAGTTCTGCCTCTAGACTCTAGACAGTGGAGTTTGACTGTGACTTTTATCGATGTTTACGTATAGATATTATATCTATTTGAGTGCGAATATGTATACAATTAATATGGCATTCCATTCTCTTTACTTACCCCACTTGATATTCAACGATAAGTTTTGCCACCCACCCTGAATATATTGGCTCATATTTAGTACACGTATCAGTTAGTCTACTGGCCACCCCACTTATGGGAGACAGCGTGATAATAATAGACAGAGAGAGTATTCTTGAAAATAAATAGCAATCTACTATAAATCAATGGTGGACAACCCCCGTGGCCCGATGGGAGTCTACTTTCGGCCCGCAAAGATTTGCACACTGTTTTTATTAAGATATTTAGTGAAAATATTCTTAAAGAAAACTGAGGAGTTGGTAGGAAATCTCATTTCAAAATAAAAGGTTGGCCACCCATGCTATGTATATTATGTGAATTCATTATAGGTAGGTACGTACCTACATTATCAGTGTGAATATTTCAAATTGGCATTAGGTAGGTATCAATAAGGAAAAACAATAATTCAAATTAGGCTTATGGGTATAAAAGATAGAAAGTGTTATGGAGGACAGTTATTGCTTTTGAATGTATTTTGTGGAAGGAGTAAAATAAAACGGAAACCGTCTGTTAAAGTTAAGACGTATTAGAATTAGTATTTTAATTACAATATATTGATAATGCCACTCCTGTATTGATCTCAATTAAGATAAGATGTTATCTTTTATACATTGATCGTGTAAAGTCTTTAACAAGATGGAGCATCTTCTTTCAAGGTGTAGGTGTTTAATACGGCCGATCAACTAGAGTTTTCATATAAATTTTAACTCGTATATTTTTATAAGAAACCTGCTATAGCGAAAGTTCAACAATTTCATGTATTTGAATTCATTGAAATGTGTCGCTGAAAGTGTGTCAATTTTTTTTCATAGAAATTGACTAGTTTGACTCCTAAATATTGTTTTACCTTCATGACACAGACATTTTGACATTCTGATAAAAACTTTAGTAAACATACATGTATTTAAGAAAGTCAGTTCGAAACCTAAATGCTTACCATTTATCGAATGTTTTCTGTAAAGATGTAGGTACCTGTTTATTTTTTTTATTAACTTCTGTACTTAGGTACAAATTATTTTTTATGAATTAACTAATGTTGTGCTAATGCGTATTTTATTGTTAGTGTGTATGTACTTTGGATGATTTATTCTGCGCCGTTTAATAGAACATCCATCTCAAGGGCGCTGGTGTATATAAATTACCATTAACACTTCTTCTTCTCCTTAGGCAATTATTAGTCCCACATGGTGGTAGGGTCTGCCTTTCTTGTTTTGTTACGCCACTTGGTTCTGTCGAACGCATCCTCATGGGAAACATCACAGCTCCTCATGTCTTGTCTCACTACTTCACGCCATCTGCGCTTTGGCCTTCCTCTTGGTCTCTTGCCGGTAACCTAAATACATTGAGCTTTATTACCTACATACTCAGGTGGTCTCCTGGCCACATGGCCATACCATCGCAATCTGCTTTCTTGTATTTTATCCAAGCTATCCCGCACACCCAGACTCAAACGGATGTATGAATTTCGGATCTTATCAAGCCTTGTGACCCCGCACATCCATCTTAACATTTTCATTTCGACAGTCTGTACAGCACGCACATGTCTTAAAGAGGTGTTCCATGTCTCTGATCCATACGCCAGAACTGGGCGAATAATGCTTTTATACACCAGACCTTTGAGTTTGACTGGCATCCTCTTATCGCAAGTCACCCCGGTAACTTCTCTCCATTTCATCCAAGCTGTAGATATTCGATGCTGAATTTTAGTGTCAAAGCCTCCAGAGAAGTGCATCACAGTACCTAAGTACTTATATTCCTGACACTTCTATAAGTGAATGTATAAGGATGTCATTTGAAGAAATATAATGTGGGGAGCTGCATATTATCGATTCTTTATTGAAATGATAATAATAATGTTTATCTACATACATCACCTTGTACTTATTTTAAAGTATCAAACAGGCAATATGTACATATTTTGTGTCCACTATATAATTTGTATGATAACATAAAATGAATTTAATATTGCATTATATGTTTCACGTAGTGTAATGTATTGTACATAAGATGCAATATGTAACATACTTGTTTCTGTAAGCAGCAGGGTATTAGAAATGATTTAATAATGTTCTCATTTTGCTTACTCCCTTATATTTCCATACTCCAATAACGGATAATTAACATAATAACTTGCACCTTATCTTAACTCTATACAAGTTATTATCTTCATATAATTTACTAATAAACATTATACATACGTAGTAAATATTACGTTCTTTGACATTCCGTGATTCAATTTTATTTCCGTCACGAAATTGTTGCTAAAAAAATTAAATTTAAATGAGATCCTATAAAATGCATTGATTCCCTATAAATATTAACTCAATTAAACAATTTACTAAAAGATTCATCAAATTACACATAGATTATTATTAAATTCGCAATTTAAAAATCTATGTGAGTTTGAATCAGTATCGGCTTGTAATAGAATATGTAGATATGAACGAATAGCTGTAAAAGGAGTTTAATAGATAATCGAATTGTTTTTCAATAAATTCTTAGCTTTTTGTAAAACTAATATTGGAAATCACATATTTACAGTTTCATGCATTCGAATGATTAATGAAATGAGATTGTGGAGATTTTTCAATAATATCTTCATTTTGGACTTATTATTATTATTATTATTTTTATTTTTATCACTGTTTTCAATTTATCTTGTTTTACTTTATTGGGTTAGTTGGAAGATATCGCGTCCCTGCGAAAAACTCGCCCATTTTGCAAAATATTTGTATATACCATGTTGTAATCTCATTATTTTTGTTTAAATATTTTGTACAATAAAGTTTATTATTATTATTCTACCATCTGCGTCGGCATTGCTTCGCGTTTGTTTTTTCAGGATAGGATGAAAGGATGAACGCAATTCATATATTATTATGAGAGGCTCAGAGGCAGAGGTGCCTTTCCAAAAGCCGCAAAAATGCGGTCATGCATATATTTCTTGATTAATAGACTGTTATTAAATTATTCCAAAGATGCATTCTGTAAAAAGTGATTATAGAGGTCTAATTGTTCATTCATTTAAGGTATTTCACTCAGTACGAATGATTTGTGAGAATGATATTATGAACCTTAGGAATAAGTTAAAAACAGTGTTTAATCAAGATATATATGCCTAGCTACAAACTTTTGTGATTGTTGGATAGGCACCTCTGCCTCTGAGCACCTCATATACGAATTCCTTGCCTCTTTTGTAATCATATAATATTTAATACTTGTGGTACGTTCACCAATCCCAGCGTTTCCAGTTCGAAATATATTTTTTTTATGGCGGCTCATCCCGTTTGATGTTATGGCCATATTTATAATGATTTTTAATAATATATTTTACGACCACGGGTATCTTTTACTTATCATCTGTTTTGATGTTATGTTTTTTTTTACAACTTTTCTATGATTATTGCCTAGGAAGTTCAGCTGAAAAGTCGGAATTACACCACTTCGGGGAAAATTTATCGTACGTAGAGAATACGAATATTCGCTTCAGGGAAAAATTATTTTTAATTATTTTATTTTAGTTTTAATATTATTATTCCACCAGTATTACCCTTATTTAGTTATAAAATACTGAAAATATGATAAATATATGGTAGACACACATAGGTACGACAGTGAAACTGGAAGTCATAATTTCCAATAATATGATCTGAATTCATCACTAATAAGCAGACAGGTATAACAACCAACGCTGTAACCGAGTCTCATTGCTAGGAGGATGAGTTGTAGTATTATAATTATTTTAGTATGATCATGCATGGAACATTTAGAGGTAGAGACAGTAGGTAGTCATGCATAAAGGTGAGTAGGCACTAGGCACATGTAGGTACTTACTCCGGTAAGTAGTAGGGCCCCGGGCCAAGAGAGAATCTCAAAGCGAAAGGCGGCAAAACATTTATAACTCTCCATAATTAATATTATCTTCTATCATCATAGTGTGCCTGCTGTAAGCTCGACTCAGCATTAGTGGCTAGGTAACATCACACATCTTATTATACGTACAATCTCATACGTATATCCACTTTATCATTCATAGTCAGACTTAGATTCATCAAGATTTTTAACTAAAATTATACCTTCAAAGAGTAATGTTATAATTAATCTGAATAAGTTGTTACTTTAATCGTTCGAATGATATGTAGATGATATCAATAATAATAAATCTCCTAGATCGAAGCATAATTATTAATAATATCTGGATTTTTATAGTGCCGTTTTGAATATGGTATACCAATATCATCAGATTACAAGTGTACCTACTCAATGTTCCATATTGATTTAGAAATCATTACAACTGTAATGTGATGGTCTATGATTATAAAAATAATAGAACAATGATTACTGAAGCACTAATAAATTACATATAATGATAAACTTGTTTCTCTGTAACTATTGGGCTTAGAGATATGAAATCATTTACAAGAATGTTGATAGGCAATATAACTATCTTTTACTGTTCAAGTTTGTTTCATAAAAATTACATATTCAATGTCTTTCAATATTTTATAAAAACATCGTTTAAATCATAACGTATATTTTTTATTCAGTTTAACAAGTTTGAAATGAAAGTTTTTAGTAAATTTCACAATTATTATACATGTCGATACACTTTCTTTCTTAGAACATTAGAATAATAATATTGTAACTTAATTTTAATAAGTATATATATTCAGAATATAGTTTGTTTGAGAGCTATGTCAGCCATTGCTCTGTCACAGTGACATAAAAGTCAGTCTTTTTAAACTCATCAATATTATTTTGTTGCCATATTGAGCTATACTCGTTTTAATAAATGCGTGGGTGGCAACAGCAAACACCAAATACTTTAAGTCTATCGATTGAGTTGACGTTTATTTTGTAGAACTCCAAATTACTTTGAGTTTTAATTTCGTGAGTAGTTATTAATAAGTTTTGATTGACATATTACACTAATACTTATAATTTTGGTGACCATGTTCTATATTATGCAATTATTATAGAATATTTATACAATGTAGGCGAAAGACATGCGCCTCAATTAGATGCAACTTTTATATAAACACCTAATTAGTAATCGGCAAAATAGTTAAAATATGAAATAAAGATGAAAAACACACAAACATAAAATAACACATAACATCTATCTCTATTATAACTAATTGGTTTAATCTTGCGCAAATTTCATTGTTACTGCCTATTATTTGATATTTGTTATCAAAAATCGAGATGATTTCACTGATGAATCGCTAAATATTTTGTTCCGTTATAGCTTTCATCAAGAACCGTCGGACGATAAAAAAAAATTATCTTTTTTATTCATGTGCAATATATATCTAATATGTTAGGTTACCAGTTGATAATATCACCTGTATTGAATCGTGAATGAGTTGAAATTTGTTTCATATCAGATCATCTGTGTAATCACACGAATATAGTAAACAAAATAAGTACCGACTTATCTACAATAAGTTGAAACAATACGTGGTATTGACATTGCATTCTACTACCGTAGAGGGTCCAATAATACGTATATGATATTATATATATAGGTATGTAAAGTTGCCTGCTTCGTATAATGTGTAAAGTATCTTAGTTGTACGGAATATTACATATTGTACATAGTTGTACCTCCCCACAATGCATTACACATTACATTTGTTCACGATCATCTGATAAGGATCTCTGTATATATTTGTTGGGTAACGTTGAGAAGTTATAAGTATTATTGTATTCGGTATCGGGAACATTTAATTGTGTTTCTCGATACTGATTGTGTCATTAAGCATTTGTAGATCTGATGATTGTGAAATTTAGTGCGACCCTCCTCAATACAACGGACAGAGGAATCTGTACAATTGTTTTACTTGCTTACTTCTATACATATTAACTACATATACATACAATAAACAAATTAAATGTAAGAATGTTTTCATCAATCTACATTGTATATTATATTATCATTATCATGCTCACCAAATTTGAAAATTCATTACTCATTTCAAAATTACAATATTTAATTATTAAAAAATGGGCTTGTATAGCGTTATCAAACATAATAGCTATAGACACGTGTTTTTTTATGAAACAGAATTAAATTAATTGTTGGACGAAGCTTGCGAAATTCTGCCTCATTAAATTTTTAATTATCGATAAAACATTTAAGATAGACATCACTAAAGCTTTTAAATATATCTTTTTACAAAATGAAGGCACACGATTAATATTTTTTTAATGACATTCATATAAAAAGTTGAATTAATTTGATATTGACATTAAACACACACAGATTCAATCTCTAACCCATTCACTAACTCATTTTACTGACTCACCCTCTGACTTAAACATACATTAACTCACCCACTAACTAATTGTTTATTTTATTTTTGTTTGTTTATTTTTATTTTCATCTGACAAGATAAGTCAATTGCTTTCCTGACAAAACACAACCTTGCGGCTAGTGTGGTAGACGAATCCTTGTGCATATTTTAATAACATTCGTGTATATACATATGTATTATTTATATTAAATTCTGAACACGTATAATACAATAAAGAAAGATATATTATTATTATTATTGATTTATAGGTTTAATGTTAAATTATAGGCCCAATGATAGTTGGCCAAAAAGAGCACTGTTCTTCCGTCCGCAGGGGTTCCGTAGGCCCGGGCGTCCCTCTTTCACAATACACCGTTCCTATGACAACGATATCAAAGCGCAAGGAATGTCGTGGGAAGAGGTGACGCAATTGGCACAGAGACGCTCTGAATGGAGGAGGCTGGTTTCTGCCCTGTGCTCCCGAGAGGAGCGTTGAGGGCGATGATGATGATGATAGGTTTAATTAAACATATGAAGTACAAGTCAAAATATGTGATCACACTGCCTTGTTATTTTGTAAGTTTAAAAAATCTGTCTTCTTTATTGTATTATAGACAAACTCCTATAGTATTTGTTTCGCTTAGAATAAAGTATGAGTATTGATCATTTGAAAAATTATTAATAATTTTTTTGTATTATTTTGCTAATTTTTCTCACGTGTCTACTCGAATAGATAGGTAATAAAATTTTACTTAAAATGCTTTTATTTATTATTTTGTATTTTGAAAATAATGTAGAAAACCTATATTGATGTTTTTTCTCTCTCTCTCTCTCTCTCGAAGAACAGTTTGTGATTATCCTAATATACACTGTATTTGCGCCACGATGGCATAAGTAGACACGTAAATTATTAAATAGCGTTGAAATATACATCCGTCAACTTGGACAGGTTGTGTATAACTTTCTTCACATAATAAAATATCATTCTCTTTATTTCGTCATGTCATCATTCCTGTCAATATAAAATATTGATACTTAAATTGGACTTCACTAAAAATGTTTCTCCGTTCATCTCTATATGTAATCTCAGTTCATCCATCATATTAGCTTCAATATATTACTCATTGTCTTTACTATACGAAACCAGTCTATAGACAAAGATTAGTATGAACATATTATATCTCATATACATATCTACTCAGTAGATACTTTTCTACATCAATAATTATTAGATATGATGTTGTAATGATCCGGTATAATAATATTCAGTAAATAATATTTGGAACATTTATATATACATACATCCAGTTCGTGGAATCCAGCAGAGCCGACAAGAGGTCGGGCTGACGTAAAACACACAAGTCTTAAATTAAGGCATATAAATATATTTATAAATTTTTCGCGACGAGATATAAATATATGTATTGATGGATTTTGCGGTTACGTCACGTGTTAGATTTTGGTGGTAAGGTTTCGACAGCCCGTGTGCAGAAATCCACACATATATGTATACATAGGTATTAGGGTGTCCCTTATTTGGTCGAAAAATTTTTTTTTTCAGTTATTGAAACGCATACCCCCTAATTGTGTTTATTAGCCTACTACTTACCCAAATACAGAATTTAAGCTTTCTAAGTTGATTGGAACCCGTGCCGACAGAGCCTCAAAGTTTCAGAAAATAGCAGCTTAAAGCGTCTTTTAAATTTAGCTGAAGATCATCACTTCATACCACTATGTTAGCTAAATATTGATGAAAACACAAATTTATATGGAGCATTACTTGTAATTATCAAGATAAGTTACCAAATTGATATAAATTAATTTGAACATATCTTCTAAAAAGTCTCTTTTTTACAATTTGGATACATTTTTCTATGTTCATGCACACAACGTAATAAGAACTGTTTCTTTTAATCATCTGCGGTTATCAAACCATGAAAGCCTTGGATTAGTTTAACAGCTCTTTCAGCTGTGTCATTCACTGCTTTTAAGCTAGACATCTTTTTTTAAGCTTCCACAAATGCCACGTTTTCATTATACGAAGATACACCTTCTTGAAGGAAACTGCTGTCAAGTATTAGTTGCGAAAATTAATTTTTGGTCCTGACGGATACAAAATAACTCCAAAATTTTCCTATAAAAACATTAAGGCTTCTTGTAGAATACATAAAAAGAACATGTTATAACATATTTAGTAGGTATTCAATTGAGCACTACTTCCTAATATATAGAGAGCCAGACATCGGTTCCTTGGATTTTTCATATCTCTTACCGAAATCACCAAATTTTTCTTTTTTTGTAAATTTTCTACAGTGATCCCCTTGGTCTGTTCATCAATTACATCTTAAAAATTAAAAGGACGGCTATTTCTTTTCACAAATATCACAAAATGTTGACTGAACTTGTTTTAAGTCGCTTTGGAAATCAGGTTGCCAATTCTTTCGTAACCATTTAATGTTTTTAAAAAACACAAGTCTTGATTCGGCGCTTTCATCACCAAACAGCATTCAAGCAAGGACTTTACATGAACTACCACAATAAAATAATATTTAGGCTGACTCAAAGTCTGACGTCTTTCAAGCGAGCCGTTAAGGACAAAATGATTTCCACAAACACAAACACAGCCTCTGAAACCTGAAAACCATCACTCCTACCCCCCCCCCTTTTCCCCCTTTTCCTTTCCCTTTATGCATGTATGTTTGTTTTTTTTTGCAGTCTCTCCCTTTTTTATATATATGTGTGTATGTTTTTTATTTTCATCGTATGTTTGTTTATTTTTTAAGTTAATACTTTTGGGTTAGTTGGAAGAGATCGCGCCTTTGCGATAAACTCGCCCTCTGTATATTGATTGTATTTAATTTGAATGTATACCTTTTATGTAATTGTTTTTTATCAATGTACAGTAAAGAATGAATAAATAAATAAATAAATAAAAAAAAAAAACAAATATATCGAGTAAAGTTTCTTTATACTTAGCGCCCATTTTAAACTGAGTCTGCAATAAACATATTTTTGAAGGGTAAATAGCTCATGCCATCCATCGTGCTTGATGCATTGCGCCAGAAGATCTGATTTTCAATGTATGTGGATGCCAGAGGCTCTCTCAGGCATATCAAAAATGTGTTAAGCAGCAGGTGCCAACAAGCTCTCTGAAACCATAAGCTTTAATCTCTTTTTCTCTTCTGCTAGTTTTTTCAGCCTTGCTCTTTGTCAATTTCAGCCATTTTTTTGTCAACGTCCGCTAAGCATCCTGTACGTCTTGGTTCTCTTTGCTTTTACAATAATTTATTATCTTCTTTCATTTTTAAGGCTTTTGAGAGCATCGGCGCATACTATATCGCATAAACTATCCAATTCACGTCGAAAGTTCTCCTCACGGTGCCTATGAAAATCCTGAATCTTCTTGCTATTTTTTGGCAGCTCTTTCCAGACCTGATAAAGATCTCCTGATCTCTTAATACGATTAATAACAGGTCTATTAGGTATTCTAGCCTTTTTACAGAATATAATGCACACGCGAATGACTAGATTTTCGCTTTCACTAACATTCAATTTAAAATCGCGTATGTCGAAAGACAGAACTGCGAGAACTTGACGATTGGACGGTAATTTTGCACCTGTCGTCTATTTATTTACTTCACTAACCAAGAAAATACTTTTTATATTGCTTCTTAATTCCACTGACATCTTTGAAATATAAAAAAAAATCCGCGACAATTACCAGAAAAACCGAGACTGAGTGGCAATAACAGCGAGCACTCACCGCCCCTGTAAAGTAACTTGTATGAAGATGATTCCGTGCAAGTCGGCACGGGTTGCACTGTTCCGATTAAGATAAAAATTGGTTTTTGAGTGTTTTAGGACCAAATGAATAAAATAAAAGCATATGCGTTGTAAAATTAAAACTTTGAAAAATAAGGGACACCCTAATAGGTATATATAAGTCAATTTTCATAGATGAATTATCAAAATGTGTTGACTATGTAGTCTAATATAATTTTTTCATATTTAGTCTTATTAACCTAATTTTTCTGGTCATGATGTTACAAAATACTATGTTAATATTGTTATACTATGTTAAACAAATACTATGTTAATATTGTGTGGATTATTTTCAAATCGATCGGTAACTATCTTTATTTATTTATATTTTCTCTTACAAACATACTTACACTGAGAAAAATACTAACGAAATTTCACAACGAATCATTGGTACGTACTATCAGATTAAGACCAGAGAACGTACAAACGATTCATTAGTACGAATCTATAATATTAACTCTTCGCAAACAAGTTGTTGGTAAATTTACCAATGATTTGTTTGCGAAGAGTTAATATTATAGATTTATACCAATGAATCGTTTGTACGATCTCTGGTCCTAATCTGATAGTACCGTACCAATGATTCGTTTTGAGTATTTTTCTCAGTGTACAGTTATAACATAAATAACAATAGGTACACAGCCAAATCAATTACAACTAGAAAACCAGCAAAGAAAACTATAATATAAATCATCATAAAAAATGTAAAATAACATAACATAACATGTATAGACAATTCACACAGACCGAGCTAGTCCCAAACTAAGATATGAATCTTGTATTATGGGTACTAACATACGATACATATATATATACAATGCACTTAAAACATATACATGTAACACACAAACACAGAAGAATTTGAAAAGGCTCATTCTTTATTTTGGCTTAACCGGGAATCGAACCCGGGACCTCGTGACTCAAAGGTAAGTGCGTTAGCCTCCGCGCCACACCGGTCGTGTAAAAACTAATGGCATCTTTCTGTTTTTGTAAGGTGAATACGAGTTACTTTATGATGACAAAATGAAATTAAATTAAAATCAACGGGTTATTACACATAAAGTGTCAAAAGTATAAGTAAAATAGGTTTTCTGACGTTTAAAAAGTGAAAAAGCTAATAAATCATATTTTACTCACTAAATAGATTCATCATATCATTATTATGTATTTAAAAAAAACTACTAGAATTTGATGTTTGAATAAGATTTTCTGCATATAGAATGTAATGGTTCTAATCCATTATTTTCAGAAATCACGTAATATACGTATATAATATGTATATTTATAATATTTTATTCTATTCTTTGGATGTATACACATAATTGTTTTCATTTAATGAAAAAACCAAATTCCTTAGTTTTATGTTTTCTTCAGTTGTATGTACCTAACAAGTAATGCTGTGAACCTAATTATTTTTGTTAATTTAGGATTGAAATGTCAATTTTTGACATAGCTATATTTTTAATAATAAATGTCTTTACACCTGTAAACATGTATTAGAAATAAATGCAAGTGATCGGCACACCTGAGTTGTGACAGAGTAAAACTTCTCACATTGTATAAGCGCATATCATAATTCAAATACAAGATTAATTATATACATGTAAGCATCTGTCAGGTATATTGACCTCATTCATCTGCTCACTGGATTTGTATAGCAACAA
Organism: Athripsodes cinereus; assembly: GCA_947579605.1. Classification (NCBI taxonomy): domain Eukaryota; kingdom Metazoa; phylum Arthropoda; class Insecta; order Trichoptera; family Leptoceridae; genus Athripsodes; species Athripsodes cinereus. The sequence continues at coordinate 23,059,990 of OX388307.1, read as the reverse complement.
TAATTGGTAGTTCCTTGCTAATCAAATAAGTAGCAATTAAGAAAAAATCAAAACACATTATTACAATAGAGAGTGATGGAAAATAAGTTGATAGATGTATAAGCAGTAAACTTTTACATTTTATGTATCATGCCCTTGTCTATAGGTTGCTGCAAGTGATGTATATCTTGAGATTGAAACATACCTATCGTAAAACGTATCACATATTATATTATAATTCTATTTACCTACACTTGGCAGTATTCAGCATCCGGTACCCATACTAGGTATCTCAGAACAATACCCACACGTAAAACTGTCATTGTGGTTTATTACAGACAATCTCGAGGTCTTCAGCTTATCTTCTGGTAGCTTAATTGGACAAAGCGCACCTCGCGAAAAGGATAGGATGCCGGTTCAAGTCCTCTCCAGAGCACTATCTAATAAAGTGACGCTGTCTTTTTTGATCCTTATTTAATAGTGTCATGTGTTCAATTTAAATAAATGACTCATTCATTGGTTAATTATAAAAATTACATTATATACACACATAATATGTGTAGGAATTTGGAATTGGTTAATGAACCATGGGTAAAGTATACTTAAACCAGCTTAAGCCGATTCGAAATGCTAACAGAGCCCTTTACACTCTGCTTAGCAATGATATTATGTTTTTGATCTCTGATTCTGTATTTTTTTTTTGTATATATATCTAATTTATTGTATGATCCTGTCTTCTGTAAATTGACGAGTCCAAGTACCAAAAATTTTGGTCTAAGGACGATAAACAACAATAAACAATAAAATAAACAATTCACCGGCATCGGAACACCTTTCTTGGCTCCTACTAAAGGGAGCTATATGAGGCGTCTGTTAAGTAATATTTTATTTTATTTTATTTTACTTTATAGAGACACTCACAGAAAACTGACAACACAATACATAAATTACAAACATACAATAAGATCTGGCCAGTTCCCCAATTATTCCCCAATTATTATTCTTAATATCTTCACTCACCTAGGTGTATAAAATCCAGTTAAGTGCAATAACTACTCTTATATTTCCAGTATTTTTAAATGAAAAAAATTATAATATTTGTGGAATCAATCTGTATAACATTGTTAAAATCTGTGCTTAAATCTTTAATTAACTCAACAACAAGCAAATGAATTATTAAATCTCAATTGTTTCTTTTTTATTTAACAGAAATAGCCAACTCATTATATTTTCAAACAAGTTTTCTGTGAAATCAAGAATAGTTCTTATTGTGTTGAAGATTACCAAATTATAATGGTTTCGCATCAGAAGTTAGCATGCTTTGCACCTGTTACATCAAACTTGATTACTCGGTTCTCATTGCATGACATTGAATTGACAGGTTTAATATATCAAATGAACTGTCATCAGCTAATATAGTTTAAAGAAAACAAGTTTTTCAGCTTCTTCCAAATCCGCTACCTTTAAATTATTATGGGGTGGCAACTATATCAAAATAAAGAATGTCCTATGATTATCAATGAAATGGAATGCTTTTAGGGTATTACTTATTTATTGAGAATACATACCTTCATTTCACGCCCAATCGAATCCCACACAAATACATACATTTTTGTTGTCATGACACGAATGCATTATAAACTACAGAAGAGGTTATTAAATGCAATCATCTCTAAATCTTCAAATATATAAATAAATGTTTAAATAATAGTACCTAAGTATGTAAAATCTCTGAATAAATGTTACTACATCGGACTTGTACTCGTACGTAAACCACGTGCAAAAGCTGAATCATGAAAATAGAAGTGTATATCCGTATTTTTTCAAGATATCTTGATTTCAAATTTGCTGATGACGTATTCTCTTTAAGAAAAATACAGATTATCTTGTACAGCGTGAGTTATGTATTGGAGATATAATTAGGTAATTACAAATCCAGATTATATAAAACTTATCAGAGGTATTGCATGCTTCCCATATTTATTTATTTATTTATTTATTTACGGCTAATTAGCCTTTTACACAATATTTTATATATCTATATATATTTTGGTCTTGCAACTTCCTATTATTATTTTTTCCCAGTAATTTGCTGCACATAATATTCCATTTTTTTTTAAAAAAAAAAGATATATCTGGGTTTGTTATAAACCCAAATACAACTTTATACACCTTTCACACTAAGCTAAAAGCTTGTGCCGTGAAAGGGGAGTTTGCCGGCACCTGGGATCGAACCACGGACCCCTTGTTCTGAAGGCCGAGACTCTACCTCCAGGCTACCGACGAACTCTTTTGATTTATGACCGACGTCAGTAATTCATAATTCAATAAAATATAAATTGATTTCAATACATAATATTAAAAATAAATAAATGCGAATATAATAAATGACTATACATATTACCTCCACATGGATTATTGTTAATGACGGGAAGATGGTAGACATTTCATATCTTATTTGAACATATTACACGCTATCTAAGTTATTGCTTTATTAAATTCATCTCTAAATTGATATTAAAAACAATTTCATTATTTTAAACGTCTTCTCTCATAATAACGTTTTGATACGTATCCGGTTGGTTAGCTGATTGGCAAATCGTTAATATGATTGTAAAAGAGACTATTGAATTTGAATGTACCTACTTCACAAAATGTGCACAAGTAATAGAGTTTTATGTTCTTTAGATGTAAATATAAACACTAACTACTGTTTAATATTTGAGTAATTCATTGGATGTCTTTAGTCATATTATGATATTGTTAATCGAATTCAAAATACTTCTCATTACATAATACCACACGTATTTGGGTTTCTCACAAAGCACTTCGGTTACAAGACATGTAATGTCGATCTAAATGATCCTCTTTGATAGTTAATCACAGTTATTGTGAAAACCCTTTCATAATGAAACATATTGTGGGAAAAGGTGGCACGTTCTGAATGGAGGAAGATCCTTTCTACCTTATGCTTCCAATAAGAGAGGAAGAAGATCAAGGGATGTGACAATCACTATGTGTGTAGAAAATGCGAAAAATATACCTAGACATAAGTTTGAGTAATTAAATGATTACATTACGGTATAAGTGACTTAAGAATATAAATAATAGTTAATATATGTATAGAATTGAGTATTAGTATCTCATATATTTTAATCGTAATTTATCACTTTCAATAAATTGATCTTTTGCAGTTATTTGTCAATGATTCATTTAACTTTGATGATTTTTGAGACTTCTCATGTAAAATAGGATCTTCGCTGGTCCACATTTAGGTTTTGCATTTTGTTGTCATGTTCTATAATTGACTGTCTGATCCTCTGTACATTGTAAAAAAAATATTAATATGGATAGTTTATGATATATAATACTTATTAGCGAAAGTATTATAGTAAATAATTAAGAACTTAGGTAATATACACACATCGCATATACATACATAGGTGTAGGTAGATAGGGTGTGATTATTATGATCCAGAGTGTGATTAAGATAATTCCAATACACGTACATAACTACACATGCATGTACAATATAACGCCATTAAGTATAATATGAAGAATCATACCGCAAATAGTTGGTTATTGGTTACAAAGTACCTACCTATTCATAACAGGCAATAAAGAAACCTGTCTTCTGAATAGGGTTTATTATTTTTAACAAGTTCATGAATATTTTGATTATGATATTTTTATAGGCTACCCGTACAAAACACATTATCAAACTTTAATACTTCAATTTGATGATATAAAATAATTAAATCTAAGTAGGTACGTATAATCGCTATAAAAATTCTACTTAATGGGATTTTCTCTTAAATTGGATTATTTTATGATCATCTAACTTTATTTGATCGATATGTTTTCATTTATCTAATTAAAATACGTACATACTTATTCAATTTGACCTGAATATTATTTATTAGTTTTAAAGGTATACATTTTTTTTTGTTTTCACACGGATGCCCTTCGATACCTTTATAACTAATTTTAGATACAGTAATCACAATTTAATGTATGTACCTACTAGATTTCCTCTTAATTAATTTTTATTATTTTCGTTTTCTATGAACAAATCAGATATTACTATATATTTCAGTAATAAGGGCGTTTCTTTTACATTTAGTTTAAAGAAAATGATACACTTTAAATAAACGTCGCATTACATTAATTGAATACATCGTTGGATATGTTTTAGACTCTTATTAGATTAGTTCTCTACAAATAAGATAGTGAAGCGGTGAAGACTAAAGCCTAATGACAGATTGGAGGTTTGGTCGTATAATTCTGGGAGTGGTGATAAAAAATATTATATCAAAATATTAATATATTACTATTTATTCACATTAACATCAATATTCTCGTGTGATACACCCACAGAAACTTGTACCCACATCAAAACAAGTGCTTTGAAAATTAAACTCGATTAAACGTCTTATTGAATGAGACACAGAAATATTGTAATACATTGAAAATATAATAACAAGTTACTCATCATTTTAATTATACATGCATGTACGTATCAACACTCGTTTCTAATCTCTTCTTTTATCGAAGAGTAATCAATATAAACATTCGAAATGAGTAATCAATAAACACGCGTGAATATTAAATACGTGAGAGCGAAACTTTGTAGAAAATGATATATGAACATAGCGTTGTAGTCCTTGTTGTGCTTTTTATGGTTTTATCCCTTGACGCACTATATTTTTTCTATCAATAAATAAAAAAAAGCAAAATAACACCATTTTTACATGATATCATTTGAATGAAAAAAAAAGTTAAAAGCAATCATCCACAATAGTTTTTGACAGTGATTTTGTATAAATAAAAATGTGAGAGCCAAATGTAATTTTGTTGAAAAAAATTTGAACGGTTATTTAAATAATCAAAATATGAACCGTTGTAGAGGTAGTTTTTAATCAACGTATTTATCGAATTCTAATTAATTTTTTATTTAATATTTTAATGAGAATAAACAGAAAATAGTGTGATTAACAATTTTATTGTTGAAATAATTGATAATAAATCTATTTGAAATCACCTGTCTATCAATACAACCTATGCATAATAAAATATAGAAGATATTTTTCTGCTATAAAAAATAGATATCAGAGTCAGTTAGCCTACATAGTATTATTTAAGTGGTATTATACTTTTATGTTACTATCAAGTTGCCAGATAACGACACTCATATAGTACTTGTACTCGTATGTAAATGGAACCATCTGAAACATTACATTTTCTATAACTACACTGTTTTTTCTCTTGGTGTACATGAATATTTCATTTAATCATTCAGAAAATCTCATATTTGAAAACTTTTTTTAATTTGGAAATCTTGGTAACGCCAATGCATATTTAAGAAAAAACAGCAAGTGTGAATATTTTCCCTTTTTTATACAAAATCGGTTCAAATAATTATTTTAACGTCTATTTTAACGATATATGTAGGTATATTGTAAGTACTTGCATGAATGTGTAATATCCTCGTTGTAAAATCTTGTTACCATCAAAGATTAACTAACGTTAGGTAGTTATTTTAATTATTATCTTAGTTTAACTCCTGCATAGGTAGGTAATATAATCGATGTTGGCGTGTTCTCCAACACTAAGCTTCCTCACATTCCACTCCATAGGTGACTACCATCGTGTCTCTTGTTCACTTCGAGGATAACTTGGATGAGCCGGAGTCCCATCACAACATTGAAATATTAAACCTTATCATGCGACCACGTCATTTCTCTTCTGCACAATGTGTTAATGCGTATTCGTGCAAAGTTATTGATTCTTATTGGATTTGCATACAAAATATAACTAATTTTGTTAATGAATATAGTAACATAACATAACATAACATAACATACATAGACAATTCACACAGATCGAGCTAGTCCCAAACTAAGATGAATCTTGTATTATGGGTACTAACGCTAATATAGTATATAATATAGTATAAAATAATTTATTTTTTCATAAAGATTATTAATACTTACTTACCCCTAATGGCAGAATGACAGAAAATCTTTAGTATCCAAATCAATGGATCTTCAAGTTTTTGAAGTTTATGGTATTGCTAGTATATAAACCTCTTTTTATTTATATGGCTACTAAAAGCACGAATATATAATTAATACCTATCTAGATGTCTGTATAATATTTATATATACCTGAATGAGATCTTTCATATATAGTGCAACTTGGATTTCAATATTAAGTGTTAACACATTGGAAGCAAAGATGTATGAGAATACCATCGCTCACTACACTTGTTTAGGGATTAACCCCGAGGGACCGGACGGAAAGGTTGTAGCTATATAGATACATATATCAAACATTATAATTCGATCTTAATTTCTTTGAATGTACTTATATCCGTTGTAATGTTTATACTTTCTTTATACAAGTCTTCATAAGGAGTGTCATAGAGCTATTTCGAACTACCCATAAAGGAATACAACACGACACCAAAAGAAAAAATCTAAATCACAATACATAGAATGATGAAGTTGCTTTTGTTCAAAGTGTCATTCAAAAATTACATTCCGTGAAATAAAATTAAAGAAATAACTACATCAAAAAATTAACAATGCAAATATTCTCACAAGTAGTGCATAACCATTTTCATATAAAAGTAATAGAAAATATTTCTATTACCGTTTTGAACCAATTTTCACCATAATTGAAATAATTTATGTACATAACATTTATCGTTAATATAATCACCATCTGACCTGTGTTGTTTTTCGAAAAGTATCTTTACCCGTGAGCAGGCAGGTTTTAGAGCCCGCATATTATTCAATACCGCGGATGTATCTACTACGTACCCAGTAGTGTTTTATTTTCACGAATAGACGCATTATCCAACGCAGTGTTTAAATACACATTGATAATTACGTCAATCAATCAAGTATAATTCCACGTAATTAACAACATCTTGAGGAGGTTTTATGTTGTGTTGTGTTGTGCTAGGTAGTCTGGACTCAATGAGAAGTATAATAGTGTAGTGTAGTGAAATGTATCTCCCCTGTCCTGTGGTAAGTAGCAGTACAAGACATTCATTCCGTGTTTAATCTCTGAGCTATATATCGCCTCATTCTCCCTATACTATACATACTCGTATGTACAGAACACAATGAGTACACAATGCAATAGGTTTTAACAGCAAATCTTATAACTCTCACTTAAATTATTTATATTGATATTATATATTTAACATTTACCTTACGTTTATTTTATACAACTATTTTTTTACACTTCTTCCTCCCTACATTTCTCCAGACATCTCTGTACTAGGATACTATTCTCAACTAGTCACCAACGATTCTATTTATTTCAGCAGACCATCGTGTAATCGGTATTTTTCTGATTTTATTTTCACTCCTGTCCTTAATTACTCACCAAGTATAAAAAAATTGATACGTAAATTATCCATACATAATTATAGAGATCTATTCATTGTCAAGGACTCTATGGAGCTTCTGGGGCTAGTTTTTTTTTTCAATTGGTAAGAAATAATACTTCAATAATATGTTTTCTCTTGGACAACATATCCTCTAGCCTGAAAAATGTGAATATTTAAGAGGTATGTTACTTGAAATCCGAATAATTTATTAATTGTTGAGTTGAGATGTTTTCCTTTCAACTAGATGCTGTAAATATATGTAGTAGTTCCTCACGTGTTAACCTTGTCGTGACCTCAGCCTCTCTCGTCATGCGCCATAATAAATATTTAGGTACTACTTAAAAACATATTATACATTTTAATTACCTACTTACTCTACCCGCGGAGTTCTTAGTAAAGAGTAGGTCTCTCACTCTATGTAATTTTTATGTCAATTAGAATTTGATTGCTTTCATAGCAAAGTAATTCTTAAATTATGGAAAAATATATAAAGAGAACCTTATTATATTAGAATATGTGACAAAAATTCTTATTTTTATGATTCGATTTGGATCTTTTTATAGACCAATTGATTGAGTTGATATTTACTTTGTAAACCTCTGGATCATTTTATGTAAAAAAACACAAATTGTTTAAGTTTTATTACTTTTTATTAATTAAGTGACCTGGTTCCTACTTGCAAATTCACAGTCAAAACTTTATAATGAATTTGACAATGTCAGAGAGATAATGAAAGTCAAATAAAATATACTTGTAACATAATTAATAGTAGGTACTTACACAAATAGGTATATTTACAACATGAAACCCGTATATTAGCAAAATATCTTTGAAATTTATTTCGACGATTTTACTGTTTTTTAAATTTTGTTACAAATTGCTTTAACATAATTTTCAACATTTGATTATTTATTTTACATTGTTTCAGGTGTTGATTTCTATGTAGGCTGTGTATATTACATATCTGTGTAACTTACTACATAAGCTTTAATAAATATATAAAGCTACTATCATCATCATCTTCATCAACATAATGGTGTGCATCGGTAAGTGATTTTATTAACAATATAATTTACAAGTCAGTTTGGCTTCTATACATCCACATCTTTCTACACAAACCATTATCAAAATATAATGAATTATTCACGTGTAATTATTATTGTTCCATGATACATATTATAATATTATTATATAATATACCTACTTACATATAAATCGTTATTAACTCTTACTCCGAACGACCGGATGTTGGTTATTTGAATATTAATGTCTGTACTGTTTTAATATTTTGAAATGTATAAAATAATATTTTTAATTTTATAAATGATCAGTTGATGGATCTCTTCGAGTTATTTCCAAATTAACATATCGACGGTAACTTTAAAATTGTATTTAGGAAGATTACCCCTTACATCGTCTTAGAAATCTAATTAATCATATTATTTAAATGCAGCAGTTCACACTCCTGAAAACACCCTCAACAGTGCTAAATATAATTAATATCATTAGATCAATTTCATAAATTTAAAGACAGTTGAAATGTTAACAAAGTGAAACACATCTTGTTTTCAAGAATAGATAGGTATAATAGATTTTAATTCGATATAATTTGTGTTGAAGGCAGCGCTCTAGGACAGATGTAATGTAACAAGTGAAATGACTTGTTTTTAGATTTTAGTATAATGTTGACATATTAAATATATTGTTTTTTTAGCAAGCTTTTATAGACGTTAAATATTTTGAGAATAAGCCACTTTTGGTTTAAGCGAAGTCAAATGTCGATATAACAGAAACCAGACGTGGTGTACCTGAAAAACTTCAGTCGTGTATATTGACTGGATTGTGTAAGCTTTGATTCTTTTTACAAAAATATATTTTGATAATTGTTATCAAAATTGCTATGCAGTGATGTGAATGATTTTATTAATCAATTATCTGTTATATATAATAAGAGATCATTCCACCCGATGGACGCACTATAATTTATGTAGGTAGATAATTGGGGAAATTAAAATCTTAATATAGAAATAAGTACATGTGTATTTTTGCTACTCAGAATCCATCAAACTGTATTATGTTCATAGAATATTTTATTAGATTTTTATTATAATTTGTACGTATAAGTTATTCTGCTCTTGAGGCTAAATTACTAGTGGCTCTCATCAATGTCTGTAATTTACTAGACAGGAATTATTATTGCCAGTAAACTATAATATCTTGTCTTATACACGCGTATATTCACCATTGTAGTTTTTTACGATATCCAACTGCAACATAAAATTATTTGGGAGCTGAAATATGTCATCATGTTGTCAGTACGTTTATCAGGTTTCGAAAATTGTAAAAATGTCACAGGTCAAGTTTAGAGTCTACAATAATTATCGCGCAAGTACGAATTAAACAAAATAGAATCGAAAGTTACCTGCATATTTTAAGAATGTGTTAATAAAATCTGGAAGACGATGATCTTATATTATTTATTTGATGAAATAAGAAACCATAATAATGTTATAGATTAAATGGGATAATAATAAATAAGTGTGAAGTTTATTCGATTCAATACATACTACATATAATAAATAATAAGGAGATTATCGCCAATAATAATAATAATAATATGTTATCATTGTGTTCTTAGTACGCATATGAGTTATGATTCTACCTTTCAGTGAGTAAGAAGACAGAATGCTAATATTTTATTATATGTTTACTGCCTAATTTATATTAAAGTAGATTACGTCCATAAAAATAGCACTGTCCGATAATAAAGTAACCGTAAAATGATAAAATAATATTTTATTACTATTATTAGGTACAATGTTAGTATAATGTAAGTAATCAATATTAAGAAGACGAACTCAATTCTCCTAAGTACATTAACCTGTAATGGAATATATATACTTGTATATACGAAAACTAACTGATTATTACTTTTTTCAAAGTTATAAATATTGAAGAATATCTATTTTTTCTGTTAGCAAGGATTGCTTTGATACAAACAGTAATATGCGTTAAAAATTAGAGCACTCAGTTAATCTAAATATTTAACTTTGGTAGAGTTGATTATTGATTCGAATTAATTGCACGTAATATGCATGAAATGATTTAATATTTTAGATGTAGAATAAATGTATAATTTGTATTCAGTTAGTGGACTATCATTGTCTCAGAAGTTAATTTGTTTAGCATAATCTGGTAGCAAAATTTTCGACAATTATTGCTTGTATAGTTTATGTTTATTGTTTCATTATGTAAATGTGTCAGTAGATTTATTTGCTGAATATACTTTCTATGGTGTTAGATTACAAGGATATGGTAATCTTTTATTTAAATTAATTTTAATAAAAAAACTAGCTTATATTTATACACTATTAAAATGTCAGTATTTAATTGCAAAATTAATTTAGTGCCTTTTCTGGCAGAATAGTTGAGACTAGTATTTATTGCATATTGACATTTTAAATAGAGAAGTCCGACAGTTGGGGCATCAAATTCCTTTCATGTGACTTCCTACTTACTATTGCCGGACATGTGGGACAAGTTTTCCTTTAATGATTTGCATTAACTGATAGATTTTTTTTAAATGTTATTTAAAAAGAAAATGTACAAATTTCGGTGATTTTCTTACATAAGTATTGTTGCTGATCAAAAATAAAAGTGTATTTCAACACAAAAATTACTTCTATAAATAGTTTTTATTCAAGTTGGCAAACCGCATAATGTTTGAATTTTTTCACAATGCAGACAAATTCGTTAATACAGAATAATCTTTTATATCTCGGATTCGTGTATTTCAATATACTTGATTTTAATAGTGAAGGTATTAATATTTCAATGCTTTATTTATTATGATGCAAATTTTGATTTATTATTATGATTTAGACTTATCGACTTTTTAAATTACATTTTTATTTAAGAAAATATTTTTGCTTAAGAAAATCTTTTGCTTTATTATTTGCCAGGATATTGGGTCACATAAAATCTATCTTATCTCTTGTCAGTCTTAAATTGATTTAAAAATACTTTTGGTATCCATTTGGATTTACTGTAACAAATTAATATTGCATGCAACTGCCTAAAGGTTAATAAACCGCAAATGATATTGATACAAAAAATATTTATTATCACGAAAAATTCTATAAATAAAAATAATAAAAATTCTCTCCGATAACTGTTTTAATGGCATAAGAATATAATACAATAGGTACACAGAGTTCAATGAGAAGAATAATAATTCACCAAGTGATTCAGTTCCATAATACATTCATGAAAGATATTTGGACAAAAACTGATTTTATGTGGTCTGAGAACTTTCTTTAGTCCGTAAAATACCTATATATTTTTGTATGAGATCGACATATCTTAGAGAGTAAAAATAATACTAAGCACTCTGATTAGAAGAAGCTCATTTTATTTCCAAAAGCTAATATTATACAACACATAGTGCTTGTATACGGCATAAAATAATACAATTGTGCTGTTTCTTATATTTGCAATTCAATTTTAAATTTCATTAAAAATCGAGAGATTATTACATGTGACTTTCAGCAAATCAATTATAATATGTACTTGGTTTAGTTATATCTGAAATGACACATATTAAGCAACATACCGTTGTATACGTGAAATAAATTAACCTTATTACAAAATGCCTTCAAGTTATCATTAAAATATGCATTTGAAATGAATCTAGTATGAATTTGACTCATATTAATATGAATTCTATAATATTATGATGAACGATGCTTTAAGCTTATAAATATCGTATAATTCGATGGTTCACTGATAGTAATTGAATTTTGTTTAACACGCAACCCAACGAACATAAATTACCGAGCAATTTATATTATGTAGCTTGATGTATTCCACAACGTGCGGTTATTATCATGTCGACGAATAATCTTTAACATTTTTACCTATATTAATTTAAATAATTTTAATAGTTTATATTTTTACTCTGCTCATATGAGGGTTAAATATAATTTATGTTTTTAGAATATTCATCCGCATTTCTAGCGAAAGATTTGATTTCAAAAATATGTGTGACTGAGGTTTTATGTGAAAAAATACGTCCCTATTGTTGAATATACATAGATACATACACACATCACATTATTCTGCTTTGTTTGCGGAGTATGCAGAAAGGGTTGTTTATTATAAGCTTTATTGAGTTTCATGAAATGGTACTTTTAATTGAAACGGTATTAAAAGTAATATTTTCTTTTTTTTATTATTTCAAATCGAACCCTTATTGCTGAGGATTGTGACCGACATAAATGTACTTGTTTTCTATGTTCAAATTTTTTTATAACATAATATATCTATGTTATTTCACAAGATACGAAATAAAATAAGAAGTAAAATTATTATCGCAAAATACCCGCAATTTAGTGACAATATTCACTCGTCAGTTATTTCACACGAGATTACTATGGATTTCTGAAACTAGATCACTTTTGATTATCTTATATAACACTTATGATTATGAAATTTATTGGTCGAAATAACCGCATTCAAAGTCATCGCGCAGCTCGCAATCGTATTTAATTTGTATTTATTCTATGGATATTTTTTAAAATTAGTTACGAAATGACAAACAAGAATTCGTTTGAAAATTCGTGTTATGAAGAATAATTCCATTGTTTTATTAACTTAATTGACCCCAACGTAACTGATAGGTATATATGTTTTCAAAACTGATTTATTTTTTATACGTAAGCTAAAGTCGATAATTTCAAGCTTAAGCATTTCATTTAACTTCACATTTTGGATTTTTTTTATATTTCTCACAATAGTATCTACAACAATACAGTAGTAAAGTATTTTAGATTAATATTTTCCGTTGTAGTCTTAAATTGAACATTGAGTATTATATGTAGGTCTCAGATACTGGAACAAGTCGCCTCTTCGTAAGTTTGCAAGAGGAGGTGAACAGAGAGAGCTTCAGAAGGAAGCAGAAGACACATCTTTTTGTTAGGAGTAGTATAAAGTTATTCACTCAACACAATAGTGCATTTGTAGTTACATCGCTGTAAGGTAAAAAAGTACGCATTTTTCAATATAATTCTTACTCCCAGACTTGGATTTAAATGGGTATTTAATATAAACTTGGAAGGCTCACAAAGGCATAGAAATGAAACATGAATCAGTCACAATATTAAGTCTTGAATATTTTTTTCTTTTTAGAAAATAATTGATGTATTTTATTCTTTGTTGAATTTCCAGTTATATTATATGATGGCTTTGAGGTTGGAGCAATTGTTGTAATTGTACAGTAAATAAGACATATATCAATGTGGATTTATAGATCATATTGATAATGTACGGATACCGAGCACACAAATATAAAGGGATCCATATAATGATTAATGACCGGCACTTTAATGATGATTTATGAACAACGGACCGAGAGGGCATATATCTATACAGAGATGAAGTCATATATTCCATTAAATGCTCGGAGAACACCTACCACCATACAAAGTGCTGTTATAAATATCGAAAAACTTTCGCTTTAAAATGTTAAATTGATTATAATCTCGTTACAATTTAATATAAAACTTGATATGCCTAATATATCACATTTACCTGTAGTTATTTATAACTAAGAAATATAATTATTATTTTACTGCGCTTATTTTCTAAAATATTTTTACTTAAATAAACGAATTTGACATGAAATTATCTATGTGTATACCTTCTTCATGGCCGGTTGTATAAAGAAAAAAACAGGTAAAATTTCTGATAATATGCATGCATGCATCAAAATTGAATTTTTGGATTTTCTTTTTTATGCACGAAATTGATAGTTTTTCACAAGATAAATACATCTAAATTTTGTCTATTTCACGAACACAAAATTAATTACTTGTTTTTTTCGTTCACAAAACAGTAGCATAAAATAACAACAAACCTAACCGTAGCTAACCTTCAATCAGTCTAACATAAAAATAATCGGCAGTAAATGTGCTGTAGCATAAAATAGCATTAGACCAACCCTAACTTAACCAACAATCAGTTAAAGGTAAAAATGTAAGTAAAACTGTGATACGTTGGACGCGTACGAAAAATGCAAATAATAAATTTTGTGCTTAAGAGTTCACAAAACTATACCAGATTCATATTCTCCAGGTGAAATACTACATAATTATGTATTTACATAATAATAATCTAAAATAATCGATGTCTAGATATGTATGTTCATTTTATCTGAAAGTAATCAAAAAATAAACATAGTCACATTAATTTTTGAAGTACATATAAGTTCCACGGGTTTCATAAGAAATAAAAAATTAAGTCCGAAATGTCCAAATTAAAATTATAGTTTTAAAAATTCTTCAGGGAAAATGTTTGTTTGTTTAAGCTACGCTACGCTGTTGATGAGATGTTCACCAAGAATATTTATACAAGCAACAGTTTTTCGCATTATTGTAAATATTGCATATTATAATGACATCTAGTACTCCGAAATGTAACTGAGTTTAAATTCTCTAAATTTTATGTTACTGTTTGTAACCAAATTTCACTTAAAAGTTGAAGGAACTTTATCTTCTATGAAACCGGATGAAAATGAAGCAAATAGACATCAACGCACGATAAAATAATCCTTGCAAAACTTTCAAAGCATCGTTAAATATAAAATTTCTTACGAATGAAGAAAATGAAGTTGTTTAATGAGAAATAATCAATGAAT
The DNA here is from genome assembly GCA_947579605.1 of Athripsodes cinereus. Taxonomy (NCBI): domain Eukaryota; kingdom Metazoa; phylum Arthropoda; class Insecta; order Trichoptera; family Leptoceridae; genus Athripsodes; species Athripsodes cinereus. The sequence goes on along the minus strand of OX388307.1, from coordinate 23,044,916 downwards.
AAATGGGTAACGACTGATTATAAAAGAATAAACATTTGTTTGTATGTGATAAATCCAAAATTAATAACAAATAGTTTTCTAATAAAAAAAAAAAACAATTTTAATTTTTGCAAAAAAGTCTGTACTAAAGTAACAAAATAAATTACAGTAAATAGATAAAGTACAGTAAACTATATTTTCTTTCCTCAACATATAGGTAACCCGACGTGTATATTTAAAATATGCTTAAAAACATATAAAAGTTAATATATTATTATTTTACAGTCATGAAATAACGAATACAATTCACGTCTTATTAAATAGTTGTTAAGAATTATTATTAATTTGACAAAGTCCTTCTCTCACAGCAGTGATCTGTCACTAGAGGGTTGCCGAGTATTAGGAAGTTGGTAATCATCAGCTACTGTCTGGCTACTACTAGCAAATACTACTTCTGTACAGGATGAATGAGGCCGTGACATGAGATCCATGGTGCTCACTTGAATGCAACCACCTGGTGACACCGCTACATTACTTAAGTAATATCTACCCATTTACGTGTTACCGACAGAATGTTTTAATATGGTAATCATTTATTCCTTTCGTTAGATCATTTATTTCTTACACCGGTAATAAAAAATTGCTACGCCTTTGCCCCCCTAGAGAAAATCTTGAGTATTTTCATATGATATTTGCTTTTGTATTTTTCATTTAATTTGTAATTACAGTTTTCTCACCCCAGTGAAACGGAATATAACACGTTTTTTGCATAGGCATTTTGATGTTTTATGTATATTTTATAATAGAAAATGTATGATTGTGTTTATTCTATTCATATTATTTTATTATGCTTTTTGTTTTTAGTACTTATACCTACTTTAGTTATATGTACCTATATATATTTTATTTATTTTTTATTATATATTTTCTTTTATGTACCTAGCTATGTACATCAATATTAATATATCATGTATCTCTCTCACATTTGGTTGGTTGGTAGAAATTGCCTAAAGGCAATAAACCCGCCATTTGTGCTACTTTATTTGTTCCACAATAAAGATTATTTTTTATTTTTTTAAATTTCATAAATTTAAAAAAATAAATTGTAAGCAATTTTTTTTTTTAAACTTTTTGCGTAAATCAACTTTTTATATGAGAATGAAATAAATTATTAAATAAGTAGTAATATTCTGAAATGGGATTTTTTAACATAATGATATAATCGACTCACTCAATATAATAAAAAATATATGTAATGATTTCCACGTACAGACATTTATATAAGTTACATAGATACCTACAATTTAATCGATGGGCATTAAAATGTACGTGGAACAATATAATAAAAATATTATTTGCAGATTCCGTCCATTAACGTACTTGTTTTATTTGCTATACAAATCCGGCCACATAATAAGTTTATCGGTGCATAACTTGTAAGAAGGAAAGAATACTTACGACTCTGCTTGTGGTGATAATATTTTATTGATATTGCCTCTATTGCATATTGCATACTCTCACAATGCAGTGGTTTACAAAGTATTATATACGTATATTAATATACTCTATTTGTTTTATAAATGTAACAAATACGACTTCATCATTATTTTATAACAATGAGTAAAGAATCTTCTGTTTTAATAACATATTATCTACTCATTTATGACTAGTCAAGAATTATAAGTTTGGGATAAAAATAACAACTATCTATGTACAATTATCAAAGAAATATATGAAAATAGTGATAATGATTGTGTAATGGCAAGTGTAAACTATCTTAGGTTATTTCTTCCATTGTAACATTATAACAATCTTTTGAGAATCTCTACCCTAATTATTTATATTCTCTTTTTCGAGTAACTCATATGACGTGACTGCCAACTGACGTGTTTTTATTTTTGCATTATCGCATGTTGCAATAGGTGAGCATGTTCAGTAGTAACAAAGAGTCGTCTGAGAACATTTCGTTTATTTTTATAACACATTAAAGTTTTATAATAATAACGAATACATTGTAGTGTGAAATTTCAAATATTCCTTTCATACAAGAACATTAAATTTAATTTCTTTTTCATCAAGAATCAACAATTATTTCGTAGAATACTCAAATATTTATTTTACTTATTTTTAATGAGTGCATCGGTAAATGAATAAAATATTAAATATTAACTACATACTTGAGAGCCACATAATTTATGTTGTATAAATATTTATTATAGTTTTTGTAATAGAAATTCTTAAATTGTTTATAAAAAGTTGAATGAAAACTAAATAAATCTCAACGTAATGTAAGTGTGTGTGTGTGTGTGTATGTGTGTGAGGGTGTGTGTGTGTGTGTGTGTGTGCCAATAGGAGTGACATTCAGGACAGGTGGCATATAAATAATTTTGATGATTGGGTATCGTGACACCCTGTATGAATGTAATGTATGAATGTTGGGAATGGAAGGCGACTGAGCGAGTGTATTGTTGTAAGTTTAGTAAGTAAGTTAATTTATGTTTGTTATAAGTTATTTTTAAGGTATAATTATAACTTTATAAAATTAAATAAATAAATAAATATCTCATCATCGCTGAACTAAAGATGTTAAATATCTTAAACGTGCTCTTCTATGAACATTTGCCCGTTGCAGGACACTTGAAAACTAATAACAAAGAGTGAGAGACCTATTCTTGACTCCACGGGATATTATATACATATATGTAAGTGTAATTAATGAATGTAAGCGGTTAAAATATTAAATAATATTACAAACTTGTGCTGTCCGCTGATTATCTCATTGGTATGAGATATTGTGATAGCCAAATAATATTATGTTATTCATTAAACCCGACCAATGTCAGATCATTCCTAAACTTCTTAATTATAGTAAAGAGCTAGGAGCACATTGGTAAGCTGCATCAGATAATCCTCTAATACTTAGTAATAATATGAAAAATTATTCATGGCCTCTGTCTTATGTATGTCCCGCAGCAAGCTCCTACTCTTGTGCTCTAACCAGAGATATTCTATAATAAGTATATATTATAGAATAATATTTTCGATGTATTCAGATAACACCTCGTGAGTAATTAAGTCATCGTGAGTGTGATAGTTCATTCAGCCTCACGTATTTGCTGATAAGGCCTTCCACTATACATAAATACACTCATTCCACCATACATAAATACACTCATTCCACCACACCGTAACTTAACTTACAGTGGAATACAAGTGAAGAATTAGATTCTAGAAACATGACAACCTAGACCTTGCTATTATATATTTTTTTCTGGAACATTTTACAAAAACTTATGTAAATAAATAAGCAATAAGTACATATAATGCTTGTATTATGAAGACAGGTAATTATCCAATCGATTCCAAAACGTTACCGCCGATTACTGACTACCAATTCAAAACATTTATTGCGTAAATAGTACAATGTAATATAGAGATAGCGTAGGTATAATCAAATATCAAAATAAATGAAGGGTGGACTGACTAAGTATTGTATTTCGTATGAAAACATAAACAATATACTTATAATCATCATTAGGTAGGTAACGAAAATGGAGTAGAAGTATAGCAAGATCATATCGTGTATTTAAGTTATGTGCAGGTTAAGACAAAATGAAATCACCGTTGTTTGTTACGGCTATTAAATTAGATAATAAGCTTTAAGGTCTTTGATTTTTCTAATCATAAAAAGTTTAATTAAAAGCATTTGATAAGTTACTATGAGTAATTAACATCAGGATATCAAGTTGAATTTTATAACTTTTATTCGAATCTTAATTGCGAAGTGTAAATAAATAAAATACCATAATAATACTGGAAAAATAACAAATAAATAAAAAAATAAAGATATGCAAGCCTTTTTTAGCATGTTGGTAGGTACCTCGTGTGATGTGCGAGAAACTGGCGAGTGTGACAAAAAATACAAGCATTAACGGCAACGAGATCTAAGGGATATAAAGTAATGTGAAGTATTGGGTTAGGTTACTTTATGAACATTTTTGCTGAGGATAAGATGCGTATGTAATCATAATTCTAAATATTCAAATTTCCCACGGCGTGAAATTGCAAATTGAAGCGGAATTAATATTAATACCTTGACTGGATTGGTGAGATTCTCTCGGCTGCATCAGACTATTTAGTAAATAATCAACTAACCTCCCTAAGGGGCTCATTATCTCAATCCAATGACTCCGACTACGGCCAGGTGTGGAGTATGGAAGATTCGCAAAAACATTATTTTCGCATCATAACGTTTTATCATACGCGGTCAATTTCAATAATATTAATAATAATAATAATGTAATGATTTAAGTGATATTGCAAAATATTTGGACTAAATTATGTTTTAATTAACTTTAACAATAATTTAAAATTGATTGGTTTTGTATGCCATACAAAAATAGATCCCGTTGTTATTTTTCACGGAACAACAAATGGAGTAAGTTTTTTGAGACTGAGAACATGATGTAGCTATTTCAAAGACGATTTTATCTGCTGAATAATCTCTTGACACAACTTCAAAGGCTTATTGGTTCACAAAAAACAACACTGGCATACCTGAAAATGGAAATGTAACATGTATTTTGCTGTGTTAGAATATTGTTATTTTCAAAAATTGTATTTCAATGGTTTTTAAATTTTTATATTTCTATAAGTAACTTATGTTATTTAATTAGGGCATTAGGTAATTAAAACTATTATAGCAAAACTTTATCTTTGTAAAAAGACATTACCAAATAGTATATGTGTATCATTGTTTTGTTGTTTCGACCACCGATATTGAAAAGAAATAACAATATATTTAAAGTATGATAATATTTTTCACAAAAGATACGGGCCTATACAACAAAGCTATCAACATTACCATAATGTATAAAATATTACCATATACGATAATTATTTAAGTAGAGCAAATAGTAATTATGAATCATAAATTAAATAATTCATTAACACACAAATATCAGTTAATTTATGTAAACACGGTGATAGTTTATATCTAAGCATCATAAAATATAATATTATTAATATGTAAATACAGACATGAAGATGATACTGGCGGCCATGCACATACACACACTACAGGAGAAAACAATCAAATTTCATTGCTTCAATTGATTATTTATTTGAGACATATATTTCATTTTTAAATTGTTATCGAGCTTAATGTAAACGGATAGGTAATTAAAATAACTTGTACCAATAACTCTTATTAAGTCATAATTATTAATGAAATAATATACACCATTTTATTGATTGAGATGTAGTTTATTTTCTAATACTCTGTTTCAATTTTTGTAAACAAACACAAATAGTTTAAGTTTTACTATTTTTATCCCAATTTTTTTCCCAAAATAAATGTTGCATTATATAGAATCATATTTTTAAAGACATTGTTTAGACCAAGATAAAATATTTAAGTAGCAACACGACATACAGTAAAATTAGTTTGACAATGACTAAAGTAAGTCAGAGCTAGAGCACTATATTATTAAAAAAAAGCCTAAAACATTTGTGTTTTTTACCTCAAATAAATAAACCATTATATTATAATGGAATTTATCGAGAAACTAAATGTTTAATTACTAAACAATGAAATGTTTACTACAGTGTTTGGTTTCGTAACTACTCACATCGCGCGCTCACTTGCGTTGATGTCTAACTACTTGAAATGATTTATTTATTGAACACAATTCATACCAATTCTTATCAATACTACTTCTAGTTTACTGTTACCAGTTCGCTACTTAAACGTCCATGTAGTACGATTCCTTAAAGGTGTTAATTGTCAAAATAATAATAAATATGAAAATCGCCTTACTAAATGTTACACTCGTTCTGTATTTGCATTAGCATAATAATTATACCTCCATAGGGTAAATTGCATACTTACTTAATAGCAGACAAGCATTGCATGATGCGGATGCCTTTAGGTACAGAGGGGGTTCTTACGAGGTCTAACATCAGACATGAAGCGTTACACGTAATGTATCTGACAACGAGATCTGCCATTGCGACAGCAAATTATAAATTTACCATACGTTTTGTAACTTTGAATTCACAAGATTCAAAATAATTCACATACTACGAAAGAAAACTATAAAATTAATTGATTGAGTCGACGTTGATTTTGTAAAACTCCATTATATTGATATAATGAAAACAAAATTGTTTTTGGTTTCACTACGATTTATTTGTTAAATAAGTAACCAGGTTTCGACCTATGAGGTCATTGTCAAACTAAATTTACTATAGGCCGTGTTGTTACTTAAATACTATGTCTTAGGAGGTAGGTATAACAAAATATTCTTATATCTAAGGTTTTATACAATACAAATTTATTGAGGGAAATTCAGAATGAACAGTTGGTTGTTTTGTATATGATTTAAATTATATTGATTCTATATAATGTGACATTTTATTGGTAAAGATTAAATTAGTTGAAGTCAAAATACCCAATACAATTTCATTCATTTATACAATACTAACCAACTGTCTTCCTTAATCTTTACCAATAAAATGTCACATTATATAGAATCAATATAATTTAAATCATATACAAAACAACCAACTGTTCTTTCTGAATTTCCCTCAATAAATTTGTATTGTATAAAACCTTAGATATAAGAATATATTGTTATACCTACCTACTAAGACATAGTATTTAAGTAACAACACGGCCTATAGTAAATTTAGTTTGACAATGACCTCATAGGTCGAAACTTGGTTACTTATTTAACAAATAAATCGTAGTAAAACCAAAAACAATTTTGTTTTCATTATATCAATATAAAATTAATAAATGATCTAGAGTTTGTGTGTTCACATTGTGAAAAGACATTTTAAACATATTTGATATCAATAAAACACTGTTTTACTTTTTAATTAATAGTGAAAAGTAAAACAGTGTTTTATTGATATCAAATATGTTTATAAAATTAATATTTGATATGATAATAAAAGTCGTCTAAGGAAAAGCGATAATGTTAAATAATATAATGCAAAATAGTGGAGAGTAAAATAATAATAATAACACTTTATTGATCAGAAAAAAATCATGAGCAATTGGCGAGCTTATTGCCTGGAGGCAATATCTTCCAGCTAACCAAAATAATGTGTGATACTATGTTGACAATGTGTAATTAATACTAAATGTGAACAGTTAATACTAAATTACGTATGACTGTCATGTATCATGATTCATATGTTAAGCAATAATAAATATCTATGGAGAACTTTCCGATAGAGGTATTCATTCGTACGGTCGAATAAAATGTATTTACATTGTATCTGCATTTTATTCTAGGTGTAAATTATATTATTCAGATATGGTATACAACTAATCATTTCTGACGTTAATTGAAATTGATATTATCTGCACAAGAATATTGGCTGTAATATAATCAAACATTAAATTAAATCATTCTTACAATGGAATATTAACTGCCTTCATATAACAATAGCCTAGTAAGTGCTGTACCGTCTACTCAACAACGAAATGACTAATTCAATCCGCCTGTATCTAATAAAGTTTTACGTCTTGATATCAAAGTCGTTTATTATTGAAAGTAGCGAAATCTCTTTATCAGAGTGTCTGCAGTTAATTATTATTAAAATCAGTTAGCAGGAATAATAACACAATGAAACACAATGCTCTCCACTAGAATAGATGTATGATACTCAATGCAACGGTATGGGCTGGACTCACAATTATACTGCAAGGATTCATAATGTTGCAGACTAGACACCTCCCAACAGCTAATCTGGTTGAAATTATCTACAGAGTGGTAGGTACATAATTACTGTTTGGTGTCATCAGATTGCTGTAGGAACTATATAATCTACCTCCTTCTAAATAAATTTACATCACTGCTTATTATTTAATGGATATAAAATGGCAAATTTCTACACCTATTCTACGTAGTTTATTTTTAAGTAATAATTTTTGAAAACAACTAATAATAACCTCTTATCAAACACCCTCAACTCCGCCCTTTCTCCCCCACCTTCAAACTCCCCCCCACCCTTAGTATAAGTTAGTAATAGAAAACATACTCACTAAATATGAACTTTAACTAATTAGTCCTCCTGATGATGCCAAGTAGAAGCCTTGGCGAAAACGTTTGAGGTGAATAAATTTAATTTGGAAATTATACAGTGTTTTTAAAATCATTTTAACAACTAATAAATTTTGCTCAAAATTTTCTTCTCAAATACAATATTACCAACGGCTCGAAAGATTCTCCGTCATAATACAATTTTGCTTCGAAATAATTAGGAATTTTATGTAAAAAGAAGCCTCAATTGACACATGTTTGCTATGGGTGCTAGAAATAAGATACTTACTCGTATTGCTCAATTAACAATTACAGTTTCCACAACCTTTGTTGATTTCTTTTAAGTATACATCTAAAAAATAAGAGATTTTAAACAAATAATACATTGTGAACTATCTCTTCTTGCAATTGTAGAACAACATGCAATAAAAGATTGCTTACCGATATCGCATTACAAATTGCAGAGAACTGTATACCTACGCCGCTAGTAAAATAATAAATCGGGGGTGTTATTATGACAAGTAACTTACTATGTTTACTCAACTGCACATTTAGTAGTAGATACCTATACGACTATTCGTACTAACTTTAGTGGTTTACACAGAGAATATTTGTAAATTGTTACACCTGGTAGCAATTTGTAAGTATCATAAATTTGTAATAATCGCATTGATTATAGTCTTAGTTAATTTCATATAAAATCACATAAACAAAGTGCTTATATCATAATCTAAATATCTTACACTAGCACAACTCTTTACAATAATAACTAGATGGAGTACACCGATAATATACGAGTTCAATACTTTGGTGCGGGTAAATGATTTTCATGATAACTGCCTTAATGTATGTACTTCACTGTAAGAAGTACGAATCTATCCAGTTTTCTAAATTACTATTGTTAAACGTCGGTTTTAAATGTCAAAGAAATGAATTATTTTATCTGATTTATATTACAAACAGAATTTGTTACATGAATGAAATTGATTTAATCGAAAGTCGATTTAAAAATATGTATGTAGTGAATGGAGTAGAAATTATGAAAATTTCGTTGTTTTTTCAATAAACTTGCTCTCTGTGGATTGATTTGTGTATAATTCCTTTTGTTTATGAACTTTCAATGTTTTTTTTTTCAATTTACAATAATGAGTTGCATGAGTAAATAAAATATAGTTTTTATATACCTTCCAAATGACTTTATTAACTTCCGTCTCCATCATCAGGCGATTAGTAAAAAAGTGTTTTTACTAATCGCCTAATGATGAAGACGAGAGTCTCCGAATACTAGTACGCGAAGTTAATAAAGTCATTTGGAAGTTAACTACATATTGTGTTTTTTTCAATTATCTTGAAATGGACTTCCAACAAGTACCTTCGGTCAACAACATTAATGTTTTATATACCTATAAAATACAAAGTACTTTCATTTTTTTTATCTTTATTTCATCAGTTCCTTACACTTCATGGGATACATACCTAGCTAAAAAGAGATCAAGAATTTGATAAGTTAATTTTCGTTTCATTTCATTCATTTATATTAGTTATATATAAACACTGGTGCATACTTTATCTAGTTTGTCAAAGGAACTGTATTCTGTAATAATATACAATTTGTATTGTATTTACATACATACTAAGTTACTCACTACGTCACTTTAGAGGCAACATGCAAAATGTTGTATTAACTTTATAATAATATTATTACAGTTTCATTTCATACATCAGGGATCCAATTCACTCTTGAATTTATCATGAGAACTTGTGTAGGTAGGTAGTCCTTGTATAGTAATAACAATATTGTAATAATAACAACAAATTGGAATAATGTAAGTACTTCGTTGATGTTTGAGCGTGTGACAACACAGCATTCCTTGTCCTAATGTCTCCTCCACACCCAACCACTAGATAGTACATAGTATGAAAAAGTACAATGTTGTATCTTACTATATTGTATTCGCAGCCCTGTGTAATATCTATTGAACTTGCTATGTGTGTATATATGATTGTTGAGAGTTACAAGTCAAGTACAAGGCGATGCGACGCGACGCATTATATTATTACAGTGTACTGGCTGTGCTGGTGCTCCTATCAGAAAGATCACCATTATAGTATTATTATTGCTGTAAGTTGTTATGTTACTCACCTACGTCTATTTTCACTGTAAAATAATACAAAACGCTCAGGTATTTGTAAGCAGCACTCACTTGTCACATTTAGTATACATCTTAGTACCTATTTGTTTGAACACCGTGAAAATTGAAAAATCAATTATACAACTAAATTGACAAAATAAGCCCATGCCATTCGAGATTATTTTTTTATGTTAGCAACATAGTTAAGCTGAGTAGTCCGAAAAACAAACAAAATTAAACTGCTTATCCTGGTAATAAATTCTACGACGCCAACGTCTTGTTTATGAGGCAAGTATGTTTAATTTTAAAAAAATCATTAAATATAGTTTTATGATGAATGTTTTATAAAATAATCACTTACGTAGCTTTTACTTTTTAAATTTACTTTGCAAAATCGGGAATAAATATTAAAACTTAACATTTTATAAAAAGTGGATAAATTTGACTGAGAGTTGTGGATGATTCATTTGTAGATTTATTTACGTGATGACGATTGTTGGTGGAGGCTAAGGACCCTAACAGACTGTTGTTCAATTACGATGATGATGATTGAGAATAAACATTCTAGAAAACAAAATAAACTTTTGAAATATAAAATTATCACTGTTTTATTTTACAAGTGAGTTTCAAACCACAAAGATATCTAGCGCTTCCACCAACGGATTGGCACCATTAGGGCTGAGTATAAAACTTATAAAACATCACTGATGATGCCAATTTGTTGGTGAAAGCACTAAGTGTCTTTATGATATACGTTATATAAACGTTTCAGAAACAAAAAACAGTGTTAATTTTATATTACAAAATTATTTTAAATATTGTTTCACAGTGTTAACACTGAAACATTAAATTAAATCGAAATAAACTTAATTGTATAAAATAACAATATGTGTTTATTGCCTTAAGGCAATTTCTGACGATCAAACAATTTTGAGAGGGAAAATCAAATGAAAATAGTGGTGCAGGTATACAGAGTACGTTTTGATAATAATATTTATAATAATAATAATAATAATCTTTATTGCACAAAATTAGTATACAAAGAAGAAAAAACATGGTAACATAACAATAAAATACATAATTTTGTGCAATGGGCGAGTTTATTGCTGAAGCGCAATATCTTCCAACTAACCCATTAAACAAAAACAAATAATAATAATAATATATAAATAAATAAGTAAAACAAAATAAAATAATTTAAGATATATATAGATAAATATATAAATAAACACATCTGTATACCAAAATAAATTTACACATAAAATAAGCTACTCAAACAAACCTAATCAAAAGAAATAACATCGGATAAGCGACTCGACACAGATGTTGAGTAGGGACGGATGGGATAAAGTGGAAGGGATGGGGTAGGACTGCTCATCGTGTTTGGATACACGAAAAAAAATAATATAGAAAATATACATATATATACATAAATATACACACATGGTAACTTGTATACAGTGCATGGAATAATGAATTAAATTAAAACTGCATGGAATTCGAATAACTGATAGTAAAATATGTGTGGGTCTTCCATAAAATTCTGTTTTATTATGAACTGTAATTAATTTCAATAATCATCCTCCTTCACAGCTGTGAGTTAGGTGGAAAATTAATATAAATAAGATTCGTTCATTAAAGTGTTCATTTATTGTTGTTATTGTAACTATTTAAATTATAGCCGCAAATGATTTACGGATGATTACAAATAGCTGTTATTCCCTGAGGCAGGATTGGAGTTAAATTTGAGTTCTCTGAACAGCGACAGAATCTATTCATAAGTCTCGTTGTTAGTGTTTGTATATAAATGAGATATAGGAATGCAGTTGTGTGATGTATTTGGTGCGCAAGTGCATGAGAATATTCCGTGACTTATTCCTAACAAGATGTTGCAGCCTTGATGACCTGTTACATGTCCTTGGGCCATTTCCCTATCAAGATCGTTCTCTATAAACTTCCATCCTACCCTCGTCTTTTTAGCACCTTAACATTTTATAGAAATATTGATGTGTGTAAGTAACAGCACGAACTGGTCACTTTAACAGTCATGGTCATAAGACGCGAAATTCTTTATTGACATTTGTTTAATAAATAGGTAGGTACCTATTTTTGAATTGAAGTTATGCAAAATACAAATAATAACTTTTGAATCCAATGCCGGGTAATTTTTTTTTAATTTTATTTTATTTATCTATCTACATTTATTCCTTACATAACTACTGGTGTGTAAAAGATAAAAAAAAAATTAGACAAATAAGATCACTTTACTTTGTTTTATATTTTGTATCGTATTATCATGAACCAAAAACCATCGGTTGATATGTTGAAGTTTAAAAATTTAATAATTATTTTAACCTTGGAGAATTGGTCTTCCATTTTTTTCCGTAAGTTTTCGAATGTCTTGTAAAATGCAAGTGTTCGAAAAAATAAAGACGTTTTACGGAGAGGACAGGCTGCATGTTTATTGTATACGACTGGTCAGCTAGCTACCCCACTTTGGGATATACCATGATGGGACAGTAGTAGTAGATATGTAAACTCCCTTCGATCTACAATATTCCGATGCAAAAACGCTACAATCCGAAATTTATTTGCAATATATAAGTATAGAACTTCTCTATACAAAATTAGTTTAGCTATTCTCATTATTGTCTTTGTATTAATTACCCTCTGTCATACATAAAATATAAATACCGTGGTTAGTAGTTATATGTATACCTACGTATAATCCTCTTATACGACATCTTCCATTTGGCTCGTTGTAAATGTAACGCAACACCTCTAATTGATCTCAGAACTGAACTAGTTGTTGTACTGTTGTATGTACGAGTATATGTATCTAATAACAATGTATCTATCTTCCATTTTGATATTATTAATGTATTATTCAATAACCATAACAATATTATTGTACATTTCTTGCTACATTATATTCAACATTCCTTGATCCCTTGGGCTAGGAATAAATTGCCCGCACAATCACCACCTTTAATGCAAAATGAAAATAATCATATGAACTTTTCTCTATATTTTATACTTTACCTACTACTATAGGTACCTACTCGTATACTCACTCTACTTTGCTATGAATGATGAACAGTAAACGTATTATTTTTGCTCCTATATCATTAGGTACATACTACACACATAAATATCATCGTTATTATATTGTTTGATATAAAGAGTTTAATATTTTTCAAAGGTGTTTATGTGTAATAATGCCACGGTAAGACGCCTTTTTAAGTGAACACCTATCTTTACATAGGTACCTACTGTTTATACGAAAACATTAAGTTGTCATTAACATATGTATCTGTAGAAGTTTACAATCTATAAACATGCTCTATGAAGGTGGCTCTTTTATTGTGTTTTGGTACACTCGTATAGATTTTCCATAGACTCCTATACATTATTTTAATACTCGTATGTCGGTACAAAAGCATGTTTTATGTAGGCATCGTATTTCTAAGGCAATCTTTAATATTCTTTTGGCATGCATAACTTAATAATATGAATTACATTGATAATTTATGTCATACTAACGCGTATGTGATAATACCAATAAATAATTTCCAATTACGAAGGATTTATATTATATACATACCTGTATATTATCGACAGACGTACTGCAAACTGATACTACGAATCACATTTTTGTGGATAGACAGAGAGTTCCAATGCTTGCGTATTGACTTTCGGCTGGTTTAAGAGCTCTACTCGCCTAGGTAACGTCCACCTCTTCCACCTTTTTTATCTGTATGTTTTTCAGTACCTACTCGTTCTTCTTACAACGAGTGAATGCACACAACGCTGTAAAACATTTATAAAGTCCAACCAACCATCACTAGAACATACCGTCTTCAGCAAGATTTGAACCCAGAATAAAGCGCTTGAGCCTTTATAGATGTATGCTTGTAACTATTATGAATTCATGTGCTCGCTGATTGAGTAAATATTATGTTTATTGCTCATTGGAGGCTGAGTTTTCTTCAACTGATTTACTTAATGTGCTTTCAGTGTAGATATGTCAATTACGAATTTACTATAAATTAGATACGAGATATATCCCTCGTATTTTAATCTCACATTTCAACTAGTTTTAGTATCTAGTTATTTACTGTAATATTCATTTTACTAGAAAGATAATCCGTAAAGAACATTAACATGAGTGTTGTTATTTAATTTTCAAACGTTTGTTTGCATAAGCTTTTGAGCGGCTTAGGACGAATATGTGAAACAAAGAAAATCATTCACCAGCAAGTCACTGATATAAATGGGTTATTATAGCATACATATTCAGTATTAATCTGAAATGATTGAGCGATTTAACTAATGTATATATTATGTCATTTTACAGATTATTTTTAATATTGATTTTATCGCTTATCTTTGCAAAACTGTGTGTTCTTTTAGAGATATCACATTTATTTTTTTATTTTGAACAATAATCAATACATCTTAAATATATATAATATATACATCTTATATATATCAATAATTGAATAAAAAAATTGTGCTAATTTTACCACTAACTGGTTCAATCCTGCAAGGAAGTGTAAATTTTTTTTTTAATAATATTACATTTGAAGTTACAGAGAAGCACCTACATACAATCTAGATAATCTTAAAATATTCCAAATAAATTAACAAGTATATAAAGTAATATTTGCCACACTAAAATTTTGGCTTCACATAAAAATTTCGAACCGAACGTATATGTAACACAATGTAGAAAGATTGTTATATAATATTTGTATCTTAGGATAGGTAAATGTGTTATGATAGATATAATATGAATACATTATGTAGGCTAGATAAGTAGGTAGGTATGTATATAATATGTATGTTGAGTTAGTTATGTACTCACAATAAGAACATGCCGCCTTGTGCATCAATAAAGTATTCGATATACATACAATAGTTCGTGCATGAGGATAGCAAATTATATCGAAATGTGGTCAGTAATTACTTTGTATCGAGAGGCCAACATTACTTCTACAAAGGGGAATAATATTAGATAGATATAGAATCTATTAGGTATAAATGTTGGTCTGTCTGTATGACTGTTGTAATGTTAGCGTAAAGACTTAAAGCTTACTTAAGTTTACGCCGCCCACCTTACAATAATCTGAATTTATCTTCTTATATACCTACACACGTAGTTATACCTAATCATATTTATGACGAAACAACTAATACAGATTCTAAACTACATACTGACTCTATGAATTAGGTAAGTTGAATTTATGCAAACTTGATGGATAAAATATCGTGTCGTATGCTTACGTGGAAGTTGATATCCAATAATTTTTCAATTCATTATTTCTGAGCTTCCATTTTCATCGTAAAACAAATTTAATGTTAAATATTATAATTCCTATGAGAGTGGAAGCTTTAAAAAATCTATTTGCAAATAAAATAATGTCAACAGGAATTACTAATTTACTATTGTGTTTTCAATTAACTTTATTACTATTTTAAGGAATGACTATTTTTAATTCTTGTTTTTTTTTTGTTTTTTTTTTTTTAATAAAGATGTGCATGAAAATCTACATGAATATGTAACATTTGTAGCTCATCTATTCACGTTGATACATTTATTCACTTTCATTACTGAAATTTTCAGAAATGAAGCTGATTCATAACTGAGTTGAAATTCAATTTCAATAACTAATGTAAATCGTTATAGTTATAAATATTCGTACTGACAAATTGTGTACCTCTGCATGTAAGTATTAATGTTAAACATTATATTATTAATTGTAAAATACTTACTCGTATTTTGATTCGATATTAAAACCTGTGCCTCAAGGCGCAAATTAGGTATTTATGTATATTTAATAATATTGTCCAATGCTTTCAATACATCAATAGTTGGTTGTATTCAGTGCTCACGTACATAATATGTGTATGTTGATATAGGTAGGTAATAATGTATATTTATATAATAATTGTTGATTTGAAACCTTTTCACCGCAATTAGCCATGCGCACATGCTCCAAGGTGTGAGATTCTTAATCATGAATATTTTCAATATTTTACAGGTATTATACCAGCGTGATATTAATGTTTCTCTATACCATTATGTCTGCATTGCAATTAATTTCATACGCGTCGACTAGATATAATGAATCGATCGTATACATGTAGTGTATAATTTAGTGTGGAAGAAAAATTATTTATTGGTTTATGTTCGATTGAAGGCTTATATATTGTAATTATGATAAAATAGTCATGTTCTACAAATATTTCTTGCAGATATGATCTATAAATCTGTTGCATGATCCAAATTATTAATGATTTATAGCGTTAACTCCAGTGGTATATGAAATTAAAAACCAATAAAAATTAATATAAATGTAACATAAATAACAAACAATATTTCACACTTGTTATTTTCACCAGACAACCCGATGTATGTAGATAGGGACTTTGTCAGACTACGGATCTATGTATGTTAAGCAATACTTTTAGAAAAAACAACAATTAGGTATTTACCAATTAAATGGATGTTGTTTTTTAAACTGATGATAATTAATAGTGCATATTAATTGGTTTCGGTTTTTCAGTATAAAATGTTTGAATTTTCAATATCAATCGATAAAATATGGTAAACATGTATGAGAAGTTACATGAATGTGGAGGAAGCGAAAGAAGTGTGTAAGAATATGTTGAAAATTGAGTTCTTTAGTTCTTTTGGGAGGGGGATCCTCCAGCAATAATTTCTCATAGAATTTTTT
This sequence comes from Athripsodes cinereus, assembly GCA_947579605.1. NCBI lineage: Eukaryota > Metazoa > Arthropoda > Insecta > Trichoptera > Leptoceridae > Athripsodes > Athripsodes cinereus. The sequence continues at coordinate 23,028,011 of OX388307.1, read as the reverse complement.
TTCAGCTCCCGACCTTTTGGTGCAGAATCCTTTTTTTATTATTTTTTAGCTCTGATAATAAACTGCAACTTGGCTTAGATAAAAAAAATCAGGGCTTATCGAATAATTGAGTTAATTGTTTCGTTAACGGATCAGCGATTAACTGAGTTAAATTGTTGGTTAACTGAGTTCCCAACTCTACCTTGTAGTACCTAATTAGGTACTTATCTGTTCAAATAATATTGAGTACTTGTTTAATGTTTAAAATGTAACAAGTAAAGTTATCTGATCTCCTAGTCCGTCAGCACCATGTGCGGTCCACGCCACGGCTCTCAGTCGAAGAACATCCGAAGAAATCTCATTCTAGGGGACACATTTAACAAAACGCTCGTAAAATTTAATGTATTAAATGCCTGCTAATCATTGACCTGCAGCCGATTCACTGTTAATATTGATTAACCTTTTGCTTTTCGCCAGCCATTATTATTATTATTACATCCCTAACACATTATATATTATTATTTATATCTCTAATATAGATCTTTCACTGTTTTATAGCATTTCCTTGGCGATAATTTAAGCGTTAATGTTCCGCACGTTTAAACATCGGCTAATAATAATAATAACAACATTGCTTGAATGTTGAATTTGTTGAGTGTTTTTCATGAAATATTTACTACGTTATGTAGATAATATTATGTACCTACCTCGTATATCAGAATCTATATAAAAATACTTAATTATTATACTTAAATTATATGAAGAAGCACAATACTTCATTAACATTTATAATTAATTAGACATAGGCTCTGGTACCTACCTACATATACCACAGTGGGTAGGCACTTATAAAAATAATAAAATTATTCGTTCATTCAGTGTTATATATTATGTGTATGTTCGCAGTGTAAGCTTTTCAAAGTTGGTAATTCTATATGGTAGCTACCTAGAATTTAATTAATGTTTATTTTTATATCTATATATTTGCGTGAATCACATGATAATTCAATCTTTTTTTTGCGTCAGTTGATGGTAGGTATTTGTATAAATTATAATCTAGTAAAAATCTCATTTAAAATACTCTTCTTGATATATATAATTAGCAATTTTTTTTTTTATTAAAAAGATATATTGGGATTTTTGTTATAAATTAAATTTAAAAACATAAATTAAATTAAATAAAACCCAATAAAAATTAAATTAACATATACCCAATAAATAAATTAAAACAAATATTTTTCTTATTTCTAAAACAAAACAAAAATAATTGATATTATTCAACCGACGGTTCTTGGTGGAAATTCATGTTGAATTAATTATAAATAAAACACTTTTTATTGGACGCGAGCCGGCTTTCAAGAGCTTCCGCTCTCATCATCAGGCTAGCATAAAGTTTACTAGCCTGATGATGAGAATTAATTCAAATAATAATTGTGACTAAATAATAATTATGTTGTTTCATATTCTACAAAATAAAATCAATAATATATTATTGTAATGTTTAAGTAGCGTCATATTTAGATAATTTTCTAATAATACTGATTTCAGATAATGGTATAATGTCTGCCATTATACTACAGATAGATAAGGTTATATTCTATTCGATGTAATAATGTAAGTAAAATATTTTTTTGTATACATATTTAGAAAATCCAACATTAAGTTAAATTGGTATTACTAATTTTAAGTGAGCGTGTTAAGTTAGTGATGTGATCAGATGTTTTAATTTTATGATGTTATAGATAGATGTATGTAAGTGTACATATATTATAGTGAAGCAGCTTCCTTTTCTCTCGTTAACACGTGTGTGTATGTGTGGGTTACCTGGTGTAGTATCTAATTGTTATGATTAATTTCGAAACGTCCATCACAAGTGTTTTTATTAAATTCCTAGACCAGACATACAAGTGATGTGAATCAAGAGCACGTCCGAGTAATCACAGTTTACGTCTAGGACCATGTCACGATTATCCGATGTATGAGCTATGAGCTTGTCTACAAAATATTCAATACACTGATATATTACTTATTGCCCATGTAGATATTAGATATCAACATTCTTTATTACCAAAAAACAACTACCTTAAACCAATCAACTTCAAATAGATGCTACCTATAAGATTTTAAGTAAAACTCATTGTTCTATCCTAAAATATTCAAACGGTTTATATGTATATATTTTGGATTATTTATTAAAGAAATTTTTCTAATATTTATTATAAAGTGAGACAATAGATTCACTTAGTGTATAGCGAGCGCTCTTGAGATCATGTTACATTTTCCACTGTGGATTTAATTTAATGGATGTGATCTAAATTTGCATTCGAATAAAATAAATCTATACACTTGTCTTATTTATACATTTGGATTAACTTAAATAAGCTATCAACCACCATTTATTATCTGGGGGTTGATCACTTGTCAAGTTAATCCACGATCAAAGGCAGTCTCTATCTTATTAATGAACGTATTGTAATAAAAATAAATTCTAAAAAAGCAATAACCTTTCTTGATAAAAAAAATATGATATGCTTGGTCAATCAAACAGTATAAATATAGTGATGATGTTTGATAAAAATGGAAGTTCCACTGTTCAATGTTCAGCCATCATGTTGGAATGAAACAATGTGTAAGCAGAGAGTCACGTCATGTTATAAACATCAGCTGATAAATCACGTAATGGGTCGTGAATAAAAGTAACATAATATTTCGCTATTTTTGAACTGAGTATGTCCATTTTAAATCATAACCTTTTTTACTAGCTATTACCAACACCAGTATCTGCTACTCGCTAATGCACATCGTGGTGGAGATTCCAATGTTCTATCACGGTCATATGTATTTATTTTGTACGTCAAGATCGCTCTATGTTCATCACCGGTAGCCGTAAATATGAAATGTGTCAGAATTTGGATTGTTTTGTGTTTGACGTTTGATATAGATGGTGTGTGTAATTATTTATTATTATGCTGCCATTAAAATTCAATTTATTATTTATCTCATAACACACATACATCTTATATAAACACAGGGAGTAATGTATACTTAGCAATAATACAATTATATTACATAACACCTAACTACACTATATAATTACCTACATAGATAAGTACAGTGCAGTCATGTTCTGGATTAGTATGTAAGCTGAATTAATTATTTGATGTTTCGTAGATAGACCGGGTTAAATATTGTTTTCAAACACATCGCTTATACATTAATATTAATGATTTTTCTACATACCGTTAGTTATTAAGTGTTTTGAACTTATGTCGTCTTTGTGGAAAAATACATTTGACAGAGAGAGCTTCAGCGACCCACAGTTTTTTTAATATGGAAACATATAAACTATAATACTACTTTAAAATCAGATGTTTATTCAATATTCATCAAGCACTATTTAATAAGTATAAATAATATTATCAAAAAAATAATCACTCCAAAATGCTTATATCTACCTACATAAATTATTTCTAGCGTTTTTATTATAATGATTGCTTTTCTGTAGTGCATTTTGATAGAAACATACATATATATTATATGTAAATAGCGTTTAATATTTTTTTGTATAAATATGAGAGAGATGTGAGTAGTATTAGATGTAATAGTAGACTATAATAATAATTCATATCGTGATATGATTTCATGTAATACGGCTGTAGAAACAATAGCATAGCAGAGTGTAGAGGAATTCATCTAACAAAGCTTCGGGTGGAGTGTCGTGAGGTTATCTGAGATAGAATCTCCAGATAGCCATCCACGCAGCAGCTCCTAGCTGCGGCGAGCTCCGCTGATGAGAAGGCAGATAGCCTCCGAAGATTCACCGCCGTACCGGATAGTCTATTGTTATACCAGCCAACCTCCTCGTGCCGACCATTCGCTACACATAGTGACGAACAATGATGAATGATATTATTAGAGAATCCTAAGATAATTATAAAGTGGATCAGTATTACCATCATATTTCAATGATATATATTAACCCAAAGTTATCTATTTTGGAACAAAATCTATGTACCTAAATAAAACAACATTATAATATTAGCTCCATAGGATATATAGTAAATTTAAAAGCGTAGGTACATAACTTTACAAGATTTTATAATGGTATATTCACGGTACGAATTTACTGCATGTAAGTAGGTAGGAACTAGGTACATTCTGTTGTTTTTACTTTAGGGCCTGAAGCAATGTTTTAGTTGGGACATCTTGAATTTTATAAAAATAATTATATCATATGATGTAGGTACGTTTGTTCTAAATCTTGTAGATATCCTATGAAAGATTATATCGTGAGCCACTGACGTAGACACATAAAATATTATTCACTAGAACATAAATTTCCATTTATACGACGCGTCTTGCAGAGATGTTACTTACACTTGTCAATAAAAAATCAATAAATAATGCGCTACATCTACAAAGGAACGCTTCTGAGAGGAAGTTCATAAAACTATTTCTTCTGTCATATTTATCGGTCATAAATCATTATTTATTGATTTCATCGTTCATTAAGTTTTTATAATATTTTCATACGGACATAATCCGTCATGACTTTAGTGACATCTCACTCGTGATTTTTTTATATTCGTTTGGCTGATGTAGGTACCTACATGCGCACAAAACCGTGATGGAGATGTGTTCGTATTCTTACCTGTCTATCAATCAATCCAATATTTTAAGATAATATACACACAACTAAGTAGACATCCAACACAATATATATTATGTAGGTATGTACATCTACCATAGAATACTCGTACAGTAGCCAATGAGGTTGATTCATAAAATCACTTCATCACGTCAATTAAGACTTATACATCTATCTTACGAAGTAGCATCATGGTGATATAAGGAAGATTCAGAATAGACTATTATATTATTTTCAATCATTTTTCTTTTCCTCACAACGATCTACCTGAAAATTGTATGATGTTTGAAAACGAAGGCCAAAAGACAATAACACGTCTAAGTTTAACATTTTATTACAATAACTTTGGCAATTTTCTAATTTCCTATTGATAACGTACATATTACCTACCTAGCAAAGCTTTAGACACGAGTCAAAAGCACCACATACATAGATCATCTGATTATAATTTGTTGCTCTGGTAGAATGAATATCAAATAAAATTATATAAATATGCAGGTATGCACATACAACTTTCTTTGTATATCTACATCACGCCTTTGTAGGACCAGTACAATGTACAGAAAACTGAAAGACAGAATGCAATTTAAATTATTTGTATAAATACATACGTTAGTAAGTAGGTAGTGCTTGTATATTATACAAATGTTAGTAGGTAGGTATCTAGATCAGCTGCTGCCTTTAAACCCGTTCATCAAACACGAGATGTAATCAATCAAACATTGTACTCCCGTGTCTTGTTATTATAAAGCGTTTAAACACTTTGCACGATTTTAGAGTACGATCATATCAGTTATAATAATAATATCGTTTTCCTTTAATACAAATTACATTAATACATACATACATAAGTACCTACTAACTCTAATATTTTATTTTATGTAAAAACATTTCTCTACCCCTCCGTCTTGCCCGTATTTGTAAGCCCTATTGATGAAACGCTAAAATTAAATTTTGTAAGCAATACTAGTACTGCTATATTGTTATAAAGGCCACTTGAATGGTGTAACATCTACATACCAGAGTATTCTATCGGTGTTTATTTTGTAAAATTCCATATCTATTAAAACAAACGAAAAAATGAAATTAAAAAAAATAATAAAGTGACTTAGCTCACTATAATATAATAACTAGTAAAACTTTAAATCATATATTTTATTTGGTATTAATAATCCATATACTAATTTCGGATCATCAACTACTCAATTCATCTATGAGATGATGTTATAAATATTATTAATTACCTACTACGTCAGCACCAGTTGTTATATCTGAATATAATAATGAATATTATTATTAATATGTTTCTCGCACTCATCACTTATCTAGAAAATAATATAATCAACCTGTGGTATAGCGGGCAATATACTAACACACCGCACTATGCAATAGCTTCTGAGTTTTATTGCTGGTTAGATCGTCAAATTTTCCATGAGTGAAAATATATAAAGGTAAATTTGTGTGGCAGTAAAAAAATATTTTTACAAACATATATAATAATATTTTCAAGCTTTTGAACCGAACCTCAAATTATGATAGAACATTGACTACATAAAAACTTAATACAATATATGATTAGGTACACATTAGAGTACGGCTCGAAGTTTGATTCTAATTGGTAAAAAATGCATAATTAATATAGAAGTATTTTTGATGACACTTCTTTACAGGATAAAACACCATTGCGTTCTATGACACGCAATACAAGTGCTAGGATTTTTAATTCGTAGTTTTCAGCATAGAATCTAGTGAAGCAGCGTACAAAATATAAAATGAAACGATATTTTATAAAAAAAGTAATTGTTGTTTCAAATATTTGTATTCACATATATTTTAATTTTTACGAAGCTTTTTAAAGGAGTCTAAAATAAATAATAATCATACCTACTTATCATGTCGCTTAAATGTTTTTATGTTTATTTAACTGTTTCATCTCACCACTGGGACTATATACAGTTAATTTATTATTATTATTATTGTTATTTAATGTTATTATTATTGTATTATAATGGACGCAGTCATAAAAAAATCTTGCCAACAACATTAAGCAGTGATGAATAACAATAAATAACAAGTAGTTCAATATTTAATTGTTGGCTAGGGTACGTGTCCTTACAATAGCAGGTGATTTTTTTGTAGTTGCAACTTAATTATTAATTGTATTGGTAATAATAAATAGCTGAAGAAGTAGTTGTTGCAAATAAGTAGATAGGAAGGTATTTAATATCAAACTTTAATTACTGTTTAATATCAAACCAGGTGCACTTAATATCAAACAACTTGCCCCACATTAATAATTATAATAGTAACTTTTATTTGTAGATATTTTTATCGAGTAATTGATCAGCGGCGCATATTTTCTATGTATATGTATATACGAGTATATAAGATAGCTAATAATAATAAATGTATTACTATATCATAATTCGTACTAAACTCTCGCAAATCTTGTTTTATTGTTGAATTTGCTTTTAATTTCAAAATAAATTATCTTTATTAATAAATAATTAAAAGTCTGAACCAACAACAGGGAGAACTTGGAGATAATAAACCAGATGTAATGAGTTGACGTACCTACCGACACTTATATATCGTATTATTACTCTATCCTTTATACTGTAATCAGATTAGGTCATTTATTGAATTTTATATCTAAGCAAACTGTACCAGGTAACCATTACTATGTTTTATGTATATTACGCACTCGTACATAACATACATACACCTATATATAATATGGTCAAGACATACCTACATAAATATGCTATATAAAGAATACGTAATTAATTTTACGAGAAGGTGGATCAAATTTAAATTGTTTTCTTTGCACATAATAGATTATATGAGGTGAACCTACAGCAGCTTTAAACTCTCATTACACGCTACATATTTATATTATACTAGATTACATATTATTCATCCATAGTGCTTACTATTCTTACACAGTAGGTATAGATAACTTATGGTTTTTAATAAACTCAAGGTTGGCGAAACTGGAAGAACGGTGTAAATTATTATTATGAAAAACATGGATGCCTCTAAAGAATGCTGCACTATGCAATAAGCGTTGTATGTAGCTATATACCTAGTAAACTATAATATTGTCAAGTAGTTACAATGAGTAAGTAGGTATGTTGTCAGTAGGTAGGTACCTTATGTGATGTGGTAATGTAAACATTGTTAAAGCTTACCTCCTGGTCTTTCCATAATCATATCCTGAAGATGTGAACTGGATGTCATATTGAGCTTGCGTATCTTAATTATTATTACATTATGTATGTATTACAGTGCAGTGTTGAGCTGTGCTGTAATATAAATAATATGTAAGTACACACATACATAATAGTAGGTACTCGCTACATATTATTTGTATGCAAGACCTAACACTATACACCTCATTAAGATTGTTTTAGAAATGTTAAATTGCTTTTAATTAAGCATTTCCATTCGGAATTGGTGCTCATCAATTAATCATAATTTTCCATGATAAACTTTTATGTTCCATTATTATAGGATACTTTATCTCCCGCCTATAAACTGCTTTACTGCACATTAAAATAGATAGTTAGTTACAAACGTTAAAATATGAAAAAGTGTGGAAAGAAATAAAGTGTAACATTTTAATATAAAACTGTTAAGTTTATGCCGAGTTCTGTTGAATAATTCATATGATTTAGTCAGTAAATGTATTACACAAAATATTACTTTAGATTTTTCTAAAGAATTTCGTCATGAACATAAATTATGTTAGGAGCGAGGCTCCCGTTATGAATTAATATTTTCTCATTGAAATAAGATTTGTTGGATGTTGTTTAGCCTAGGGTAAAATGTAACACGATCTATTAGGAGTGCATAAACATTTAATGATATATTTTTTATAATTTCAATAATATTTTATAGATTCATATTTGCATATAAATGTAATGTCATTATTGTAGTTAGCATAATGTCATGATATCATATCAATATCATCAGAATTCATAATAAATGTATATAACTATATAGAGCTGTATCAAAACACGTGCATTAACATTCACAAAATAAGGCATAAATCCATATTAGGAGAATACAGACGTATGGAGAGTATAATTACCTAGGTAATCATTAATTATGAATAAATATATTTGTCTAATTTCTCTAATGATACATATTGTTATTACCAGTTTATTTCATTATGATATCTCTGTATTCATCGTGGATGTTATTATGTTTAATTCTTTATAGATTCGTCGATTTCAAATCAATCCATATAATTATGTCTCATTTGTATAAAATAGTAGTTAATAAGAATTATCATAACTCGGCGCCCACAGATATAAACACCTTAGAAAAATACATTTGTAGTACATAGGCATTATGAATCTGAATATTAAAAAATATTAAACACTTTATTGTTTGTTACTAACAATTTACGACGTGTTTCTGACATCAGTTACACATTTCAAATATTAAGGCTGATAGTTATATTATGTATGGGTATATAGATATTATTTATACAATATAGAAACCAATAATCTATCTTTTGGTAAAGAGGTACCATAGGACGTAAGTACTGTATTATTTCAGTATTATTAATAGGTATACCTTTAAAACGCATGAAAATAATGCAGACCAACTGGGCCCGAAGTCAAAACACATTTTAGCGTTACGTTTTCGTTTCGTTATCGTTCGAATATGGACGACATTGCGAGAAAGTGCCAATTTTCCTAGCTAAAATACACAATAGCTACGAAAATTGTCACTACATGATATCTACCTCTTTACGAGTAACATGGTAGATTTTGGTGATTTTTTAATGTTTTCAACATTCGTAAGTACATTTATCGGTGATTAACAGGATCTTTAAGCTGATATCTCTGCTCATGTTGGTAAGTATTTTTTTATTACTTGATTGTAAAATATTTCATTAAGCAATGTGCAATGTATCAGAAGAGTATCTATAACAAAAAAATACGAGTACTTGTACTATGTCAAACTAAATACTTATTGGTAATAGATGAGCCTACACAGTGTGTTAATCTATAACTTGAATATAAATAAAAATACAAGTTTTTATTCTACTAATATGTTTAATGTCCTTTTATCACATTGTCAACTTCATTGCCATATCACTAGATTCTCCATAATATCTATTAAAAACTTGTTTTGTTATATCCAAAAAGGAATTCTATTACTAACTATTGCAATAATACAATAATGAATGTACAGCCTTAAAGTTATTTGTATAATTTAGTTTTGTCACGAAGTTTATTCATTTAATAACATGAGGTCTTAGCATAACTTATGGAGATGGGAGTTTTAGGTTCACCAGCTTTACTTGACTAGAGGAGACAACTGGTTGTCTGTTGCCTGTTTAGTGATCAGATGTGATAGATTGATGCAGAACACACCTGAAGTGGATGGATTGTGACAGACAGGTTGCCGTGACATTCGTCAAAGCCTCCACCACTCAATGCTTTAGAGAAATTTATCGTAGGAATGTGTGCAATCAAAATAATCCATATTGGTACAAATCAATGACTATTGAGTAGCTACTGAACCACAGATGATAATAATGACTTGGAATATTTCCCACTGACTTCTGTTGGCACTCATTGCTTTGACATAAATGAACTTGCTAGATATCTAGAAAGATAACATTAATATTTTATCCATCTTATTTACAAATCATGTAAAAAAAAAACAAGCAAAATTCTGAGCAGCAGTCTCCTTCAAAATTTGGTTATAACATTGGAGGAGACCCACTGACTACCCGGATAGTTCAGAAGTCTGAGGACTTCAATTTATCCGATTTTATTTCTATACTAACAAATTTTTCTACACAGAAGGTACCATAGTGGGCATCCTGAAGGAATGACCGGCCAAAACCTCACGTGCGGAATCTTTTAATTACACTCCTTTGATGCCTCTCTAGCCGAGAGAGGCATACACACACATACAATAAAACAACAATAAAAGCTTTTCAAGTCTTGAAAAGCTCGTCAATGGTGCAAGTGCACTGAAATCGCGATAGCGTAATTTAAATTAATGTAACAAATAAACATTGTAATTCAAGTTTAAATATTTTATTTAAAAATGTCTAGAAATTGTTACAATGCCTCTAAAATAAGTGAAACAAGAAAAGCATTTCCAGATAAAAAATAACATAAAAATATCAATCAATATAAAATACACACATTCATATATAATATATACACATTAGTAGGTACAGAGCACCGAGCTGAGGTGTCCAGACACATTTTTTGGGTTTTGTTATATTATGACATTTCAATAAAGTGAAAAATACTTGAGTGTGAAAGTTATTGCTTCTTTGTATAGTTTGCAGAAATTGTTTACTCGTGAATGACAGTGAGTGGATAAATCGTTTCCATTAATATCTAATATGAATTTTTGACCAACCCTTCCCACTCTTTCATATTAGCACAATGTCGATGAGCTTTGTAAATAAGGTCTACAAACTGTCTGATTGATGATACATATATAAGGTGTAAGATGTTTTGAAAAAGCTGTCAAAAAATACTTCTGTATCATCACAGCTTTATACTATCCCACAAGCAGAAAATACTTGGTATCTTACTATAATACATCGCACTATAATCAAAAGAATTACTGCACAGCCGAGTAAGTATCGTAAATCGTCGTACTCATAGACGAGGCAGTATTATCTGAAAGTAACTTCTGTAAACTGAGAATATAAAATAGCTCACATTTCATTTGTAATGCAATATTTTTAGAAGGAAACTTCATTTCGTAAATTAATACGATGTGGATATTGCAAGTATATTTATAAATCGATAAAACAATATTATAAGTATAAAAGGAATAGCGGAAACATATATTGGCACGAAGAGGACAACTTGCATGTTTCTTACATGCAGCTGGTCTGCTGGCTACCCCACTTGTGGGATATGCCGTGATGGTATAGTAGTAGTAGTAGTAGGAAACATATTATAGTAATTTATTACGGTTATATTGTTATAAATGTTTTATATCCTAATAAGTAGGTAGGTTTTACTAAAACAAATGTGAATGATTCACATCTCTACGTGTTGTTGTAACAAGCGAAGAACATTATTTTCATTTGCGGTAATATTAATTAAAGTAATTATCTTATAGATTATGCATAAGGTGTAGTAAAATAATATCATAAAATATAACGAGTTGATATTGATGCAGGTTGTAGCAATTAATATCATAACAGGAGAAGTTGTACAATGTACATGCAGTAGATACTTGTCCCATGAACTAAAACTCATAGTTTCACTATGTACAATACACACTCTACAAGTCCTACACTCGTGTGGTTACATTACTCACACCACACCTCAACATCTATTCATAGTACACATAATTTATTCACATAATATTGCTCTCAAAATGATTTTTTTCTTCAGTATGAGTATTACATTAATATGAGAAAAATATGATCTTGGCTGGGTTTTGTTTTAAGTCTGTATACAAAAAATAGTATACCTTATGGGTTATTATTTATAAAATATAAGAAGTTTGAACTGCAAATACTCGCATAAAAATAAATAAATAAAAATATCCATTGATGGTCTGTTAGTCAAGAAAAATCTTGTGTTCAGAGTTCGTTGAGAATAAAAGGAGACAAGGAGGTGAGTGCAAGCGTTTTAAAGATGTTTTGCACAAGACCCTGAAAGCAATAAGTGTTCAGGACAGCTGACAGAGTACGATTGCGGTCCGGACGGATTGATTGAGGAATGTTAATAACAGTTATAGCGGACCAGCGGTTGTAGTCTCTTTGTAAATGTGGAACAAGCTTTCTCCGAATATAACAAAGTGCGCTTGTGAAGGATGAAACTACTGCCATCTCAAAAGCCATCGATGACAGGATTAAAAGAAACCATCTTAATACAACACTGGGCAACGAGTTAAGTGCATAATTAATAGTTAATACTATAGTCAAGAAGTGCACTCTGTTTTTACACGAAGATATTAGCTAGATAGCGAAGATATTAGGATAATACAAATCTAGTGCCGAAGGAGTTATATGTCTAATTACATTATTATTATCATTATTCATCAGGCATTCCACCCAATATTGAGTGATTTTGCGTCTAATTACATAAAACTATTCTAGTTCCTTTTTTCCACATTTACTTATATGGCCCAACTAAATACAAATCACGCATTTTATTTCTGCCTGTCTGGTCCATAGACATCTTCCCATAATATTTTATATTTAAATATACCTACTTACGTGCTATCAACAGTAAGTGTACATTATACAATAATTCTTAATGCAAGAAGTATTCAAAAGTTTTTTTCCGAGAAACATATCAAAATCTATTAATGAATTCTATAGGGACCATGAAAGGTTGAGGGAGCATTACATAACATATGTATGTAGGTATAGGTATAGGCGAGTAATCAACATATTACTCACGGATATAGTTTTAACAATAGAGAGTACAAAATAGTGATACATCTACCGCATAAAAACAAGGCGTCCCAAAGTCCCATAGTATAAAGAAACTTAGCCATTCACTTAGGAACAATTTCTATTATAATGAGTAGGTATTTTAATGAAAAAAGTGGCGTCTAGCAATTCTAAGACTGTGAGTGAGGTGAATGTAGGTACCTATTAATAGAAAAGTTGTGTTAATATGATTTATATTCAAGTGAGCTATGTCTGAAATATTCAAACAATTTATTAATGACTCAATACATAGTTGATGTATTTGATCTGGTATGTGAAACAATAATAACTATAGGTAAGTCAATCATTCCAATTAAACATATTGTAACGCGATATAAAATGAATTGTACGTTAGTTTCAACAATAAATAATGGGTAGGTACTGAAATAATAATTTATTAATGTTTAGGTATAGTGAGCACTCAGATAGTTAACCAATTTATCGATTTATTAAACACAATATATTAATATTGCGAGTATCTAGTAATCGGTGGATGTTTTCTATGATAAAAAGTAAAAGCTAACAATAATAATAATTGAGCAGTTTCTTTAAAAATGTTTCAGGTTATTAATTTGTCGAGCACATTTAATTTTTATTTAAATATTTTTTAAATAAATACAAAAGTTGAGACAATTTATCACCAATTGGCTAACGAATTTGTTACTTTGGTGAATCAATAGCTATATTTTATCACAGCTCATTGTGGTTTAAACGATTTTCCTCTTTAAAATGTCTATTAGTGCGGACAAAAACGATCGAGTTTCAAAATTATATAGGGAAAATCTTTACAGCGTTTTTTTAATATGTTCATGATATCTCAACATTAAATTCGTTTTCAAGAATTATAATCTCGTGCGTTGATATCTATTAAGAACTATTCATGAAATTCATTTGGAGTCTGGTGATCAATAAATAAGATTATTGTCGATGTTTGAAATATATTTCCAATGCTATATAAGTACCTATTACAGTTGAATATTTAATATACAGAAGTCACCTTTGTTCACCGTGTAGGCTTAATAATATGATACCTACATAATAATAATGTACTGTCTGATGCCTATAACATGTAAAGATATTAACAATGTCTCCCTCCGCCTCATAAATCCCACATAGCGATGACGTTGACATAAACACCTTTTGTTATGGAATTCTAATAATTTTCTCTGTCACTACTTCGTTATTCATCGGAATTATTATTTGACACAATGAATTCGCCATAGCTACTGTTCTCTATATTTATTTATTGCATAAAATAGTTTACTATGACGCATTCTGTTCCCTATAATCTAATATATAAAATTCTCGTGTCACGGTGTTTGTTATGAAACTCCACTGAAACGGCTGGACTGATTTTGATGAAATTTGGTGTGCTTATCGAAGAGGTCTGAGAATCGGCCAACATCTATTTTTTATACCTCTAAAAGTTAAGGGTGGTCCACCCCAAATTTTATTTTTATTTTTTTATGGTGAGGCACTAAAAAATACATACAACTCTAAATTTTCACCTTTCTACCATCAACCCCTATTTTTTAATAGCGATATTAGTAATTCAATCATTTTCAGCTCCGGTTGATTTATAATGTACATATATGGCAAATAAATAATGTATATGGCAAAACAACGTTTGCCGGGTCAGTTAGTATTAATATATAAATATCATCACATTTTTTCTTATGTTAAGTGATTTGTCGATTTTATTATGTGAATGATGATTTTCAATAAGAATAAAATAAATAAATAAATAAAAATATGGTAAAAAAAAATTGTTGTACAATAATTTTAAATTAGTTACGTATTTAATATTCGATTATTGGTTTTCGTAAAACACACCGCAGATTTTTAACATTTTCAATTCATCGATGAGGAATTCTATCTATCCTGAACGTATTAAACTTGTATTGCACAAACAAGAAAACTTGCAAGTTTTATGTGTAGTGAAATGCAATGATATTGTGTATAATATTTGATAACCAAAATTAGAAGAATTGCTCGTCATATTTAATCGCGCAATAGAGCCGATTCAGCATAATAAAATAACTTTTGAATGAACATAAATGGTGTTCCGATGCTTACAAAATGGCTAAGGCTGGTTTATGTGTGTACTTCCTATATATATGCACACACACACACACACATTTAACATCTTTTTTTTTGATGTTTGAACTACTAAAAATCTATCACATCTGAATATAGATTGATATAAACAATATGTATAAATATTAAGTATCTAGTTGATTCTCAGTTCAAAAGTAACTGCTAGAGATTAGACAAGGATCGCGATTGGCGTAACTTTATTGAAAAATTATTATATTTATGTTGGTGGATAGGTAGGTATCTACTTATCATATATGTACAATTGTACATATATAGGTAAATATTTTTTGCCCGAGCAGTGTATAGGTACTGTAGACGGTTAAACATAAATAAAAGTTAATTATGTTGTGTATTATATTGATGATGGCTCTGGGCTTACACTGATTAGAATAAAGAAACATTTTTCACGATTGTTTCCATGCATTCTCCATAGCTGCGAGGTAAACAATATACATTTATCTATGCTACCGAAGCAACACGCATTCACCTACCATAACATGTCGTACATATGTAAATAGGTGTATACCTAGTATGCTCAATTGTAAATAAATTATTGGATTTCATAATACTATCCAAATTACCTACATAAATTTTATTTCTACAAGTCGTAAATTAAATCCGTCTATGGATGTGTGTAGGTACTATGTTATACTGGTAATTATTTATATTCAGCACTTTAAATCATCACTGATTTAAAAAAGAATATTCCGTTTATTTGTTAAGTGGAATTTTCAATTATAAGTCAGTTCAAAATCCTGATATATAATAAGTTCACATACCGACACGTCCGATGTGATGTTTATAACGAACTATATAGAATTAGATCATACTACAATCTACCTTGTGTCCATGATATACATAGGTACAAAATACACAATACATAATATTATATGTTGGACTCTCCACTGTTGGAAATCTTTAACAAGTTATCATTGCTACAGGTGAAGTTTCCTTCAAGAAGCGTGAAAATATGCTCTCAATTCCTAATTATTTATGTTCAAGAAAGCATCGACTTTATAAATGTGGTTTTATTTTTTATAAATTGTTGAGAGTTATTTATAATTAAAACAAGTTTTTAACTTCATTACGTGAAATAGCAATATATTGAAAGGACCGTTTTTTTTATTCCGCAAACATACATTTATAACATAATTCAAATTCAAATGCGTTTACTTCCTCAAATAAGCATATAATCAAATACTGTTAAAATATCCTTATGCCAATAAAACTAATTATTTATAATATACAGCAAAACAATCGCAACCAGAGAACCAGCAAAGTTTGAAAACATTGTTTATTATTATGATAATTATAAAGTAACATTTATATTATGTAGTCGACGGAACAATGATATTGAATCCACAAAAAACCTTTATTAGGTGTAAAATATTGTAGGTAGCAGGTATTACAAAAAATTATTCAGAGATAATAAACAGCTGTGTGTTATAATATATATCTATATAATTATATAATTCTACTACAAGTAGTAGAATTCCATTTTTTTCAATAGTAGAACGAAAAGCTTGTTTCAATTTATCTCACTAGATAAATAATAATTATTCGTTATGTATAAGGAGATGAAAACAATTTGTATCAGACACATGTTTATCTCTTTTTTTTAGCTTTACTAAAATATGAGCCATAAAAATATGTGATTATGCAAATGCACCGTAATTTCAATGCAATAAAATAATTATATGGTAGCGATGTAACACCAATCTGTTATTTAATACAAAATATAACTGTCAAATTATTGCAATACTTTAAAATTTAATGAAATAAATATTTGGAATGATTTTAAAATATCGGTAGCTGACGACTATAAAAATAAAAATCAAATGTATCGATCCCATTAGGTAGGTACTATTTATTTTTATTATTTGTATTATTTGATCGTAAATTGAATAATAGTAATTTATAACATCATTAATAATGATTATTGACTCAATAAATCATATCTGGGGATCATTTTGATGAAATATAATCTTAATATTACTTGATCGTTTAAATTACGAAATTGGTGCTGAACAATTATAATAATATGTATGTATGTATGTACGAGAGCAGTTCCGTTGTATGTAATCGCCATTCCTTTTGTAAGGAAATACAATTTAATTAAACAACTGCCTCATAATTAACATTTATTTCGCATTCCTCTTTTCTGTGCACTGTACAAACCACTCGTATACAACGCGAATAGGTACCTGAACCAGACCTACACAAATGATAATGTATAATTGAAGAGAAAAAATGTTGTAATGTCTTAATTACAGCACTTGTATTTCACATCTAAATACATTCCTCAAATCGAACAAATAATTTGTATCCATTCATATTAATGTATAAATGTCCTCAAAATACAGAGTAAAAATGGTACACTCTATACGATCTCTCATCCTTTGAAAAGATTTTAGGATAAATATCTTATATATTGACAGAGATATCGGTGCTATCAGATTTGTATGAGAGTTGAATGTTCTGTTGCGCCAAAACACAACATTTATATATATATTTTTTTGAATATTATAATATATGTGTTGGACATAAAGCATTGTTATTACCTTGATGAATAATGTCCACAATTTGTATTATTTACAAGTGTTAATTTTTTACCGCAAGAACCTCATTCTTCGGTTTATTAGAGGCAAAATAGAGGGACGCCGGGGGGCTGGCAGAAAACAGACATCCTGTCTGCGCAATATACGAGACTGGACTGGAATGAGAGATGTGGAGGAGTTGTTCTAGACAACGCAGAACCGAAGCTTATGCTAGAGTGATCGCCGACGTCGGGGGAACCTGACAGGGCACCTACAGAAGAAGCAGATTTTTATTTATATTGCCTGAGCGAATACGGGTAGAACTATTCTAGTTAAAAATAAATTAAAAGCTTTAGTTCGATTAAAGTAAAAATAAGTAGGTACGTTCAAATATTAACAATATTTAGATTCATATCATTGTGTTTATTTTATTGTTTTATTTATTTTTATTCTACTTTGATATGTAATATTTGTGATACTTTTAAAAAAAGGATGATTTATAAAGAAAAACACTTTGCTATAAACTTTAAAAATTAATTTTAAAAAAATCCCTGTAGCTCCTGGCAAAGAATTATTCTCCCACTCTCTTCCGTAAATTTTCAAGGACTCTGTAAATGGCAGTTGTTCGAAGATATGAAGACATTTTACATCTTTAATTCAGCGATGAGGTTTGACACCCATCCTGAATCTTATTTTTTGTTAGCACGCAGAGGACACTTTGCATGTATAATAGTAATCATTATTTGGATTTGAAACTTGTCCCTTAAATAGAATTATTTCATTAATTAATTTATCCTAAATGTGAAACAAAATGTAAAATATTATTTTTCGAAATTATTTCCTATAACGGCTTTTATTAAACAAGCTTACCAAAGTAAACGAGATTTTTTTTTAATGTGTTGCCGATGTATAAAGAGAATTGGTTTCGTTGAAATTACAATTGGTCGCCGATTATTTTCAGTTCAGTTTAGAGTTCCATATGAAGGCCTGTTGATGGATGTTAGAAGATATTATATAGTATAAAGTGTAAGTTTTCTTTAAAGTAGGTACTATAGACAAATATGGCTTAGTATAATAATTACGTAATGTCGCTACCATCATTACACACAAACACAGAAGTGACAGGGAATCTATCAAACCTTTGCAACCAGCGGAGGACTGTAATAATGCTATTATCCCATACTCATTCATGAAAACATTTAATTTATGTCGTTTTGTCACTGTATTTATATTCTTATTCTAATGAAAATATTTCAATACACAATTGCAATGATTTATAACGTTAAAAAAGTTTCTCATTATTAATGTAAATAAATCTACTACTACTACTATACCATCACGGCATATCCCACAAGTGGGGTAGCCAGCAGATCAGCTGCATGTAAGAAACATGCAAACTGTCCTCTTCGTGCCAATATAAAATCAAGACATTCAGGATGGGTGGCAAACCTCATCGCTGAATTTAAGATGTAAAATGTCTTAATTTTTTCGAACACCTGCCTTTTACAGGACACTCGAAAACTTACGCAGAAGAGTGGGAGACCAATTCTTTACCGGGTGCTCCACGAAATCTTTGTTTATAAATTACTTATTTTACAGTGGAGTCATGTGTCTTATAAACTTAACAAGTAGAATCAAAAATATTGTTGTAGATTTATTGTAAATTCATTCACTTCTGAAATTTCCTAGAATAAAATTTTATGAAACTTAGAAAGATATTTAAGTGCTGTAAAGCTAGTTTCTAATAAATTTCCTTGTTTGTGTCATCGCAAACACTTCGTCAACTAAACATAACTAATTGGAACATACAAATTCTTGTACGTGATTATCCAATTAAAACCAAGAAAACTGTTCTTTCCCGTCATGGATTGAAATTTATTAATTTTTCCCTACCTTACCCAAGCCTTTCAAAGTTTTTTTTTAAGTGTAGTCAGCTGAGCGTGTGTATAAAAAACTTGACATGCATCACAAAAAGCTGCACTATCAACGGAACATATAGGATGACCATATCAATAACATTTAGCGAGACTTGTCATTAAAATATTTTATCAACTCTTGTATTCAAGTTATACGTACATTGAAATCATAATTAAAGTTATAAGGATGATTAATCGATTTAAATATCACCCGATGCAGGTGTACAATTCTTCCTAATTAGAATATGAACTAATCATATTAAATAATTATTTATACTATACTATACCCTCACGCCGTGTCCCAAGTGGGGTAGGCAGAGAGAACGGAACGCCAAACAGATCTATCTTTACACAGTTCCTTCGCTTCCTCCACATTCATATGTACAGTTTCTCATACACGCACGTCGGTTCCTCTTACTCAACACGCGGCCGTCCTTGAGAATTTGATCCACGTGATCAAGCCACGTGGTTCTCGGACGCCCGCGTTTCCTCACACCCTTTCTTTCAGACAAGTATATCCTCTTTGTCATTCTTACCTCGTTCATTCGTTCAACATGTCCAAATCACCGTAGTTTATTCACGCGCATTCTGTCCACAACACTCTTCTTGCATCCACTCATTCTTCTAATATCCATAAAATATAAAATCATCGCATTTCAACTATTTGTGTTTAAATATTTTTTTATGATGTCGGTAATATATATTTTTTTTAATATTATAACTTTATCTGGATTCGATTTTACAGTAATTGGAAACTTTTTACGGATAAAGTTAACTTAGTTTTTTTGGAGTGTTTTTTTTTTTTTTTTTTATCTGACATGTAAGTCATGCAACGTAGGGAACTTTGCCAGCATGATAATTGTTGTGGCCGGGTTGCATTATTGCAATGGTCACCATACAGTAATTTTTCTTTATAGCTGACACTGCGACAGCTGAAAGTACAACTGCTCAATGTTTTTCTGTTGATCTCGTTGTACGTATCTCAATTCCGTGGAACAATTTTGTGAGAACCAAAGAATAAATTCCATCACAGGATTACGATGTGACTGACATTTTATAAGAACTTTTACTTAATGCAAAAGTACAATATTATTGTATAGATATGTATTACATAAATGTATTTCGATAGTTTACTTCTGTAAAACTTTCCTGCTGGCTACCCCATATATGGGATAAAGCGTGATAGTAGTAGTAAAACTGTAATATTGAGGTGGTCTTATAAAGAATAGAATAAAATCGAATTTAAGTTATTATAGACTATCTAAAGACCAGTAAAAACTCGAAATGTAGATGGAAAGGGAATCTTCAAATAAGATAACAAGAAATTAGTAATTTGCGTATACGTAAATACTAAGCACCTGCTAAAATATATCATACTGAATTCTTAAAGGAAACTTTGTTTGAAAACTCCAAATATAAAAAATAATACTTACGGATAATTTTAAAATCCGTAGGAGAGATTTGGTCAGCAACTCGGAGGTTTTGAGGAGAGCCAATTGCAGTAGACAGCTGCTGAAGGACGTTAAGGTCCGTAAGATTTCATATCTGGGTCACGTTCTGCGGGGTGATAAGTATAGTCTGCTCCAGTTGATACTGATGGGGAAGATTGAGGTGCAGCGTGGTCCTGGTAGAAGGCAAACGTCTTGGCTGCGCAATATAAGAGACTGGACCGGGATGAGACATGTGGGAGAACTGTTCCGGGTCGCGCAGGATAGGGAAGCCTTCGCCAGAGTGATTGCCAACGTCGGGGGGACCTGATACGGCACGAGAAGAAGAAGAAGAAGGAGTGATAAGACTTTACACCAAGTGAAAAATAAGTTCATTACGAATACATAATACTTTACACTGGACGTTCTCTCCATGCTATAAAATAATTAGGAATTAAATTGATGACATATTACACTATGACAATTTTTTTCACATGACAGGAAAATCGTTGAAGGGTATTTTTTCTTCTATTAGACCTCTGAAAAAATTATATGATACGGGTTCATATCTTACTCATATTTCACCATTATTCTCATATGTTTATTTTATTTATATGATACGGGTTCATATCTTACTCATATTTCACCATTATTCTCATATGTTTATTTTATTTATATGATACGGGTTCATATCTTACTCATATTTCACCATTATTCTCATATGTTTATTTTATTTATATGATACGGGTTCATATCTTACTCATATTTCACCATTATTCTCATATGTTTATTTTATTTATATGATACGGGTTCATATCTTACTCATATTTCACCATTATTCTCATATGTTTATTTTATTTGGAGCGTTGTTTAATATTATTAATTAATATTTTATATAATACAGAAATAGATAAAATAACTTTATTGACATACAAACAAAATAAAAAATGATAATGAAGATACGTAAGTAAAATTTCAAAGGCGGGTATATTGCTCAAGCAATGTCTTCCAGCCAATTTTAAGAAATTAAAACATAGATAATTGAGCTGTTACTCGTAAAGTAGATCTTATGTTTATGTCTCGCAAATGTCAAATTGGCGTCTTTGAAAATGAGCTATCTATCTTTATGTGCTGTCTAAGCTATGTGTCATACGAAAATTGTAAGTTTAACTATTTTGAAAACCTTTACACAGATTATCAACTAAGTGAAGACTGCAGTTTATTTGCAAGAATATATTAATATGACGTAGATATCTAAGACATTAATAAATAAGATCTGGGTCGGGAGTAACACTCCTGTATAACAGAATGTGCATGGCATGGTACGGTACAGATTATAAAGTGGTAAGTAAAGAAGTGGAAGTGAACATTAGCAAATAACAAGAGAGTGAGACACCATGGTGAGAGTGAGGAATCATATTCCGACAGAAGTCGTGCGTGATTGGTCAGAGGTCAAGTCATTTTCCGAACACCGATCCATTAATTGCTAACTTGTTGGATCTATTATAAAATTTCTTAACTTGGCATCAATCATGATCTAAGCTACGATAAATACTATATTACATCGATCAAGAAACCGTATTATTCGACCTATTCATAAATAAATACAATAAACCGATAAAGCTCTTTAAATCGATCTTAAATATTAGTCAAGTTATAGGTATTTGAATGTTATTTATGGATCTCGGGCAACTATTCTGTTATTAAGAATACGTGTGGATATATTTATATCAAATATTTGTAATTAGTGGTTACTTGTTTTACTTGTGCAAAATATTTATTTATTCTACTTGCACATCATCATTGTACTAGGTAGTTAACAAGACAGTGTAAAATATTGACGTGTAATGAACTAAATTATCACTAAAGGTACAATTATTTTTTTCATCCTATACACGTCAATTATAATTGATAACAAAATACCGTCATGTGATACTAACTTAAAATTACATTTTCTAGAAGTATTTTCAGTAAATTCATTAAAAAAATATGAATCAAAACTATTTTGACACAACTGTGAAACTTGAATATGTATAAAATTCAATACATAAAAAAATACATACCTACTCAAGAATGTAGGTTTAATAAAAAATATTCTGTGTGATAATTTTTATAATAAAAAATTAAAAGTTGCACGGATCACCACCATATTTCTTTGTTTTGGAATTTCAAATGAGAGATATTAATATTTCATACTTAACTTAGACAAATGACAAGAATTCAATCAACACTTGGGCAATAATTGGCAACAATCAATAATGATTTCAAAACATTTTATGTAAAGGTTTTTATCTGAAATAATTATCTCTCTTTAAATTCGAAAAAAAATATATCGATTATAGGCAATTTGGAAATTATGCATGCATTATTACTAAATAAAAATTATAAACACCACCTATATCCATGGGTTTCTTGACATCAATATTTTCACCCTTATTCAATAAATATTCATAGTGGTTGAGATATTGTTTTCTTCTTGCTATGTGTATTTTGTATTATTTTGTTGTAATACGACGTGATTTGATGGAAGAAATCACTAACATAGTGATAATCTTGCCACTGTATATCATAATTCCTTTTAATGTAAATTGCTTTGTTGATTTTGTTTTGTGAATGGTGATGTGCAAGAAGAATAAAATAAATAAATAAATTGCATTAATAAATTTACTGATTATTTCCTTAATTTACCGAAATAACTAATTTATATAAAGTAATCCATCCGTAGAAATATTTTATGTATGTAGGTTTTTTTTTAATACAATATATTTTTTTAGAATCATAAATTTGATAGGCAGCAGAGTAGAAATAATACCGCATCTGCGCAAATAAATCAATATTATTAGAAAATCTCTTTTAACGATATATAATGAAATATTAACACACTAAGACATATTTAAAAAAAAATCGTTAATTTTTGATATACGATTCGGAATTTATCGTCCTTATACAAATCAAATTATATTTCAATATATTTTAAATTTAAAAAAAACATGTGCATCAAATTTTTAATATTTCACGCGGTCCCGTAAGAGCACGTGGTTAGAGGGCTATTTTTCCCGGACTATTTTCGTTCCCGGGAAACGGGAAATTTAAAAATGAATAACCCTCTACACGTGGTTCATCTTTGTAATTTCTACAAAACATTTCAATGTTGCCAGCGACTGAAATATTATCTTACATCATCATTATAATTTTTTTAGTAGGTAATAATAATCATGAATTAATTGTTCTGCCACAGCATCATGATCATCAATTAATCGCTTTTATTACTTATTCAAACAAATATATAGCGTATACGGTGATAATGAATTAGTCGTAATAACAAGGCTGTTGAGTTTTTTAAACTTATAAAATTATTGTATCTACAATGCGAACGCATGCCACAAGTAATAAAATTTTATGTTGAATGTTGGAAGTAAATCAGAATGATCCGTATTAGGGGAAGATGGCAAATGTAACGCAATTACAAGATCCTTATTGAGGCAGAAGCTCCGTACAGGAGGGAATCCAAGGAATACTATCATTTCAAATGTTCACCATACATAGTTTTTATTGCATGCTAGGCCGTAAAACATGTCATTCAAGTTTACCATATTATTAATTATTAGCCAAAGCGCATTGTCGTTGTTGATCAAACATTTTTACTCCGTTAATTCGTTAAAAAGCTAGATTCTTCACTCGTTGCTACATTTTTTATTGGTTTCTTAAATTGTTTTGCTTTTGAAAATGGTATTTGGGCTATAGTAACTTTTCAGCCAATTTTTCAAACACAGGAACATTTTTTTATTGTACTTTTAACTTGAGAAGCATTGAAAGAAATCACTAATAATTTTCCACGACATTCGTGGATAGTGGTAATCTTTTTATTACATTGAATACTTTAACTAGAAATATAAAATATAAATGTTCTTTAAATTTGAGGTTTGTACCTTAATGTTTATAAAAGTGGAATACCTCATCGCTGAAGAAGATTTGTGAATTTTTTTGTCAAATGAATGACGAATCGAAAGTCCAAAATAAAGACACCCGTTAAAATTAATGCAATAAATCTGTTACTCATTACAACAGTAAATAACACAAATAGTAGTTTGGGTAAGTTGGAAGATATCGCGTCCCTGCGTAAAACTCGCCCATTATGCAAAATAATTCGTTTATACCACGTAACCTTATTATTTGTATCCAAATATTTTGTACAATAAAGTTTATTATTATTATTATTAAAGAATAGAAGAATAAAGATATCTAAGTACAATTATAACATAGCAATAAACTAGTATATTAAATAAAATAGTGATTTTACTTATCACGATTGTTGTACAGTCCAAGATTTTTTTTTATATAACGTAGCTACTTACTTATACCTTATTACACCTGAGAAACAATTCAACATAAGATTAATTTTAATTGTTGAATTTATCACGAGCCTAAATGAAATCCTTTCCTAATAAAAATGTTCTTACTATTTATAGAGTATTCAATGACCATAACATATGCACGCATAATATTGACTATTCTTGTTGAGATAATTCCGTACAAGTATTTTATTTATTGACATTTCTCTACGGCGTAAACAATTTTTATGTTCACAAGTTTTTCTACTCACTATTAATTATTTATTCTCCCATCTAGATAGAATAAAAAGTTGTCATATCATTATAAAGATTACTGAATCATCTCCTTTTCATTATTGATATTTTATTTCAACATATTCCTCATTATTACTGTTACAAATACATTTATACGCAATCTACCTTTTTCCTTGCGAGGTAGGCAGAAAGGATCGAGTACCACCTATCTCTGTCAGTAAACACGTTTTTATCATCCGTAATACTTCTACATCTTCCTTGAATTCCCTTTTGTTGATCATATTCTTGCAAATTAACAAATACTCAAGATTGTTTTTACGTACTAGTATATTCAACACACGATAATAAATTAATGAACAAAGATAGACATTATGTTTACCTATTTGCTCTATTTTGTTTAGTTAGTTTGTACAAATAGTACATGTTATAGTTGGAATGTATATTGAGAACTATCTATAGAATATAAAATGAAAGAAGTTGCAGCATTGAGCATTGAGATAAAGCAGGTGATGTAAATTTGTTTGGCATCCCGTGGATAAGCTCCTCGCGGCAAGCTTTATTGTGAACAGAAATAGTAATGGTAGTAGTAGTAATAGATAATAATTTCTTGGCATACATCACCGCCATCACCACTATGCCCTATTAGCCTTATGCACTTAATCTAATCTCTTGGACGCGGTCAATTCACATAAGAGCTGCTGTCTGTCTATTTACTTACTTTAACAACGATTTATGGCGTTATTTCCGATTATTTTACCTCGCTATATAAAAACATATACCTACTGTATACTCGTTACATTGCAATGTGCGATTTTATTAATATTTAAGTATTCATGAACTTTTGAAATATCATAAAGATTAAAGAAGACCACTCCATTTCGAAAGGATATGCGAGAAATGTTATGATATCTCGTTTCATTATTACTTACACATTCTTTAAATGTGCACTACCAATTTTATAATACGTATTTATGTAATTAATAAATAACATTAATTTAATTACGTTTATAAACAATTCGTATTTTTCTAAGGTTTTAATTTATTATAAATATTTTCAAGAACCCGCTACACTTGGAAGGATTTTTAACAAATAGGTATACTTCTGTGAACTTTAACGATTAGTTGAGTTAAAACCTGCTTGTCCTTTTAAAGATTTACAATAGTAATAATATAGAAAATATAAAATTGACACATTAATAATAGAAATGGTGAGAAAAATGTAAAATACCATATTGATCTACGATATTCCCATGAACTAGTTACATATGTCGTATGGAAGGAAATGAAACAAGTTGTTTATAACACTTACTTGTAATATAATTCAAGATGCTGATGGGGTTTTTCACTTCCAGTCTGGCTGGAATAACAGGTGATTTGATATCCATATACTCGCTGATTGATTAGTTCTCATAGCTCGCAAATACTTGTACAGAATTTATTCTAGTTTTAATTAATACACATACAATTCATAATTATTAATGACTGGTCAGTTATTTATTATTTATTTTATTGAGGAAAATCTTCCATGCACGTGGAATGTGTAGAAGAAGTCGTGTGCAGCTCATAATAAATACTTCGAATGGAGTGGAAATAAACAATGTGCCACTCAATTTATACTAAAGTATTAAACTAATCCATATTATTTAGTGGACACGTTGATATAATTTAATCGTACATATATACATCATTATAAAGAAAATATAATTTGAGAGAAGGTACATTTCTACTTCCATCAATACCATCCTCATTAACTTTAAATTTCAAATAATTTTTTACATAACTTTTTTACGCGGCGGCAGAATTGCCATCCACACTTCTCAGCATTATACAACCAGATAAGTCTCCATATGATCAGTCATGATCACACAAAAACTTAACAGTCTAATGCCGGGAAAAATTCACCTATCCAGATATACAGGATATCAAAGGATTAGGCTCAAAACGCGGGATCAAAATACCAGCATTGTGCCTGAAATATCTGTGTTCAGAAACCTTTTTACAATATTACAAGTGTTTATTATAATAGATTTTTGAATTTTAATGTACAAATTAACCGGTAAATCTAATTTTTGTAAATTATTTATTAAAGATTTCGGAGTTACCCCTGTAGCTGACATGACTAAAGGTATTATATAAACGGACCTAGAATGCCAAATATTTTTTATTTCTCCTGCTAGTTCTGTATATTTACGTATTTTTTCTGCGACGGTTGTTTGTATATTATGTGTATTTGGGACAGCGATGTCGATTAGGTACGTTATTTTATTACGTTTATCATGTAATACTAAATCGGGTCTATTATGATGTATTTGTCTATCTGTTATTATGGTTTTATCATAATAGAGCCTATAATTTTGATTTTCTAATACCTGTTCCGGGTTGTATTTATAATAAGGTATTACATTATTTGAGTTTAAAAGATTATGTTTAATAGCTAAATTTTGATGTATAATTTTTGCTACATGATTATGTCTATAAGTATACTCAGTTTGAGCGAGAGTGGAACAACCCGAAACTATGTGTTGAATTGTTTCCGGTTTGGCCAGACATTTCCTACACGAATCATCAATTATATTTTGATTTTTTATAATATATTTTTGATAATTTTTTGTATTTATTACCTGATCTTGAATTGCTAGCATAAAACCCTCGGTTTCCCCATACAATTCCCCAATGGTCAACCACCTGTTTGACGCATATTTGTCAACATAAGATTGGTTGAGATCATTGAGGTGTCTAGCATGAAGTTCCTTCCTACCCCAAGATTCTAACAAAATATTTAAATAGTTTAATCGCGGACCTACTGTTTCGTCATTTAAATTTAAAGGTGTATGATTTTTATCGGCCTGTATTATAATTTTATGTAGTATAGAATTATTTTGTTTGTTTTTAAAAAATGTTTTAAGGGATTCTATTTGATTATTATGTAAAGAGGAAATGTTAACAATTCCTCTTCCTCCTATACTCCTAGGCAGAACCAACCTTTCTTTCGCGGAATTTGGATGGTGATATCTATTTTTTGTTAATTGTGTTCTAATAAGTCCTGACATTCTTTAATTTTTCCTTTTTCAATGTGTAAAGTTTTACATTTATCTAGCCCAAAAGACATTCTTATGTCGTCTGAGAATTTTTTTGTTATACTTATTAGTTTTTCTAATTCGGTATCCGATTTAGCGTATATTTTTATATCGTCCATATACATTAAATGCGATATTTTTGTTGACAAACGAGTATTTCCGTTAATTTTGATTCCATATTTGGATTCATTTAATAAATTGGATAGAGGATTTATTGCCAAATAATATTTTGTCTTAACTTATATTTTTTATTAAGTACATGATTTTTTCATAATTATTTTGACTAACAATATTTTTCAGTTTTTCTGAATGTCATCTTTTTAAGATGATTTTGAAATGCTACTGATTAATTGATGAATATTATTTTACATAAACTACTTGGGTTTTCATCTGCATTGATGATTCATGATCAAGAGTCGTTATAAATAATCCAATTAATATTATAAATGTTAATATTGAATTGAGTGTACAGTAGGAACATCTTAAGTATCTTGCCAATGTATAAATTTTAAAACATATCAAGGAATGTGTAGGGAAAGGAAGCAGTAGAAAGACAAGTAGAGGCGCTACACTATTTCAAGTATTTCAATTCACATAAAGAAATGTTGTTTCCAATCCCACAAGGTAATCCTCAATGAATTGCAGTTTCTATATTCTATGGGATGCTTCAGACGATCTGTGGGAATGTAACCAAGTAGATAAGTAGGTATCTTTATTTATTATTTACGTCTAAAATAAATTAAGTCCTTTACAGTTGTCTATTTAAACATTACAAGCAATATGAATTGAAATCATCCAATAACGATAACTTATTGAATCTCAGACACGTAATTGAAATAACATTTCACTACAATTACTTCAATGATAGATACAACGTTTATATTTCATACAAAAATTACTACGATATTTCACCCTTTATTTTACAACGGTAAGTTACTTTCAATAAAATACGGTTAGTATTACATCCATAATATTGCAGTTCTACTATGATACTTGACGGATACTTTTTTATCATGCTGTATAGAGTCTAAATATCTTTGAAGCTTCGTATAAGTAGGTATTCTTATTAATAAATGATGAAAATATATATTTAATAAAACTATATAGTTAAAAGGCGTACTTTTGAATAAAACTAGATATTCTTGAAATCAGATCAGTATGTGGTTAAAAATACTTTAGAATAAGCAGAATATCAGCTATTGTAGATCCCCAAATTATCAAAAGAACAAGCAGAATTTAGATCTAGACATAGCTGTAGTGATCAAGTATTAGCTTTAACAACACATATTGAAGGAGATTTCCAGAAGGGAATAAAAAACAGTAGTGACGTTCCTATATTTTACTATATTTTTAATCCTATATTTTTAATTTACTTGTAAGTTTTGGTGTTGGGTTACAGGGTGGTGGATTTTTCGTATTCCTTGGCGGTGGGGGGTAAAATGTAAGATAAATGTAAGACAATAGGTAGTACGCTTTGACGCATATGGCAGCGATGAGGCTTGCCACCCATCATGCCGCGTCAAAGTGGGTGAAGGGCACAAAGAGGAGAGCGGAATGCAGGGTGGGAGTTTTGAATGTGAGAGGAGGGATGGTGAGAAAGACGGACGAAATTTTAGAGATGATGAATGATAAGTATTTGGATGTTTTGTGTGTCTGCGAAACGAAGAGGAAAGGGTGTGGTATTAAAGAAAGTGATGGAAGGATCGAGTTGTGGTCTGGTGTTCCAGACACACAACACGCATGTCAAGGTGTGGGTGCTTTTTTATCGGAAAGAATGAGCGAATGTATGAAAGGGTATGAATGTGTAAGCTCCAGGCTAATCTGGATCCGTTTCAAAGTGGGGATGACTAGGATCTTACTCATAGTTGGGTATGGTCCTGGGAACGATGCCATAGAGACGGAAAAGGAAGAGTTCTGGAATGGCGTGAGAAAGATTGCAGAAGATAAAAATGAAAATGAAAGATTGATCTTGGCAGGTGATTTGAATGGATGGGTGGGTGTTAGGAGGAATGAACTTGAAAGTGTTTTGGGAATGAATGGAGACAGTAGAGTGAACGATAATGGCAAAAGAATAATTGATGTGTGCTTGGAGATGGATCTCTTTGTGGCGAATACCTTTTTCGCCCACAAGGAGATCCACATGTATACCTGGGAGAGAGGGAATGAAAGATCGATGATTGACCTCGTGTGTGTGGACTCTCGTCTCAGGAAGGCGACCACGGATACTAGAGTGTATCGAGGCGCTGAGCTGGAGACGGATCATTTTCTTGTCGTCTCAAGAATAAATCTATTCTCCGGTTGGCGTTCGAGAACACAAAAGTCCACGCCAGCTATGAGATTGAGAGTCGAAAAACTGAAAGATGAGAGTGTAAAGAATGAATATGTAAAAACTGTGAATGAGAAGCTGAGTGCGAACGAAAAGAATGATCTAACGATGAATGATAGGTGGGATGTCTTAAAAAGTGTGCTTGTAGGAAGTGCAAAAGAAACATGTGGTGAAGCTAAAGTTGGACGTAAGAAAGGCGATGCATGGTGGGATAATGATGTGAAAGAAGCTGTAGATAAGAAGAAGAATGCTTGGAAAGACTTGCTGAGTGTGAAACAGTGTGACACATGTGAAAAAGAGCGAAAGAAAGAAGTTTACAAGACATGCAAGAAGGAAGTGCGTGAAGTTGTGAAAATGAAGAAAAAAATGCTTGAAGATGAAGAATGTAAGAAATTGTCTACGTATGCGAGTGAAAATATGAAGATTTTTTAGAAGGAAGTGAAACGAAAGAGGACGGGTTCAAGTGTGAACAGTATGAAAGGGATAAAAGACAAGGATGGATGTGTGTTAGTGAATGATGAATGTGTGCTACAGAGATGGAAGGAATATTTCGAAGATCTGTTTGAATGTGATGGTACAAATGCAAATGAGTATGACGACAGTGAAAGCAGTGTGAATGAAAACGATATGATAGACATGAATGAGATTTTGAATGCATTAAAAAAAGCGAAGTGCGGTAAAGCTGTAGGGTATGATTGTGTTGCCGTTGAGCTCATCAAGTCTGGTGGACCGGGGGCTCTCGCGTGGTGTTTGGAGCTTTTCAACGATTGTTGGAGAGAAGGTGTTACACCAGAGGATTGGAAGAGGGCTATCATCTGCCCCTTGTACAAAGGGAAAGGCTTGAATGCGGGAGTTATCGGGCTATTAGCTTGCTGAGCTCAATAGGGAAACTGTATGGTAGAATTTTGATTGAGAGAGTACGAAAGATAACTGAGTGTAAGATATGGGATGCGCAAGGAGCTTTTTTGAATGGCAGAGGGTGCACCGATCAGATCTTCTCCCTGCGAATGGTTATAGAGAAGTTTCTGAGTAAACACCAGAGGCTTTTTTGTGCGTTCGTGGATCTGGAGAAAGCATATGATCGAGTGGACCGGGAAAGGTTGTGGCGCGTGTTGTCGGAGTATGGGGTGAGCAGCCGGTTGATCCGCGCAATATCTTCACTTTACGTGGGAAGCTCCGCTTGCGTGAGGGTAAATAACACTCTCTCGGAGTGGTTTGTCCTCACCAAAGGAGTGAAGCAAGGTTGTGTCATGTCTCCGTGGCTGTTCAACCTATTCTTCGACTACTGTATGCGACCTGTGAGAGAGATGGATGTTGGTGTCGAGCTGAATGGGTTTCGGGTGAATGCATTGATGTACGCAGATGATTTGGTGTTAATGGCTGAGAGTGAAAGGGACTTACAAGAGATTGTTACGTGTGTGTATGATAGTTGCAATTTGAATGGTTTGAAAATGAACGTTATGAAGACGAAAGTTCTTGTTTTTGAAAGAGAGAATGAAAAAACGATTTGCGAGATTAAAGTTGGTGACGAATGTTTGGAGCAAGTAAGTGAGTATGTATATTTGGGAAGTATGTTTACGAGGGTTGGAAGATGCGATAGGGACATTGAAAGAAGGAAAGTGGCCGGTGCTAGAGTAAACGGTGCACTTCGACCCATTGTCAGCAATGACAATGTGTCGAACATGTCTAAAATGCTGGTGCACAATACCATTCTGGTACCGTCACTTACGTATGCAAGCGAGACATGGACGTGGTTGAAGAAGGACGAAAGTGGAATAAATGCAGTAGAGATGCGATCGTTGAGAAGAATGGTTGGTAAAACGCTGCGTGATAGAGTGAAGAATGAGGATATTAGAAGAATGAGCGGATGCAAGAAGACTGTTGTGGACAGAATGCGTGTAAATAAATTGAGATGGTTTGGTCATGTGGAACGAATGAAAGAGGAAAGAATGACAAAGAGGATATATTTATCTGAAAGAAAGGGTGTGAGGAAACGCGGGCGTCCGAGAACCACGTGGCTTGATCACGTGGATCAAATTCTCAAGGACGGCCGCGTGTTGAGTAAGAGGAACCGACGTGCGTGTATGAGGAACTGTATGAATGTGGAGGAAGCGAAGGAAGTGTGTAAAGATAGATCTGTTTGGCGTTCCGTTCTCTCTGCCTACCCCACTTGGGACACGGCGTGAGGGTATAGTATAGTATAGTATAGTATAGCCCCTAAGTTCACCTTCTAACTCAGTCAGTTATCTTATCCTAGGCGCCCCTCAGGCACGTATAGTAAAACTAATAAAATATAAGACTTTTAATAAGTTTTTGCTTATATTTATATTTTAATATCATATTAATTGCATCATGTCTATATAAATTAAAATAATATGCATAGAAAATGCACACAGATTGAGCTAGTCCCAAACAATGATGAATCTTTTATTACCGGTACTAACACGACGATACACATATATACAATGCACTAAACACATACATGTAACACTAAAAGCCAGGACAATTTTAAAAAGGTCATATTTTATTTGACCTTGGCCAATAATCGAACCTGGGACCCTGTGACTCAAAGGCGAGAGCATTACCTACGCGGCAAACCAGCCGCCCTATGTTCAACTTATTAAAGTTTGTTTTATCTTTTAACTTAATTTCAATGCATTATAATTGCAGAAGGCATTGCCTCGAATACATTTTAGATTCCAAATATATTATGGACAGTATAGGTACATATTTTTTGTACAACTATTGTCGTAAATATATAGCTTTAAATTATTATATAATATATCTTATTGCTACATAGTTTATTTGTTAGAAAGAAAATTTGTTCAGTATTTATCTCACTATTCCCCCATAATATCTATTCTACAATTCTCTGGGATCGCATTGGCCGAAGACTGTGCCCAGTAGACTATGGTGTCCTTTTTATAATAATAATAACATTCGTACAATGTTATCCTACTCATTTACAGATATACACCATTAAATTTCAAAAAGAGAACAAAAATTAAGTAGACACTCACGTACGTATTCATTATATACAAGAAAAAATACAAATAAAATAAACTTTATTGGACAGTAAAATATATCATAATTGACGGGTGTATTGCCTTGAGGCAATTTCATATGACCAACCAATAATATATTACTACGTAAAATATAAATGTACGATGGATACCTACGTAGCATACAAGACAAAATAAATAAGAATTATCATTTTTGGAAGAATTCGAGCAATGTTGGATAATATGCCTCTAAAGGCTTCTTTAGTTGCGAGGATACTTCATTAATGTAGATACTAGAAGTAATATTTATTTTTACAGACTGCTTGTTATTATTTCATGGCGTCGCTGAATATGGTTCTTCGTTGATTCTTCGGCTATATCTTCTAAATTAACTCTTCTCGGGATCTCAAAAAGTTCATCGGTTACTCCATCATAAATATAATATTTTGTATCAGATCACTCCATTTTAACAGTCTCATTAATTTCATTATCATTTTAACTTTTATTTCCCATCCTTTAGTTGATCAAAACACATGTGCAAACTACACAAGTATCAATTTATTACTAATTGTAACCAAGCGCCGCAGAGGCACCATGGGTAATGTGACTGACTTTTTTCTTTAATCTTTTTTTATTTATCACTGTCATTATTTTTTTTAATGTTTTATATAAAATGTGAATAAGAATATGTAACTAGAGGAGTACTGAAAAGAAGAATAAAATATACGTACAATAAAATGCTGAAATCGACCGATAAAGTACGCCAGGTGCCTCAAAGGCGTCAAGGATAAATTAAGGGATAGTGACGTTTTTAGATCTATCAGCTACATAATTTTATTTGTTCAATATATATATATATATATATTCCAACATTATAATCATATGCTATACACTAATACATTCATAAAAAGATTACATAAGAAAAAAATATGAAAAAAACACTGAACTATTCTGGCCTGCCACGCAGACACTTGTTAGTTATATTATATGATATTGCTTCCAGTTTTCTCTTATATATCACCAGTTCATCTAAGGTGTAAAAAACAGAATATAACAAAAAATCCAGATTCCAATGTACACAAATATACAGGACATCCAACTAATTATTGGCTTAAATCACGGCACCCATCTTGGATAATAGCTGAAAGCGACAGCCGACCAACTGAATATAAATAGTGAGATCAGTGAGCAACGACAACGGTAAGAAATCGTAACTCCAAAGATACAGCTTCCAGGTTCAATGTTGCTCAGAAAACTCTGGTGCACTTTAAACAACTTAAGGAGCGGCGCCGGATGCACTGTGTCACATTTACATCAATGGAGACTCGCTGACTCTCCGTTATGTGTGTGTAGTGCTGACCAAACAGATCACGTGGTGAGTAAATATTATTAACCCAGTTGTCCTAGGTCGACGGGTTGCAAGCACTTGGATTAGAGTCAAATGATAATATTATTAACCCAGTTGTCCTAGGTCGACGGGTTGCAAGCACTTGGTTTAGAGTCAAATGATAATATTATTAACCCAGTTGTCCTAGGTCGACGGGTTGCAAGCACTTGGTTTAGAGTCAAATGATAATATTATTAACCCAGTTGTCCTAGGTCGACGGGTTGCAAGCACTTGGTTTAGAGTCAAATGATAATATTATTAACCCAGTTGTCCTAGGTCGACGGGTTGCAAGCACTTGGTTTAGAGTCGAATGACGCAAATTCACGGCTACGGAATCTTGAGATACAAATTTGACGGATGTAATCCATAAGTAGAAGAAGAAGTATGTATTTATAAACACACATTAATATCTTGCATAATAATGTAATCATAACACTGTTCTTGTTAAGAGTTCGAAAAGTGGTATGCCTACAAAGAAGTGAGCTTATTTGCTGATTAAATCAAGAGAGAATAAAATTTATGAAGACGTTTATAATAATATAATGTTGAATATGTGAGGAGTTCACGATTATCAACACTTCACTTGAGCATATTATTTAATAGGGAAAACAGAAAATGTCGGAGATGCAATCTCTGAGAAAGCAAGAGACTCGCGTGGCCGGCCTGTCAACAGACTAGTAGTGGCTAGATACATCTGGGAGGTAGCCCCACCAGCCAACGCGGTGAAGGAATAATGGTGATTGTCTTTGTTTTCAATTTTAATAACGATCGTTAAACTTCAAGCATCTTATTAAGTAGGACTTGAATTATGTTTTCACTGAGTCATTCAACTTTATTGAGTCAAAGATAATTGAAACACGCGTCATGTATGTTCATCATTGTCAGATTACAAAGCCAATAACTAACTACATATGTTGTACATTTCAAATATTCCATCGAAATCATATTGCTCTGAAACCTACGATCTATAGGAATATACATAATAACCAATATCTATAAAATATGAGTTCTTTGAAAAGTGTGTCTGCTCTTTATATTAGAAATACAAAGATAATTATAATTAATTCGTCAGAGAATATTGAAACATGAATACATTATTCATGTAGCACATCGCAGATTCCGTGCTTAAGTCCAATATCCATGCGGAAGGGATTCTCACCGCACCAAAGCACCGAGGCAGCTAATACAACAAGACAAGTAACACTTAATAATGCACATTTGTAGCGTGACATGCGCCACTATTAGCTCACCTCCACTCACATACAATATATACAATACATAATAAATGTATTGTGAAGCTTTCATATAAAGTGCTTCCGTGTAAATAACATTTGAATGAACAACAAGTAAGCAATAAGCAACGACCATTTAATCCATGTATAGTGCCTTTTATCCTTCATCATAATTGGCTGTGTGCTCATTTCTATTTGTTTCTCTTGCACATATCATAAGATACGTAGTTATTGTATGCCCACCTCTCTGCATGCCTTTGCTATCGTAAAATTTAGAACTCTATTAGTGCATACGGATACCTTAATGTATTTCAATACAAGTCAATTGTTTATACGAGTATTTGTACTGAAACTGAAAAAAATGTGATAATTTATGTTAGAATATAATGTGTTTTGTATAAATAACATAAGTTACATACAATAGAAAAACGTCAATCGATATTTAATAACACAAACTAATGTGTAATGTGTGTTTCAAAAACTTTATTTCAAAGCGGTTGTGATAAGTTTAGTAATTAGAGCAGTACCTATCACTACTTAGTGTCTTATCAACTGTTTATTCCCGAAGATTTTGAAATATTATTAACGTTTTTCAATTGTTGACGCATATATGCAAACATATAATAAATAATAATGGAGTTCGTATAATAAACAATGCCGTATTATGAATATAGTGTCACTGATTTGCATTTTGTTGATGGCGTGATCAGAGCGAACGCTGCAAATAAATGACACATTCGTTTCTATTGTAGCTTTTAGCATATATTTAATATATGTATAATATATTATATAGATAGATAAGAACTAATAAAACTAACGTGACACTACATACGATATACCCTATACAACATAGAAGGAAGTCCTCTTCACTCTTCACTATAGCTATTTACATTGTGTCGAGGATGTTGTCCTATTATGGACCACCGCTGATAAGTTATTCAAGATTTTTTTTCATGTCACATCACCCACTGCTTTATGGTATGAGCTGTTTTTGGGATCTACAACCGATATGGATAAAGTATCATCGCTTGCTATGTGTTTTTATTTAAAATAAATGGCGAGAAAGCAGGGTGACCTATTATGTGTATTATTAGTTTTATGTAATTATTTGAAATAGTGTAATAGTGAAATAGTGCCACACGATGTTATTTATATATTATGTATAATTTCATTAAGGAAATAGGTGTTATGTTCAACGCTGTATAATTTTATTTGCTTCTTTCTCCTCTATAAATACATGTTTGTATTCTATACCCATACCATAATATTGAACATTTTTATCGATTCGTTTGATCTTGTAAAAAGTTATCTTTGAAATGATGCGATTAAACGATCGTTTCGATTTATATTTTTATTGAGTTAAATGTTGATCTGACGAGTCCACCCACTGTTCCGCACTAATTAATGTTCAATTGCCTTAAAAACTACGCTTCTCCCAGCGGATTTAATCTTTAAAGTGCCGATAAATTGTGATAAATGTTATTTAATAAAAACAACAAGTTTTTATATGAGGTCTAGTCAATATAATTTCATTCATCTCACGATTGGTTTGATAGAACTCGAGGAATGCGATGTGACAGTGGGTCTTGCAGTTTCTGTAATTTTTATAATAGTGGTGATATCCATCGTGGAAACTATAATTTCTTGTTAACCCGTGTAGTGTTATTTATGCGAACATAAAAACATTCCTTTCTTTTTCAACAACTCTGAGAATCAAACAATTAAGATCTGAAGTAAAACTATTCAACTGCATGGTACATTTTTATCAATGCGTAGTAATTTCTTGTTCAGATATCAGCTCATCTGATGTTATATAAAATACTTAGTCTAAAATAAAAGCTAGGTAATTGCATTTTTCATGATGGTTTTTTTATTTGTTTCAAAGATAATTCGGACATGGTTTACTATGTATACTTAAATATACATGCTTGTAAAAATGTAGGTATAAGTCTTTTTTTAAAGGGGTACTATAAAAGGCCAAAGGATTATTAACCTGATAGATTATAACTGAAATATGTAGTGTAATAAATGAATACATAGCTCCATTTAGTTACTCTTATCTTGATAAGAGCGGAATGTGCTTGTCTAGATGGTAGATGGGACATTGAATATATAGATAATAATATGTTGGTGTTGTACTAGGCAGATACGTGGATTGATTTGCAGTACAATGTTTATTTGCCTTCGTTATAGTGTTGGAAGTGTCACAAGACCTTGTCCATCTTGGTTGATTGGATCGGATGTTGTATGTCCGTAACTTAACCACACTCCCACAGGTGTACCAATTAGACAACTCGTACAGGGACGCCTCTAATTCTATATTGTTAAAATGTTCAATGCTTTGTAGACATTTATGTGTAATTTTCCATAGAATTTTTCCCCTTTTTATTTTTGACATCATTTGACATTCCTCCCGGGTGGAAATTTTCTACATTTAGAGTGATTTTTATGCCAAATGTGTTAAATTATTTTAGAGTCCTAACTTCAAAAATTCAAGAAACACAAATTTCACACAGAGTTTTTTGAATTTGTATGTCTTTAAGTAATGTAACCGATCCATCACTTTTTTGAGAAATTAATCTAGAAAAAAAACACA
The DNA here is from genome assembly GCA_947579605.1 of Athripsodes cinereus. NCBI lineage: Eukaryota > Metazoa > Arthropoda > Insecta > Trichoptera > Leptoceridae > Athripsodes > Athripsodes cinereus. The sequence continues at coordinate 22,988,758 of OX388307.1, read as the reverse complement.
TTTTACCCTAGGTAGTTGAATGACTATCAATACCTTTAAATGTAGGTATACCTACATCTATAGTAAAAAATTAATTAGGTTAAAATTATTTATTGTTTCCTTAGATTTATGTTTTCAGCACCGCCTCTGTGTTTTCAACTAAGCAGCGTTATCAGAACTTCTGATAGACAAACACTACACTTACATTTACATGCTGACAGCTGTTGGTAAAAATTAACCCTTCCCACACTTTTCTTACAACAACTTTGCATACATCTTCGTCAATAAATTGTATGCAAACTCGGGTGATACGAGTATTACTCGAATAGTGGGTAGGTAAACTGCAGATGCCTTAACTAATATCATTCTTGTTGGGAATATTCATGAGATTATTTAATATCAGATAGATATTAATATAGACAACTCAGATAAATATCAAAAGCCCTGATACATTTTAATAAACAATGTTCATTAGTTGATACTACGTATGTATTGCCTCGACATGCTAGACGTGATGTTTGATTCTGAAAAAGTTAATTAATTCTCTGACTTATTGACAATTAGATATTTTTATGTGTTTTTTTTTAATTTTTTTAAATCTATTAATAATTATTGACTTTTCATTTAGTTTTCCACAAATGTTTATACCTACCGAGCATTCAGTATTCTTTATTAATTTATTTCCATTAACGTTCATTTCGTGCAGACAGCTACTGCCTACCCCATGGTGATAGATGTGTAAGGGAGAAAGATGCAGATATTTTGGACGTCTTGTACATTTTCCCTTAAATCTCTAACAAATGCTGCCATTAACTATATTATATTTGCAAGGTACAAAAATATAATTATTTTGTCGTTACAATACTCCATATAAAATTTCATTAACGGAATTCGTCTGACATCAGAGGATTATGATGTTTATGTCAATTGAATAATAATAATGATACTCATGTAGATATTGAATAATAATTATTGCAAGTCGTTTTAAGTAGTCCACCTACTCATTGACATAAAAGCCTTCATAAATCCAACAATACTCTGATAAATAACTCTTATATATCTCAACTATCAGCAATCAATTTATGAGAGTATCCTAATTTGGTATACGGTAATTTAAAAATTTTACGCTTACAACAAACGGTCCAATAATTCTTCAGCTGGCTCATTGCAATAAACAAACAGGCAGATCGATCGTCTTTAATTAGATGCAGGTTTATTCGAGATTGGTGCGATAGTTCCCGACGTGTGGTTCGCAGATTATATTAATATGTCTGTCTTGTGTATCTGTCCTCTATATCTGATGGCCTTAAGGGTATTGAAACAATTATATATTCGATTCACTCAAATTTTTTATCTCGATATCAAATATAATGTTTAAGATGAATAGAAAAATGATATGACATCTGTTATGATTTATTGGTTTGTTTCTTGTATTGTATCTAAATATGTGATCTTTTGGAAATGTGCTTTGATGAACCGATATATTATTTGTAATATAACTAACTGTGTAATAATTTATTTTAACCCATTAGTACTCATTACATATTTATGCTTGAGAAATGGATATCGTTTGTTATAACTGTATGCTAATTTCAAACCACTATTATATTAAAATCAGGGTACCTCTTTTTTTCTTATTATGAACAGTTGGTTTAGTAACGTTTATTATAGTTTTGTTTCACAAGAATTAAAGTTCAATTCCCATAGTCCTAAAAAAATTATGCATGCTACCTTTATTAGTTGAAAGTATTTCTTAAGAAAAATAGGGTTAAGATTCAAAACTTATCAAAAAATCTGCAATTTATCAATGTGAGTACCTACTCACATGTTACATGTAACATTAACTTTAAATAGGTATCTATATTTTTATAAAATAAGTAGGTAGTTATTCTAATTTAAATGATCTTGTGAATACTTTTTATTTATTTAGGTACCTCACATTTTTCGTGGGGCATCTGGCAAAGAATTAATCTCTCACTATTTTCCGTAAGTTTTTGAGTTTCTTGTAAAAGGCAAGTGTTCGAAAAACCAAAGACAATTTTATCTTTACCACCCATACTACAAGTCTTATTTTCTTACAGTCCTAACAGTTGAGAAGCGACTGATTATACAATGCTATGTACTTTCCTATATACCTCGTAAATACAAATACGCGGTGCGGCACATTCCAACTAGTCGGCTGCTAAATGATTGTTTCCCATTTGGAAAGTTACAAATAACTAGATAGACTAATGATTGGACGTATGTGATGACCATTTCAACTGGCAGCGAGCCGTTTTACTCTCTGATTGGTCGTTGCACAATTTATTAACAGCACATTTTCCACCAATCAACAAGAGTTAAACATCGCTTAATTATCATTCACACATTCACTTTCAAGCACTCGTGTGTAGGTTTGTGTTGAAGCGTTTTACATTTCTCATTAACGGCTTTATTAATGGTGTGGAAATGAGACACAATACACCAAATCTGTCAAAGCACTAACACAACCATGCAACACTTATTAAATCAAACATTTTTAATAATTGTATGATTTTCAATTATTGTACATACCTATTATAACAGAAATTTCATTTTTTTTCCAGGAATGGAGTTATTTCATTAACGCTTCTATATATTTGGAATTACGATCTCACACAGAGGTCACTGGATGAGGTTTTGCACATGGCGACGAGTGCTCGTGGTGGAGACGGACGGTCTTTAGAGCTAGGTGTGATGATCATGATCCTCAGAATTGAGGGACCAACAGAGTTATAATGATGGCGGTAAGTTTGTATGATGATTTCTTTTATTATATATATTTCAATTATTTATCTTCTCTTCCGAATCTCACTGCATACAAAACTTACCTAAACTAAATAATAATGCTGTATATTATAATTATGTATTTTATTTATTTATTCATGTTATTCTCCACTGTACCTACATTGGTTACAATATTTGAAATCAATACATACATATCATAAAAATATCACTATAGATATGATTTAATTTGAAGACATGCATCACTTTCAGGATAGGGATATATATGACTGTATACAATATTTTTTTCCATTCATTAAGTAGGTATATGTAAGTCATCTTATGCAGTGAGATTATTTCAGGTAGAACAGACACAGAACTTTTTGTCCAATATAAGTAAGGCCTGGTATAAAAATATAGGTATGTAATTCATACATTGTTGTAAAAATGGATATTAATATATTATTATTATTGTACCTAAAGCCAAACCAATCTAATACATCTTCTTCGCTCTATCCATCATGATCAACTAACAGAAGACAAGCTATATTACCAGTATTTATCATCAATATCGTACAATGTGATTGTACAATGTATATATCTAGGTAGGTACCTATGTACCTTCTTACTCTGTACCCACTCAGTGTGAATGTTATTGTTATTACTCACCTTTTAAATATTCCACATTACAACCTTGTGGAATATTCTTAAAATTTATCACATATTTAGACAACATAATGGAGCATAATATGGTGTTTCAGGAGTCTTCTGCACCTTAAACATCCTCTTCTTATTATTATTTCATCCAGTCATTGGATTTAAGAAAAAGAAGAATGGTGCATAGTGAAAATGTTATACTATTATCCTATATTAGGTATTATCATTTTATTTTATTTTATTTATTGATAAAAAGTACAAAACAGGCAACAACTATATATATGGTTTACAAAAATAAAATTAAGTCGTGCATAACTCAGTTGTTATCCACAAACATGTACCACAATTAAGTCAATTATTTAGGTATCGCACATTCCGCTCATTCATCTGTTCTCACTAGCATATTTTATTATTGCTATCATGATTTCAGAACTACTTTCTGGATTTTTACAACGGCGTTTTTGTGTGGATGAGATGTTTGTTGAGTATTATTCTTAACTCGTTACAGTTGTGGTGTACGAGTATTTAAACTTGTTAAACTAAATGAGTTCTACGAGTCTCGGCCTTCAGAACGAGGGGTCCGTGTTTCGATCCTAGGTGCCGGCAAACTCCCCTTTCACAGCACAAGCTTTTAGCTTAGTGTGAAAGGTGTATAAGGTTGTATTGGCATGATATGATTTTTTTAGATTATTATGTACTAATTGTTATTTTTTGAGCTTTTTATTTGCTACCGCGGTTTCGGTGGAGCGTCCACCATTAACGAGCGTTAATCTAAACGTTTTAGATTAACGCTCGTTAATGGTGGACGCTCCACCGAAACCGCGGTAGCAAATAAAAAGCTCAAAAAATAACAATTAGTACATAATAATCTAAAAAAATCATATCATGTCTAGAAATTGTTATATTGTGAATGCCGAAAACATAAGCAAAGGTTGTATTGGGTTTATAATAAAACCCAGATATATCTTTTTTTTTAAAAAAAAAAGAAAAACTGGAAGTTTTTCTTGTTTTCTTATGTAAAAGATACAATATATTTATCATTCATAATGTATTTGATTTTACTCACAGAAAAATGATAAAATAAGTTTTTGAAGAGTTTTACACATTTCTTGAACTGTAACAGTTTCAAAACTTCATAAATACTTATTTACATTTAAAAATCCACAGTACTAATGTAATAAAAATAGGTATCAATTATAAGTGATTGCAAGAAGATATATTTTTGCTTATTAGGCGTTTTACAAATATTACAAATACATGTAATAGAACAAACATTATATTTATCTATAGTCATTAGAGATAGGAAAGAGTGCTTGCCGTTTCTAAATCCCCCGCTGCGTTACAAAATCGTCTAGTCCATTCTCAACAATAATAACACTCAATATTAATTATATCTGAATTGTGTGTGGAATTGATAGAAATATCTTACCGCAAAGGAGGCTATCAAACTACATTGATACATCTGATTAAAAGCAATATTACAAATTCGCATATCACTGATTCAAACGCAATGAAAAAAATATCGACTTATCATTTCTCTACGAACTTGTTATTGATAACTATTTTTTCTACTTTTTCAATTTGTAATTTCTTTTATATTATAAGAATCGATGTAATGATAAAAGGAATTTGTATTTCTCATAAATATTAAACTCACAATACAAATTTTGTTTTTTATTTGCCTTCAATTTGTCCATAACTGTATGTAAGCAGTGAATGTGAGATTCACATTTTGTTATAACAGGATTTATATCTAGATAGATAGGTAGGAACATTACTGTTGTTCGCGTTTAAGTCACATGTTTATTGTCAAGCATCGACATCAATCAAGTGGACACAATCTCCTCATTCATATTATATATTTCTGTATGTATGAAAAAACTACCAAATTTTTTTATAAGTTCTATTTGAAATTAAGTATGGAAAAACAGTGTACGTAGTCTTTCATAGATATATTTCATATCTACTTTAATATTATTTCAATTATATATCAATTTAAAGTAAATGAAAAATATTTTGCCAATTTTCATTATTTTTCTTATTCTCCCCAAGAATATATAATTTGGGTGAGTTGAAAGATATCGCGTCCCTGCGATAAACTCGCCCATTGTGCAAAATTACTCGTTTATACCATGTTGTAACATTATTATTTATATCCAAATATTTTGTACAATAAAGTTTATTATTATTATATATATTTAATAATTACATTATCAGTAAATTCAATCATTGCTTCTGTCTTACGAATTTGTAGGTATACTTTTCCTTGAAATTATTTTACTGAACTTGCATTTGGAAACCAAAATGTAATAAATGTAATTCAAGACTAGTTATTGTTAGATATATAATATTACAGGTATATTATGTAACTACCTTTATGCATAGAGATATATGTATACAAAGCTATAATTTATTTCACATCCTCAATGTTCGTAGTTTTGTGGTCTACCTCAACAATTAAGTATAAATTTTAATGTATAAATAATATGTTGATAGTTTCTGTTAAGTTTTGCATATCGTTTGCCAGATGCACTCATTATTATTTAATCGCTATTATATAAGCGCTCTCAATACTTCATGTCAAAAACATATTACAAAAAACTAAACCAGAATGTGCATATGGCATGAAAAATTATTGTGTCTATAATTGCATACTTGTTTTCAATCAACGCTCATAAACACTCACAGAATTGCAAATAAAAATATTATAAATATTCTTGAATTGTTAGTAGTCACACAATGATATATTGGATAGCAAAAACGTGAATCAAAACCGATTCAGCGGATGATAATATTAATATGTTGTAATTGATTAATAAAAAAATATTTTAGACATTTTTACAAGCGTGCATAACGAGAAGGCATGTAGATGATATATATAGTATTCATATTATCAGATATGCTCAACGAACCGTCAGTTCATTTTTATACCTACCAAACATAATAGGCACTTATTGCTTGATTGTATTGCAGTCAACTTGTAATTGCACAGAGTATGTGGTTGTAATTTTCTTATAGAATATAAATTAACCACTGATTATTTCGTTGATGTTCTTATCTTTACTATTTGATTACAATAAATTATTATACTCATCATCATCATCATCTTGCCCTCAACGTTTCTCTCGGGAGCACAGGGCAGAAACCAGCCTCCTCCATTCAGAGCGTCTCTGCGCCAATTGCGTCACCTCTTTCCACGACATTCCCTGCGCTCTGCAGCCCTAGTCAAAACACATTTTAGCGTCACTTGTCGTTCGACTACAAACGTAATTACGACTATAATTGCAACAATAACGCATAATTATATGGTACATGTAGGTAGATTGTCGTAAATTCGTTTGTAGTCGAACGACTTCATAACGCTAAAATGTGTTTTGACTAGGGGGCCAGATATCGTTGTCATAGGAACGGTGTATTGTGAAAGAGGGACGCCCGGGCCGACGGAACCCTTGCGGACGGAAGAACAGTACTCCTTTTGACAGATATCATTGGGCATTCTCAAAACATGTCCCAGCCAGGACCATCGTCTAATTATTATACTAGCGATTGATTTATAAAAGGGTGTGAGACTGAGGACAATAACAGAATGGGCAGATGTGAGAGGAATATTTTAAATAGAATGCGTGTTAACATGATGTGATGGTTTGGATAAGTAATGCGAATGGACGATGAAGGGATGACCGAGATCTTTTTTTTTTTTAAATAAAAGATCTCGGTCACGACCTCTTTTTCACGAGGTTAATCTAGTTGCTTAACCTCGTGAACTCATATATGACAAATTGTATGAATGAAGAAACATTAAAGATATATTTTGCCGTTCCGTTTCCTCTGCTTACAATAGAATAAAATTTACTAAGAAAACTAAATTTAATGCGATTGAAAAAACAGTGCGTTTTTCCATCCATTCATGACTATCGTCTTTCTCGTATCACGATATCCATTTACTGACTAGACAATCTAAGACATAGAGCAATTCGTTATTCAATTTTAACAATATGCAAATTGAGTGTAACATTAATAAACATGATGTTCGAGATTGTGAGCGGTGATTATGTATGAATATATGTCCTTATATATGAATGAAGAAGAGCAGCATGCAGCAGCGGGACAGCGGAGGATGAAGATTATTACTGTTATGTGGTGTTCTCACTTTGGCGAATATCGCCAGGGCACCTAAATATCGCCAGCCATTTGAACCGTGTGAACAAAATGACAGCTAGTCTGAAACGATAAAAACCAGTAGAAACGATATCTTTTTGAATGTTTTTTAAATATTCTACAATGCACATCCGTTACTTGATTTTTTAAAATCGCGATCGATTTCGGTAAACCTTTACCATTGACGAGCGAGATAATACCTCGCTCTATCTCGTAGTATTATCTCGCTCGTCAATGGTAAAGGTTTACCGAAATCGATCGCGATTTTAAAAAATCAAGTAACGGATGTGCATTGTAGAATATTTAAAAAACATTCAAAATGTCTCGTAACTGTTACATAGTTAATCCTTCTAAAATAACAGAAACGATATCGTCTCGAGTTGACCACCTTCCCACTTTTTCTCTGGTTGAACGATTTGCGCATGCGTAGATGTGCGCGGCGTCCGTGAAAACTTTCTAACCTATAAATTTTATAATGTTTCCCGCTTCGTGACAGCTATTATCTTTGTTGTTGGTTTGTGGCGTTTGTTACCTTAATTAAAAGGCACCTTTAACCTCTAGTATAACATTTTCGACTAAAAATAAACACTTCGCGATCTCCATCTCGACGTCCGCCATTTTGAAAACAATATCAAAATCAAAGCGCATCTAACAGATCGTTTCTATATCGGTGGACTGTGTGAACAGGTGTGACGATCAATGGGCGTACGGCGAATTTTGTTTTTTCGCCTGGCGTTATATTTTGAAATTTGCCTGGCGATATTCGCCAAATGTGAACACCCCATTATACGCGTCAGTAGCGAGTAGGTAGTAGCGATTGTGGGAGCTACAAATTTAAATTATCTGCTGTTTATGTCCATAAGACATAACATAACATAACACGTGTAGACAATTCACACAGACCGAGCTAGTCCCAAACTAAGATATGAATCTTGTATTATGGGTACTAACACGGCGATACACATATACAATGCACTAAACACATATACATGTAACACCCAGACCCAGGACAATCTGAAAAAGGTCATTCTTTATTTTGCCCTGGCCGGGAATCGAACCCGGGACCTCGTGACTCAAAGGCAAGTGCGTTAGCCTCCGCGCCACACCGGTCGCCGGCAGACAATTTACATGTCAAATGTAACACCGACTTTCTTACATTTTCAATTATTGTAATGATTAGGAGACGAATAACAATTTTAATACGCAAAACTCTCCATATATATTATAATTCAAAACTTTTTATTTTAGACCATGCAAAAAATAAATGTGAGTCAGAGATTTGACATGTCTGTAATCTACATAATATAACTGTACTTGTGTATGTTAGAGGTAATTATAATGCCATCCGTTTTCTTCTTTTTGCAGCAAAACACTCGAAGTTAAGTGAAAAGAAATATCACAAAGTTTAAAATAACTTTAATACCTGGATTGATTTTATAAGATTTATGTATTATATTGATAAGCTATGTTTATTGTAAGTGACTTGTCTATGTTGATACAATTTTATATGATGATCGTACTAAGGTAATACTTCATGACCAAGTTAAGATAATGCAAAAGCCATATCTATCTAAAAATCCACATAATATTATTGTGCATCACATTTTATACTCTTCGGCAACTTGCTTGGTGATGATTCAACTCTCGTCCATAGTATTTATATGTAGGTATACCTAACAGGTGTGTCGACCATCTGACACTCGGGTCACTTTATTTTCTTATAACCGACTCCTGTCAATCTTCCATACTTTGTATGAGGGATATTCATATTTATAGTCATACATTTTGTACGATGGGATTTTTTTTTAATTATATTCATATCTAAAACAGGTGTGTTAAAAATTAACACCGTCAATATCGAAGTCAAATGCGAAGTTTCAAGTTTAAATTCAAATTTTTCGTATTAAACAAGTAGGTATATCTAAAAAAAAATAATGGAGGTGTTGAGTAAATTTTTGATGGACTTGCTCCTAATCTTTTAAGCTTACAACGATATCAACTTTCAAGGCATTTTAAAAATAGATTCATGGTAATTTAGATCACACCTTAAAATGGAGAGATTGTTGCACCTTGAATTATTTTTAGAATTACCTTCTTATTTCGTAACTTTTATTTGATATCGTGTTGCTAATTATAAATCGATTTAATTTAACATTTTGCTAATTATAAATGCACAAGGCAAACAAAAAAAAAATATGTACACACTCGAAGATATTATACATATTAAAAAAAATATAATAATTACGAAAGATTACGAAAGATAGTGTAGAAAGACTTCATATCGAAGTAAAAAAAAAACTCAATCACCTCAATCTATCGACGTTGCATTGCTTTTGACACAATTAATTTTATCGAAGGTACCACTTTACCAATGTGTGAATAAAAAAAAATGTTTTATCAATACGATAGAAATCGCTCAATGAGAATAAACATAGTATTGCATGTTTGGATATTTCATTTGCATATTAGTTTAATAAACTAAGTAGGTTCCTAAGAACTTTCAATCATAATAATTAAATGTTTGAATAAAATAATCAGTTTAAAATAATGTAAGTTCTTGGTAATTTATAAGTTTAACATTGATTTACCCCATGCATACAGAAACGTCGAGGTGCGACTTGTCTTATCCGATAGGAAGATAACCATATATCATTAAATAATATAAATATGACCACTTAGGTATGTATGTAGTGTTTTTTTACAATTGTATCTAGCACTGTTAAAACAATACAATGTTGCACGGAATAATATTTTATCTTATCAACCTACTCGACGATGTTTGATATGGAACGATCGTAAAAAATCTAAATAAATATATGGTATTTATTCCAGTACCTTATTATGTCAACTTGCATCAATCGTGGTTGAGTTGTTATTTTCAATGTTGCTAATCAAAACTTGACGCTCTTTATATTATTATCATTGCACGGGTAACTATACAGTTCTCAATTTCTCCCGCAATCCGCTCCTATTCCACTATAGTTAAACCAATTACAGGTCTAATTTAGTCCATCCAACTCGCAAGGAATCTTTTTCGTATTTTTTTCACATCACATTTTTGACGACATATTCTCACATAACCTAAGGAGATATGTGAAAACCATTCGTCAACGTTGTTTTATAATTAAAAATCTACCTTTCGAAATTTAGAAGATCTAAAATGAATACCAAAAATAATAAACTATTTTAGTTTCTGATAAGAACGTTCTATGAAATGTATTTTATTACTCATAGCATTGCATAATATATGGTTGATTTAATTACCTACTAGTTGAAATAGTAACATTATTATTGATTTAAATATTTTTTGGAATGTAATTTGTAACGTTCGCTAATTTAAAATATCATCAAGCGATTGCAAATAACTATATTCACGCCCTATGGTTGTCGACTCAATTAGGAATATCTACAAGAGAGAAAATGGTATTTTTATAATTTGTTCAAATCGATATTTTTATTATAATGAATGTAGTACGTCTTTGCTTCATATAGTATTTAGCTACACGCATTTTTAATTAATCTTTTGAATTCAAACCATTCCTTCGTTATTTTTATAGTGGGTAGATTTTTGTATCATTGCAGGTGAAATATATATGTATTTTTTAAGCATAAATAGGCGTATAAACAATTTCATATTTTAATGTAGAACATTTTGAGTTTTATTAAATAAAATATGATTGTGTTATAAAGGATGATAGCAGGTACATAATTAGATGGATTAATATTTTTATATTTTTCAGCTTACATTTCTGTATAAATAAGTGATTAATATTAAATTATTCCTACACTTGACATTACATTACTATAATCTTACATCGGTTGAAATGAATCTAGTTTCAATAAATAATCCCCGGAGATAATTGAATATGTTAAAACACCTGTTCTTATCTGCGAAAACAATCATGATTCATGATAAGTCTCTAGAGGAAGATAAAGAAATAACAACTCCAAGAAGAATCTTAATGTTCAGAGTATTAGTGTCACCTGAATGAATCAATAAACTATTAGCTGTTTTACTTATTCTATCATTTGATTGATATTTTAAGATTTCAATTAAATTTTATTTTTTAGCAATTTTTTTACATGCCTAGGAACCTATTTATTAAAACTTGAAAGATATATTAAAATCTAAGTAAGCCGTATCCCTAGAAGGGAAGACAAAGAGTGGTGGATTTTTGGTGGTTTCACAGATGGAACTTGAGCCCGCAACCCATCCTTTTCGCGAGGTGTATATTAAGTTACAGGGCGACATACTGACATTCTCTCTTATGTGGTGTTCTCACTTTGGCGAATATCGCCAGGCTCCAAAATATCGCCAGCCATTTGAACCGTGTGAACAAAATGACAGCTAGTCTGAAACGATAAAAAACCAGTAGAAACGATATCGTCTCGAGTTGACCACCTTCCAACTTTTCGGCCGATTGAAAGATTCGCGCATGCGCAGATGTGCGCGGCGTTCGTATCTATGGTAAAGACTTTATAACCTATAAATTTTACAATGTTTCCCGCTTCGTGACAGCTGTTATCTTTGTTGTTGGTTTGTGGCGTTTGTTTCCTTAATTAAAAGGCGCCTTATAACCTCTACTATAGCATTTTCGACTAAAAATAAACACTTCGCGATCTCCATCTCGACGCCATTTTGAAAACAGTGTCAAAATCAAAGCGCATCTGACAGATCGTTTCTATATTGGTGGACTGTGTGAACAGGTGTGACGATCAATGGATGTCCGGCGAATTTTGTTTTTTCGCCTGGCGATATATTTTGAAATTCGCCTGGCGATATTCGCCAAATGTGAACACCCCATTACAAGCTCATTGTTCTGATCTACCTATGGGGAAAGGAATGGGTTGCGGCCTCAAGTCTCCTCTCTGGGGAACAACCAAATAAAGTGATGTTGTCTTTTCTATGCCTCATATGGTTTATAAAATGACATAACAACATACGGTCGTTACTAACATATATGTATATTTAAAAATATTGAAATTCCTGATTCTTACGATATTTGAAGAAAATTTTCTGCGATATGGAAAAAAAATATTAAATATTCTCTTTTTATAGTCTTTTAAATATTTTGGTATTTAAATATTTATTTCGTTGACTTTTCAATTTTGCTTTGCTCGTATTGTGTGTCGGCATCTACTCGTACCAATTGTAGGTATGAATAATGTTAATATAAAATGCGTAGGTTTTCACGCTGTGATGATGGATGATAACAGTTAAGACATGAAGCTACAGTAATTCGGTATCTCATCAAAATCTTTATTACACTCATTTGACATTGTAGTTTTGTACCTAGGATCACATTTATATAAACATTTAACTTCACAACTATGTAGGTACATAGACTAATCAAAATAAATATGTATATTTTAATCATAAAGACGTTCCTGTTATCCCGGTTTTGTTAATTATTTTATGAGACAATGTTTGTTATATAATTTAATTTCTACTTACTCCACCTGTGGAAAATTTGTTGATGGTAGAGTAAATTAAGGCAGTGGCTAAGTAAGGGCTTGCTTAGCACGTGTAGATATAGATATAGATATCAATTTTTTATTGACTATTTACTATATTTGACAATTTCATACCACTTTGATTTCTCTTTGTAATGTTCTTGACCAAATTTTTAACTTATGAATTTTAACTAACTGACTTTTTACTATATTTAACAATTTTATACCACTTTGATTTCTCTTTGTAATGTCTTGACCAAATTTTTAACTTATGAATTTTAACTAATTGACTTTTTACTATATTTGACATTTATATACCTTTGATTTCTCTTTGTGATGTCTTTACCAATTTTTTTTTAACATTTTTGTATCTTTTTTATAATTATAACATGATTAATGTTATATTGTCTGTAAAACTTTCGTTTCTTTAGTCTAATTGTTTTGTGTCTTTTTTTGTAACAGATCTTTCCTTTGTTTACATGTTTTGTATGTATACAGAGGTTTAACATGTTAAAGGCTTTGGCCGTAAATATTTGTAAATAAATAAAATAAATAAATAAAATAAGTTATTTCGTCATGCTGTGTGATCTCTTTGTGTAGTTTTATATTATTTTATTTTCTTCATGTTGGGATGCATGACAGGATTTCATGATCCTTTTGCGTTGCTTACAACAGCTCTTCTCAATACAGGCATTTGCCCGTAGAGGTAGCTGCGGATGCCGATTGCATAATTTCATTGTATGTACGGGTGTGTAAAGGTATCCACATTGTCTATTTAGTTAACTTTTTATATTTATTTCTCATTCAGATCAAATGTGTACGTTGTAATGTATATAAGTGGATGAATAAATAAATAAAATAAACTTTATAATTTAAACACATTTTCATATCAATATTAAAAAAAACATTATCTAAATATTAAAGAGTACTTGTGTTCTTACTATGAAAATTAATTTAAAATAATTTTATTGTGTACCTAAGTGTTTCAATATTAATAATTTAACATGAACTTCCACCAAATACCATCGGTCGACAATATTAATTACAAGAATATATTCATAGAATGGATAGTAGTGAAATGTACAAGATTAATAGTAAAAATTGTAATACCTTTTCTATTTTTGAAGAGGTAACACTATGAAAGCTCATTTTTAAATTTAGGTAATAAATTATAAATTATAAATAAATATAATATAAATAAATTATTAAATTATAAAGTTATACAGTGTTTTATTTTTATTTTTATTACCTAAATTGTAATACCGTAAATATAGATGAAACCGAAAGATCTGTAAAATGCAGATATAATGAGGATTCAGGGGTCTGTCTTGTTATTCGTAAATGGCGAGCCACTGTATTGAACATAATCATTCATTTAATATGGAATGTACATTTGTTCTATATTTTAAATATGGTGATCGACGTCTAAATGCAATGGAAACATTAAAAACCCATATTCTTAAACAATACTGTAAACAAACAAATTCTTCCCGTCTCCCTTTGTTACTAAGCCCACCCCCCAACTAGTATTGGGCCTTCTGACACTCCGCACTTCCTGTTTTCTAAACTCAATCCATAGAGCATTGTAAGTTTTATTTAATTACTCTCGAGAATGTCCATAAACGTGGACGAAAACGTTTGAAAATGTATTGGTATCTAATTTGAACTGTGTTTTTTTTATTGAATTTATTTATCCATTTGACATGTTTTATGACGTATTTATATACGTATTAGTATATCAACTTAACATAATAAAATACATTATTATACTTAGTAACCTACATGTTCGATGATTATAATGTTAGATATATTTAAAAATTAATCCATTTGGAGCATAATTCTCTCAATGTAAGGTGTCTTTAGAAAGAACCCATGTATTGGTAAATAATGTATTATGTTACTACTATAGTATCACGGCATATCCAATAATTGGGGTAACCTGCGGACTAACTACAGTTACAAATATGGTAAGTTTAGTATTAATTTGTTTTATTCAATATAGCCATTGAATTAATTTCGATTAGGTTTGAGGTAAATAAAAATAAATATTTTGAAGAGAAATAAGAATAAAACATTATTATGGATATAATATGTTATCACCACGTATATTGATTTGTGGTTTTAAAATTAAGTTATCTTTCAAATTAATACTAAACCATACACAATGAAGTTATTATCATAGGTACTACGGTTATTCTTAAAATGGACTTTTTCAAATTATATACATATTTCAAAACGTCTTTTATTTTAAAAGTTATCATCGAAATATAACTACTGAATAAAAGCTTAAGGGGCCCCTTTAGCAAAAACGATAAAACATTCAATTTTCAACAAGTTTGGTACACAAACTCTCAAAACTTGTTGACCCGATGAACATTTTGATATGATAAAATATGAAAACAAATATTAATTACCAATATCAAACTTTAACATTAAAAAAAACTCTATTTTAGCTTCATAGTTTTCGTTTATAAAAAAACATATTTCTAAAAATCAAATTCGGGGGTGTGTTTGGTACATCAATGCACGAGAATCCTACAAATTTCCATATATTTATTTATAAATTGAAAATACTTAGATGGTTATTACAATTATAGAACAAAAAAAAAATATTTTTTTTTTGTTTTTTTTTTTCATGGATATTTACCGACTTAAAAAAAAATTTATGTTGATAAATTTCTCATATTTTGAAACCAAAAATCACCACATGAACCCAACTTTTTGTATACTAAAAAAAGTTTGCTAAAATCTATAGTATTTATATGCTTGATAGGAATAATAAAAAATATATATTTTACAAATAATTTGTATTTTGATATAACAAAGAGTACCTAAATAAATCTCGTCAGTCTGCGATTTATTTATTTTTTAGTAAAAAACTAATATTGGTAATAAATATTTGATTTTTTATTTTATCAAATCAATATGTTCGCAAGGGTCAACAAGTTTTGGCAGTTTTTCTATCAAATTTGTTGAAAATAGAATATTTTACCGTTTTTGCTAAACGGGGCTCTTAAAAGGCTCAACAATCTGAAAAAACATAAGTTTTTATATCTTTAGAGAACTTTTGTACAAATATTGTAGGAGAAAAGATTTATTTGTATAAATGTATCTGGTATACAAATTTTGCTGTTAATATTTCGTTACGTTCAAAGTTTGTGGTTACAGAAGGTAGCTATAATAATATAATATGTATGTATGTCTACTTGAAGAAATATAATAATAAAAATAGTTGCGCGTATAGCGCCGGTGGTTAAGTTATAACCTGCAATCAAAACCACGCTAAAACTTTTTATAACCCGATAAAAATATTTTGGTTAATTAAATAATCTACTACATAAAATAAATAACAACTGTAATAAATAAAAAATAGACCGTGTTAGTAAAGATTATTGGATTCTTACACTTCGAGATCTGGTAGACTTAACTATTTTGTTCACCTAAACGTGTATCTGTCTATATTTTCACATTACGGTCGTAAAACTATTCTATCGTCACGTTGGCGTCATATAAAATTTTGTATTGTGTAAATGCTAACATTTATATCATTGAATAAAGGCTCAAGAGTGCAATACACTTCGTTTTGAAATAAATAATAATAATGATCAAGTACACGTCAAAATTAAGGTTGTGCATCGAGGATTTTTTCAAATGTCTGTAATCACTGTAATAACGAAGAGAAAATTTACCTAATTTAGTCATGTCTTGAGAATTTAGATTGATAGTTGACCAAAAAATGTACATTTCGCAATAAGGTGAATACCGGAGAAGGTAGATATGTATTTATATTTTTCTTTAAATTCTCCCCTATTTATGTATTTATATTTTTCTTTAAAGTTAATAAAAGTTATATTGGAAATTAACTACATCATACTGTTTTTTTTTTTCAATTTATCTTGAAGTGGGTTCCCAACAAGTACCTTCGATCAATAACATCAAAATTTCAAAAATGTACTGTTTTTTCTTCATTCACAAGGTTCTTAGTGGTCCAGACGACATCACAGAAGTAGAAAAAGTCGGACGGAAATTGAGATGATCATTTTCGCAGTGTGCTCCTTATCCTTAGTGGATCGTAGAGGTGTGAATGTGTAGGAACTATTTAGAATCCAGAAAAAGACATACATATCTACTATTGAATTTTCTTTTATTATAGAATTAAACACGTCCAGATAAATTTCTGTTTACATATCTACCTATTATTTTAAACATGAGTCAATTATAAAGAATTTGTTTAAATATTACTCGAATAAATATGAGTAGGTAAGTGGTAATTGCGGTACGTTTATGAACTTTGTCTATCAGCATTATTTTCATACCCCAGTATTTGTATTTTATGTAGGTATATAACAAATTACATTAGATCCAATTAATAAAAATATGTTCTAATGGTAAGTGAACCAGATCTAGTGTACAAAAGTATTTGATATTATTTTGTTAATATTAATCATGTATTAGACCATGAGTTAAGTACAGGATTCGAAAACGAGTTTTGATAATACGATCCGAAGTTTTCTAATCTTTGATCGAGAAAAATGTAACACGTCAATCAAATCGTTATAAAGTCATTCGATGGAAATATTTTTAAAAGTATCACGTCATATAATATAATTTAAATCAATTATTATTAAAGATATTCGTATAATGATATTATGTGTAACATATTGCTTCTTATAGATGTATGTAGTTATATTATTATACGTAGGTAACTTGTGTTAACATTAATACTACGAATTATAATTACTGTAACTAAGATATCTGCAGAAATATTAGTTGCTAAGCTTTGATCATAATGTTTAGCAACTAATATTTGTATCTAAAGGTAATTGAGATCTTTTATAATACTTGAGAATTTAATCAGATCATTCATTCCCATACATTTGAGTCTAGAAGTTTACTACACTTATGTACTGTCGAATAATAATTATCTACATTTATACCATCACAGTATCTCCTACAAATGGGGTAGCCATAAATACATGTAATACAAAAAATAATCTAGAGTTTGTGTGTTCACATTGTGAAAAGACATTTTAAACATATTTGATATCAATAAAACACTGTTTTACTTTTCACTATTAATTTATTATTACTCAAGCGCTTTCGTCAAGTTAGCTTGACATTTTCAAGAGAACTGATTCTTTCTTGAACTGGTTCTCTTGAAAATGTCAAGCTAACTTGACGAAAGCGCTTGAGTAATAATAAATTAATAGTGAAAAGTAAAACAGTGTTTTATTGATATCAAATATGTACAAAAAATAAATTAAATATAATGATGAATTTAAAAAACTTATACTTTTTATACACTTTGTAGTATTGATACTATAGTATTGATAATGAGATAATTAAGAGACGAAACAATATTGTCTACAAAAATAAAAAATATAAGTGTGTATAAAAAAGTATAAGTTTTTTTAAATTCATTTGATATGGATACACATAAATTGACGGATTACATTGAAAATATTATAAAAAATATAATGATTTCACTTATTTTTTTTATTTATCTCAACAAACTCCAAATCATTATATTTCATTTATTATATTTTTTGTATTACATGTATGTCGCTGGTCTCAGAAGGCACACAAATATGAATCATCTTAGCTCATTGTTAAACAATAGCTTCTTTATCTGCTTTCCGAAGCATTTCCCATCATTCAGCCTCCTGATGTAATCAGGAACTCTATTATGAGCGTCAATCGCCGAGTACAAGAATTCATCTCTATTTCTATTCGTTCTTGGATTTGTATTGGATTTAATATGAGTGACCCGACTTACGATGTGAAACATAGATACAGAGTTTAAAAAAATAAATTACGATGATATAAAAATTATTGACAAATATTTTGTAACATGATTTGACATTTCATACAACAATACAATATAAAACCTATATGCCTACCGCAGTTTACAATCGTATGATATCTCAATACTATTTTACACAGTGATATGTTATACCTAGATTTGCAATATGAATCTCAAACATGTACCATCAATAAAATCTCTTTGCGGTCCTTGGTGCCGCAATTTTTAGTTTGAAAAAAAGCGACACACATATAAATTGTTTGTAGATAACAAGAGATAGACAATATGTGAATGGGGATTATTACAGACGACAAAGGCCGGTAGATAGAGATGAATATATACATAAGAAAAGAGATGAATATATATTACTCAGGTATTCTACCTCGACGGGTGGGTACACATTTTTAGAGAATATTTGTATGACATTGCGAATCTAGTTGTAACATATCACTGATTTTACAAGAGATTTTGTTCTACATACACCGCGGAGCACCCGGCAAAGCATTGATTTCTTATTCTTTTTTTTATTTATTTATTTATTTATTAACCAAGCAAATATACAGTCTTTTGGCACATATTACAAAATAGTACCTACATTACATAAATCTTTTCCATAAGTTTTCGAGTATCTTGTCAAAGGCAGGGGTTATAAAAAATTGATAAATTCAGCGATGAGGTTTACCACCCACCCTGAATATCTTAATTTTTGTTGGTATGGAAAATATGGCTTCCATGTTTATTACATGCGGCTGGTTTGCTGGCTACCCCAGTTGTGAAATATGCTGTGATGATGTAGTGATAGTAGATTTTGTTCAAAGATAAGTCACGTCCCAGAAAACTATATAATAATTAAGATAGATAAAGAGAGCACATGCACCTTCTTACAATGTGTATACATAGGTATTATGTAAGTCTATATACTTATGTTAATTTGTTAATATTTGGTAGAAAAGTCGGCGGGTAAGTTGAATATTGTAATTATTTAGCATAGTGATAGGTACGAGTATTTACAATATTGTATGAACATCGTGTAGGTATATATATATATATATCGGATGGTACCTACTGATATGAAGTGTGGGAGGTCCGACATGGTGTTGTGTAAACAGAACTGATAATCTACATATTCAAATGCACCCGGTCCACAGAGGTAGGACTAAATAATAATAATAATTATTATGCAACAACTTATAATGCATACATTTTGTTATATCTATCTATAAATCGAGTAGGTACCTACACTTTCATACGTCTGAATATCTGAGAGAAAACATGTTGGCAACATCTCCAAGTTTATTCTAAATTATTATGTCGCGAATAATAATGTCTAGAAGCATTCATGAATATAAACACCGAAAAATTAAAACAGTCTCTCCTGCGATCAAAGCAGATAATTATATTAAAAATTACATAATGTTTACAAACATTATAACAATACATTGAAACAATGCGTCATATTTCATTGATACCAACTAAGGTTAGTACCTATATGTGAACATTTACTATATCACCATAATTATGTATCTATGTAATATCGTTGTTATTATTATTATTATGTTACTAAAATGGTTGCATTATGTATGTAACAATATCGCATTGGTACCTGAAGATGCCATTTAGATACGATACACAATAATATAATATTATACATACATAGATATATATACATATATGTACCTACAGAAAGCAGAAGTGGGCCTAAGCGATTTACATATTACTACTTAGTGAACATTTGTGATATTAATAAAATAGTGTTGTTAATAAAAGCACCGACATACAAGATAACATAATAATACTCATAATAATATAATGTACAAACATTATTGTCCTTTTATATGTAACAACATTGTATCTTCTCTATCTCTAGTATATAAATAATAGTTTTGTCATAGAAGGAAGTGCATGAGATTACAATACGAATACTGAAATACCAAAAGGTTTTCTGTTGAAATCAGTAGCATGCGTGAGTATAGATAATTTTTATAATTTATAAATAATTAAAAACACTGTTATATTTTCACTATATTTATTTAAACTCTAACGTTTTCGCCCACTTCAATGGGCATTCTCAAGAGTACTCAATTTTTCCCATTGAAGTGGGCGAAAACGTTAGAGTTTAAATAAATATAGTGAAAATATAACAGTGTTTTTAATTATTTATAAATTATTTAATATGAATTTTCACAGTGTGAACACCAGAGACGATATGATTCGGGGTTTGAGTGTGGACACTCCAAGACCAGTTTGGTTTGAAGAATTAACCCTTAATGCTACAAACTTCAAATGCTTCAAAAATTTTGTAGAAGCCTGGAAGCTTAAGTGGGATGATCTTCGTCGACCTGGACTGCCACCAGTGGATTCATCCTGATAATTTGGTGACCGAGCCGCTGAACTCTCTTACTTGTTTTGTGCATGTCCTACTTCTGTCGTTGGAGGTGGCTTTTCAAGCACTCTGTCCCTTGGTTTTGTCATTTTTTTCTTTTTTTTTTGATCAATTGCTTATTTGCTTCCACTTTCATACTCTAGCCTTGGAAGTTTAATGTGTTTATTTCCCTTTCTTTGTTTCTTTCAAATTCAGTAAGGAAGAAATTTCGTGTTTGGCAGTGGTGGGTATGATTGGTAAGCATTTATTATTATTGTCTTGAATACTCTACTACTTAGATAATAAGCTGTAAAGTGTTGTCTTTAGTGTTAAGAATTTTAGTACGTAGCAATACGTAACTGTAAGAACATAGTTTGTAAGAATATTGTAGTAGTGAGTAGTGCCTTGTAGTGAGTATCTCCTCCAAGGGACATTAAGGGTTGTAGTTTAGGGGAGGATTTTGTCGGGGGGAGCCCATAAGGCAAATCCTGAGCCCTCCCTTTGAATTTTTCTTTTGTTTTGTTGAGTCTGGATGATATAGGAGCTCAGCTCTTAAAACATCCAGGGGAAAGTGGTGGGAAAACCCTTAATATTTGTGAACACAAACACCCTTCAACAATGATAATTTTTATAGTTATTATGTTTTTTTGATAAGTAGCTGCTGCGTGACTATAATTCAAAATTATGCAATAACAATATTGTTTGAATTTTCTAATGAAAGTATGTATATTATTTTTTTACTAATTTTGATACTCAGCCCTGATATTGCCAATTCGTTGCTGAAAGCGCTTGGCGTGTTTGTGAGGTACGATGTATACATTTATGTGAAACAAAAAACAGTGATATTTTTATATTTAAAACAATTTATAATTTTACTTCACAATGTTAATACAGAAATATTAAATTCAATTCTGTTGTGCTCTGTCCCATGCTCTATTGAGGGTATTTTTGATGCATCTTTCCGTGTCGTGCTTTTCGCACAATGCTGAAAATCAGTTTGACTGGTTTTCTGGGATTCCGCACGAAAAATTAATGAATAATTCCATTAATTTTGATTCCTTGATTTTTTTATAGGCATGCATTAGTTTCACATATTGTTCAAAAATAAAATAAAATTGCAAAGGCGTTTCCTTAACAGCCCAGTCTCTAACTGAAATTTCCGTTCTAGTATAATGCATCGATGTAGAGATGGATATTACGCGAGAACGTAATTTAAGTAAAATTAATAAAAAGGTATCTATCTCTCTTCATTTAATAGATATGTACATTATAAGATGTTACATGTAATTAATTCTCTTTTTATAAAAAAATAATGTCTGTCACGCGTATATACAGGTTTACTGAAAAATATTGTCTATACGCAATAAGCACGCCTATTGTATGTATGTTTTCTTTTTCAGAACAACGACATCTTTTAAACGGAGCCTGTGGACTAAGTCACGTAATTATTCATTTTCACGTCATACCATAATAAAATAACAGATTCAGAATGGTAACACTCAGAAATTGTACTATTTGTCTACTAAAATATTCAATAAATATTTTTCATTTTGTAAAATATAATGATAACAGATCGAAAATGATTTAAAATGAAAAAAATAACATAACTCTGTGTATGAATTAGAAATAGTTTTATTTTAAAGGTACCTAAGTATGTAGTAAGTTTATGTAGTTAATATTAATGATATGTAATTATTAGATAGGAATTTATTGTAATGATGATCCATGGCAGAGTAATACTGTCTCCACGTCTCTACAGCGACTAATAATCATTATTATTGTAATGCAATCTTCTATAATATTATTATTATTATTTTTTATTATTTCATCTACTTACTAGCTACTAACAACTCGACATCTTTCAGAGAATCATAATCACAATTCGTAATTAAGGCTAGTACATAACATAACATATCATGTATAGACAATTCACGCACATCGAGCTAGTCCCATATTAAGATATGAATCTTGAATTATAGGTAGTAACGCGACGATACTCATATATACAATGCACTAAACACTTATACATGTAGCACCCAGACCCACGACAAAAGGTCATTCTTCACTTTGCTCTGGCCTGGAAACAAACCCGGGACCTTGTGACACAAAGGCAAGTGCGTTAGCCTCCGCGCCGCACCGGTCGTCAAATACAATATTGAATATTTAAAAAAAAATGGAAGTTTTTTCGTATTTTGATTCAATGATTTAGATTGTATAATTATATTAACTATTGGCATAATATTTCAGAAATGATCTCTGAAGAAGATACATTAAAATTTTAAATTGCCAGAAAACAAGATAGATGTTCAATACATATAGAAGTTTGTACGAAGAACAAATTTATTTATTAATTTACTAATAAAAATGCAAAATAGAAATAATGTATTGTATTGTGATGTGTTAAAAACGAAAATAAAATTGAAAAATACCGCAAACGACTGATTGAATACGCGTAAATATTATCTTTTGGTGAAGGAGCAAATCTCAAAAGCACGTAATATGATAAAACATACTCGTACATAAGATATTATATTACGTACGCACAGATAATAATATATAAGACATACATATATCCACTCAAACAGCCTGAAATATTTATAATGTGATTTACAGTGTGGACATAATTCATAAGCATCATAATGAAACAACTCCATGTTGTTGTCACCACACTTACATCATTTATGTACTCGGATACAACTTGCCTTATAAATATTAAAGCAATTATTCCTCTTTCATAATATAATTTCTTATTTTTCATAATAATGTTTCTTGTTATGGATTTTCATACCTCCGATAGTAATTTAACTTTTTTATATTATTCATAATGTATAAAATGATTAAAATACACTATATTTGTAAAAGATTGAAATCTTTGAGTTATTTAATGACATCAAATAATCATAAATTGAATAGCTTTACCATTTCTGCTACAGTTCCCAAACTGTTAATTCTCAAATACTATATGCACAGTACACAAAGTACTAAACTGTTAATTCTCAAATATTACAAGTATGCGCACTACACAAAGTACTAAGGTAATGGATTAACATTTTTTTATTCATTTACATATTATAAAAATTGATTACTACTGTCTATTTTTTGAACATGAAATGTAGATCTCGTATCTATAGCTTCCGTTATTAATTTGTGTTATGTGCATTGGACTGTAGTAGTATATTTTCATACTATTGTCAATTATTGACATAAATGTTATGAATAGTATGCTGTAAAGAATGAATTAAAATATTTAGTAAGTAAAATTTATTTTTAATTATCACAAATCAAGTAAACAAATTTTAATCGGAAAAAATCGTTAATTGGCATATTTATTTTATTCTTCTTGCATATCATCATTCACATAACAAAATCAACACATCAGTTTACATAAAAAAATGTGATGATATGCCGCGGCGAGATTATAACTACATATTTAGTGATTTCATTAAAAGTTTAAGGTTTTATTGATTTAAACAGCAACAGATGACAAATGGCCAAAGTCTTTCGCATCTTGGAGAACACGAGCAGCAACTAAAAGCATAGGATGACCCCCAATGAGAAGGAGGGATGATAATATCACTCGACACGTTGGGGAAGGAAATCGAATGGCGTGGAAGGAAATGGAGGAGACAGTCATCCAGGGGTGGACGGAAGTGAGCTGAGGAGAAGAGGAAACAGTAATAAAATGTATGTGTAAAAGTTTTAGTACCGGTGAGTAGGTATAGAGTAAGTAGATCGCGTACTGGATTATAAGTATAATAATAATAGTAGTGATAATAGTGATATGAATATAGAATGAGTAGAGACATGTTTTATGTCTGGAAACTTATCTTCTAGCCTCCTCAACTACAATATACTACATCCATATTATTCAGGAATCATAATTATTATAGGTACTATACCTACGCTCAAACAGTAATACAGTATACCTAACTCAACTTAAAGATATCGTACTAAATAATTATATACCAACCTATATTGGTATATATAATAACAATTACTATATGAAATAATGAAAGAGTGAAATGTGTGGTAGGTATATTATCAATAAATATATCATTGTCATCATATTCATAATAGTGCAGTTTTGTTATGAAAACAAATGTTTAAACATTTATCTTGATGTTTCATTAGTGATCTTCATCACAATAATAATAAAATTTACGATACTAATATTAGACGTAATGCTGAGAAGTGTGGATGGCAATTCTGCCGCCGCATAATCGTAAAATTGAATTTTATTGTAAATTAAATGTGATAGAAGATGAATATAATATTTACTGCTTGATATGCAATAAAGTAATATAAAATTATATTCTGCATAAATGTGCATTTTATTGAGTCTTGTAATTACTCAAATAAAATAGCAACAATAGTAGGATATCATTTAGTACAAACATTTTAAGTATTAGTATCTAGTATGACTAGTAGGTGTAAGACAGGGATGCTCAATGTCGCCAGCTCTCTTTAACTGCTATATATAGCGAGCTATTGATGAACTCAGAGAAGAAATGAAGAACTGGACAGGAGTAAAAATAAATGGGAAAAAGGTCGACATGATTAGATATGCTGACGACATAGCACTGCTCGCAGACTCCGAAATGGAGCTGAACGAAGCCTTAGGGAAAATGGAAAGTATGCTGTTGTCAAAGTACAACATGAAAATAAATAAAGAAAAAAACAAAATGTATGGTCGTAGGAAGAGAGGAAGCGACTGCGAACACAGCCATAATTGGAGTGAGCATCAAACAAGTAAGAGAATTCGTGTACTTGGGCAGCAGAATAAACCAGGATGGA
Organism: Athripsodes cinereus; assembly: GCA_947579605.1. Taxonomy (NCBI): domain Eukaryota; kingdom Metazoa; phylum Arthropoda; class Insecta; order Trichoptera; family Leptoceridae; genus Athripsodes; species Athripsodes cinereus. The sequence continues at coordinate 22,962,809 of OX388307.1, read as the reverse complement.
CGCTCCAAATCGGAAATTGTGAGCAGAATAAACCAGGCAAGGATTGCCTTTAACAAAAAATCGAAGATATTGGAATCCCCAAATATTGATTTAAGCGTAAGGAAGATCCTTACTAAAGCCTTTGTATGGAGCATTCTGCTTTATGGCTGTGAGACGTGGACCATCAGCAAGAGTGAAAGCGGACGGTTGGCGGCCTTTGAGATGTGGTGCTACAGACGCATGCTGAAGATCCATTGGTCGGAACACGTCGAAAACGAAGAAGTATTAACCAGGGTAGGCGAAAAAAGGCAACTTCTTAAGAGAATCGGCCAACAACGAGCTAACTGGATTGGCCACAACATCAGGCACCCAGGACTACTCATCGCCATCGCGGAGGGTAAGAACGAGGGGACAAATGGCAGAGGCCGACCAAGAGACGCGTATATGGACCAACTGAAGGGGGTCATGAACTGTGGCTCAAACGTAGAGCTGAAAAGACTGGCTGAGAATAGAGACGAATGGAGAAGAAAAACCAAACTCGTTGCAGACCAATCCAATAGATTGTAACTCATTATATATATACTAGTCTTACTATATATATATATTCAACATCGGTCGGTCGAACTATCGCGCTTGAGGAGAGCCCTGCAAAGCAACGGATACTCTGATTCGATTATCAAGAAGGCATTTGCCCGAGAAGAGACTCAGAGAACCGAAATCGATGATAATACTCGGTTACGGGGCTTTGCAAAGCTACCTTACGTGCGTGGAACTACCGATCGTGTCGGCCGCATACTACGCCGTCACGATATAAAAGTCGTCTTCGCTCCCCATCAAAAGATTAAATCTATGCTGCGGTGTGTTAAAGATCACATCCCAAACGAATCACACGGTGTATACGAGGTCCCGTGTAAAGACTGTCCTAAAGTCTATATAGGCAAAACTAACCGCCGCACATCTGCTCGAGTGGCTGAACACAGAGTAGATGTGAAGGGTAAAAAAACATCTTCTACCCTAGCGATGCATAGTATGACTGAAGGACACTGTATCGACTTCGATTCAGCTCGAACAATCGCCAAACTCAACAACGAGTCTTCGCGCGTATACCGCGAGGCGATTGAGATACACAAACGGGACCACAGTATGAATTCACGTGATGACAGTAAGCGATTACCGTTCGCCTGGCAAACGGTAATCGAAAAAACGCATCACTCATCTTCACGCTCGATCGCTCCCTCTCGCACAGCCGTCAACCATACACCACCGATCGACGTCACTCAAACACCCCCGAACGCAACGACCCACACCCGTACTCGACATGCTAACATAGCCACTCCCCAGCCTGCGCGACGTAGTACCCGCCTCGCTGCACGCTTCTTCCCCACACCGACCGTTTCACGCTGCGGCCGTGAATCGTAGTAAGTGTACGTCGACAAAATCTCCGTTCTCCCTTGCTCATCGACGCCTGCTGCCTTCACGACACCCGCGCCGCCGAAGCCTGCCACCGCCCCTCTACGCCCCAGCTGATGTCAGGTTGAATCCTGCACGAAACGTCGGGCAGAAGCCAACGGTCTTTCTCAAGACCAACTATAAAAGCCTTTCTCAAGGCTACTGTACGTAGAGTACCCAAAAGCGATACTTATATATATATATATATATAGTAAGACTAGTAGCCTATAATTATATTTGTATTGGTAAACTGATCTTAATGCACTAGGCTGTTATACCTAACTTTAATAATAGTCGCCTGACAAAATATGTTTCTCAGCTCTCTTAGTAAAAGAATAATAATTTTGGTGAGTAACATCGACCTATGTACATTGATCTATAGATCAGAATAATTTAAAGGAAAAATTGATAATGTGACCAAACACATTTGTGTTGCAAGACTTGAAGGATTGTTTTTTTTTTATTATTATTGTAGTAGTAGTTTATGGTCTTATGAAGTATATAAGATTATCATTTATTTATTATCTAAAAATTATACCAATTGTTTTTGCAGCTTTCACCTTTGCGGTGAGCGATGTTCACAAAATACAAGACATCATTACAAAATAAAAATGTTTTAAAAACTTAACAATAAATAAAACAAATTACATGTGAAAATAACATTACACAGAGTACAATATTAAAATGCATAATTATTATACTGATACTGTTTTACTATTGACTGACAAAACTATCCAATAGAATGCTCCCGACTCAGAAAGCGTTGTGAGTGAAGGTACACCATTGCACCCAAATGCAATCCATCGAAACATCGAAAAATGTTTATCGCCTAAAACCAAAATCTTTGCTTATAAACCATAGACACGTCGTTATGCACAAGATTTATAAAGGGCAGTTTACATGCTCAGTATGTTTTTTCTTAATATCAATAATTATTATTGCTGAGACAATTTCATTGTTATTTTTTTACTTTTTTGGTGACTTTTAATATAACTTGCTGTGTCTTAATCCATTATACATATACTTACCTTATATAAATTATGTATGTAAATCTTCTACATGTAAAAGACTCGAGCCGTGAACAAATAATAATAAATAAAACCCTTCTAAGACTTCCGCAGGCATAAAAATTCTCATAAAACAAAATAGGTGGGTATACCTATATGGAAAATAATGACTAAATTATCGACATCACGGCAATGCGATAATTTCACATCTCGTCCAAATTTTGATTCAAGTTTTCAATGTACCTGCACAGGTAGTTAGAAATTAATGATGAAGTAAATGATTCTATGAGAATATTTATATTAACACAGAAATAAATTAACTGTTTTTACGACAAAGAAATAGAACAACCGCCGGGGCCCCCGTACATATGGGAACCTTGCGCAAATTACTGAAGATATTGAACTTTTATAGCTCGGATTTAAAATTTAGGGAATAAAAATAAGACAAGTGCCAGTGTCACCTTATTGTTTATTAACATTTTTATATATCAGACTCCTGTAGATCTCTCAAACTAGACTTTAGTTCAGAGCACAATGGTATATCACCATAGTATACTTGTTATATAGATAAGTTTACATATGATGTATTTCAGCTATGGCAAAAAAATATTATATTATATAGGAATATGAATAAAATATAATATATTATGAATAAAATAACTTATTTTTCAAATAAAAAGTGTTTAAAATTTATGCGCATGCATTATGTGGTATTTATATCTATCACCGTTGTAATTCCGCGGTCCACAATGTGAACTGTCCTTTACATACAAAATCCTTATGTGCATAACAAAAAACACGTGATTTATAATGTGAATTTGTTTTTTACTTGAAACTTCGCGCAATTTCTTAGTGTTTTTTATAATTAAATACAAGTTGGGAGTATTATCTTAGTGTTAAATATATTATTTTAGCGATATACTCATTTTCCTTGCCAGAAATGTACCTTTTTTGATACAAAAAGAAATGTCTTAATTATACTACCTCTAATATAATAAGCTTTTGCAGTCTTTTTTCCACTTGAATGATATTTATTTGTATTTAAATGAAGAAATAAAAGTTGACAGCATACTTAAAACAAAAAAAAAAATATCGTTTTATGCAAAATAGAAAAAGAATTTTATATAAAATATCGTTATGCACAATTGTGCATAACGCAGGAACACGCAGATATTTTTGCTTTTTTTTATTTTGGTGGTAATAAAAAGTGTAATAAATAGAAAAATAACGAAATTAACTATAGTTTTATTAAACTAGACACTTTTTTTCGTTGAAATATAATGACATTTTTCAATTTTGTTTAAAAAAGCTATCAAAGTGTTGAGGAACAATGTCAAATTTGTATGGAGCGCAGAATGAAGGATATTTTTAAAAATCAAATTTAATAGTTATAAAGTAATGAAAAATTAATATCTCCAAATAAAATAATCAAAAATATATGCAAATTGAGATTAAACCATAAGTTTTTTCGCAATGATATTCGTATATTTTTTAATTTAATATGAAAGTGAGGAACCATCGGTTATTTTTACAATAAGCAACGATTTTGGTTTTGGGCGTTATGTAAATATCGATGTTCCAAATAAACATCATTAATAGAATTTCTCCTTAATTATTCTAAAATTAACAATAATAAAAACAACACAATATCAAATATTATTTCAATATTCATTCAATACATTTGGTGAATTGATTATTACCAATATTATATTGAATTTGTGAATTGAAAAAAAAACTATTTAGTTTAATTATAGGTATTATTATATTATAATATTTTTATTGTTTTTGTCCTTGTTGGTATCTAATTTCACTTTTCTTATAATCGTCTCAAGATGGAGTCGAGAGTCTCTGAATACTAGGAAGCGTAATTAATAAAGTCAATTGTAAGATTTGGAAGTTAACTAAATAGTGTTTTTTTTTAATTCACCTTGAAATGGACTTTCAACATGTACCTTCGGTCAATAATATCAAAATTTCAATATTGAATATATCAACATGATACCCCAAATGATTAAATATTGTAATGGCTCTTCCTAATGGAGAATAAGTTAGTGTAATTTTGGGACCCACGAAATTATTTAAATTCAAAAATAATTTAAATTGTGCTGGAATAAGTACAAGTAGATAAGAAATTTTCACCATCTTAGTTTTATGGAGTGAAAGAACATAGTAGTTAATATTATTATTTTTGAGGCATGTTTTCTGACAAAACTATTTTCATGTTACTAGTTTATAATTCATAGGTCGATGGTTAGCGGTATAATAATTACAAATTTGTAACAATTATTTTTGCGTTTACATTATTTTGTTAATAACAATCAAAGTTGTAGTGTAAAATGTGCAGACATTTTTTATCTACAATATGTACAGACAGTAGATTAGTTTACGGATTGTTTTACGCACTTTTAGGTATCTATATCCTTATGGTCAGTGGTAGTGATTCCATGCAGATGATTAGCACTACTTATACGAACATGTCTTTAGTTGAAAAACAAGTTTTTGAGTTCCACACATCGACGTTATATATTATAGTTAGATATATAATATTTCTACGATATATTATAGTATCCTTTAATATCAATACTCATATATTTATTATGTATAATTCATAAAATAATAACTATGTATACGTGATATTGTTACCATAATTGGTTAATAACGAGGTTGTTCTTTGGTGCCATATATCATCCTGGGATGCTGTCAACAATGAAGGATTTATTGATTTTAAAAATTTGTTTAATGCAAGAACCATAATTATCATAACCATATTTGTGTATTTATTTCTCATTATGTTGACATCTTAAACATTTAATAATTTGGAACAATTGCTTAATGATGTTTTTTTTTTATTTATTGATAGGTTTGTTAATCTTGAGTGAGAATGAATATCTTACACATAAATAGAATAGAAAATGTTGATAATGATGATATTATTCATACATAGTCACCTACTTACATTTTCTTATAATACTTTAATTCATTTATGTATCACTTAACTTATGCACCAAACAAACGTTCCAATTGTTTATTGTATAAAACAAATTGAACTACGTGTAAATATTAGAATAATAATGTTCATTATTAACGTTGCAAGCTTTACCTTCTAAGATCTTTAATATTTTATGCTTGGCATGTAACCCGTCCTATTTATCAATATTTTTAGTAGCTTTATTGCAATCAGAACGAGTTAGCTGTTAGCTAAAAATATGCAACAATGTCAAAAAATATCCAATTTAATTCAAAGAATTTAGGATTTTTTTTATCATAACAATTAGCGAGCACGATATTTCATCACCGAAATAATACCTAAAGATTTAATTATAAATAGTTTTGTCTATTAGTATCTTAACACAAGAAATTTGTCATTTTACATCCTATATAAATTGATATAAGGAAACTACAGACCCTGTTTTGTAAAGTAATTTAATTTAAAGATATGTTAATGAGAAGACGTGTACATTGTATTACACAACATCACTGACGGTCCCTATGTAGTTCTTCAATAATCAAAGAATGTTTCACGGGATTGTTTTAACGGTGCGACATAATGCGGGAACATATCAATAAAGTATACAAATAAATGCCGGCAGATGTAAAGTGGAGCGGAATATTACAACTCGAGAGACCTGATGAAGATATTGAATTGGATTGTAGAAGTACGAGAAATATTATCTGTTTATTGTATTTTGTAAACCGATGTGCCGGCTATTTGTGTCAAAAAGTGGCTTCATATTTTGCAATCTAATCTGAATCTTATCGTCGACATACAAAGAACTGGAAACAAAACGATGGCGAAACGTATTGTAAAAGGTGTAAATGATACTTCGTTATTACAATGCGTTTTCCAATATTTACTCAGTCCTCCATACCAGCCATGATCGTTTAACGAACACAACATATTGTCCTAAAATGCTGAATGAATACCGAAATTCCGAGTGCTGAGATTCATAAATGCTATCTAGTGTCAATTTCATCATGTTTTGGTTATCAGTGTCAAGTAATAACTAGGCACGAAACCTGACATATTAAATAAGACCACAAATAGTGTAATCTACAATAAGTTGGAGGTATTTCAAGACTACTTTAACTAACTGCGATCAATATATTATTATGCTCGTATATTCACCGTCTGTCTCACGTATGATATTAAATGAAATACCTAATTATATTCATATAAAAACGCCAACAATAAAAGCATCAAATGCAGTTAATGGAAATATATGATACATGTATAAAAAGGAAAAATAATGCAGCGAAAGATATAAAAGGGAAAAATAACATTACGAAAGAATTCTGTAAAACGTACTTGGAAAACGACATATTGGTTCAATTTACTGCCTTAATCTATATACATTATTCTGCTAACATCCTGTCTGAATATAAATACAATACTCAAAGCATTGCGGCCAGGAGACGAGCGACAAGTTTTATTAAATCGCAATCAAAATGATAATTACAACAAAAAGTTTTAATGATTATGTCATGAGGTGTTAATGATTTATATTTAATGATACAGCTTCCCGATACTTCATACATTGTATTTCATGACACAGTGTGAAAATGTTTTTAATTACAACAAATGCTTATGGAATGAAATAAACTGAATTTATTATTTTATTATAATTTTACTAATTTTGTATTTGTTTCAAATATTGAAAAGATATTATTTTCATAAGATATTATGCTTAGAGAAAAACTCATAATTAGAATAAAAGTACCTTATTTTTCCAATCCGCAGTTGAAATTAATAAGAGAAAATGAATTTAAAATCATTATTATATTCATGCCTTTCAATTAATCTGCGGTCGTCGTACTACATAGGATATTAAAATCTTTTGTTTAAAATTAAATTGTAAAGGTAGTTATGAATTGATTATCCGGGATTGAGAATATGAAAACTTATTTCTGTTTAATTAATTAATAAATTTATTTATTTCGTATTACTAACAATGAGTGACATGATAGTTGTGACCTTTGCATTACTCGAAGTTCATAAATTACAAAACAATTTCACAATGATACATATTCATGTAAACACCAATCCATGTATCAAATATTAATTTAAAGATGTATTAATCCTCTATTATGGGAGAGAACAAACTTCAACCTAATCATTGTTTACGTCTCTGCCATTTGGCGAAAAAAGGTTTCTTTACTCCAATACTGACTCATCCTCCCGTAGCGATACGTGGAAATATAAAAAAAAGTGTAGTTTGGGTAAACAGAGTAACTTTTTTTTTATTAAAATATATTTATCTAGATTTTTGTTTTAAACGTATACACAACATTATACATCTATTTCAGTACCTAAGCTGAAAGCTTGTGTCGTGAAAAAGAAGTGTGCCGGCACCTGGAATCGAACCGCGCACCTTATGTGCATGAGGCCGAGACTCTAACTCCAGGATACTGACGAACTCAACTGATTCAGTATCAATTGGCCTCAATGAGTTGAATCTTCACTTTTTTCCCCGCCTGTTGAAATTGTTTCAGATTATATTATTCACATTATCGTGTTTTTCATTAAAAAAATCATTTCTTTTCGCATATTTTCCTAACTAATAGATTAAAGCAAATGTAATCCCACTCGCAAAGGTTGGCACCTCATCTTCACCAAAAGATTACCGGCCTATTTTAATTCTGCTTCTCCTTTCGAAGTTCATGGAAAAACTTTGTATCAGCAATTGAATGACTATCTTCTGACTAACAATTTATTTTCCCAATCAATTCTAATCTGGTTTTCGTAGGAGACACAGTCCAACCACCATCCTATTTAAGGTATCTAAGGATGTGAGGTCTGTTATAGAGGTTAGACAATTAACATTGCTGATACTTTAAGACTTTAGTAGTGCCTTCAATAGCGTAGATTTTGAAGTTTTTTGGTCCGATTAGGGATCCATAATATTACTGATAATGCTCTGTGTTGGATGAAAAGCTATCTTACGGGCCAACAGCAGAGAGTATTATTATTATTATTATTATTCTCTTTAAATTTCCTTTGCACATCATTACAGCTTTAGGCCAATGCGATGTGCAAAGAGTAGGTATGTATGTACCTATTGGTGAAGGGACATCCGATTGGGTCAGCCTCGAGGTGAGAGTTCCGCAGAGTTGTAAACTGTTCCAAAATCTAAATGTATATCTTATATGATTTTACTTTATTTTATTAATTATTTACTTTTATTTTTTGCTTGATGAGTAAGATGGGCGCTTATGCAAAATCTTCGCCTATTCTACTCAGATATTATGTTTCAATACTATTTTGTTTTATGTTTTGTTTTATAGTGTACCTACTTTTTGTGCAATAAATATTTATTATTCTTATTAAATACGAGGAAAATGTAAAAGACAGCAAGGATAAATGATAAGTTGTTATAAATTGAATATCAGTTAGGACACAATAATTCCATGACAAGTTTCGTTAGAACCACACGTTGATGTCTACAGTATGTATATAATAATGTAGATACAATTATTTATAGGTCCTGATAAAACCACCTGGTTTCCGATACACCATACTAAGCATCTGAGTTACGAATACAAGGATATTTCTACGATATTAAAATAAATAATGTTATTTATACGTCTTATTCCTCAACAATGCAGTACCTAGCTATGTAACCTACCTACCTATTATAAGAATCAATTCAGTGCAACCTAGGCGACTTTGTATGTATTGAGTTCCAATCCATATCAACGCTAAAAAATATCCATAGAACAAATATTTAAAGTTTTCGATTTCATTGATAGTGAAAAATATCTTTCAGATAGATATTATTCTTTAAGGCTTAATCTTAATCGAATAAATTATGATATATAGATATTGGAATGCCGTGCATTTATTAAATGCGTTTAATTACTTCAAGTAAATTAAACAAAAACACTTTTTGGAAATGTGTATAAGAGTTTGAAGGCGCCACAGTAATCAATACATGGTATGAATATAGAAAAAAAGTACATGGTGAGGAGTTGTGTGCTCGAGGCAACAGAAATCAGCATCGGTGACAGCTTAATGCCCCTGTAATAGCGTCCAGTATTATTAATATCTTGCGCATGTCTACTCTCAGATGTGTGGGAAGATAGCGAAAAATTATTACCAATAATAAGACATTACTGGTTTGGAAGGAAATTGCGTATCAATACTCAATTGATATATGGCGACCAGAAGAGCGCGTGGAGGCAGGAACCAAGAATGTCATAGACCAGAACAACGATATTATTTCTATATTTCTATTTATATTCAGGTATTTACTATAACCACACAATTAATAATTGCACGTACCGATCTTTCAACAGGATGATCAACTAATAATAGTTGCATTATATGTAACATGTTTCATTTTCTTTTGTTTATTCAGCAATTGTTTTATTTTCCACACCTATTTGCCTACTATAACTATTAATTTGATAATTCTTGTTTCCACTCTTCAAACACTTTATCATTTATTGTACTTACATAAATACGTGTACACATTTAATGTGAAAATTTCCATGCATCACGCTTTTACTATAAAATCTGGAAATGATTTATAAGTTTAATGATAAATTTACGTATGTACATCGATTATTAAAATGCTTTATTACTTGTTATTATTTTTATTACAGTATTATTATACATCACTACTACTACTACTATACCATCACGGCATATCCCACAAGTGGGGTAGCCAGCAGAGCAGCTGCATATAATAAACATGCAAGCTGTCCTCTCCGTGCCAATATAAAATCCAGACATTCATTATGGGTGGCAAGCCTCATCGCTGAATTTAAGATGTAAAATGTCTTATTTTTTCGAACACCTGCCTTTTACAGGACACTCGAAAACTACGGATAAGAGTGGGAGACCAATTCTTTACCGGGTGCTCCACGGGATATTATACATCAGAGTTAACAAAATAATATAAAATATTGAGATGATAAGCAGTAACGAGACTACTATACCTACAGTGATATCTTCCATCTAACTATTATATTTACAGAGTGTTTAGAGGTAATAGTCCATAGTTGAACTAAGAACAAAAAACAAAAAGAAATTCATTGCCTTATAAATTAAAATATTCCAAAAGAAATCTAAAATCGAAGGAAATATAAATAAACTTTAGAATTTCTGTCAGAAATATATTATTATTATTTATAAGATTACGGCAACCCGTCCCTTGTGGGACGATTTGTGCCAAGTACAATATTTTTAGAAGATATCATGTAATATTAAGGCATTAATTTATAAGGTAATATTATTTCTTTTGGCGGATTTTAAAATCTTGAGATATACAGAGAGGGTATCAGTGTGCAAGAGGCAAGACATATTGATCGGATACTGGACTTCAGTTATCTCATAATACAAGTCATAAGAGTCTCTTATTGGACAACCGAGGAAGACATGGTCCAGAGATTCCACATCGAGCTCGCACTCGCAAAAAGGGGACGAGACCGAACCTAACCTAAATAGATGACTGTCTAATCTGTGGTGATTAAAGCGTATGCGAGTCAATGAGACAATCTCTGACCTGGAAAACTTGGATGTCAGAAATATGTATAATAACTATTATAATTTTTGCATAGTGTTATTTTACTAAAGCTATGAATGCAGTTCAGTTCCATTGCGAGAACAGGTCTCCGATTCTTTTTTTATAAGTTCGAGTATCCTGTGAATGTCGGCTACTCGTAAAATATCATGAGTGAGAATTTTAACATTTTCAATTCAGCAATAAGGTGCCAGCCATTCTGAAGGGAGAGGATAAACATCAAGTTTATTTGTTAGCTACCCCAGCTATGAATGAATGCACAAATATTAAACATAATGCATAATAGGTACTTACTTATACATGAATATATTTATATTACACTATATATGTAGTTTCATATCATTACATATTTACATCATAATATATACAAGTAGTTGATGTACAGGAATACGGGTGGCCAAAATTTGTAACTAATCGAGTGATGATAACGATCTTATAATAATAATAATTATTATGTGTTTGTGTAATGTACCTACTAACAATGTTAAAACTATGTGCACTGGTCACTAAGAAATATAATTATAAAATAAATTAATGAAACCTGATAAAATCATACGAAAAATAATTCATATTATGTACACTCGCCTATTAGGTGGTGCAAGATCTATAAATAAAATATCAAATCCAAAATTTCAAGAATTTTCTTGGCACATCATACATTAATCAGATATTAGATGTCAACCTTATTTTGTAGTGATCTCGATGTTACATAGGTATATATTTTTCTCAATTTACTTTGAGTTCCTTTCGTATAATGCAATGACTTCTATCTACAGCAAGCATGTCAAACTCAAATCCTAACACGGGCCAAATTAAAAATTTATGTGGGCCGCAAAAAAAAATGTTTATACTGTAAACTAGGTTAATTTTGAAAAGTACAAAAAAAAGGTAAAATTAATATATTTTTCCAGATATTTGGCATCTTTTCTCTGCAACCATATATGTATTTTCTATTTTGGGTGCAATCTTGTTAGCAGTGATTTATTTTAAAACTGACCCGAGATGACTGTCCGTGATTCTTGATCTGATTGGAGACTTATTTTCTTTCATAAGAGAAAATAACTTTTCGCACCGGTAAGTTCTTCAAACAAGAGTATTTTTTTGTCCCGTTATGTTTTGTACTGTTATGAGTGGGCCGCAAAAATATACGTTTTGGGCCGCATGCGGCCCGCGGGCCGCAAGTTTGACATGCTTGATCTACACAGTATCTACACATACCTATATAGGTACAAGTACATACTATCACTGTATATTCCATAAGCGGGATAACCAGTGGACTAAACTGCATAATATAACCAACGTACAAATCATCCTTTACGTACCACAAAGACATTAAGTATAGGCTACGTTCCTTTTAACTATTTGAATGTCATTGAGCTCAGAAATATTAAGTTAATAAAAAATATATTATTTTACTCAAATAATAAAGTAACCCATTTATGTAACAAAACGTAATATTAATATAAACCGATTAATTTTGACTCCGGTTATTATAATATGTCCATAATTATATTGTTTATTGTAGTGCAATTTTCTCCGTCATACCACATCAAATTAAATAATATACTCTATATTATTTAACTCGTTCAAAAAGTCATGTATGGAAGCAAATGTTTCAATTTGTTTTAAATTGTATCACGACTTATATTAGTACAAAAAATGCAACACATTAAAAAACATTTATTATTATTGAGTAATGCTGAACAAAATAATGCATTATTTTTAAAGCGAATCAACTTCTTTGTAATCAAATAATACGGATGTGATTTGATCGCTAAATTTGTATTTCAAACTTAGCAACTTTACCTAAATCAGCATTCACATTATAATAAAATATTACATGCAACTACACTGTGAATAGCGACAGATTCTGTTCATTGAATTAATCCAGTGTGAGAGATGTCCTGAGCCCGTAGACAATTTGTACTTAGCGATCGTCTACTGGCGAACTTTTCGACAATCTACCTACACGTACCGTATAATTATGCGTTATTGTTGCAGTTATTGACGAAAATTCGTTTGTAGGCGATCGCCAAGTACAAATTGTCTACGGGCTCTGATAATATGGATAATGAAAAAAAAATGTATGCAGAGGAGTGGTTAATCATTCAAAAATTTTCATTTCATCTCAATGGTTATGATGTAGTACATATATTGTAAAACATTATAATTTCTTCGTGCAAATGATACTTATGCAATTATTACACATGTTTATATGCATAGAATGTGTGATATTATAAAGACTTACAAATCTATGTATATACTGTATTACATTAATATAGGCATAATGTAGGTATCAGCAGAAGATTTGTCTAGACTAGTTGTAAATTAATATGTTCCATAGTATAATAATAATAATAATATATAAAGGAGTATATTTATGGGTACATTGTCTCATGGTGTATAAATCTATGGTTAATATTTAATTGTATGCAAAGTAAGTTCCCATTCATTATTCCGTGTGTAGGCAATACTGTATAATAGATAATAATGTGTACGAGTATCTGCCTTGGGACTACTATAACCATACATATAATATAATATTATATCCTCTACTTACTACTTGTATTGCGCGTACCACCTATACGTATCGAGTATGAGCAGTATAATAAATCCACTAATAGAAACATCTCAATAAGTAGCTACCGCAAATATGATGTTAAAAGAGAAAAGTTGCTACATTTTTCACTTTACGATACATCCGAATATTTTAAGATCAGCTAAGATTTCACTTAATTTGTTCGGGGGTTTTTATTAAATAAAACTTTTGGAGGAATGGCAATCACGATAATTATCACGCATGTAAATCTTCATCACAAAAATTATGTATAAAAAACATTATTTCATAAAGGAATCTAGTGAAATAACCCTTAGCAAGTTTTAGAAAATTGTTAGTATTACATAGTATTATTTATTTATTTTGAATGTTTTTTAAATATTCTACAATGCACATCCGTTACTTGATTTTTTAAAATCGCGATCGATTTCGGTAAACCTTTACCATTATCTCGCTCGTCAATGGTAAAGGTTTACCGAAATCGATCGCGATTTTAAAAAATCAAGTAACGGATGTGCATTGTAGAATATTTAAAAAACATTCAAAATGTCTCGTAACTGTTACATAGTTAATCCTTCTAAAATAACTGAGATTATTTATTTATTTTTACATCAATATAGAGTGTGAACCTTATATATGTTAATGAAACAACAAAACAATAGAATATAATATCACAAAATTATTTCACAAATATATTTTTATCAAGTTTTAATAATTAAACTATAATATATAGTCAAAATAATAATGTCAAACAAAATAAGCCAATAGGTGCAAGCATGAATATGTCAAAAATAACATAAATTACAAACATTGCCTACCAAACTTTGGAAATAAAACTAAACTTGAGCATCAACAAGATAAAATGCGTGATAAATTATTAGGATAATAAAAATATCAACAGGCTCAAAATAAATAAGTTAAAAATAATTTGTTTAAAAATACATTGAAATAAAATATTAAAAAAAAAAATTAAAAAAGAGTACGATCACAGAAATGTGGAAAGTACCTAAATAGAATTGCTTTAAAATAAAAATGCTTAAGAACATAATTTATATTGATAAATAAAATATTCTATAACCCTCACCTCACATCGTATCCCATGTGGGGTATGCCATATTTTATATAGATCCATCCTTACATACTTTTTCATGTGTTTTCAATTTAAAATAAACATGTCGAACAATTAAAAAGTTGTAATGAATTAATGTGCTTTATTAATTTTTTCTAAGAAAGAGTTCATACTTCTCCTAGTTTATTTTATGGAGAAAAAACATATTTCAAATAAATTCTATATACCTGTCTACCTGCAAAAGAAAGGAAAATATTGTGATATAATTGGTTGGTTCGAAAATCCATATATTCTTTAATTGTGCTATTGAAATTCAATTAAGATATATTTTAATTAATAATTGTTTTTTAAATGTTGCTTTGCCTTTGTTCTGTAGTTGTTCTGATTTATTTTCCCACACAAATGGAAATGTGTAAATTGAATGGTTTGTCGAGGCCACGTGCTCGTACCACTATCCCCGGGGGTGAATTGTTTCCAAACCAGTCAGCATGAATGCAGACAGACCAAAGAAGATATATATGAAGCCTTCTGGTAAAGTCATTGTGTTATATATATATATATGTACCACTGGAATTGATTTATTTTATTACCGTTTGGTTACGATATCTGGGGAGTCCCCGAAAAGAGTATGTACCTAGGTTCTCCACTCATTACGACATTCTACATTCTCAATTCACAGATGAGGTATGCCGCCCATCTTGAATGTTTTAACTTAACTTTTATTTGCACCAAGAGTATGACTTTTGTATTCATTATATGTAGTGGGTCCGCTCACCACCAAAATAGTGTATGGTGTATAATATTAAAAATTACTTCATTTTAACGAAATACAATCCTGGTCCTGGTAGAAGGCAAACGTCTTGGCTGCGCACCATAAGAGACTGGACCGGGATGAGACATGTAGGGGAGCTGTTCCGGGTCGCGCAAGCTAGAGAAGCCTTTGCCAGAGTGATTGCCAACGTCGGGGGGACCTGATACGGAACGAGAAGAAGAAGAATTCGAAAAAATCGCGACCTTTTCATAATTTCCATAGAAATTTTAAAATCATCTTATATTTAGTCTCACTCCTAGGAGGCAATATTCCGCTTCCCGTAGAGGGGGGCAGCTGCCCCTCTAGGGTAAGCCCATGACTATATACATACCATCATTATTGTGTACAATCAAAGGTGTGATAGATATTATTATTTATGACCGGATTCAAGCCAGTGCAGCGGTGATGTATTAATTAACCCTCGATGAACTAGAATTGTAATCCAATTAATAGTAGTAATCTCTGTGGGCAATGGAAACTCTATGCATATTCATGCAACACCCAAGATATCTGCCACCCACATAATTTATCCAGACCCTGAGCAAGCATGACAATAATAAAATTTACTACATACGAATATAAACACTCTTATATATTACTTTGTGGTAGAGAGAATATCCAGTACGAGATACGTATAAAACATTAACTTTAATAAATATACTAGAAATCTCGTTATGTGTTTTTCACATAGGTATTTATGAAAAGATTCAAATTATTTTAATAAAAAATGAGTAAATGCTATTATATTGTGTTTTAATGAAATACTAGATTTTCGTTGATATTTTTTTGAAATATTTAATGTTTTTCCAGATTAATTACAAGCAATTATTTAGTGAAATAAAACATTAAATAAAATGAAGATATAAGTTGGAGATTATTGCAATTACGTTTCTTCATACTAAATAACTAAACCAATATTAATTTTACTATTGCAATACAAAAGTGACTTAGAATAATTATATTTTCACTAAAATAAATAAAAACTAGATGATCTTCTTCTTACTTTCAAACAATTTTGGTCCATCTTCGGATATAGATCTCCTCGATGATTTTCTATTACAATAGATTGTATAAGGTTTACTACATTCACTAATAGAAAATAATGATAGGTGAATGAATTCTATAATATTTAGTTAAAAAAAATATGGGTAAAATAAATGAGACATCATCCGTAAAATATGTTTAGTTGAAGTTTTGTAAACCACCCGGTGTTGTTTGTTTAGAGGAATTTATCTGATAAAGCATCCAATTAGTTTTGTTTCGCCATTCTACTTCCCCACACGACAGCTGCCTATAATTTCTTTGCACCAGGAACTCACACGAAGTGGCAGAGCGCCTATTGTTTCTCGCCATCGACATAAAAATGAACAAAGATATCATTACCTCGGCCACTGTATAAAGATACATATAAATACAAAGATGTACCTACCTGCTTATCGGAGCTGATAATATTAGATACCTAAATACACAATATTAGGTACTCATGTATAAACCTATACTTCTCAATACACAATGACCAGACGAACATCGTATCGTGACTAAATATTATTATTATTAGGTATATGAAAGATGGACATTGTAAAAATATTCAGAGGATATCACGAGTTTAGAAATAACACTGAAAATATTTAGCAACCTGAACAATAGGTGACGACAAAGAACGAAACTGCACTCTAATTTACAGTGGTATTTTGACTAGTAGGTTATAACTCTTTAACGTAGTTTTTTAAATGCGGGGGAGATAATTACAGTAAAAATAAAAAAAACGTTATTTTTAAAATATATGAAATGTTTTTAACGATCTCAGCTACACATCCATCTTTTTAGGCAAACGTGCCTATTTTTATTTTTTGCATAATAAAATTGTCGACGTCGAAATTGTCGACATAAAAAACGAAAGGAAAAAACGAATGAAAGTTGGTGTAATAACAAGAATGAATGTGAATAAGTTAAGATGGTTTGGGCACGTGGAAAGAATGAATGAGGACAGAATGACCAAGAAGATATATTTGGCTGAGAAGAATGGTGCTTGGAGACGTGGACGTCCTAGGATCAAATGGCAAGATCATTTAAATCAAACCCTACAGGACGGTCACGTGTTGAGCACATTGAACAGGAGAGTATGCATGAGGAATTGTATAACAGTGACGGAAGCGAAAGATTTATGCAAGGATAGAAAGAAGTGGCACTCAATCCTTTCTGCCTACCCGCGAGGGAAGTGGTGTGATGGTATATAACATAACATATATAGACAATTCACACAGATCGAGCTAGTCCCAAACTAAGATGAATCTTGTATTATGGGTACTAACGCGACAATACACACATATACAATGCACTAAACACATATACACGTATTTGAAAAAGGTCATTCTTCACTTTGCCCTGGCCGGGAATCGAACCCGGGACCTCGTGACTCAAAGGCAAGAGCGTTACCTCTGCGCCACACCGGCCGACCGAAAGATAATTTGGTTAAATTTGAAATGATCGCGTCTTTGCGATAAACTCGCCCACAATATATTGATTGTATTTAATCTGAATGCATTTATCTATAAAATTGTATGTACTGTGATCAATGTACACTAAGGAATGAATAAATAAATAAATAATTAATTACATGTCGGCGTTGTCGTATCATAGGAGTCTTATGTGACTACATTAACACTTTCCGGACCGGATAAGTGATATTATACAATATACACATTTCTGCATCAAAGGGATGTGATTTAAATCTTATCTATTGATTACTGAATAACACTATTTCATTTATATAATATCATATATTTATATCCGCCAATCAATATTTATAGGAGTTGTACACGGATTTAAAAGTTTTTAAGTTTTTAAATCACAAGTTTTCAAAATATACTCCCCATCGTCGCCAAAGTTTCAATTTGGTTTAGGAATTTGAAATGTTACACGATATGAGTGATTTAGTACAAAAAAATAAAATAGGAACACTACACCGATTCCCCCCCCCCCCTCCCCCCTCCTGGGTATGTCTATAGATATATATATTATATATATTATATACCTAAGTATTCAATAATTCGCCCCCCGCGGATACTAATATTCCATAAATATAGCTACCTTCGTATGCAATTATTTATTTTGGATATATAAATTGTTGATACTATTAAAAGAGTTTATATTACAAGTCCTTGATTTTTTTTAATCAATAATTTTCTTTTTATTGTTTCAGAAATCGAGTATTTAGCTCTCATCACATATATCCAGAAGTACCATATCATATTATAAATTTTAACTTGAAGGACAAAATCAGAAGGTAAGCTTAAACTAAGGTAAATGACTTCGATTGACTTGTCTGTAGTTGATTATTTTTCAGTGATTTTCCTGTGTCTCTTTCTTTCTTATATGTGGTTTATAATGGGCCTTGGCGGTTTAGTTGGCCTTATATTTCTATTGTCTACTGGCCTGCTAAGTCCCAAGATAAGCCATCATATCACTCATCGATGGATCTTCATCTGAATTCATTAAAAAAATATATCAACATAATATTTACAGAAACTACCAAGTGATGAGTTTTGTATTAAAAAATCCTTAAAATATATTCAATATCACATAATAATGATTCCATTGTTAAGATAAATTTTATGAATTAATTTTGTTTTGAATCGTGGAAATATAATAAAATAAAATAAAACCTTATCGCTTCAGGTAACTATCTATTCATGTACTTGCTCAGCATGTTCGCTATATGTCAATCCACAGCAACTATCATACATTAAATAATAACAATTAACAATATATCGGATGGGTGTTATTATATTGTAAATAATATCGCTGCTGCCTAGTACGATCAATATTCAAAGCCTATTCAAACCTTCAGGCAACACTTTCTATGTCTATCGTGTGCCCTCTATACAGTTTGTAAGAGCAATAATTTGTTTTGAAAAACATTCAATAAAATTAGGTATTTATCGAATTGGAAGAGATCGTATATCGCATTTTATTATTATAAATAGACATGGGTAATATTCGGCCGGAATTGTATGAAAAGAAATAGCTGATGTTATTATTATTATTATTACATATATGGTAGAAAGACTCCCGCCGCCCACATTAATGTCCGAAGCATAATTGTTATTTTATTATTGTAATAATTATTTATACTTAACATCATGACCAGAACAAAGAACCGTTATGACTATTGTTGCAATTATAACCATTAAATGCCAATGAATACCTTCTCTTCTCTATCTGTCTCATACAACAGAGATCCGGTGCGGTTTAGTGTATTTCATCTTCTATCATCGATTATTATGAAGCACTACGTAATTTATTCCTTCATTATGACTTTTGAGATGTAGCATGACATCAGACGTTGTTTAAGCTGATAACAAATTTATTTGCATTGATTTTTAAGATGTTTATACTTATTTGTAGCTTTTTTGCTTTTACTTATTTGTAGTTTGAAGACTGTATAATTTTATATGATATGTATACGAGTACTGTAAAAGGCAAGTGCCGTATATATCATTTAAAGATCATAAAGTGCATATTTATAAGATTTGGGTTTATATCGATTCATAAATTATCAATTTGTAATTATTAAATTATGTTACCTACATAATATAATATGTATGTTCTAATGGAGTTTGGTTTTACTTGTCTCCTTTAAAAAATTTCGCATGTTAATTCATTAATTTTTCATAAACTCGAAAATGTATTATTGATGAACTCTAATTTTTTGCAATATGCATTTTGTTTCCAACAAAATGATAATATATACTTATGTTAGACTTAACTATATAACTTAACTAGGGTTCGTCGGTAGCCTGGAGGTAGAGTCTCAGCCTCGAGAACAAGGGGTCCGCGGTTCGATCCCAGGTGCCGGCAAACTCCCCTTTCACGACACAAGCTTTTAGCTTACTGTGAAAGGTGTATAAGGTTGTATTTGGGTTTATAACGAAACCCAGATATATCATTTTTACGTAAAATAAAATAAAATAATGAACTAATCAAAACAGAATCATCTCATTTTGCCATGCCTATTGTTGATGAAGGTATATTGTTACGAGTAATAGGTATCTACCATATTTCAAAGTTTCAATATTAATGTGCCACACACGATTAGATTCCCCATAATTTGATGTCATTGGTACTTACTCAGTTTACATCAATCCATTTGGCTCTCACAACAATAGTTAGTTAATAGAGAGTTCCCTTCAGATGATAGAGGTGGGTATGTAGTAGGGTATATGTAGGTATGTAGTAGGTGAGGTACTCGCAACTCTCAGTTAACTATATTTATTATAATATACAACTACCGTCTGTTGTCTAGTTATATCAATAACAATACAAAGAGGACCGCCATGATCCCTATTCACTATTCTTATGATTGCTTTTATATTTCTACAATTTCATCTGTAATAATTTATAACAGATAATATGTAACAACAATATACTTAGGTACTTCTTATAGATAAACTGTTATAGCCGTAGATAGATCCGTTAAGTGAAACCAAGACAGAAGTCTTAAGTACATAGTACCTATAGAGGTGTATCAAATTCTAATTCTTGTGAACAATTTTCATCGGAAATTTGATATGGTGAGATGAGATGAGATTTGTCGGCAATATAATGAATATATGTACCTAGACCGGATTTAATAAGCTTATAAATTATTTTATGGTAAAAAGTTATGATGAGTTTGTTCCAAATGCACGATAAAAAAATATAATCAAGATGAATTATTTCTGATGTCATGTTATATGGAAATGTTGCCGCAGAGTTGGGGCTTCTGAGCGGCATATGCCTTGGGAAAATAAGACATGCAATGCCCTTGGAAATCCCAAAAATGTAAGCAACGTCACAACGCCTGCAAGAATTCTCAACCAAATGGACTACCTTCTTCGTGATGAAATAATTAATCGATAATTAAAACGATGAAATACCTTTTTTTCAGGTAAGCACTAAATTATCTTTCCTTGAAGTTTTTGAAAAAACAGGTAAGATAGAATCTTCATTCATTCTTTTTTTTTACCATAAAGGGATATCTTTAATACGAATACTTGACATCGCTGTCATAGAAATATCGCTGTGATAAAAGGATCCAGTTAAGCGCGAAACCTGGGGACAAATTATTAGCGTCTCTCTACTTCACTATAACTGAGCAATCTCAAATCGTGACTCTATCAATACTACAGTAATAGTGTAAATATGACGAAAAAGAGTGTTAAAATTATGAAAAAAACTAACAAGTTAATTGGTTTTCTCAAAAGGTGAATAATTCATTGATCGGAAATGTATAATTATTCCATTATGAAGCACTGCATATATATATTAATATCATGTAGGTACATTCTTTCTAAAGCCACGCAATTTATTGGTATGTTGAACGCAGACAGTAATTCACAATTGAATCACATCACAGTGTAGGTAGGTATTAGGCTGACATTGTTAAGTTAATGTTGATAACGGATGGTGCAGTGAGACAGACTTATGTATCAAGTGAAGTGGCATGACACACAGATACTGCACTGTACTGTGCTGCACTGGCATGCTCTCAAGTGATAAATCATATCGCGGAATATCCTTAACTTTAACAAAGAGTCGGCCATCATACTCTGTTATCTCCACTTGGTAGGTAGGTGCATGGTTTGATATTTCATTATATTATTTGCTACATATCAATCCTAACCTTCTACAACTATAAAGTGACATCTTCTTCTTCTACTATTTTCACTCGTTATAATATTATTTATTTTATTTATTTATTCTTCTTGCACATCATCATTACATAACAAAATAATATGAAATTTTAAAAACTAGGACGATGTGCAGTGCAGCTATATTCAGCGCTTCAAGGCAGCCACGAAAATGAGTCGTTGGACTCTAAATTAAGAGCTCGCATTTCATCCATTCTATGATTTACTTAGGTACTCCAATGGTCATGAAATTCTATACAGATATTTAGCCATACCTCTACCATAATGGTGTATCTCATAAGCGGGGTAACCAGGGGACAAACTGAATTTAATGAATATAGATGTCGCCCTCTCTGTATCATAAAAATAAAACATTTAGGATGGGTGGTAAACCCCATGGCTGAGGATTTAGTTTTAAGACTTACTAACATCGCTAAATGCTAACCAACATGTATGTACCTACCTTTTCTTTTTTAATCCGATATTGACGGCACGTGTAGCGCTGAAGTAACGCCTCTTGCCTTGATTCACGAAATCCCGAGTTCAAATGGCGACCAGGTCATAATGATGAATGCTATTTTTTCTCTCCTGGGTCTGGGTGTTACATCTGTATATTGATGCTTTGTATATAGGTAGCTATGTATCGCCGCGTTAATACCCATAATACAGGTTCATATTTTAGTTTGGAACTAGCCCAATTTGTGTATTTCTGAAAAGATGTATTTCATTTTTATAAATCATGGTTATAATTTCAAGGAACTGTGTCGATTTCTTGGTTGTATAAATTATAAGCATTAAGTATCTACCCGAGTCCCTCTCTCTTTTTCATTGTTTTCATAACTGCTGAAGATCGTGGCGCTGAACAATACTTGTTTATCAACGTCATCTTTCTCCGGAGCAGAATATTGCCCTGTAGAGTATCCATCTGACGTAAAGTTTAAATTAAAATAAATGTGAGATTTAAAACGCATAAAAATGAATAAAACTAATAAGATTTCAAATGTTTTTCTCTCACTGTCGTCGTATATTTTAAGTGAATATAGTGATTGCGTGTGAAACATTGCCGAATTGATTGGAAGAGTAAAAACCACTGAACAATAAAATGTTTTGAATCTGTGGTTTAGTGATAGTCCCGTCCCGCCTAGTACCTACCTATAGATAGATAATTCAGAACTGTTGTTTCTGGTAGCCTGAGGAGACTGTACCATACTAAACAATGACCACTTTATATATTATATACTTACACACATACATACATACTACGTGGTACAATAATAGTAAGATAATCTACCTGTCTGCGATATATCATAATATTATCTATTGTTCTACACACCACTGTTTCTACAAAAATATTATATCATCTAGGTATCTACATATTATTTAAATTAAATATAATTAAGTATGCACATACATTCTATATTTATCTATACCATCACGGCATCTCTCCCACATAAGATAGCCAATAAAATGAACATGCG
Organism: Athripsodes cinereus; assembly: GCA_947579605.1. NCBI lineage: Eukaryota > Metazoa > Arthropoda > Insecta > Trichoptera > Leptoceridae > Athripsodes > Athripsodes cinereus. The sequence goes on along the minus strand of OX388307.1, from coordinate 22,939,266 downwards.
CTTTGTTATATCTTTGCAATAAAAATAAAATAGGTATTTAGAGCGGGCAGCATAATATTTTAGATTTTTTTTATAACATGTACAGACAATTCACACAGACCGAGCTAGTCCCAAACTAAGACATGAATCTTGTATTATGGGTACTAACACGATGATACACATATATACAATGCACTGAACACATATAGATGTAACGCCCAGACCCAGAACAATTTGAAAAATGTCATTCTTCATTTTGCCCTGGCCGGGAATCGAACCCGGGACCTCGTGACTCAAAGGCAATTTTATTTAATGGGGTATGTTGTGAACTGCGCATTTATAGGATTATTTTTATAATTTGTATTATCAGTAGTTATAAAATAAATAAATATACATAAATTATTATGATTTACCTTTGTAATAGACGTTGTATGAAAAATTGTTTAAATAAATTGTTTAAATAAAAGAGTTCGTCGGTAGCCTGGAGGTAGAGTCTCGGCCTCGTGAACAAGGGGTACGTGGTTCGATACCAGGTGCCGGCAAACTCCCCTTCCACGAAACAAGCTTTTGGTAGCTTACTGTGAAAGGTGTATAAGGTTGTATTTGGGTTTATAACAAAAGCCAGATATATCTTTTTTTTTAAATCACTTTTATTTAACACTTCATAAATAACGGTGTTTTATTCTAACAAGAACTTCCAACTAGTATCGTCAATTGAACATGATCAGGTACGTACCTAGGTATACTAATAACTGCAGAAACTTTTTATAAATAACAAGTCTAAGAAAAGAATATATTGGCTATCACTCCAATTTCCCATCTCATTAGCTTGATTTTGAATATCCATTTGTGAGAAGTATCTATATAATGTTAGCTTGTTTTTTTTAATATATCTTTCTTCATATCGGTAATATAAAAGAAATAAATGATTTTATAATACATATTTATTAAAAGTCAACCAAGAACGTTGTAAACTTGAAAATAGAAAAGTCAAAAAAAAAATATGAAATACGGAAAACTCTACAGAAAATGAAATAAATTCTGTTGGATTAAGAATAGCAATAATAATATATACTTGAGTATACTTAAATATGGATTCAACGAGTAAATAATAGTTATTCCCAATCATCGTTTTCATTAAATAATGTTTTGAATCCAGCCGCTTCGGCATTCGTGACGGGAGTTTCAGAAGAAGTCGTCAGCTTGATGAGATTGAATGTTCCGGAAGAGGTACGGCGTCTTTTGGTTGCCACACCAACATCCTTTTCTGTAGAGTTGGCTGAAATGGTACGACGTCTGCCAGAAGCGTCATTAGTGTTGCAGACCACGTTAGTTATAAGCGAATCTGAAAAATAACGAGAAGATTTGTAGTATAAATATTCATCACCTTTCTTTCTGAAAATTTGTAAAAATAAAAATGGAATAGAGAAACGATGTAATCCCAACCAATATTTCTATTACTTCCTCCACATTAGTACAATTTTTCAGCCATGTACACCGATACCAATTGCTCAACACGCGGCCGTCCTCGAGATTTTTTTTACAAAGATCGTGAAAAAAATTAATCCTTCATACCCAAAAATATATTCTGGAACTGAAAGCACGCATTAAACCTGTGAGACTATTCGTAATACTGATGGTGCATATGTGTAGGTATCTCATATAATAATTTTACATATATACATTGTCATATGAGTTTCATAAAAAAATTAATCCTTCATACCCAAAAATATATTCTGGAACTGAAAGCACGCATTAAACCTGTGAGACTATTCGTAATACTGATGGTGCATATGTGTAGGTATCTCATATAATAATTTTACATATATACATTGTCATATGAGTTTCATAAAAAAATTAATCCTTCATACCCAAAAATATATTCTGGAACTGAAAGCACGCATTAAACCTGTGAGACTATTCGTAATACTGATGGTGCATATGTGTAGGTATCTCATATAATAATTTTACATATATACATTGTCATATGAGTTTCATAAAAAAATTAATCCTTCATACCCAAAAATATATTCTGGAACTGAAAGCACGCATTAAACCTGTGAGACTATTCGTAATACTGATGGTGCATATGTGTAGGTATCTCATATAATAATTTTACATATATACATTGTCATATGAGTTTCATAAAAAAATTAATCCTTCATACCCAAAAATATATTCTGGAACTGAAAGCACGCATTAAACCTGTGAGACTATTCGTAATACTGATGGTGCATATGTGTAGGTATCTCATATAATAATTTTACATATATACATTGTCATATGAGTTTCATAAAAAAATTGATACTTGTGTCGCCATCTTTTGAAATCCGGTGAAGCACTGGCCGGAATGTCCGAAACAAAAGTAGATCCCGTTTCTCTCACCGCTTGCCTCTAGTTTCCGTCGTTGCCGTCAGTCTTACCCGGTTCTCCTTCCAAGTAGGGAACCCGGTAGCTCAAAATCCCGTTTCTCTTCATTTTTTAATTAACTGTGAGTGTCACATAGCTAATAATTCTGTGTAAAAAATGTGAAACGTTTTTTGTTTAAATATATAATAAGAATTATGTGTTCTTCAATAAACTATTTGTGCCTCTAACCTGATGTTTTTCACTTACCACTTACAAACATTCTCATATAAAATTACCCAACGAAACCCCTGAGAAAGTTTCTGGAATCTGCCGATATGAGAGGGGAATCAGGTTACAACATACATAGATATACATACATACATACCATCACGCCGCTTCCCTCGCGGGGTAGGCAGAAAGGATCGAGCGCCACTTCCTTCTATCCTTGCATAAATCTTTCGCTTCCGTCACTGTCATACAATTCCTCATGCATGCTCTCCTGTTCAATGTGCTCAACACGTGACCGTCCTGTAGGATTTGATTTAAATGATCTTGCCATTTAATCCTCGGACGTCCACGTCTCCCAGCACCATTCCTCTCAGCCAAATATATCTTCTTAGTCATTCTGTCCTCATTCATTCTTTCCACGTATCATCATCATCATCGCCCTCAACGCTCCTCTCGGGAGCACAGGGCAGAAACCAGCCTTCTCCATTCAGAGCGTCTCTGTGCCAATTGCGTCACCTCTTCCCACGACATTCCTTGCGCTCTGATATCGTTGTCATAGGAACGGTGTATTGTGAAAGAGGGACGCCCGGGCCGACGGAACCCCTGCGGACGGAAAAACAGTGCTCTTTTTGGCCAACTATCATTAGGCATTCTCAAAACATGTATATTCCATTCCACGTATATTTTACATATTTTTAAATATACATATTTTTCAAACTTAAATGTACCCATATAAAAAAGTTGTTATTATCTACGAGGGCGGATTGATAAGTTCGGTAAAAATGAGACAAAAAGTTACTTTTTTCGAATGGATGATATTTATTCTTCAACTTTATCTTCTTTTAGAGCTATACACTTGGTTAGACGATGCTGGAGTTTTTTGATCCACTCTTTGTTGTTATCTTTTCCAAGGCCCTGAAAATACGCCACAGTTTCGAAGATAACCTCCAAATCAGTTGCAAATCTTCGTCCCCCGAGCCATTTTTTCGTGTTTGGTTAAAGATAGGAATCACTGAGAACCTGGTCAGGAAAATATAGTGGATGGGGAAGCATTTTGTAGCGTGACTCCACCAGCTTGGCCGTTGCAATGGCGGAAGAATGAGCAGAAGCAATATCGTGGTGAAACAGGATTTTCTTCTTGGCAAGATAATGCCGTTTTGCTTTGGTTTATTGATTGATAAGTTGATCAAGTAGCAATACGTAACTGTAAGAACATAGTTTGTAAGAATATTGTAGTAGTGAGTAGTGCCTTGTAGTGAGTATCTCCTCCAAGGGACATTAAGGGTTGTAGTTTAGGGGAGGATTTTGTCGGGGGGAGCCCATAAGGCAAATCCTGAGCCCTCCCTTTGAATTTTTCTTTTGTTTCGTTGAGTCTGGATGATATAGGAGCTCAGCTCTTAAAACATCCAGGGGAAAGTGGTGGGAAAACCCTTAATGGTTTATTGATTCAACTTGACCAAAAGTGTAGAGTTATACTCTCCATTAATTATTTTTCCTTTTAAGAGGAAATTAATTAAGACTGTACCTTGTGCGTCCCAGAAAACCTTAGCCATAGCTTTGCCTGCTGATGGAACCACCTTGACCTTCTTCGGAGCACTTCCACCAGCTTCCACCCACTGCTTGGTTATTATTTTGTCTCTGGTGTGTAAAGATGAATCCTTTTTTTATCTACTAAAAACTCATCTGGATTTCATTCAAACAGCCGAAAATTAGCCTGGGAAAGTGTCATTCATTCACGTTTTTGGTCAATTTTCAACAAACGCGGCAGCCATTTTGCTGAGAACTTATAATACGCAAATTTTCATGAAATGTTATGAAAACTCATTCATATGAGATGTTTAAAGTGTGACTACCCCTTTCCCCTACCCCTTTGCATTCATCGATCTCCCAATACAATATCGTGGATTTTCATGAACATTTTTGGAGTGGTTATGGTCACACACACAGAACACAATGGTCAATTGGACGTCCTGATAGAGAAGCGTCTTCTGTGCTCGTTCTACCACAACGAAATTCAGTAAACCACTTGTAAATTATCTTAAGTGACGGAGAAGATTCACCATAATAGTTATCAAGACATTTCTTTGTGTCCGTGATGGTTTTTTTTGCGTAAAAAGTAGTGTTTTATCAACACTCTAAATTCATTTTTTTCCATTTTAACAGCAAAAGAACGACTTGTCCGGTCAAAACGACTGAAAAAACAATTCCAAATTCAAATTTCAGTATGAAATTTCGTGTATGTTCCTTCAAAGCAAGTACCTGTTCAAACATGTCATAACTTTATGCTAGTATCACTGCTTCATCCATTTTTACCTGACTTATCAATCTGCCTTAGAATATGCGATTTTTCTTTATATTGGTACCGTCACTGAATCAAGATTGAAGTCTCGTATAAAATGTTATACCTAAACGTGAAGTTTTATGAATCTAACTATTATTAACTTTTAAATTTATTTGCTTTATTCATGAGATAATAATGTTTCTTATATATTTATTTGTAATTCACGATAGATTGTTAATGAAAATACCTACATTCCGCTTTTATTGACCGCATTCTTGTCATTTTATGTCCTCGTTATAACATCCGAATGCAATGAAGGCAATGGAAAATATACAGTAAATAAGAGAATTATAATTACCTCTGGACACTGGTTCTCCGACATCTTCTTCAGCCACTTCATCGAATCTAAAAAAAAGTAAAAAAAAAACACATTAGACATAAAGATTTTGATAATAAATTTATCATATTTTTCATTGATGAACTAATTAGGTAGGAAGTAATTAACTTCCATAGCATTCATTGCAACATTCGGGATAGGTTCATTGCTGAATTTAAAACGCCAAATGTGTTATGGACTAATTATGATTATCCTCAATATATTGCAAGACTTATTAATTGTTGATAGGAGACCAAATTCATTGAAGAACTCCATGCTGGCGTACTGTGTAGGTAGGTATACCTAATAAATACTCGTGTCGTATGGTACGGCACGCGAGAACATCTTTATGTGAGTGGTAAAGGATTTTGTTGTCATGTCGTTTGCTGCAATGGTTGAAATTAGTTTTAACAGCATCTACAGCTACACATTGAAATACACGAGCGACTTGGAAATAATCCTCTCGGATATCTGATGTAGCGCTAACATTTATTCCAATGTGTAATAACTTTAACCAGGCGTAAGTAATTGTAACAAAAGCGTTGTATTGTAACCAGATGCCTCCTTATTATATCACCGCAAGATCTATCTATTGTGTATTACATAAGATAACAACATACGTATACACTACACGGCTCTAACATCCTAACACCACTGACTCGATACAAGACACGTACGGCTAAATCATTACTAATGGAAATTCAATCACTTTGGAAACTAATGAGGAATAAACAATGCTTACTGAATATCCATTATCTTGGATGATAAGCAAATGATACAACATGATGGCATGATATTTATTACGTGTAGATTCTATAACTTCAATAGTTTCTAGATAAATATTATTTTCATTTACAAAATAAGATCAGGAATAACAGATTGCAATTAAATTCCAAATACATTGGAAGAGAGCAAACATTGAACACGTGCGTGGCTTAGCATTGCATAAAGAAACAACAATAAAAAATGGACGAATCACTATTTAGTAATTTCTGTATTAAACGTTCTATCAAAAATCACTTTATGTTAAAACATGTGTATGTAACAATGTATTAGGTTTACTGGAAGACATTGCCTCATGACAATTTGTATACCTTTTAGTACAAAATTTATTTTGCAATAAAGTATTACATTATTATTATTAACCCAAGAGTGCTCGCGCTATGAGCATTTTGCCGCCCGCAGCAAAAAAATCGTGATATTTTTTACACGATTCATTTGTCACAGTCAAGAGTCTTAGTAGCTGGCCCCCTGTATTTCACCGCCTTGTCTTAGTAATTTAAAGAAAATCGGTGCATGGGTGACTGTAGGAGCCATCAGTTGTTGTCGGTGTGTCGCGTTTGGCGGCAAATTGCTAACTGCGCGACTACTCACGTAAGTAAAATCCGTGTGTCTGTTTTTTTAAAATAGTTGAAATACTATTGATTTTCATTGCATATAATGTTGTTTCATTTAAATATCGTAATAATATTGATATTTAGTTTGTTTTGATTAATCATTTGGGTTTTATTTATTAGTTTATTTTAGATCTTTTTAGGTAAGCAACGGGCGAAGTATACCTACGGAATGATTTAGAAAAACACCCAAATAGTTTCGTGGTTGGAAGAGGAGTCTGATTTTGAAGAACCTGGTGAATAGCTGAGAAACCAAATAACCCAATTTGTTCTATCGGAACATAAAAAAATATCTTCAGGTGTATGTGCAGTATGTCCATCCAGGAAAAATAGATGGACAAAAAAGGGTGCAATAGATGCGCAAAGTTACTTTTCAACGAACATTATATATACATGTGTCAGGACTGTTTTGCTGAAATACATGTCGAAGATGATGAAAACGTTTAATTTTGTTAATCAATTTTAATTTTTCTTTTTTTTTTATTTAGGTTAAGATGAAAATGTAGTTGAAATTCAAAAAAAATACCAAAGTATATTTTTTTATAAAACTAAATATAAATATTTAATAAATGTTACTTTTTCTGATAGTTTATGTTTTATTCTATCCATTAAAAATCATTGCAAATGTGTTTAACCATTAATTGCAAAAAAAAATCAATTTAAGTATGGGCGGCAAAATGCTCCCCACGCGAGCACTCACGTTTCACGGAAAGGCGCGACTACTCTAGGGTTAAGGAAAGGTATCCAAGTTTATAGATAATATGAATTCTATTATAATATTTTATTGTACTATAAAAAATTTAATGCGACACTAATAAATGGATATTATAATGGAACAACAAGCAACATCACTGTCCCAGCCCGTGCTGTGTGCTGTATGGTATGTGCTGTATGCTGTGTGATGTGTGCTGTGTGCACGACACGGCCATCTCCTGAACAAATATAATAATATGTTATGTAGCGGCGTGGCGTATAAATCAAAACTAATATTCTATCAATACAGTCAGCTATACGATCATAAAGCAATGTTACACATCATTGTAAGCTATATAATAAACATATACGTTCCATCCTTTCCTCTCTTTTACAGGATTAAAAACATCATGGTACAGACAGTTAATGTACTCGCCAGGATTTATGGGCAAATACCGCATAACGTATTTTATTTCTGTAACGAATCGCAGACCCATGTCACCTGATGATACAAAAGTTGTAATATTAAACTAGAAAAATATCATTATTATAAAAAAAAACTGCAGCATACGATACATTATATTGTCAGAAACAAGAACATAACAATAAAAAATGACATAAGATAACATTACTATATGAATGAATATTACATTCACAAAAGCAGGTACATACGCTCTCAGAGATAGTGACAATAAAAAATGCAAGCAGTTTATACAGGCGGGAAATGGGAGTTACTTTGTTCCAAATGTCACATAAGATACAACACGAGTTATACTTACATTTATAAATAAATATTTAGTAAGATTCATACATCATATCACATTATTCTGTATATATGTATTTGCACATAGGTATATATTACAGTGTGGAGGTTTTAGCATGTTAGGCGTTAGTGCGAGAGAGATAATCCATTATAGGACCTGATTTATTGTCTTTGCTTTGTATTGGTAAAGATATAAATCATCACAACACCGAATCTACTGTACTACATTTATAATAATTTCAAACACTACTACTGCACCAACACGGCATATCCCAAAAGTGGGGCAGCCAGCAGCCAGTAGACCAGCTGCATGTAATAAACATGCAAGATACTCAAATTGATGACATCTTATATAAGGTTCATTTAATTTTAGATATACAAACACCATAGCATTGCAAAATGTCGAAAATCCTTAAACGACAATGTAATGTCTGACACAATATATGTGATAGGTAGGTATTATATTGTATTCCTGTATACCAAGATATGCCGCAGATTATAAAGAAATCAACACCATAATATTATATTTCCTGATATGTACTCAAATACGTGAAAGGTTGTGCTACTTAGTTTAGTCTTTTGGTTAGCATTTCATTTTGCATTGTGTTCGAAATATGGTAAAACTCTATATTTAGCACCACATTGTGATATTTTGTAGTAAATATAGGTATATAATGTATGAAAAGTAGAGAAATATCAGTATTATCTTGATTGCTAGTTAATGTCTCATGACAACAACAACACTTCCATTAATAGAGTATAAAATTATTATTTTTTCATTCGTCCTTAAATCTCACAAGATTGTAAAAAGTGTTTCGAGATGAATACATTAACATTTTTCTCAAAATGGAAAAAAATGCCTAAGGCCTATTAAAATTAATTACATATTAGGTACATTGTTTTACGTGTAACTAAAAATCTGCATATTACCAATTACTGTGCAAATGTTTTGTAGGAATATATATAAATTATACATTACCTTTAACAAAATCGTTAGACATTACATTTAACCCTTTAATGGAAGAATGTGAAATAACTTATAGATAATATATAATGAACTCAGTAGCAGGAATAGTAATGTATAATAGTTACCTACCTAATAACGTAATGTGGAGCTGAAAGGCAGAGAGTTAAATGTTAAACTGCGCGTGGGAGGAATATCTCCTTAAGGAGTCATGTCCATACAGAGTTTTGTTCCTATCCTAAAGGTCAGAAGAATTCCGTTCAAACATGGCTTATGACACCTCACTTCTAGAATCACAATCTATTCATTCCATCCAACACGTGCACACAATACTTTATGTACAATAAACGAGATACCAACGAACCTATACTCGTACCTACACACCATGCAGTTACCATAATAATCACACATAAATAGATCCAACATTCTGTAGGAAGTAGGTATTACTTACATATTATATTGTATAGGCAACTTAGTGTTAACTCATTCTCCGGTTTATCATTCAATAAGAGAATATAAACCAAATTCGGATCGCCCACAGCGACTAAGGCTTGTGGATAGTACCTACCTACTTATGTAGGTAAATATACATCTCTCTCTTCCGTGCAGAATATAAATATGTACATACATATCTATGAAATGTTTTATGTAGCAAATATACCTATTTACGTATCAGAAATAATATTCTCATTAAACTCATAAAAAAAACTTTGAAATTTTGATTAGGGACAGATCTCCCATTATATACAAGCATGCGCCTAGTTTTATGTTATCTATGTAGCACGTATTAGGCTTTTATCAGTGTGATCTGCAGTTGACCAACTTGCTTCGAATACGACCAAAAAAACATTAGCGTAAGCTGCAGTACTTCATATTACCGGAAATAGTGATAACAATATCGGTTAGGTCCCGCAATCGAGATAATAACATAAAAACTGAAAACAATAAAATATTTTAAATTAAGTCTATTCAAATATTTTTTTTAATAACACGTAAATAATTTGGATTAGTTAGAGGTTAAAAGGAATCGCACCTTTGCGATTAACTCTAACAAATATTGCTTATTATCTATGGTAAGAAATAAATAAACAATTAATAAAATATACTATTACTTCTCAAGAACAATAGTAGATACTACACTGTAGATAGAACACAGTAAGTAATGGGTACTATGATATATATTATTAAATACATAATATACGAGTAGGTACATGAGACTATTGTATAACAATGAGCACCAGATCTGAGAGAGAAAGAGCAAAAAGTGACAAAACAGGAATATTATAACACTGTTATAAAATGGATATTATCGGTATATTGGTAAGTTAAGTGGTCTCTGAAAGGGTGAAACTCCTTATCGGATAACAGATACCATAGGTACCTACGCGAAGGAGAGTATTAGTTGATAATGGAAACAAGGTAGGTACTATGTTTACGGAGATTTTATTGTTGGACAGTAAAATTGTTGCTGTACCAACAGAGTGTAACAAACAACTTTATGTGAATGCATAAATAAATTAAATTGCTCAGTTATCACTTGATGGATTGGTTATTACTCTTGCCAAAGATACGGAATACAGCTTACAGAAAATAGTCAAAATGAGATTTTTTTAATTATGACTCAGAATTTATTTTAAAAACAAAAAAAAATCTTAAAAACAGATAAAGATATTGTGAATCTAAATTACCAACAATGGCAATATTCATATGGTAAAAAAAGACACAAACGAGCCAAATGAGGAAACCTATGATGGAAACCTGAGTGAAGTACGTGAGGACAAACTATGGAAAACGGAATTTGGATTTCCAAGGAATGCAATTGTACAACGCATTACCTGAAGAAATAAGATCCATAAAGAGTTTAAGAAAATTTAAAAAAAACACTAAAACTTTTTTACTGCACACAATCTTCGGGATCAACAGCTCATGGATGATGATGTTATTTCCAACATAATTAAAATTAATGTGTTTTGTTATATTCTTGATATACACCAAAAATTTTATTTGTTTAATTATATTATTATGTCTTATCTTGTATTTTGTAGTCTCTAAGCGAATTTATAATTCTTTGAGACAAATAAAGAAATTAAATTTAAAAAAAAAAAGTAGAGTCAATTGCTTATTTTTTTTTCACTGGATAAAAGCACATCAGTACTGAACAAGAAAAGTTAAAAATTATTTAAAAAGAGTAAAGTTTCTACGTAATCCAGACTCCGAAAAAAAAATATACAGAGTTATTCTGAAACTGAAAATATACACTATGAAAGAAGTTGTTGTGATAGTGTTTAGTGTGTACTTTCCCCATGCAATAAAATATCTAGAAATGTGGTTATTATCCACGTGTTTGACTATGAAAGGAGCCGCAAACAAAAACGCCGCACGTAGCATGGGGGAAGTAAGGTAGTCTAGCTCTTATTACTTCCCATAATAAAACCTTATACAGTTACTACTTGCTACTTAAGAGAAACGCGAGATAACTTCGACAAGAAAAATATACCAGTGTCAGTTTTTTTTAAACTATTATCATCAGCGTAACTCAGTAATCTAATCAGAAAGATAATATCTAGTTAATGGGACACGTTAAAGTAGTGTACCCATTGTTAAAAGATATGCTTATGAAAAAGAAAAACATAAGATATTACACATTGGTTGGCAACAATAATATCGAATATAAAGATAAAAATCATATTGTGTAACCACACAGAAGATAAAATAAGTACCTAACTTCCAGTTTCGAGTTAAGTAAATAATTTCGAATTAAATAAACTTTTTACTAAGTGTAAAAGAAGCAATCAATGTCTCACAAAATATTCCTGAGAATTTTATACGTAACATTATAATTGCCTTGGTAAATAGTTTACAATCGATACATTACAGAGGAGTACCTGACCAGTACCTATCTAACTAACTAAAATGTTGTACATTATCTTGTTAAGCAGCCAACACCACTGTGTCAGAGACAACACAGATGTCAACACTTCTGGATGTTGA
>OX388307.1:22892063-22927048 GCA_947579605.1 Athripsodes cinereus | reverse complement strand
AAAAACTGTTTTATGTGACAAAGGGATAGATGTTGTAAAATATTAAAAATGAAAAACAAATCATTTATTTACATTTATTTGAAGGTTGTATTAATTCGGTTACTAAGGCTCGTATTCTGAAACAATACTTAGACATAGCGACCGCCTACGCTGCGCTAAGTAAAAATATTTCTCTGTGCGAAATAAACACTGATAGATTTGTATTCTAGAACAACACTTGGCAAATACATATCTGTGCACTCACTACTACTAATACACACCGCTCGTGATTGGTCAATTCGCAAATCGGTGATTAATTACTGCATTCATTATAATCGGCGCCTATCTGACATTTCATTATTTTGCACGTTTTTTTTGTGTTTGTTATAATATTGTGCCTTATTTTAGCTGTTATTAAAGTGGAAAACACTATTCAAAGGTAAATGTTTAAATATATTACAAGACATTACATATTTTAAGTAAATATATTATCTACCAGATAACTAATCTAGCTGCAAAAAGTGCATTATTTTATTGACCTGAACTAAAATAAATACGGGCGCTGTTCGTGAATTTAATTTACCAAGTAATTTTTCATTTATTAATCAAATATATTATTAAATAATAGTAAATTATTAAACATAATTTAATGTGTGAAACAAATTATTGGTACAAGTCCATTGAAGGTTTTACGTTGTACTAAAATTACTTTTAACAATGTCGAATTTGCTATTGGTGATACAGTTAGTTGCCTAACACAAGATAATTATTATAATGTATATTTATAACATAAATCTTTTATTTTACAGGAAAATTGCGTCAGAAAAGCCATTGCTTACGTAGATCGTCGCTCAACATAAAATTATAGAAGATATGAGTACCATGAGTACCAATTCCAGAAACATCCAGTAAAAAAAAGATGCCTGGAAAGCTGTATCCCGAGCATAATATACTTCGTCTGCCCTAACTCAAAAAAGGAACGACCTCCAACTCAAGAGGTGCTGGGAGAATATGAAGTCGTTGCGTAGGAAGGTTTTATCGGCACATGCGAAGAGGTGTCGAAAACAGGTGGTGGACCTCCTCTTCCTGATCCAACAGCGAGTTTAATAAATGCTCTCTGTCCTCTCAATTCAGATTTATTTTGTTTGTAACTGTTATATTATTTTTTTATAAAACTTATTCAAATTAACAAATATTTCTTTGAATGAGTATATACAATACATAATACTCGATGTCGGGTGTCTTGCCGGAAAAAAAGAGAAGAAAGAAAGAAAGAGTATACAATGTTGAACAATTCAAATAAATATTTGATAATTTCAATAAAAAGTTTCATTTTATATTCTGAAAATGAAGATTTTCAAAAATATTGAATAAATGTCTTTATTTTATATGTTTAATGTCTTATCTATCTATCTTCTATATGTTTAATTACTATAATAAATTAAGTCGGTTGTAACCAAATGTATTTTTCTTCTTACATTGATTCCATAGGAAGTATGTTTGCGAGGGATGGTAGATATGATAGGGACATTGAAAAAAGAAAAGTGAACGAAAGAACGAAAGTAAACGGTGCACTTCGATCTATTGTTAGCAATAGCAATGTGTCGAACATGGCTTAAATGCTGGTGCACAACGCCATTCTCGTACCGACACTTATGTATGCAAACGAATCTTGGACGTGGCTGAAGGACGAGAGTGGAATAAATGCTGTGGAGATGCGATCACTAAGGAGAATGGTAGATAAAGCATTGCGTGATAGAGTGAGGAATGAAGATATTAGAAGAATGAGTGGATGCAAGAGGAGTGTTGTGGATAGAATGCGTGTAAATAAATTGAGATGGTTTGGTTATGTGGAGCGAATGGATGATGTAAGATTGACGAAGACGTTATATTTATCTGAAAGAGGGGGTCTGAGAAAGCGCGGACGTCCAATAACTACGTGGTTTGACCACGTGGACCAAATTCTCAAGGACGGTCGCGTGTTAATTAAGAGGAATCGGAGTGCATGTATAAAAAACTGGATGAATGTAGAGGAAGCGAAAGAAGTATGTAAGGATAGATCAACATGGCGTTCCGTTCTCTCTGCCTACCCCACTTGGGACACGGCGTGAGGGTATAGTATAGTAAGTAGTAAAAAAAATTTGTAGACCAAATGGTCGTCTAAAAGCTAAGCATTCGCTGCTACGATTCATCTCAAAAGATGAATGGTTTATTTGAAGATCAATGTCCAGAAGAACCATTATAGTTTGTGAATAGATTTTGCCGCTCTTTCACAAGGCGACGAGACAAATATCGTGGTTTATCAATAATTTCGTTCACGCGCTCATCAAATACGTCTTCACTTTCGTAATGAGGCATATTTTTTTATTATAAATGGAGTAAATTATACTACATAATGTTCATTAACAAAATATTATAGCAAAACAACGTGTTGATAATGACAGCAGCTAGACTACGCATATGTTAAAACACCTCTCGACCACACTTGGCTTTTGACGTTTCTAAAATAATGCATAGTTACCAACGCCAGTCAAGTAATGTTTTAGAATACAAATTTCCACGCACAGTGATCACTTGGACTATGAGACTTCACAGTGTTGTTTTAGAATACGAGCCTAAGGCTTCGGGGAAAAACATGACTAAAATTGCCTCCAAAACGAATATACATAGATAAGTACACAATACACGTAAAGTAAGTAAGAGAGATAGGTAAAATACTTATTATAACATTACGGAAACAATATATTATCATATTATATATGAAAAGATGACATACCATGCACCGACAAAGGACAAAACTCTAATTGACAGTAGAATGTGATTTACTTTCCACACGATTCAGTATCTACAATTTACACGTTCTCCAAGTTGGTACTTGATCTCATAAACGACTATTAATAATAATAATTATAATAGTTATAGTTAAGTCAGCTGTCGAGACAATAAAATATCGGGAGAACACGAATATCTATACACAAACAAACTAACCAAGTCATGCTCTGTCGCATCTAAATATGATTGGTTTAAATTAATTAAAAGATACTCAACTCTGTACCTATCTCTATTCTGCACAAGGTGCATTAACCCACTCACTGTAAGGGTACTGCGGTACATTATCAAAATGATAAACTTACTAATTCAAGTCAAATTTTACACAGAGTATCAAGTAAAATACAAAAATAGATTGAATCCATAAATTTATTCTCTCAATTAGATTATTTTACAGGGCTCAAGCAATTTTACGTAACTTGGTATGAAAGATTAAGGTCTCCTATAAAAGATTGGGGGCAGTACCTATTATAAAAATATATTTAAAGTTAAGTTCAAGATAAGAAGACATTCGCGAATTCAACCGTCTTCTGGCCAACCAAAATAGACGATATATCATAAATAATATATGATTCAAAGATTTAAAAAACATTTTCGATAATTATTTCTTATTCTTTGCATAAAAAATTAAGCATAAATGAAATAATACAAGATATACCTCGTAAGATTATGAAATTTAAAAATATATCCAAATTATTTTCTATAGTGTAATGTACAAATTTAAAGTGAGTGGTATGTGATGCGGTCTAGTGTTAGTGTTCACTGAGGAACTGAGTGCGGTGCACCCGCACCGTTGCACATTTGTATGCATTGGACGGGTGGGCATAAGAAATCATTTATATGCATTGCGCGATCAGACCTTAGGACTATAAAATCAATTAAGAATATTAAGCGTAATGGATGTTCCGAAACCCGAAACGCATAAAGCAAAACTGCCGACGTTATACATAATATTACCCGCACAGGGTGATTATCTACATTAAAATAAATCGTAAAATAAATTATATAAAAATCCTTCTATCTGACTACACTTGCACTATCACGTCATCTCTTACTAGCGAAGTGATCAACAGATTAACTCCTTCTGAAAAAAATTACATCTAAAAATTTCACCTCCGACTTTGTCATAAAAGTAAAAAAAATAAAAAATAGGCGGATGGCGAGAATTTAATATATATCAAACGTAATGTTGTGTGTTTTTAATATTTATTGACATTGTAAGACACAAAACTTTTACTGTCATTTAAAAATTCAATAAAATTCGTTTTACTACAGCTTGAAATGATTCGTATAAAAAGAAAGTATGATCTGAAAATATTACGAGTAAATTAGAACACTTTTAGAAAGCATCCTGTATGCACGAATCACTTGCAACTGTGTAATAGATGCTTATACAATCTCCTACAGTGAACACTCCTCGTGTAGCTGCTATATGGGGGCACACTGCACACTGCACGTGTTTCTGGATATACATAATTCTACGTTGTGTCTTTCTACTGATACTGATGGATATAAAACTAGTTCATTTATCTTACATTTGCATTATAAACCAATTACAATCATGTCAATTCGTAAGGAAAAATAATACCCAACAAGAAAATAAATGCGACGTCGAAAGATACTTAAGGCAATTAATAACACCACTAGCCTAGAATGAAATAGTTTGTAACTTGGTAAAGCATAAAATAAATTCGAAAGAATGAATTGTTAACTCAATATTAATCAATCTACTATTAAATCCTCCAAATACAATGCACATGTTGCTTTCTGAAAAAAAAGGTCCAATGTCGAAGAGTAAAAGAGTAGAATTCGAAACGAAAAATAATAGATTTAACATAAATACATTAAATATCTTAAACTAAGTGAAACGACAAGACATAATATCTGTACCTGAGAACCATTAGGATTCAAGTGCATTTTTGACAAAAATGCCAAATTCATAAAAAAGGGGAAATAACACAACAGTCGCGAGTCTAAGGCTCGTATTCTGAAACAATACTTACACATAGCGACCGCCTACGCTGCGCTAAGAAAAAATATTTCTCTGTGCGAAATAAACACTGATAGATTTGTATTCTAGAACAACACTTGGCAAATACATATCTGTGCACTCACTACTACTAATACACACCGCTCGTGATTGGTCAATTCGCAAATCGGTGATTAACTGCTGCATTCATTTTAATCGGCGCCTATCTGACATTTCATTATTTTGCACGTTGTTTTTTGTTTGTTATAATATTGTGCCTTATTTTCGCTGTTATTTAAATGGAAAACACTATTTAAAGGTAAATGTTTAAATATATTACAAGACATTACATATTTTAAGTAAATATTATCTACCAGATAACTAATCTAACTGCAAAATGTGTATTATTTTATTTACCTAAACTAAAATAAATACGGGCGTTGTTCATGAATTTTATCATCCAAATGATTTGTCACTTATTAATCAAATATAGGTATTATTAATTAATATTAAATTATTAAATATAATTTAAAGTGTGTGAAATAAATTATTGGTACAAGTCCATTGAAGGTTTTACGTTGTACTAAAATTTCTTTCAACAATGTCGAATTGGCAATTGGGGATGCAGTTATTTGCCTAACACAAGATAATTATTATAATGTACACTATATTTATAACATAAATCTTTTATTTTACAGGAAAACTCCTTTTACTGCGTCAGAAAAGCTATTGCTTACGCAGATCGTCGCTCAACATAAAATTATACCTAGAAGATATGAGTACCATGAGTACCAATTCCAGAAACATCCAGTAAAAAAAGATGCCTGGAAGGCTGTATCCCGAGCATAATATACTTCGTCCGCCCTAACTCAGAAAAGGAACGACCTCCAACTCAAGAGGTGCTGGGAGAATATGAAGGTTTTATCGTCACATGCGAAGAGGTGTTGAAAACAGGTGGTGGACCTCCTCTTCCTGATCCACCAGCGAGTTTAATAGATGCTCTCTGTCATCTCAATTCAGAATTTAATTTTGTTTGTAACTGTTATTATTAATTTTTTTTCAAAAAATTAAATAAAACTTACTTAAATTAACAAATATTTATTTGAATGAGTATACAATACATAATTCACTCGATGTCGGGTGCCTTGCCGGAAAAGAAGAAAGAGTATGCAATATTGAATTGTATACCCATTCAAATAAATATTTGATAATTTGAATAAAAAGTTTCATTTTATTTTCTAAAAATTAAGATTTTCAAAAAGATTGAAGAAATGTCTTTATTTAATATGTTTAATCTCTATAATAAATTATGTCGGTTGTAAACAAATGTATTTTTCTTCTTACATATTGATTCCATATGAAGTATGTATGCGAGGGATGGTAGATACGATAGGGTCATTGAAAAAAGAAATGTGGCCGGTGCTAGAGTGAACGGTACACTTCGACTCATTCTTGTACCGACACTTATGTATGCAAGCAAAACTTGGACGTGGCTGAAGAAGGGCGAGAGTGGAATAAATGCTGTGGAGATGCAATCACTGAGGAGAATGGTAGGTAAAACATTGCGTGATAGAGTGGGGAATGAGGATATTAGAAGAATTAGTGGATGCAAGAGGAGTGTTGTGGATAGAATGCGTGCAAATAAATTGAGATGGTTTGGTCATGTGGGGCGAATGGATGATGAAAGGTTGACGAAGATGTTGTATTTATCTGAAAGAGAGGGTGTGAGAAAGCGCGGACGTCCAAGAACTACGTGGTTTGACCACGTGGACCAAATTCTCAAGGACGGTCGCGTGTTAAGTAAGAGGAATCGGCGTGCATGTATGAGAAACTGGATGAATGTTGAGGAAGCGAAAGAAGTATGTAACGATAGATCAACATGGCCATCAACAAGGTTAAGAATGACAAAGAGGATATACTTGTCTGAAAGAAAGAGTGTGAAGAAGTGCGGGCGTCCGAGAACCACGTGGATCAAATTCTCAAGGACGGCCGCGTGTTGAGTAAAAGGAATCGACGTGCGTGTCTGAGAAACTGTATGAATGTGGAGGAAGCGAAGGAAGTGTGTAAAGATAGATCTGATTGGCGTTTCGTTCTCTCTGCCTACCTGGGACACGGCATGAGGGTATAGTATAGTTAGTAGTAAGAAAAAATTGTAGACCAAATGCTCGTCTAAAAGCTAAGAATTCACTGCTACGATTCATCTCAAAAGATGAATGGTTTATTGGAAGATCAATGTCCAGAAGAACCATTATAGTTTGTGAATAGATTTTGCCGCTCTTTCACAAGGCGACGAGACAAATATCGTGGTTTATCAATAATTTCGTTCAAGCGCTCATCAAATACGTCTTCACTTTCGTAATGAGGCATATTTTTTTTATTATAAATAGAGTAAAATATACTACATAATGTTCATTAACAAAATATTATAGCAAAACAACGTGTTGATAATGACAGCAGCTAGACTACGCATATGTTAAAACACCTCTCGACCACACTTGGCTTTTGACGTTTCTAAAATAATGCATAGTTACCAACGCCAGTCAAGTAATGTTTTAGAATACAAATTTCCACGCACAGTGATCACTTGGACTATGAGACTTCACAGTGTTGTTTTAGAATACGAGCCTAAGTACAGAAATGGTTAGGGTCATAAAAATTGAAGTGCGCATCACTATGGTGTATACTATATACATCTTATTATCTACTAGTAAAATGCTGAGATTTTTTCGATTAAAAAATTGAATTTGAAAATGTCATTTTAGTACTTAAGACTAAATGGCTCTCAGATATTATGTCACCTTTTCTGAAACTCTTATTCTTTAAAAATAATAAAGAGTACCACCAGCCCATGTAATTCACAACGCAGCAGTGAATAAACTAATACTGTTTATTGATTTGGCAGTAACGTTGGGTAGTTTCTTAACATTATTACGAATGTTTAGAGCCAAAAAACTTTACTAATGTCATCAAAAAACATTCTACGAGCGACCACGGTTTCAACAGGTGTCCTGTCATTCTCAACCGCAATTTGACTTATATTTATATTTGAGTCAAATATTGCGGTTGAGAATGACTTATATTTATATTTGAGTCAAATATTGTGCTTGAGAATGACAGGATACCTGTTGAAACCTTGGTTGCTCGTAGAATATTTTTAGTGGTATTAATAAAGTTTTTTGACTCCAAACATTCGTAATTAATTTATTAACTTTCTATTTGTGATATTAGCATACTTATGTACATAGATAGACTTTATGAAACAAGGAAATAAATATTTCTCGGAAATTCAAAAAAAGATACCTAACAAGCTACACAAAGCGTTTGTATTATACATTAATAATACATATCATATGCAGAGAGGATAGGTTGGTCGGACAATCTGGATTTGAACCCATAATTTTCAATGCACAATACTCGAGTGAGTAGGACCTGAGGCAGTGACGTTATATTGAATTAAAGTTATTACAGCGCGGTTATAACATTTACACACTACTTATTACATTTTCTATATATATAGTATATGTGTGTATGCATGTATTTTTAATGTATCATCTCTTATTATGTATTTTCAATGCAGTATATTTCATCTGATGTTTTACAACTTCCTGTGAGACCCCATTCAAATTCATATTGAGGCAGGTCCAGATTTACTTTACGTTACACATACATACACACATACATGTACGCAATAGGTATACATTGTCTGATGATATACCTACTTCAATCTGGTTTACAATTACCATAATATAAATATACCTTATGTTTTGAGATATGCAATTTATACATATCCAATATTTGTGATATGTTTTCCATATAAATAATTTATAAAATGATTAAATAATCATCACACGCTTGCAAAATAAAAGTGAGGTATTGTCTGAAATTGTTAATAAATAAATTAAAATAAAACACTTATTTGTAGTATATCCACGG
The DNA here is from genome assembly GCA_947579605.1 of Athripsodes cinereus. Taxonomy (NCBI): domain Eukaryota; kingdom Metazoa; phylum Arthropoda; class Insecta; order Trichoptera; family Leptoceridae; genus Athripsodes; species Athripsodes cinereus. The sequence goes on along the minus strand of OX388307.1, from coordinate 22,918,338 downwards.
TGACTTTTTATTGGACGCGAGCCGGCTTTCAAGAGCTTCCGCTCTCATCATCAGGCTGGCGAAAAGTGAATATACTACATGTGGATATACTACAAATAAGTGTTTTATTTTAATTAATTTAACATGAATTTCCACCAAGTACCGTCGGTTGAAAATATCAACTTTGTTAATAAATACAAAAACGATGAGATTGTGAAACACTTAAATTCCTATACCTAATTGAAAAATGGCGACGGGGGGGGGGTAGAAATTTGAGAGTCGGGTATTTTCTTAAGTTCTCGTGCCAAATTGTGCAAATAACAAAAATTTTCATTACGAAAGCATAACTAATATAAAAAGTGTAGTTCCACTACTGCTCTATATGATATGGTAACTTTTATTATTAGATTTTAGACCCCTCAGCAACTTGCGAAAATTATCTAAGGTAGGAATAGTTAAATTTACCTGCTTTCAAAAATAAATAAAGTCGATTACGAAAAAAATTATCAATCACAAACCTGCATTCATATCATCAAGGTTTATTCAATCAAGTAAAAAAGTAGCGGACCAACCGTACGTTATTAACATTGAACTAGTCTTTTCCGTGCCAATAAAAGTTAAAGGCATTCAGAATAGGTAACATACATCATCGCTGAATAACGAAGATGTCAAATGTCTTATATGGGATGCTTTACGAATACAGGGCACTCCACAACTTGCAGAAAAGAGTAAAGAGCACATTCTTGAAAGGACTCCACGTGGTTCGCCAATATGCCAAATGAATGTTCATTAAAAACTCAAACGATTCACGATAAAAAGACAAGCCCATATATTATTATTCAAGTTTTTTAAAAATAATAGAGACGAATGGAGAAGAAAAACCAAACTCGTTGCAGACCAATCCAATGGATTGTAACTCATTATATATACAACATGGAATATAAATAATTATTATACATGTACACTCGTCTCACATAAATATATCAGAAATTTATGGAAAAAATGTTACCTTGTACATTTAAAAAACTTTTCACCCGATTTTGATTTAATTGTAAATTCCTATAACGTCCAATGTGAAAAATATGCGTTACATTAAATAATGTCACTATTTGAATTCAATCGTAAATAATTTTATTGTAATACTGTACTTAGTTACAGAGTACACGAGTATAATGCAATTCTGATATATCATAGAAAAATTATACAGTGAATAAAACACATCAAGACATTTAACAAAATAAAATAATAATATTACCTATGTCCGGTGAAAAATGAGATCATAGTAAAGATTTTATTTATCACTAAATATAGATATTGTTTTATATTATATCATGTTATGTTGGTATTTTGTGTACTACGTATGTATTTTGTGCTTCGAGAGATAATAATATAATTATATAGAAAACAAGTTTATATCCTTCATTAGGATACATAATATTACTCAGACAACATTATAAAGTCAGTAAAAGAAAGCCACTTTATTATATTTGCCATAAAATAATGACAAACCTTTACATTCTACTACATTTGAAATCAATTATTTCATTTTCCAATAACAATCATATACAGTGGAGTCATAATAATACAAAATAATATGAAACTGGATATGAAACACGAGTAACAAAACATTGACGCAGGGTATATTTCTCAGCATATTATTCACAAATGTACATTGTACAATGTACATGTATAGGAATCTTTACCTAATAATATTGCTTAGCCTCAAACTGTCAACGTAGATCAACGTAGAACTTTAATTTAGTGCTAATTTAAACCAATAAGGAGACCTCATTTTGTTCTGACGAGATACGGTGAAGATGAAAATTAATTATACCAATACGCAACCTAGTCAAAATTCTAGTTAAAATATTGATTCCTGAAGGATCCACATGTTAGATGTTGAAATAACAAATATGTGTTAAGAGTGTAAATGCATAATTTATTACACAATATAAAACTGTGTATACGAGTGTTGCAAATTATTCAAAATGAAATTGACATCACAATATGACAATTTAACTCATTATTATTATGGAACTACATACATACGGGTTGGGAATAACTGAGAATTAATAAAAATACTTTTAAGACTAGAAATATGAAATCGACAAAAAAATAATATCGACGTTTTATAAAATACTCGTAATAATAATAATTTATTAAGAATTCGTTATAACAATCCATAAACATTCAGAGGGAATACTGCTCTCGTTATATAGGCTATGTTAAAAACGGCGGGTACTAATGTACAATACAATTTTGTAAAATCACATAGACATAGGTAAGGGCAGGTGATACATATCTTACAATATTATAAGAATAAGTGGAAGTTTTTACAAACTTAAGTAAATTGTCCATATAATATGATATGATGTTACGAGTACGTATGTTACGTTAATTATTCAATTCACTTGTGGAATATGCCATGATGGTACACTAGGAGTATAATAATATTTCTATAATGACATTTTCTTGTAAGCTTGTAATTTTGAATTCAATAAATTTTAATTTTAACAACGAACTCAATATCTGCATATACATAGTATTCCCGGGGGATGTATTGTACATCGTAAATTAAAAAAAAAACTTCCAGAAATGTATCAATAATCTCTCATATTAAACAAAGTACAAATCAATTTTATGTTTTAAAGGCACTAAGTACAAATGTACTAGATGCGATATGGAAGTTATCAATTCATTACGTTTAATTGATAATTCATTTTAATGTAATACCATACGTGTGTCAATACGTACTGACTGATTATATGCCCCCGTAGAGTTCCCGGTAAAGAATAGGTTTCTCACTCTTTTCTGTAAGATTTCGAGTTTCTTGTAAAACGAAGATGTTCGTAAAACTTCACGTATGCCACCCACCCTGAATGCCTTATTTTTCTTTGATCCGAAGAAGACAATCTGCATGCTTAGTACTACGAGGTAGCGATTTAATTACAATATGAACTACTCGTACCTACAAAACAACAAATATGTCTTTTCTTTCTACAACTCGGTTCGCGGATCGATTGTGCCCGATTTGGCAGAAAAAGATCCAATTAAAACAAAACGACTAGCACCATAAATAACAATAGTTTAGTTACAATAAATAATTAAATAAAATAACATATGTAGGTAGCTATTGAACAACGACATATCCCATGTGCATATCTCAGAGAGACAATATAACTACCAACATGTACAGGTACGTATTGTACACACATTCGAAGAGGATATTCCTAACATCTGTGTGGTACAGACTACAGAGTACAGCTATGTATATGTCTAGGTATGCAAGTAAAGCACGCAACTCACTAAACGTACATATGTATAATGATATGTGTCATAAAAGAACAGTGTTGATAACACCAGAATAGTTTATAAACACGATAAATTATAATCAACTCCTTTAGTGAAGCAGACTATTTATCTTGTCTTGTGTCTGTAGATACCTACCTACATACATAGGTATACCTATAATGATCATATAACAAAAACAATACAATAATATCTATACTTGGATATAATTTTCTTAACACCGTTTATCTACAATGCATCCCAGATTTCGTCTGAACCACCATGTGAACAAAATTATGGTAAAGCGTAAAGCGAAAAATCTAATACATCATCTAGCATCGCAATTGATTTATTGATGAGGTTATAATTATGCTTTTTTTTTATTTTGACTAACGTATAAACACTATAAACCATTAGAATGCGGCGCGAAAGAGTTTCATAATGGAATTTTTGCGAAAACGACAAATTATTTTAAAAATAATAACACTATGGTAATTAGCTAAGATGAGTACCTACTGTTCTTTCGTCCACAAAGTTTTCGACAGCCTGTAAGTCCTTCTTTCTAGTGATGTAACGAATATTCGCATTCGCATTCGCATTCGCGAATATTCGCATATTTCAAAGTATTCGCATTCGCATTCGCAAAAAAATATGCGAATGTTTTGCGAATATTATTTTAGTAATAAAGTATCTGGTCTGTTCCTTGTTGGCCACATTTGTTGTATTGTTTCCTGTGTTCGTTTGCTTGATGATGTTATTATTATTAGGAGAAATATGCATTTGTGAAGATTTAATTTATATGTTTGTTTTAAGTATTACAACTGCTATGAGTATAGGGCCCTACAATAATTTTATATTCTATTTAAGGAATATTTATATCATACTACAAGGTGAACCACACTAAAGTATTCTCTCAGAATTTTCGGGGCTTGAAGACTAAGATCGAGGAGTTTAGAGCAAACTTATTTGCAAATAGTTATGATATAATTGTTCTGACGGAAGCTTGGCTAAATTGTGGCATATTTGACAGCGAACTTTTTCAAAACGAATATACAGTTTACCGCAAGGATAGGGATTTCATGTTGAGTGGTAAAAGGGATGGAGGTGGGGTCTTAATTGCTGTGGATCGGACACTAGGATATCGAGGGTATACAACCAAAATGCACTAAGTCAGTCTAGCGCTACAAAAGTTTTCAAAAACTATTCAAGTAATTAACATATTTCCTATGTTTAAATTTGTTTGCAAAGCCTAAAAGTCACTTACCAATATCATCTTAATTAAAGTTCAAATAATACATGACGAATTTGTATTGATCTAAACACTTTTTTTTTCATTTAATTGCCACCATGTCATCTCAAAACTGAAATGACTTAGTGCATTTTGGTTTTATACCCTCGATATTCATCCACTCTTGTTTGGAATGATACTGGTGAAAGTTTTTTTTACCAGTATTCGTTTTTCATCGGTAACGCATGAAAAAATGCTCACCGCTACTGGGTGTAGTATATGTATATACCGCCTTCCACATCCTTAGATACTTAAAACATCTTTTTTTTAAAGTATATCTGAACGTTTAATCAGCTATTACGGCAAAACGGATATTTGTCTTATTGGAGATTCCAATATCCCAACAATCCAATGGAAAAAAGACCCCGATGTTGATTCAATATTTGTTCCGTATTCTTTTTCGTGTCCTGTTGCGCAGTATTTGATAGAATCTATATCTTTTCTCAATATGTTTCAGTCTAACGGAGTTTATAACAGCAATCAAGTTATCTTGGATTTAGTTCTTTCAACTATTCCGTGTTCTGTTACCAGATGTGACTCTCCACTGGTTGGTAAGGATTCACACTATCCTTCACTGTTGATAGATTATGAGTTTGAAATTGCTGAGGATTTGTCTCAAAATATGATCCAGAAATTAATATACTTTATGTCAAACTTTTCGGAAATAAATTTTGAACTACAAAGTGTTGATTGGGTCAGTGTTTTGGGAAACGGACCGGTGAATAAGATGATTGAATCTTTTATGGTTATGTTTTGCCAATAATTGAGAAGCATACACCTACATATGAAGAGGGTGTCACCTAATAATTTTCCCAAATGGTTCTCTAATAGAATTCTGTTATTGTTTAAGAGAAGTCTAAGGCTTGGCGTAAGTTGAAGATGAACCGTAATGATTCTGACTACAATTTATTTTTTCAACTAAGAACTCAGTTGAAGTTGTCACAGAATCACGATTATAGGTATTTTATTAATAACACTGAGAAGTCACTTAAGGGCAATGTCAAGTCTTTCTTTTCATTCGTGAATTCCCTTAAAGAATCTAGAGGCTATCCAAGGGTAATGGGTGACGGTGACCAGACTTCGAGCGATCCAGAGGGGATTGCAAACTTGTTTTCGACGTTTTTTGGTTCTGTATTTTCACTGAATAATTTGCATGATTCTAATACTAAAGAATTGGAAAATATTTTAACTAACTCATGTTTATCCATGGTTAATATCTTGAAATCTGATATTCATAAACGTTTATTAGGTATAGATGAGACAAAAGGAGTTGGCCCTGATGGTCTAGCACCAATATATTAAAGAGATGTGTAAGTCATTTAACCAAACCATTGTATCTGACATTTATTAGAACACCTTGCTGCAGGAGGCAATCTAGACTATGGGACATGGAAAACCCTAAATCGACTGAGATCTGGTGTAGGAAACTGCCGCGACAATAGAGAACGATTGGGCTTCCTACAGGACGAATCTGGAGCGTGTGACTGTGGTGCAGCACAGACTATGCCACACTTGTTGGAGTGTCCATTGTGCCCTGTCACTTGCACTATGGAGGATATTTTTGACGCATCTCCACCTGCTGCGCGTTTTGCGCAGTACTGGAAATCAGTTTGATGGGTTTTTTCTCTGGGTTTCGACATGATAAATAAAGTAGGAGTTTACAAGAAGGATGCTTTCCATGCAAATGGAAGATGACTAGTATTATTCCTTTGCATAAATCTGGCAGCAAATCGGACGTTCGTAACTACAGACCAATTTTAATTCTATCACCTATTTCAAAAATATTTGAGGGTATGGTTCGTGAACAAATTACTTTTTTCCTGAAGCCGTATCTTCTTGTAGAGCAGCATGGATTCATGAGTGGAAGATCGACAGTAACAAATCTGATTTTTTTTCTCAGCTATGGACAATCGTATACAGTTGGATGCCATTTATATCGGCTTTCAAAAGGCATTTGATAAAGTAGAACATCGACTTTTTTCAACTAAGGTGGATTGACTCATATATTTCTGATAGATTGATGACAGTTAAACTTAACGGTTACTCATCTGGCAGTGTCAGTGTTACATCTGGTGTCCCTCAGGGGTCTTCTTTGGGTCTTTTACTTTTCACGATATTCATAAACAACATAAAAAAGTGCTTTGACCACTCAGAGCTTCTATTATTTGCGGACGATTTAAAAATATACTGTCAAATTCAATTATTGTTTGACTATGAAATGCTTAACGAGGACTTGAAAAGACTACACGGGTACTGTAAAAGAAATAACTTGCACTTGAATCTGGAGAAGTGTAATCTGATCTCTTTTACCAAAAATAGAAACAAAATTCGATAAATTTACAATATCCATAATCATGATTTAAAAGAAGTAAATAAGATTAGAGATTTAGGTGTGGTGTTTGACTCTGAGCTTCACTTTGATGATCACGTGAACAAAATTATCGAAGAGAGCAATAAAATACTGGGATTTATTCTGAGATCTACAAAGTCATTTAGGTTATATGAATCGTATTTGTACTTGTACTTATCGTTGTTTCGCTCCAAGCTGGAGGACTGTTCCTCTGTATGGAATCCACATTTTAAAAAATATGTTGATCAAGTTGAGAGAACTCAGTCTACATTCATTCGTTTGGTTAGGAAGAGATTGCATTATCCTGTATTTATTAAAGATTTGCCTAAATTGGAATAAAGAAGAGTTTTGCTGGATGCATGCAACCTGAGAAAAATATGCTTGTCCGAATACAATGTGCCTAATATTTTAGATAGGATTAACTTTAGAATGCTTCCTTTAACAAGATCTTGTTTTCCGTTCTACATTAAAAAAAAACAAAAACGATTGCAGACTCAAGAAACCCTGTTTATAGAATTTTAAAGTGCCAATTACGTCAGGTTTGTGAGAAAGGAGAGTTGAGGGTAGAATAAGATGAAATAAATATAAAAAAAAATGTAGGTTTGATAAAATGTGAAGTGTTTGGGATAGTATTAATTTTTAGACTGTTTTTTAAATTTTTAAATTTTTGATTTTTCTTTTTTAAGAGTTTTTTTGTATTGTTATACAAAATGCATACATTAGTGAAGTGTGAATGTGTTTGTGCGAATGAATGTATTAGGTATGTGTGCGAAATTGGGTGAGCAGCGATTTGTAATAGGAATGGGTGATTGGATGTATTGTGAATTAATACCTATATTATGTGTAAGATTTTCTATAATTGTTTTGTGTGTTATTGCTGAAGTATGCACTATTTCGATGTAAGACTATTGGAATGTTTTTGTCGCTTACATGTTTATATTTATATGTCATTCATCTGTTGTGTACCATGTAAATGAAGAAACAAATCAGTAATTCGGTGAAATTACCGGATACTTACCCGGTACATTGTGGAAAAAGGTACTGCAAGAAAATATTCTTTAAGAAAACCGAGGAGTTTTGGAATATTTCAAATTCCTATACCATTTTCAAGTCAATATTCGCATTCGCATTCGCATTCGCGAATATCCAAAATCAGACATTCGTTACATCACTACTTCTTTCACAATACACCGTTCCTATAATATTGATATTTGAGGCTATGCTCCCGGTAGGAGTATTGAAGGGTCATTTGATTAGAATATATCACACATATTGGGTCATTTGGTGGATGCAGGCTCCGATCTGGGGGGTTGGGCGAATTTAGATGAAGAAAATCAATTCATGGGATCGTAAAAATATTCCTTAAGAAAAACGAAGAAATTGTGAAATATTTCAAATTCCATTCTCTTTCAAGTTTATTTTGACGACAGGTGGGGGGTATAGAATTTTTTATTAAAAGGGACTTTATTAAACTTTGAAAATCGTGACCCACACAAAAGGTCCTCAGTTTTAGGAAAACCAACTCAAAAAAAATATCAAATGTGAGATTTTAAGAAAATATACACAGTGAGTTAATCCATTTGATTGATCTGCAAACAGCTTGGACTTATCCATTCCTCCCTGTCTTTGGTCAGTCTTTTCTAATCTACGTATGTGCTACAGCGCATATCTTCCATCACTTCATCCATGTAGGCGTCTCTTAGTTAGCCTCTATAATTCCTGCTTTCGATTATGCCGTCCGCGATGAAAATGAGTCTGGATGCCTGATGTTGTGGCCAATTCGGTTTTCTCTTGTTGGCTTATCTTTTTAAAGAGTTGCCTTCTTTCCCCAACCCTATTCAACACCTTATCGTTTTCAACATGTTTCAACCAATGAATTTTCAGCATGCATCTGTGCGTCTGTAGCACATCTCAAAGGCACCTAATCGTCAGCTTTCACTCATGCTGATAGTCCACATCCTAAGGTTTTAATCAGGTTTTTCCGAACATTTAAATCAATGTTTGATGATTCCAATATTTATGTTTTTCGTTTGAAACAATTCTCGTCATTTTGAATTCAGTTATTGAGCATCCGTCCTGTTCTATTCTGCTACCCAAGTACACTATTATCTTACCTGATTGATAGTAATAGGTACTATTAAAATTTTTACACTCGTGATGTATTATTTTGTCGATTTTATCATGACTCTATGTCTCTCTTGTACAAAGCGTTTTAGAATACTGTTCAACAGTTTGGAGCCCAGTTTTTGAGGTGCACAAAAATAAATTTGTTAAAATTGAACATAAATTTCTCAGACACATTAATTTGAGGTTGGGTATTCTGTGGGTATTCCTGTGGAAGATATTGATTACGATTTCTTGTTTGTTATTTTGAACCTGATGAAACTGTCTGAGAGGAGAGCTCTGTCTGATCTTATGGTCCTGTACAAGATAATACATGAACAAATACACTGCCCAGAGGTCTTGTCTCAGATTAATTTTCTAGCTCCTATGAGAGTGACAAGACAGGCCCTACATGAAGAAGAAGCCAGAATCACACCACATATAATTATAATTCAGTTCTGAATAGAATTAAGCGTACAGGGAATGAATATGCTCACGTGGTGGACTTGTATGGTGTGGGTCTGGCCAAGTATAAATATAGTTTGAGAAGAGCAATTATTTCATCTCGACAGACTAACTGATTTTATTTTATTTTTTTAACTTCTCTGCTGTTCTAGTGTTTTCATATATATGAGAAAGGTCTTCCTGTTGTGTGTGTTTTTATTTTTTTATATATATATTTGTATGTTGTATTTTTTAATTGTTAATCCAATGTCTATATATGAATTGTTATCTATGATTGTAGATCTTTTGATATGTTTTTTTAATGCATAAAAAAGCATATTAATAGCTGTTAACAAATGAATAAATAAATAAATGACTCGTTATATACCATTTACTGTTTTTTTATTATTATTAGAATATGATTAATTCTATGATTATTGTCTTATGAGCATTATTTTATTAATTTTGTTCACATGATCAATTCTATTGATTTCAGTATTTATTTTGGCATAAATATTTTTGTTGTTTTATGATTCTTTTATAATCATTATTTATTGATTTTACCTTTCATGATTAATTATGTTTGTTTTTAACGCGGCGGCAGAATTGCCATACACACTTCTCAGCATTATACAACCCGATAACTCTTCATACGATCAGTCATGGTCACATAAAAACTTAACATTCTAATGCCGGGAAAAATTCATCTATCCAGATATACAGGATATCAAAGGGTTAGGCTTAAAACGTGGATTCAAAATACCAGCATTGTGCCTGAAATATCTGTGTTCAAAAACTTGCTAACAATATTACAAGTGTTTAATATAATAGATTTATGATTTTTTAAGTATAAATTAACCGGTAAATCTATTTTCTGAAATTATTTATTAAAGACTACGGAGTTACCTAGAATGCCAAATATTTTTTTAATTCTCGTGCTAGTTCTGCATATTTACGTATTTTTGCTGCGACGGTTGTTTTTATATTATGTGTATTTGAGTCAGCAATGTCTATTAGGTACTTACGTTATTTTATTACGTTTATCATTTATTACGATGTATTTGTCTATCTGGTATTATTGTTTTATCATAATAGATCCTGTAATTTTGATTTTCTAAAACCGGTTCCGGGTTGTATTTATAATAAGGTATTATATTTTGCGAGTTAAACAGATTATGTTTAATAGCTAAATTTTGATGTATTATTTTTGCGACATGATTATGTCTATTAATATATTCAGTTTGAGCGAGAGTAGAACAACCCGAAACTATGTATTGTAGCCAGATATTTCCTACATAAATCATCAATGGGGAATTTGCACAAAAAAAAATAGCTCAAAAAATAGTACAGAAAATTAGAAATATCATGGTGCTTTTTAAATGGAATTTTTAAGGCTTTTATCACCATTTGAAAAAGAAACGCATCATTTCAGATTATATTGTAGTGCAATTGCGAGTAATTGTAAAGTATTAATTCTAGCTTGAGGTAAGCACCACTAGTTAGAAATATTAAAAGTCGTCACGTCACGTTCACGCATCAACGAAATAAACTCGATTGCACCACAGTAGCACAAAATATTTTCTTTTGCTACAATAAATTTGTTGTATCATTATATATCGGATTGACTAAATAAATATTTACCTAGTAATGAAATAATCATTTATATAGCCAATAAATATTCCTCAGATTTTGCTTTAATACCCTCCACGAGAAGGTTCCATGACAACTTTCTGTGGTCATTCTCAAAAATACTATTGAGTCAGTTACTGGGATAGCTCGATCGCCTATATTTACCGCAATATCAGGTGTGCCCTGCCTGTTTACAAATAGTAAATAGTTGATAGAATACAATTTATTATCTTATTATTGGAGAACTTTTGATTTTGATTGTAACACATATAGAGAATGATAATGGCAGCATCACTCATATATATTGGGTGCAATGCCAAAAAGAGAGAGAGAGAGAGATAGAAATATTCCTCAGCTGCTTATATTGGTTAAATATATCAAATAGGTAAAATAGAGAATGTAAGACAGCATACAAATGTAATTTAACTGAGCGAATTTAAGCACATTTTGTTTTTTTTTCATGAAATCTCATGAAAATAGCCAGACATATCACTAATTTTATTATTCTGGAGTTCTAAAAAAAGGCAAATATCACAACATTTTGTTTTTCATGATTTTTATGAATCATTACATTTATTTCCGCTTCTTTTTGATGATTTATGATACACTAAATTGGATTTTTGTGGTGCCTACTTATATTATATTATAAGTAGGTGCCTATTTATATTATATTAACACTCTTGATATTTTCACTTTATTCCTACTTCATAGTCTGCTTATATAACATTGAAGTAGACTCATCTTCCTCTGTAGGTTTGAGTGTGTAGTGTGACAGCATTCCTAAAGATGCAACTAAATTCACCTAACTGGTTAAATATTAACATCTTAGCCGTCAACTCTGCTTATTTGCAGAGTGAGGGGTGCAAGCGGGGACCACTCACAATATCATAACCATTCCATGTTGTGCTTTACTATTAGCATTCAAATTGGCATGGTTTTCAGTGTTGCATTGTACTTGAACAATGCAAAATCAAGGCTCCATTTTTTAGTTCTTGTAATTTGTTACTAATTGGACTCTGGAATTTATTACTAGCACTGTCCAAGACAACCATTTCAGATCGGCAATGAAGATTTTAAAACCACATTTCATCAGATGGACTACAGGTATTATGAACAAAAGTAGTTGAGTAGTTTATTCACTTACATCAAATCAAAACTGTAAAATATGTATGTGAGCAACCTTCTGAAATTTTATTGTGAGTTAACATACTCCATATTTTTCTAATCCAAATTTGTTTGGACTACTCATTTTAAAAGTAATAAAATTTCTGATCACAATTCATGAATATCAACTATTATCAATGAAAAGGCGCCATTATCTCCTTAATTGTGGACCATATCATCAAATGAATGAGGGAGTGTATAGTCAAATTACAACTCAGTTAAATTACATTTCTAAAAAATGTTTATTAAGTGTACAAAAATAGCTTAAAAAGAATGTGAAAATCCATTGGATTTTACTGTTCTATACTAGGGCGAAATTCTTTACATTGTTTCCCATATAGAAGTTAGTTACAGTCTAACATTTGTGAATATTGTCATGATTGAAACAACAACAGACAGTATTGTGTTGTGTTTTGTTTATGAACAAAACATGTTATAAGTAATTATTTTGTAGTTTAAGAAAGCCGAAAGTGGAGTAAATGCAGTGGAGATGCGATCACTGAGAAGAATTAATGATTTCCGTTGTATCATACGAGTAAGGAATAAGGATATTAGAAGAATAAGCAGATGCAAGGGGAGTGTTGTGGGCAGAATGCGTGCAAATAAGTTACAATGGTTTGGACATGTGGAACGAAAGGATGAAAGGGTGACAAAGAGGATACACCTATCCGAAAGAGGGGTTGTGAGGAAGTGCAGACGTTTGAAGACCACATGGCTTGATCATATAGATCAAATTCCTAAGGACGACTGTGTGTTGAGTACATGAAATCGACATGCGTCTATGAGATATTGTATGAATGTAGAAAAAGCAAAAGAAGAAGGTAAGATTAGATCTTCATGGTTATCTATTCTCTCTGACTATCTCACAAGGAGGACTGTGTGTTAAGTACATGAAATCGACATGCGTCTATGAGATATTGTATGAATGTAGAAAAAGCAAAAGAAGAAGGTAAGATTAGATCTTCATGGTTATCTATTCTCTCTGACTATCTCACAAGGAGGACTGTGTGTTGAGTACATGATGAAATCGACATGCGTCTATGAGATATTGTATGAATGTAGAAAAAGCAAAAGAAGAAGGTAAGATTAGATCTTCATGGTTATCTATTCTCTCTGACTATCTCACAAGGAGGACTGTGTGTTGAGTACATGAAATCGACATGCGTCTATGAGATATTGTATGAATGTAGAAAAAGCAAAAGAAGAAGGTAAGATTAGATCTTCATGGTTATCTATTCTCTCTGACTATCTCACAAGGAGGACTGTGTGTTGAGTACATGAAATCGACATGCGTCTATGAGATATTGTATGAATGTAGAAAAAGCAAAAGAAGAAGGTAAGATTAGATCTTCATGGTTATCTATTCTCTCTGACTATCTCACAAGGAGGACTGTGTGTTAAGTACATGAAATCGACATGCGTCTATGAGATATTGTATGAATGTAGAAAAAGCAAAAGAAGAAGGTAAGATTAGATCTTCATGGTTATCTATTCTCTCTGACTATCTCACAAGGAGGACTGTGTGTTAAGTACATGAAATCGACATGCGTCTATGAGATATTGTATGAATGTAGAAAAAGCAAAAGAAGAAGGTAAGATTAGATCTTCATGGTTATCTATTCTCTCTGACTATCTCACAAGGAGGACTGTGTGTTAAGTACATGAAATCGACATGCGTCTATGAGATATTGTATGAATGTAGAAAAAGCAAAAGAAGAAGGTAAGATTAGATCTTCATGGTTATCTATTCTCTCTGACTATCTCACAAGGAGGACTGTGTGTTAAGTACATGAAATCGACATGCGTCTATGAGATATTGTATGAATGTAGAAAAAGCAAAAGAAGAAGGTAAGATTAGATCTTCATGGTTATCTATTCTCTCTGACTATCTCACTCGGGATAAGATGTGAGGTTATAGATAGATAAATTAACATTGATTTTGCATGAAATATTATTTTTTCTCACTATATTGGATGAATTTTGAGCGTTATACCTATCAGTATATAGTTGAAGACAAACACCAATTCTAATGAGGACTGATGTCTATTTTATTGAACATACCCCTAATAAGTTTATAACCAAACAAATGCTATTCAGATAAAATCTACAAAAAAACTTAAGTACAGAGGACAAAATGGCAATATGTATTTCACATCACTACTATCATTTATTTGCATTATTTCGTGTATGTGGGTAGAGGTTTGGTGAGAAAGGATTTCCATCCTTACTAACCCTACTAGACATAAGGTGCAAGTATTAAAATAAAGTATATAGGTAAGAAAAAACTTAGGTACAGAGGACAAAATGGCAATATGTATTTCACATCACTACTATCTTTTATTTGCATTATTTCGTGTATGTGGGTAGAGGTTTGGTGAGAAAGGATTTCCATCCTTACTAACCCTACTAGACATATGGTGCAAGTATTAAAATAAAGTATATAGGTAAGAAAAAACTTAAGTACAGAGGACAAAATGACAATATGTATTTCACATCACTACTATCATTTATTTGCATTATTTCGTGTATGTGGGTAGAGGTTTGGTGAGAAAGGATTTCCATCCTTACTAACCCTACTAGACATATGGTGCAAGTATTAAAATAAAGTATATAGGTAAGCAAAGAAAAACCATACATATTCATATGAAAACATTGCAAGTAGGATGGTGTTGTCAATTGTATTAAAAATATTGATGATGGTAAATTGTACTGAAATTACTATGACTCATTCTGTAGCTAACTGAATTGGATTGGAATGGTATTATTCAGCCATGTCATCTCTTTATTATCATTTACTCTATGGTTGAAAACAAACGGGTAAATTTAAAATTAGAGCCATTTAAATATTTAACTTTTGCGAGAAATGCTTACAGCTTTTTAAAGCATTTTCATTAAAGCAGAATAAAATCAAAATGAATTATGTTAATAATAACTGGATAAAGCATTAGAAAAGCACAAGTGGTTTTTATTCACTTCTTATTACCAAAATGTTTGGAAACTTTCAAAATATGATCTCAAAATTAATAATTCTTACCTACCGATGCACAATTACCTAATAGGTTTCAATAATAAAGAAAAAGTTAAAAGAGTATCATACATAATATTGTTTCTATATGAGTTTCATTAAAACAGTCTAAATTACTGAGAGATTCATTCCTGCATTTTTTCTTCTTCTATAAAATGACCCAAATCAATTCAATTTCTTAAACGACTTACTTATATAAAAAAAAAAATTCCATATTTTAATACAAATGTTTGGACTATTAATTAAAACATTGCTCTTTCATCAGTAGTGGAATTGTTAAAGTTACAGGACTTCAAAAAAAAATATTAGAGAAATTGGACAAAAAAAGGAATATCACACAGACTATGTCATTCCTAATAATAAAAATTAAACTATTACAAAAAATAATGGTTGCCATTTTAAAAATATTTTCTCCACATTTAATATTAAGGATAGGTAGATATGTATTAAGCCTAACAATAATGTCTATAATATGAAAAGTATTTTTTACTCCTTAGATAATTAGATGATAAATTTAATCAATTAAATTTTTGCATGACTTATTATATTTATCTTGAGTACCCTGATCACTCGTAAACGTGTGAATGGCCTTCAAAGATACAATAAAATAGAATATATGACTTGATAATTAAAAAAGAGTTCTTTATTATAATTATTTTGATCCCTGGCAAAGCCCGTTCGAAATTATAATAAATTTAAGTGTAAAACAACTAAAAAAATATAAACATTTGTTCAATGAAAAAATATAAATCTGAAGTAAGAGTTTCTCCACTGAGGTAATAAGAAGCCTGCCTATTGGTCGAGTTCTATAATTCCAAGTGAAAGGTCTGCAATTTGAATCATGCTACCAATTAGTCTATTTTTACGACATAAGTTATGTCTCAACGTGAAGATATATATACCTATTTGGGTTCATTATAAATCCAAGTTCATCATAAAATACATTTTTCTTGAATGTATCAGGTATTCAAAGTAATTTTACTCTTAAAATTGCGCTATGAAAGAAAGTTTTACAAATTTACATGTTGTTATTTTTGATTAAGTCTTATTTCTGTATTGATTATGCCTTAAATCATAATAATAAACTAAAACAGCAAGCAAAAGTAATAATAGGCATTCCTTATACCTATCCACAATCATGTTAATGGGACCTCCATGAGGGACATCTGTATGCTGCGGCACATTCACGTGGGGGACTTGCGTGCTTGGTGGTGATGTCTTCCTATATTTAAACGGTTTGGAATTCTAAAAACATAAAATACACATTAATTCCATACAACATAATTTCTAATTTATCACAACTGAAAAGATGGTGGTTTGAAATAGAAAAGATATGAGTTCACATTTTTTACTGCAACTTGGTGTAACTGATAAAGGTATAATGTGATTTAATTTTATTTACTCAATTCGGTATAACTTAATAGGTAGGTAGGTTATCGAGTATAAATGTTAATAGTCAATAATGTACAAGATAATTTCAATATTGGTATAAAATTATACATAAACGAGTGAAAAGAATTACAAATTTATTTAGCCTAGGGCAACTAAGTTTTATGATATTTTTTCCTACTTATGTTCTTACCGTGTTTTGCTTAAATTGTTGGTAAGTAATAATTCTATATGGACTATTATTTCTCCTTAACGATTTCAAAACTTTTGTAGCAAGATTTCTTTTTCGTAATGAAACAAATGCTGATGTTTCATCTATAAAGGATGTAAATACTCCTCCTGGAATGCAAACAAATCAAATTAATACCAAAAAATAATTAACTTAAATATGAATACACAAGGATATTATTTTGTTATTAAAATAGAAGACAAACCAAAAGGACTGAAGAGCTCAATTAAATCGGAACGCTTCCATTTGGCAGGGAACGTAATGTGGAATACATGAGACCTTGAAGGAATGGCTGAAAAAGTCAAATGTACCAAATTGAAATAAATCACAAAATGAAATATTAATACATCAACTATTTACGACTCAAAATATTAATTAGGTACCTTCTACACCTCCCAGATGAATGAATGGAGAATCTTGAAAAGATGTCTTAAACAAATATATTTTATTAATATGATCTTTTAATAATTTTGACTCAGCATTCAATTGAATATCACCTACAACAGTTTGGCATTGACTAGCTAAATGATCAGCCATAGACAAGAAACACAAGCCAGTTATAAATGCATCATATCCAGCTTCGTGGTATTTATTTTCCTTCAATGAATAACCTTTCAAATGTTTAGAATCTTCAGCAACTGGAAACAAAACACACTTATCAACCACTCACATATTAACTACATATTTCATACATTAGTTTCACAAAGAAAGCAAAACGCTCTTCATATCAATACTGTTCCTAAACTTTTTTATTTATATTTATTTTTGTTTGTAAAATGGATTACCTACACATTATTTTTTTTCAATAGACACAACAGCTTGAACAATGGATAATATAATAATAAAAGTAGTGATTTTCAATGCCAAGAGATTTGTTAATGTTTTATTTTCTTATGGCACAGAGAGGATGACCTGCACAATGGTTATATACACTTATATATACAGCTCTCTGACTATTGAGAAAAATACTACTTGAGAAAAATCAGTGATAACATCTAGATAATAATATAAGAATAATATTCTTGATGAAGTGAATACCTACCAAGACGGGGCATATTAAATGGTTCAGCCGATAATGTGTTTAACAGATTTTCTAAATTCAGTGATGGCAGTTTATCTTTGAGTTCAGGAATAGTGGCCAAGTACATTGTATCCAGAATGCTGAAATAAAAATGAGAAAATTATGTTATTTTTTATCAAATATTTATGTACATACACGTGCAATGATTATATAAATAAAATTATATACCTGGGAAAAGTACAATTGGTGAAATCTTTGAATGATTTATAATCTTCCGGTAATGGTGCAAAAAATTGATGTAACATATGAAGAAGATCCAATAGGACGCAGTGGCCAACCATTAGTTTACCCTGGAAAATATGGTCAACTTTAATTCAAGTGTGGAAAAGACAAATAATAATACATATTTTGATTTTAATTTTGGTTAGTTGGAAGATATTGCCTCCAGGCAAAATCATGCTATTTGCTCATGATTTTTTTTATCAATAAAGCGTTATTATTATCAATAATTTGAACAGCGTAATCTTTGCTTATTTTCTCACAATCATGGAATAAATAAGTTTGAAGTTAAAAGTCATAATATCCTGAAAAGAGAAATTTAAAAATTAGCATGCACTTACACTTTCACTAATCTTTCTGATGACAGAAGAGAAGCCAACAGCATTTGAAAAATTTTCCCAATCCTTAATTTGTTTGTTTTTCATGATTTCTTCCCGTTGCTCCATATTTTTCACTTTTGTAACCTTTAATATTCTAGGGAATAATGAATGTATTAATGACATTGATAGTTATTATTTAATTAATGATATTAAATACAGTGGAAAATCTATATTCCAAATAAATTAGTTCCTAATATCAATCTATCTGTCTATATTATTATTAGCAGACTCAATGTATTATTACAGATTGTCCTCTCTATGAAATTAAATCAACTCCTGGGTGGAGCATTGAGGGTGATTAATTTGAGTTGATAAAAGGGATTATAGCTACAGCCAATACCAATTACCTACAATCATCTTTGCCGGTAATTTTGTGTTGATAAACATGTGAGATTAATAATATAATTACCTATACAGTTATGCATAATAATTATATTAATTTGTAGGTACCTCTTGTGGTTCTCAGTAGTCACTGTCTCAACACATACATCATTAGCAAACTGTGTTTCAAACTCTTGGTACAATAATTTCCTAATGAAAGCATTGGGAACATTCAGCTCAAATTCTTCATCTTCTCCTTTTATAAATTCTTTCACTTTATCACTGAAACCAAAATAATATAACCACATTTTACCTTGTTTCATATTGGAACGGATATAGACAACATAGAAAAATCAGAAAACATGAAAAGCTTTATTATAATCTTATAATTTATCTATAAGTGCATCTCCCACAAGTGATATATTAATATCAAGTCTAAGACTAATAAGACATTTAACCTCATCTATCCTGAATGCCATTACCATATTTCCATAATTTGTAGTTTATCTTCTTCAGGTATAGATATATGCCTTTCTGTATTGATTTGAGACAATCCTTTTGATTTCAACAACTCCTTCTCTTGTAAATGTTTTTCTTCAATCTTCTCTTTTAACTGCAATTCTTCTGAAGTTGACAAGTATGAAATTCCTAATAAATAAATTTATTTAACCATAATTATTTTCATGTTGCACTTTCATAAATGTTTTGACATGTATAACAAAATAAATATGTATATAGTAGTATACTCATCCACATGCCTTTGTAAAACAATTTGTTAAAATCAAATTTTTGAGCTGCTAAGAAATGTATACTGGAGCTTTGACATAGAAATATTTTTTCTTGTGTATTTTTAGAAGAAGAACCCGGAAACAAGTAAAAATTAAAACCACTGTGTTTAAATGCCTTGAGTTCAACATCCCATTTAAATATGCAAAGACCAAATTGTATTAGAAGGAAATCCATAGCACCAGTGCGCAATGCTTCATAGTACTCAGCAGGAGTATCAAAAGGATTTATTCGCCGTCCATCACTCAGACCCGTGAACTCTCCATCGACGCTTATGAAGTCTGCAGATTCTAACTGCTTCTCAATAATAGGAAGTAATTGTTTGAAATCTATAATGAAAGTAAACAGAAATAAGGAGAAGGTATGTCAGGGAAATAAAAACATCAATAAACAAAAGCATTTAGCAATACAGGCATTGGACTCGGTAATCATTCTAAAAAGCAAACAGAGTAATGTTTACAAACATTTACGTATACTTACTTTCTTTTGTAACATCCATTGCCGATTATGTATAATTAAAAATTAGTTACTTAGATTTATTCAATAAATTTCCTATAAAAACTCGAAACAAACCGTCGCATAAACAAATCACAAATTATTTACAAAGCATGAAATCTGAAAGCATTTATCGCAGCACACCATACAAAAACCATTTTATTCGAGTAGATGTGATACCAGATATTTTGAGTGAGTCATTTCAGTGTGTAGACTCTTATTTGATGAGTCGTAGATCGTAGATCAGTGGTGTGTGTAGATTTTTCATCCAGGGTCGGCCCGATCACAAAATCTTCTACATAACTTTCATTCGACAACAATGTATAAATATAAATATAAATGCAGGTACACAAATAATACCTTATCATTTGTGGCGTGCCACATTTCTTCACTTTGGATGATCATCCAGAGTGTCAGGGTCAAACCTGTTCATCGAAAGTGAACACGTCTGTTCACATTTGTTCATCCTATGCTTTCACTGCCGTGTCAACACTCACGGTCATGTTGTATGTAGTTTGACTATTAACGTAAAAAAAAAAAAAAAAAATTAAAAACATCATTTATCAAAAATTAAAACAAGTTAATATAATTCTGGACAGCATTATAATTTTGTACATGATTCTGACTTTCAATAAAAATTCATAGATAAAACTTATTTATGGTCGTTTCAGTGAAAGGTCCTTTCATCGAAATTATGTCGGGTAGTAATCGCTTTCATCCGTCATCGCTAGTGATCACTATTGATGAAACGCCCATTCACACCTATTCATCTTGGAGGATCGTCCGGAATGATAACTGAAAATGAACAAATATGAATGACCCTTAAGGTTTTCATATCTAACCGGTATGAAAACCCTTAAGTAGCATTCAAGTTACTTCACTTTGGATGATAATTCAGAGTGTCAGGGTCAAACTTGTCCATCGAAAGTGAACACGTAATAATATGTTCACACTTGTTCATTCTATGCTTTCACTGGCATGTCAACACTCACAGTCATGTTGTATGTAGTTTGACGTATTTTCGTGAAAAAAAAATAATCAAGTAAATGAAAATAATTATGAAAAATAGCACTTATTAAAAATGAAAACATATTAATGCAATTCTCGACGGCATGATGATAATTTTGTACACGATTCTGACTTTCAATTCAAATTCGTAGAGAATAAGACAAATAATAGGATAAAACTTGTTTAATAATAATTGAACTATTTATAATATGTGGCGCCGTTTAAAGATCCGTGACCATTTCAAGGGCGCCGTGACTTTCCCCGAACAGTAGCGTCATTTACTTGGTTTTAAGAGTGGCGGTGAACTGATTCTTTCTCAGATCTGTAGGTAATCTGTTCCAGGCAGTTGGCGCGGCGGCTCTGAAGCTCTTTTACAGCTTTTCATTTTGGAGGAGCATCCAGAGTGAACACTGAAAGTGAACAAAATGTGAACGCCCCTTCAAGAACGCTTTCCTTATATTTATCTCGTCTACATTAGGCACGATTATTTTTTCCTATTTAACGCAATTTTCTGTCCATACTCACGTTTTATTGTCGCTCATACACTTTGTAAGTAGTATACACCCATCTACAACAGCTTCAATCACTGTTCTCGAATCTACGATTTAGGTCGCAATATTGAATCGACTTGAAGCTCTTTGATTCATCTCTAATCTAACTTTCTTTGCAATTATCTGTCAAGTAGCATGTGAATAATTCCAATGAGAGTTAGACCTTTTTCCAAATGAAATATTTTGTTCTTCAGTGAGGTTATAAACTTATTTGTTAAATGATAATTATGTAGAATATATCATTAACTTATTGTAATGAGTTTTAAGCGTACTTCGGCATTGTGTATAGATATTAGTAAAAATTATATATTAGGATTTCGTCCATATTCCAACAAGGTGATAGAAATTTTGTCAAGTATGCAAAGGCCTATAGATAAACATATTCAAGAAGCCCAAAAACAACGGAAGATGATAAAGGAAAGGGGGTCTAAATACTCACCAAGTGTGGTGACGTTGCAAGTTTTAGGGTCTGGAGCTATTGGATGCCCTAAATCAATCTTTATTTTTACTGATCAATCCAGGTATTACATACATCATTTCACTGCCTATGTCATATCACATTGGTTATAAGTATCCTTATTTGGATAATCATGATTATCATAATATATTAGAATAAGCATATCATTGGTTTCGATGCCCCCTGCCTATTAACTATGTTAAAGATACCTATCTAATATTTTTTTACATTGTATGTAAATATTATACAACCGTCTAGTAAAACATGAGTCTGATAAATAAGCGAGATACAATTATTAATTACACTTGTACAGATACTTATTTAACTGTGGTGAAGGAACTCAACGGCTGGCACATGAACATAAAATGAGACTAGCTAGGCTGGAACATATATTCTTTACCTCAGCTAGTTGGAGGAATATGGGTGGTCTGCCTGGTGTAGCTTTAACATTACAGGATACTGGAGTCCCTAAAATTATTCTGCACGGACCGCCAGATTTGGTATTTATCTATTTTCACTTTTTGCTATATTGCTGCTTCTCATATTGAACTGAATATACTATACAATATTTGATTACCATTGAATTTATTTTTAATATATATTTATTTTAAGGATGAGTTATTCAAAGCCACTAGGAGATTTGTAATTCTCAAAGATATGAAAATTGAAATGGCCAATTGTTCAGTTGACAATGTGTACGATGATCCAGTAATGACTATCAAATATATTCCACTGTTGAAGTAAGAAATATTTCATTATTATTTATAATAGTTGACTCCTTTATTAATATTGATTTAAATAGCTTTTAGCTTAGTGTGAAAGGTGTATAAGGTTGTATTTGGGTTTATAACAAAACCCAGATATATCTTTTTTAAAAAAAAAAAATATCTTTGAGTGGAAAATTGCAATTTATCAAGTAAACTAAAATTAATTTCATGTTGATATGTAGTACTTGATCTGGAGAATAAGAGTCCGGTGTAATTTTGTGTTTTTTTAAGCGCAAAGTTAATTATTTGCATTTCTCGACTTGTCACAAGTACTTAAATTTTTGCATTTGACTGATTTGTAGGTTGGGTTAGAGTAAGTCGGGTGTTTTTATGCTAAAGAACATTTCTTGACAATTATTTCGTGGGTGAAAAACTATATGATTAGCACATTCATTGCGAAGTATTTTCAAGAAATCTGGTGATATGCTGAAAATTATGTCTTGTTTATATCTAAAATAAAACGTAAAATAATGAATTATTTCTCTAAAAAACTATTGGAAAGTGTTGTCATAAGGTTTATCTGCCTGCGCGTGTGTATAAAAATCACTTACAATACCCCAGTATCTGTTGGCCACGAAATAAATAACATGTGTATTTTGTATGTGAGTCGTAGTAAAGGCGCCTTCGCACCACAAACTACCGTAAAGGCACATTCACACCGATCATAATCTTGCTGATATAGAATATCCGCATCCGCACAACTTGAACTATAATATATTTATTTACTTATTGTTTACTTACTTTGATGATAAATACCATTACACATAAATAAAACAACATGAGATATAATCAATTTATAGAGAGGGAATTTATCGCAGAGGTTTATTTATTTTCCGATAAAAAAATCAAATGTATTTACGGAACAAAGAAGGGTTAGGGGCCGTAGACAAACCGTACTTAGCGATCGACTACACTGGCGAACTTTTCGACAATCTACCTACATGTACCGTGTAATTATGCGTTTTTGTTGCAGTTATTCTCGAAAATTCGTTTGTAGTCGATTTCCAGATGAAATAACTTTATTTGTCGGATATTTCAGGAGTCCCAAGGATCGCCAAGTGCGTGTTTGTCTAGGGGGTCAGGTGTTAGCAAACCTCGCGTATATCACAATTGAAAAATACAATTCAGCGATTAGGTATGTCGCCCGTCTTGAATGACTTATTTTTATTGGCGTGGAGGGAACAATCTGCATGTTCATTATACGCAGTTAGTCCGCTGGCTACCCCATTTATATGCTGTGAAGGAACAGAATATCAAAAATATAAAATCCTTTTCACAGCTACTCTATATTTGTTGTTTTGTTTTATATACATATGACGAAGAAAGCTAAAAAAAATGACACTAATGATAAAAATTACATAATATACTATGAAAGAGCCGTCAAATAAAAAAGCTTATACTTCTTCCAGTAATCATTAATCCTGTTGATTATTATTTTACCCATATGGAACAATAGACCCAAAAAGATTTTAAATTCTTCAATTGTCACGTGTCTGAAATGAGTAAGTATTTATACTTTTTTCTCCCTCTGATACATACTACAACAGCGTAAGCATTTATTTCTTTTCCAAATAAGTCATAAAACTCCTCATTGGCAATAATATTGAAATAATCAATAGGTTCTTTTGTTCCCATATTGATTTTAATGCCAAGATTTCCCGTGAATGGTATAGTATTTGAAGATTTCGGAGAATCCGACCATTGTCTACATTTACTACCTGCGATAGAGACAGGTGCAGGGGATAATGACGGTGACGTTGTAGATATATTATCCCTAAATGAAGATGGCATTTCATTCATTCATCGCCCTCAACGCTCCTCTCGGGAGCACGGGGCAGAAATCAGCCTCCTCCATTCAGAGCATCTCTGCGCCAATTCCGTCACCTCTTTCCACGACATTCCTTGCGCTCTGATGTCGTTGTCATAGGAATGGTGTATTTTGATAGAGGAACGCCCGGGCCGACTGAACCCTTGCGGACGGAAGAACAGTGCTCTTTTTGGCATTCTCAGAACATGTCCCAGCCAGGACCATCGTCTCTCCTATATCACGGAGATTACAGATCTCTGTCGGATGGGCCGGCGCACAGCATCATTTGTGACATGTTCAAACCATTTGACATCTAAAATCCTTCTATAGCACTGTATTCTATTCTGGCTCTTTTCAACAAGGAGGCCAAACCATTTTTTTTTATAGAGTCACGAAAGTACAAAATTAAATTTATACATGGTATGGAATTTGGATAAACAACAATGCTATAAATAAGAGTTCACACAAATAAAAAGTTTTGATAAATTCACGAAAAAATCTAATAAATATTATAAATAACGACACAAAATTTAAATTTGTGTGTGGTATGGATAAATGTGATATAGTTTAGTTTGCTCATTTGTAACGAATGGAAGAGGAAAGAATGACAAAGAGGATATACTTGTCTAAAAGGAAGGTTGTGAGGAAGCGCGGGCGTCCGAGAACTACATGGCTTGATCATGTAGATAAATTCTCAAGGACAGCCGTGTTCTGATTAAGAGAAACCAACGTGCATGCATGAGAAATTGTATGACTGTAGAAGAATCTAAAGAAGTACATAAGGACAGATCTATATGGCGTTCCGTTTTCTCTGTCTACCCCATTTGGGATACGGCGTCAGGGAATAGATAGATATGGATAAACAACACTTCACTACATAAAGAGTCAAGTAAAAAACCGCACACTAAAATCAAAATAAAAATTAATTCATATAGAAATAAAAGTCACACAAAAAATCACTTTGTAAATTCGCAGAAGTAAATACGGACGTGCGGCAAAAATCACTACCACTCTACGAGTACCGCTGTGTGTATGCACCTTTACATTATACGACCACGAACTATGACCTGTACTAACCACACTCGATGGTTAGCAAAGGAATACTTGATACAGCCTACATGCTGAAGTAATTATATTGTGCGTAGATATAAAAATGACAATTTTTTTCATTATAAAATGCTTTTTTAAAATATCCGCGCGAGGCGCGTACGCAGCACTTAGCGAGATTTCCTTGTACGCGCCTGGCGCGTTCTCAGCACTGAATGTGTTAAATGAGTATATCTAAGTGAAAAAAAAAATCTGAAAAGTTCACCTCTCCTTAAAATTTACGGGAAAATTTTTCCATTAGAAGTTCAAGATCCATTAGGCTCTCAAAAACTTGTAATTCAATGTCAATGTTTCAAGTTGGTTTTCCATGTTATGAAAAAACATTGCCAATGACAATTTACTGTTACATTGAAAATAAAGCATTCTAAATTAAGTTTTTAAACTTAATTTAGAATGTTTACAAACATT
>OX388307.1:22816863-22891863 GCA_947579605.1 Athripsodes cinereus | reverse complement strand
GAAGTCACATAGTTATAAAACTCAATTGCAGTAATATTTATCCATCACACTTCAATGAATCGGTAACCCATTCTGATTCCGTGATGGAAAGATTTCGGTCTTCGAGTGGAAAGTCCATGGTTCAAATATGGCTGCCAAGCTACTCTATCTTCACAACATAAGTAATTATTTAATATATAGGTATCAGGCAGTGTGTCAAAACAAGAATTTGGGTTTCTGTTGATTGTAAATCAAGTTTCGTGTTTTGAATCTGAAATGTATGAAAATATCCAATAATTGGCGCAGAGAGGACATCTGTAAGTTTTATCATTTGTAAAAAGTTATGTTATGGTGTATATCCAATAAATGTAAGAAGTGTAACTTTTTATGTAGACATAAATAGATTTACGACTCCAATTACACTATCTCCGATGATGTGTATTGTACTGAAAAGTGAGGGTGTAAAACAGGCGAACTGCGGCTCAGGCAAGCAAAAAACCACAAATTTTCTTTCATAACCTATTAGATTGATCTTTAAGGTACACTTATAAAGAAAAAACAATTTGGTAACCATACTGCCTCTGCTTCATATTTAACTTTGAAAAAGTCATGTTTTCTAACCTCAAAATTTGCGAATAATATTTATTTAAATTTTTTCAAGACAACATATCACATCAAAATATTTTTTTATATCATCAGTACATATCACAGAATAAATGGTAAAAATATTACAAGAAAATATTAAGGATTAACTGAGCTATGATTTTTTTTCTCTTCAGCGGCACAACGTCGATGTTGACAAAAACGGACCTCGCCGGTAAACTTTGAACCCCGATAACTTGGAAAGTATTTGACCTAGACCAAAAAAATTTGGCATGGTTTCATAACTTGGTCATAACAATTTGTAAATAAAAAATCATAAAAATCGGAAGTGAATGGTTACTTTTTGCATTTTTTCTTGGTGATTTGAAATGAAATGCCCCGTAAACATTAAATGATTAAAATCAAAAAGTTTGTTTTAGGAAGATTAACTGTCCCAGTACTAGTGATGTAGATTTGAATGAATCCTGCCAAAACATTGAACCGGATAACACAGATTACTATGCTCATGAGAGTAAGGCTGAAATATATTTAAATTAAACACTGAAACTTGCATTGTAAACAAATTAATATATATGTTCATTACATTAACAGTTTCCACCTCCACACATTCTAGGAGATTCCAAGAAATTTCGAATGTGGAAGTTGATAAATATCGTAATTAAAAAAATCTAATGTCACTGATTATATACAATATGTGTCTAAAAACATTCTGGCTTCAAAAAATAAAATAAAATCCGAATAAGTGTAAAAAAAGTATTTTGTTTTAAACTATTATAGTAATTTATTATATTAGACTTTCTTATTTTTTCGACAGATTCTGGACTGCGTAATTTACAAAATAGTAATATTGATGATCTATTAAACGAACCTACAAAAGAGCAAGTGTGCTCTATGGCATACATATGTAGGATCAAGGTCTGTATGAAAAACATAGCTATTAGCGAGTAATGAACCATGTTATTGTTTTATATCCGTAAGATGAATTTATCATTAAAAATTTACTAACAATATTTATTTATATTGCAGCCATGTCTC
This sequence comes from Athripsodes cinereus, assembly GCA_947579605.1. Classification (NCBI taxonomy): domain Eukaryota; kingdom Metazoa; phylum Arthropoda; class Insecta; order Trichoptera; family Leptoceridae; genus Athripsodes; species Athripsodes cinereus. Next base: position 22,890,246 of record OX388307.1, on the reverse strand, counting down.
GGCACTTTAGATTTGCAGAAATGTGTGGAGAAGGGTGTAAAGCCTGGTCCTAATTTAGGATTGCTTAAGAATGGACAAGATGTAACATTGCCTAATGGCAATGTGGTATACGCTAGAGATGTTAGGACGCCAGATGATCCTGGACCAGTGTTCATTGGTGAGTATATTAAACTTGTAACTTCTATTACTTATTACAATAACAATATTATATTCAACATAATTTTATATTTTTAGTTATAGACGTGCCTCATGTAGATTTTCTAGACAGCCTAGTAACTAGTAAAGAATTTTCTATTCATCAAGAACAACGGAATATGAATTTAGAAGACTGTCCCTCTGTCATTATACATTTCACTCCAGATGAAATTATTAAATGTGAATTGTGAGTAATTTGTTTTATATTACAGTAACTTGTAAGTATGTTCCTACTGTCAAAATGACTCTGACTAAATCATGAAATTTAGAATAAACTTTTATCACACTTAAGATCCGTTTCTACAATATTGCAGTAGAATTGAGATGGCGCTGGTTCTTAGAAAGAATTAAAGTATGGTGATAAGTTCGCCAGTAATACTGAAAATTTGTTTATGTATATAAATATTTAGCATTTTACTACTTTAATGCATAACTATCCTAAGTATTTTAGGGTGATTTTTCAAAGGAGCAGTTTAAGGTTTTGTTTTTGTAATAAAAATATTAAAAATATCTAAAGCAATTTTGCCATGAATATACGAATACAAATATAATAACAAATACGAATATATATACAAATCTAATTACTCTCATTCATTAAATTATCTCATATCTGTTATTATCATTTCTTATTTCTTAATACTTAACTCAGTTTGATCAAAATTTAAACTTAGGACAGTTCTGTATTAAGGTAACGATTTGTAATTTTAAAACAAAGTAACTGTTGTAGACAAAAAATATCAATAATGTCTTTATTGATTTCAGATATCAACATTTCATGAAGAGCTTTCCTAAAGAGACTAAGCACTTGGTTCTTAATGAAAGTAACACTTGCCCGGGTTCTATTGCCATTACTAGGATACAAAGTAAATTGAATCTTTTAGACAACAACATATTTCCAATATTAAAAGCAAATATCACACCCTCAGACAAGACATCGAAAGATATGGCTGAAAATTTACTCAATGAAATAAACAACATAAGTGATGGGGTTAGTACACTGTCAATGCACTGTTTCTGTAAATCAATTTATCTGAATGTGAACTCACAAAAAGGTAATGTGAAATAATTTCAGCTTTTAGTGAGTCATCTCAAAACACAGTTAAATCTGAATAGTGATGTACATGAAGACACTGTTGAAGAAACATCAAACATCGTGCCTGTTAAAACATTTACTGCTTATCATTTGAGACCAAAGAAAGGACTTGATCGGTGTGTAGAAATTCTATTTTTATTTTATATAGGAATCATGTAGCACCTTAGTGATAATCTCAACACTGGCTGAGCTTTTGACGTTATAATTTTTGATTTAAATGTAATAAAATCAACTTTCTAATTTTATGTGAGTTACACTGTGGAAATTCATTTTATAAAATAAAAATAACAAACTTTGTTTAATTCCACTTTAGTCAATACAAGAAATATCCCCCGCTAGCTTACCATAGTGACACTGTTTTATTTTGTATTCAGTCTACAAAAAGCACGTAACTACTGAAGATGGGTGTAAGCCCGAAAACGTTTTAGTTATTTCTTGTATTGACTAAAGTGGAATTAAACAAAGTTTGTTATTTTTATTTTATAATAAAATCAATATTAGTCAAAGTGAATACAAGAATAATAATCAACATTTTAGTTCACTCAAAAATTATTCTTATAAATAAAAAATGAAAATTTAATTTTACATGTTGTTTTCAGAAGCACAGAATTAAAGAGTAACAATGTGGAGTATATTGGAGAAACACTATTATATCCTGGATTTATAAATTGTTTACAAAATATTTATTCCAAAAAGTCACAGTTGAAGCTACCTAGTTCACAAAAATATCCCAAGATAGTGTTCTTCGGTACGGGTTCCTGTATACCCAATAAAACTCGTAATACAAGTTGCATTATGGTTCACGTTGAGTAAGTAATTTTCCTAAAACTTTCTCTCTACTTTGTAAAATGATAAACCATCATGAGTAGCTCTACGGCACTCGCAGTATCTTTGTAATGAAATTACAACAAGGTACCTAAATACTTTGATGTGCAGGTAAGTAAATGTTTACTTAAATTGTGCTTCTCTATAATAATCATAATTGAACTACCATAATATCAATTCATTCTTAAAAAAATAGGAACTGTATACAAAACCGATTGTGGCATTTTAATATTGGACACTCTGAAACTGTAATAAAAGCATACTTGCATATGTTTCATCATTAAAAGTTAATTAAAAAATATATTAAACATCAAAAAATTAAGTATTTGGTGGTTTCTGAGTCTTAAATTCATTAATTATTGCTTAATCCCTGGTATAGAATACGTACTACTACTATACCGTCACTGCATATCCCACAAGTGGGGTAGCCAGCAGATCAGCTGCATGTAAGAAACATGCAAACTGTCCTCTTTGGAATAAGTCTTCAATAATAGAATAAGTCTTCACTATTTTTTGTAGTATTGTAGATGGGTGAATGGTCTCAATTTGGTGGAACCATAGTTTGTATGCCGGGATTGTAGCGATGTGGTGGCGATGTTTCCTTCTGATTTTACCTCGTCACTCTCTTGGTGGTACATTTTGTTCGATTTTTGTATCGCGTCGGTCACTTGTATTCAATCTGATCACATCGGGATCACCAATATTGTAGATGGGTTTATCTACAATGGGGTAGACAAAGAGAATAGTGTATATTGATGAAGCAAATCTTTATTGATAGTGGTGAGGTGGCGATCCATCTTGATGTTGTAAAGTGGGGGAGAGCTGATATGATGTCATCAATATGAACGGTAAAAATGGGTATGTATCCAAAAGTGGCGCATGGCGGCTGCTACAAAGAGCGCCTGCACACTGATATATCGTCGTTGCATATTCAAAAAGGGACATGTGAATTCATAAATGTTTTGACATTTCTAGAATAAACTGCTTATAATGACATCATAACCATTTTATAAAGTGATTCTTAGTATCAAATGAACAGTTTTAAAAGAGTATGCCCAAATAAAAATGTGTGCACATTAGGGTGGAACGAAATTTTTTTTTCTCGAATTTTGATTTGGAATAGTTGTATTTAGTTGCCTTTTGCCATCAATTGCCTGCATTAAAAATATAAAAATTATCAGACAACGGTAAGAGCCCCCGAAAAGACATCGAATATTTACAAAAAGGACAATTTAGGGGCTATTTGCGCGGCCTACAAAACAATACAGAACTTATTAAAATAGGTTTATTTTATTCAAAAACATATTCAAATATAGTTAACTAGCAGTTGCAATCAAATATTTCATCACTTTAATATACTTTGGTACTGGGACAGTTGAGCAAAGTGCGGGACAAAGCGGGGGCAGCACGCTTCGATCTACGAATTTGCAGTGTTTCGTTTCAACTAGTGTCGATAATATTGTCTCAAGGTGGAAGGTAGCCCGTCAATTATTTTCACCAGTAGGTACTAGTTGATGTACCTACGTTTTTTAAGTGTATAAATATGACTTCTACAAGACAAAAGTTAAAATGTCCGATATTTGGTGAAAGTGCAGAGTTCAAGGAGAATATCCTACTTACGTATGAGAATGTTATGAAATTCTTTGAATGGGTTCGACAAGACTTAAAAATAAAGAACAACACCATAAAATAACCTACATTTTTGGAAAAGTGCCGAAACAGTTGAAACAAAAATTGAAGAATTAGGTATGAATAAAATCTTCTATTTCAATTGTTACACACAAACGAGTTTTACAGTTACTTAAAAAATATCACTCAAAATGTTTTGATTTGATTTGTTTGATTTTGTTTGAAATTTGTAAAAGTCTTTGAAGAAACTAAAGGAAAGAAAGGTAGAAGAATTCAGAGTACAAAGTGCAAAGCTTTTTGACATAGCTGCATGTAAATGTAAAGAATTTGTAAACTGTACTTGTTTGAGAGAAAATAAAGTGCCAAAAGAGGAACAAATATTTTTAGAAGACCAACGCACAGATGGTTTTATGAAGAACGGATCTTATCTAGAGTAAAAAATTGCAAAAAAGAAGATTACGTGCTCTTAAACAAGAAATCAGGCATAATTCAAATACAAGAATTAAAGAAACTTCCTTTTCTTTATATAGGCTAAATAGATCTGAAGTTAGTTCTAATGTTGACCGTCCTTCTTGTTCGTCGGCCGCAGATGGTCTTGACACCGCGATCAAAAGCCTATAAAGCTCGCGGATGCTAGTCTTCATAGTTTGACGATTGTATGCGATAGATACGGAGTATCAGACCGAGCTGCGGCGGTTATCGTATCATAAATGTTCTATATTCTGCTTCTGATGCTGACTCTGAGGCGCAGTCGACTAACGTCGTGGGCAGGATGAAACTCAGAAGAATAAGGCAGAAAGTTTGCGAGCAAATTTTAACAGAAGAAAGAGTAACAGAAATACTGACTTATATTTTGATGGAAGGAAAAACCAGACGGCTAAAACTGTTTTAAAAAGATCGAAGAGATTTAAAGTGATTGTACAAGAGGAACATGTTTCGATTATTAAAGAACCAGGTTCTGTTTATGTTGGGTATGTGTTTCCAACATCGGGCAGTGCGAGAAATATTGGAAGAGCTATCCACGGCTTTTTGACGACTGAAAATATATCACCAGAGAGTATAATGACTGTTGGATGTAATGGAACAACCACAAATACAGGGAATGTGGGAGGCGTGATTGTTTTTTTAGAAAATAGACTATCTCAACCATTGCATTGGATAATTTGTCTCTTATACGCCAATGAGTTGCTATTGAGTCTTTGTTTTCCTATTTGGATAGCTCTATAGCAGGATCTAAATCATTTGCAGGTCAAATTGGTATAGCATTAAAGATGGTTCAAAACATTTATGGAAACTCATTAACAGCACTAGCTATCTGTCGAACGAATTGTTAGCGATTGTGGACCCGGTTTTATTTCGGAACAGTTACTTTGCTCATCCAGAAAACTTGTTGTTGAGTACGATAACAGATACGCGTAAGCACATTAGAGAACTAGCTGGCAGACGCATTTTAAAAGCTCGTCAAGTGAATAAAAATTCTGTTTCGCGCATGTTTGAGGTGCCAAAAGTGGACTTAAATGCAAGTTCTTACATAGACTTGATAAACTGGCAACAAAATAAATACGAAATCTCAATACTGATGAATATTTCCGATAAGCAGTTACAACATCTTATTGAAAATGGAGGAGAATCGTTTTTGGAGTTAATGAGACTGCCTTACCACACCCAAGCTGTGGAAAGATCAGTAAAAGATGTGATAGAAGCAGCTCTACGTGTATGCGATAAGACAAGAAGATAGGGTTTTGTAAAATCTAATTTAGCGTCTCGAAAGCTCATGGCAAAGTTTGAGACGAAAAAGGATTTTTGTTATGAAAAATGACGTTATTCATACCGACACAACTTTCTGAAACTGTGTATATTTTTAAAATAAATGATTCTATTAACTAAAATATACTTTTATCTTATCATATAAATGCATAAAATATTATATTTAGTTAATATTTTGTTAATAGGGTGTACTTAACAAAGCGTCTGTAAAAACTTAAAAATTGAAATTTCAAGTCTATGGCGGGACCTCTTGCTGTTGAGCTAGAACTTCCAAATTAGTGGGTGTTATTTACAATTATATAAGGCAACTTTTGCCTGGTATTCCAATTCGATATTCGAAAAAAAAAAATTTTTCATACAAAAGTGTTCCACCCTAGTGCACATGTCTCTTTTTGAATATGCAACGACGATATGTTACCAGTACATGTCTAGTTTTTATAGAAGTAAAAATTTGTGGCATTTATTTTACAGAAACGTGATGCTACTAGTGGTTCTGTATACACTTCCTAAAAATATATGGCAACTCGTACAAAAATCATTATAATATTGTATGTGTTCTATTCTAAAGTATTGTATATGTTCTATTCTAAATATTTTGGGGATATGAGAAAGGTTTTTAATGTTTAACTACTATGTTTATCATTAAATTTGTTATTGCTTATGTTTTGATTGGAGTATTACTGCATAAATTATTTTAACATACTGATATATTACAGTGAAGGGAACAGTATAATTTTGGATTGTGGTGAAGGTTCCTTCGGTCAGATAGCAAGGTACTATGGCAAGGAAGGTATGTTCAACATCATGAAGAACCTTAAAGCAATATACCTCTCCCATCTGCATGCTGATCATCATTTAGGTAAACTATTTTTAATTTTCATAATCGTTCCTTAGAGGTGAACTGCACTATGTCAAGAATTATTGTAATTTTTCAGTGTGAATGTTCAAAGTTTTTATTTTATAATAATAATAATAAATAAAATATGTTCAAAGTTTTTTTCATCAATATTACATTAGCAACAGTTTTAGGTAATTTGTTAAACTTTAATTTGATTTTGTTCTGTCTTGCTTTATATTTAATTTGTTAATGTCAGAAAATAAACATACTGTCAGGATGCAAACATCTGACATATGAAAATATAGGTTAAATGTCAAAAAAGATTTAAATTCCCCGCCTAAATTTTGTAAACCAGAGAATATTTAGTTCAAGTTGTCCATACTGTAAGCAAGTAAGGGACACCAACATAAAAAAATGCCAAATTCAACTGTCGACACAGACGCTTCATTCTTCTTCCGGTTCAGCCATTGGGCTAACAACACGTTTGGTCCGTGTTCTCTGATAATTAATATTCTGAAAAGTTAGACTCCTAGTGTAAAATGGCTGGTAAGGAAGCCATAAGTGTCTAGTTGAGTGCCCTGATCCAGACCTCCTTGAGGACAACTATCTCTGACCTCTCGAACACTTACAGTAATACAAAAAGTGCCTAGGCGTGGTCAAGTTCATCAATAACCACCGGCAAGGTTTGTCCGCCAAGCTGACTGCTGGAAGTTGGGTAACTACATAACTTGCCTCATATAAACCCTAGTTCTCCTGTTGCTGAGACTAAGAGGATGCCTCTTTAAATATTGGTCAAACCAGACGCCATTGATCTACACTATCGATCATATGGACCTCAGTGCATAACCCCTTTGGGAACCCTTTACCAGGCCTTCGCCTGGAGTCCAGGAACTCCATCGTTATACTGTATTACCTTTTGTTACTTATCCTATCTCATTCTTATTGAAGACCTACATAGGGGTGCTTTCTCTCAGACGCCAATCAACTTTGTAATGTAATAGTAGTAAATTGCCATTGTATTGATTGTACATAATTTAGAGATCACAGTTTAAAATAGACCTGTTCATAACTGAAAATATTCTGTTCTTTATTTGTTCCCTCCAAACTCTTCACAGCGCACAGGGCAAGCAACAACACAAAAGGGGCACCGAACAACCACACCCTGTAGATTAAGAGTCACTCAGCCGGCACCGTAAAGAATCACACTTGAGATAACAGAAACTAACCGTATATTTATTTATATGAGTGTGACAATACGTAGTATAGTTTTCCTCCAACTAATAGATTTAGAGGCAGGTTTAGATAGATACTCTTAGATTATAATGATTTCACTGAAAGTATTATATGTATGTATGTTTGATGGTTTAATCGGTGCCATTTATCAAGTATCTCTCTCAAGGATGCGGGAAACTATGTTGGAAGAGTTCTTAAGGTTAGTTGAGATGTGTTCACGCGTTCGAGCACTTTTGACAGGAAAGGTAAGATGGAGATTGGCCTGAAGTTGCATGGGTTGTTGGCATCTAATGTGCTTTTTTGAAAACTTGGAACAGCTTTTACAAAGACGGCACTATTTCTTGTGAGGGGAGAGATTAAATATCCGAGCAATGATGGAATATAGAATGTTCAGTGCATCCCTAAGCAGCTACGTGGGGATGGGATACAACTCACATTGTTTATTGGGACAGTTCTTTATTGTCCATTGTATGTCCAGTTTAGTCATAGGCTCTAGGTTTGCTAGAGTGGCTGTACAGTTTCTTATCTCTACGAGGAGATTGACATTTTGTCGAGGAAGAGATGACGATATGACTTGGAGTTTGTTTTCAAATGCTGATTTAAATTAGTTTGTGATTATAGTTGATGGTAGTGTAAGTTTTAGAATTTCCATGTAAGTTCGGAAGTCGCTCCACAGCTTGTTAGGTTGTCCTTTGTGGGATTGGAACTTTTGTTTGAAGTTGAAATCCTGTAGGTCGGCTAGATTACTGTACACTTTTTGCGCTGTTATCAGTCATATTTTATACTTACCATAATTTTATTATGTTTGTATTTATTTTCAGGGTTGATAGGTATTTTACAAGGGCGAAGAGAAATTCTTAAATCATTTGGTGATGAAAATATCAAACCGGTATATTTGTTGGCACCTAAACAAATTATGAGATGGTTGTGGCTCTACCACAAAAGGTTTGAAAGGATTATGCACGAGTTTAAATTAATTCCAAACTCTTCTTTGGTAAGGAGATTTTTTTTAATACCATTCTATTTTAGGCAAACATTAATAAACAATTTTTGTTTATGATAATTTTGTGGTTATTACAAACACTTTGTAACTTTACTTTGCTTTCAGTGTATTAATAGTTCTGACTATGAAAATCTGTCGAAAAATATATTAAACAGTATTGGACTTGAATCTGTAGAGACATGTCCAGTGCAACATTGTCCTAATTCATTTGGAATATCATTCAATACTGTGAATTCTAAAAAGATAACATATTCAGGGGACACTATGCCATGTGTGGAACTGACTAAAATAGGTATTGTCATCCATTAATTTATTAGCATATTATATTGTGTGTTTTGAAGTTTTCTGGAGATAATTCTTGTTGATGAATTAATCCTATACAAACAATGAATGTCGGTAAATATTGAAAAACTCATTTGCTAAATAATTTAAATATGTTGTAGTACATATTACATAATTTTATGATAAGCGACTATGAAGGTCTATTTCAGCGCTCACATTGATTGTCTTTAAATAATAGGATCCTTAAGTTATGTTATGTAATGTCAAGTCTGAATATATACAAACAATTTACTTACAATTCACAATAACATTAATGAAATTAGTGTTTTTAAAATTTATTCAATTTTACCCAATGATAGTTGGCTAAAAAGAGCACTGTTATTCCGTACGCAGGGGTTCTGTCGGCCCGGGCGTCCCTCTTTCACAATACACCATTCCTATGACAACAATATCAGAGAGCAGGGAATGTCGTGGAAAGAGGTGACGCAATTGGCGCAGAGACGATCTGAATGGAGGAGGCTGGTTTTTGCCCTGTGCTCCCGAGAGGAGCGTTGAGGACGAGATGATGATGATGATTAGACATTTAGAATAGAAATAAGTATTATTGCATTTTATTACAGGAATAAATTCAGACTTATTGATTCATGAAGCGACCATGGAAGATGCATTAGCCGGGGAAGCTAGATATAAAATGCATTCAACTGTTAGTCAAGCTGTGAATATTGGAAAAGAGATGAAAGCTAAATTCACACTTTTAACCCACTTCAGTCAGAGGTATGCTCGAGTACCAATACTTCCAGCCGAGGTTGAAACATCTGGTAAAGATGTTGGTGTGGCATTTGATAATATGGAGGTGAGTATTTTCTATTAGGATAATTTATTAGTGGTCTCTTAAGCATTTGATCTTAATGAATTTCACTGGTAGGCAAGAATTATGACACAATTTCAAATTACAGGAAACTTAAATGATTTAATGATGGAATATCAAATTCCAGGTAATATTTCTCTAATTACGAATGTTTGGAGTCAAAAAACTTTACTAATACCACTAATTTTTTTTAGTGGTAATGTGTTTTTTGGCTCCAAACATTCATAATTATGTTCAGAAACTACCACAACATTACCGCCAAATCAATAAATAATAATATTTCTCTAGATAAAGAAACATTATTCATTTAAGTGAAAAATAATCTTATGGATTATTTTTGCTTGCATCTAGAGAATAAATGCACATTTTTTGTTTGATTGCATCTCAAATAAATATGAGAGTTAAATATTTTTTAGAGAGTTAAATTTTAAATATTTTTCGGAGCCAAAATTAATGAATTTGTAACATTGTATAGTAATGATTCAAATTACAGTTTTATTAAAAACATTTCAGGTCACCTTTGATGATTTACCATTGTTGCCTCAACTGTATCCTGCTCTGAAATTGATGTTCGCAGACCACTTTGAAGATCTGGAAAACAGGGTTAGTCAATTTATACTGTATAAATTTCAAAACATCACAATTTTAATATGAATGCAAAAAACTTTACTGGTAATAATTTATTTTAATTATTTAATCATTCATATTAATTTATATCATGAAAAGAAACTTATGATAGTAACCAATAGAATTTTGAGATTTCGGATTTTCAATAAAAGGTGCTTTCGGCCAGTTTTATAAAAAAAAAAGTAAAATTTTCGTGGAAAAAAAATTGAGTACTAACCATAGTAACTAATAGAATTTTGTCATATTTTTTTACACGAAAATTGAATGATACTTATTTTTCACGGAACACAAAAGTAGGTTATGTGGCTTAGTAATCATCTTGAAAATTTGTAACTTCACTATCAAACTACCGACCACCTATCGTATTTTCATATACAACAGACTCGAATGAAGTGAGATTAAATAAATATGCAGTTAGCCTACTATTTCCTCTATTTGTGAGAGATGCCATAGATCAATATCTAATAATAGTTATTTACAGGCAATAAAAAGAGCTTTGAAGCGTGAAAGAGCTCAGAGTCCCGTTGTATTAACCAAGCTGCAATCTAGATCAATATCCTCGCATCAAGTAGCGAAGAAACAAACTCCTGACAGCTCACCTACTGCAGACTAACTACACTAAATCAATGTGCTGTAAAAATATTTTCAATAAAAACACTAATATTTTTGACAAGTTTTTTCTTACTTCCCCATTGTATGTTAAATAAGACAACATTATTGATAAGTTGATACAAGGATTTTTATTTCTTTTATAAAAAAAGCACATGTTATATAATATTGAACATGACCATACAGAAAAGAATATTGCATTAATATTTTATTTAACCTAAATAACTAAGTAAATTATAATATATGGAATACTCAATATCGTAGTACTTAATGGTCATACGAGTAGCGATGTGACAAGAGTGATTGTTGCAGATGTGCCTCCATATTGTATGTGTATTTACATTGGAAATGAGAACTCAGGCAGAAGGCTCTTTATCCTTAGGGTCTTTGTCATCCTTGGGAGCATCTTTATTCTTAAGCGTAGTAACTGCATGGCGAATGGCTTCGCTCTGCGGGTCTACCCCAGGTAAGTTTTCTAAAATGCTTTGCAGGAAAGCTGGATCATTAATTACCTCTGCATATTCTTCAGAGACATCCATTGTCTCCTCAGTAGGAGTCGGTGTTGGTGTTTCCTGTTGCATGCTCATTTGCATGGCCAAAGCGATCTGTTCTTCTTCTGAGAGCTCCATAGGCTCTCTTTGTAAGGAGCGTGCCAAGGCTCTTTCCACTTCCCCCTCTCCAGCTGTCTCACTACCTCCTGCACCACCACTGCCCTCTCCCTCCCTTTGCTGCCTCCTGCTCTCTTCTTCTTGTCGCTGTCTCTGCTCCTCCATAGACACACGGAGTGCCAATGCTAGTTCTGGATCTTCATTAGGATCAACACCAAATTCAAACTGCGACATTCCACTTCCGGATGGTGCACCTTCTCCACCGACAATTGGGCTGGATATCAAAGCCTCTGACAACACCACGCATCCTCCAGCTGGTACAGACACTAGGTGACTACCTCCAGAGGTACCTTCCTTACCATTCAATGTATTTATAAAGGCTGTTAGAGATGAGCTATTGTCTGTATCCTCACCAAATGAGACTATATCTACATTTACCTTCTCTTTCTTCAGCCTTTTGGCTAATTTTACCAAATCCTTCTCATCACTTTCAACAGGGGAACCTACAAAGACGATAATCCGCATTTTATGATTTTTACCTTGCCTATGCTTCAGAGCCAAGTGGGCTATGCGAATACCAGTAATTAGGTTGATGTTTCCATTGGGTTGGACACGATGCAGCTTAGATAGAATACGCCCAACATCACTTGTAAGAGTCGCTAGTACTTCCACATTAGCCAACGTCAATAAGCCGACATTGTTCTCTGGATTTGAACGCGTTTTCGAATGGCAGACGAGATTCACTGCATCTTGTTGAGCTTGAAGACGTGTAGGAAGGAAATCTCCATTTCGCATATAATCGCTATTGTCCACACAAATCATGGTACTTTCAAGAACCATTTTTGAAATTATTTTAGCACTCAAACTTGATTATTTTATGATGGAAGAAAGTTTTTCGAACCCATAAAACGACAGCCAAATCACGACAATGACAGTTCTATTTTCTTTAGATACCATAGATAATTATTCTTCAAATTGTGCATCGTAATCAAAGAACTTTGTGCAATATAAAAGCTAGTTTACACTTCGAGTACTGGGAGCATGTATGAATACTAATCGCCTTTCCTTCACGATCTATAATAAATTTTTTTTTTTACGAAAATGCGTCAAACTACATACAACATGACCGTGAGTGTTGACATGGCAGTGAAAGCATAGGATGAACAAGTATGAACAGACTTCTCACTTTCGATGACCCTGACACTCTGTATGATCATCCAAAGTGAAGCAATATGAATGCTACTTAACCGTTAAGGGTCGTTCACATTTGTTCACTTTCAGTGATCACTCCGGATGATCCTCCAAGATGAACAGGTGTGAACGGGCGTTTCATCGCTAGTGATCACTAGTTAGCGATGACGGAGGAAAGAGATTACCACTCGTCATAATTTTGATGAAAGGTCCTTTCACTGAAACGACCATAAACAAGTTTTATCTTATTGTTTGTTTAATTCTCTATGAATTTGTATTGAATGTCAGAATCATGTACAAAATTATTATGCAGTCGAGAGCTATATTAATTTATTTTACGTGTTATTTTTCATTTTTGAATTTGTTTAATTATTTTTATACGAAAATACGTCAAATTACATACAACATGAGTGAAAGTGTTGACATGGCAGTGAAAGCATAGGATGAACAAATGTGAACAGACGTGTTCACTTTCGATGAACAGGTTTGACCCTGACACTCTGGATGATCATCCAAAATGAAGCAATGTGAATGCTACTTAACGGGTATTATTGACGACGTAATTTTTTTACCTAGTCGGTACACAGATAATTAAAAGTAACGGGTATTTAATAACGGATAGGTATTTCATTGACATCACTACAATCCAACCTGTATTGTCTTTGGTCAATGGTGTAAAATTTTCATCTGCCAGGTGATTGGTGTTTCTGTCTTTTGGCTTCGTGAAATTGTGTAAATATGGGTTTTGGTGATTATCCAAAGGAGTATAATCCATCAGTTCACGGACCTTATGATCCAGCAAGGTTTTATGGAAAAGGTATGTTTTGACACTGGTTTTTGACAAGTGATTTTTCACTGTCACAATGCACGCCTCTTACATAATTTTGGTTACTTAGAGCACTAATTGTAATATACTTTTTAAAATACTTAATATTTTACATCTTAAATTCAGGGTTGGGGCTTGCCACCCATCCTGAATGTTTTATTTTTTGGCACTGGGAGGACAGCTTGGGTATAGGTACATAGGTATTACTACCATTCCATAGCTTCAATATGGGCTATGGAATGGTAGTAATACCTATGTACTGTTTCCTACATATTTTTTTTATCTTTGGTAAATTGCTCTGCCACTGAATCTGGATTCCATTCCACTGGAACCCCAACCCCAACGGTCATATGTTCATCAATTTATAAAGTAAAAAAAAAATATTTGTTCTATAATTGTAATAACTATCTCAAGTATTCGTAATATTAAAAAAAAATATGAAACTTTGTAGGATTCTCGTGCATTTATGTACCAAACACACCCCCGAATTCGATTTTTAGAAATAGGTATGTGCTTTTTTATAAATGAATACTATGAAGCTAAAATCAAGTTTTATTTTAAAGTTAAGGTTTGATATTGGTAATTAATATTTGTTTTCATATTTTATCAAATCAAAATGTTCGTAGGATCAACAAGTTTTGAGAGTTTGTATACCAAACTTGTTGAAAATTGAATGTTTTATCGTTTTTGCTAAAGGGGCGCCTTAATAAAAATATAATAAATATAATCATTAAACATAAGGCACAAAATATGTATGTGTAATATTAAATAAATAATAATTCTAGAGTCTGTATGCTCACTGAGTGAAAATTCATACTGATGATAATTTTTATTTTTATTAAAAAACGATGTTAATTTTACACTTTAATATTAATTTAATATTCATGTTTAAGTGAAAACATACTGTGTTTTTTAAGAAAAATAAATACTATCCTCTAAATCAAGCATGTCAAACTTGCGGGCCGCATGTGGCCCACAACGAATAACTTTGCGGCCCACTAGCAGTACAAAACATAACGGTACAAAAAAATACTCTTTATTAATTTTACCTTTTTTTATACTTTTCGAAATAAACCTAGTGTACAGTATAAACATTATTTTTTTGTGGCCCACATAAACTTTTAATTTTTTATTTGGCCCGTGTTAGGATTTGAGTTTGACATGCTTGCTCTAAATAATAAATATTGTAAAATGTTGACAATCCTGCAACACAAAAGTTATTATGCTCGTATATGAAGAATATTGCCCAGACCATTGTTTTCAAAAAGTGCACCTCTAATATATAAGCCATCAGCTTATTTTTTATCATCATTAACTTACTTTTTAAAAATTCATCTACTACAAGGAAGATTTTATATATATATATATATATATATGGACAATTTGTAAAGCGCCGTTTACTCATAACATGACCTCAAGGGCGCTGTATATTGTATCCATCACCCGAAACTCCCAGCAAAAAGGTGTGTCTTCAGCCAAAAAAATTTAAAACCTTTCTCCACTAACACTACTTGTTTGACTGACAAGACTGACTGATATTAAATTATTGTGGTCACAAAATTTGATCGGTCGCGTTACCAATTTTTCTTTTGAGTTTCCAGTGTATTTAGTATATTGTTAGATTACTCATTTTTTACAGGGATGTCAATTCAAGGGAATGGTTTGTTTCTTGTTTTCAGCCGACACCCCTTTTGGTCAGGTGAAGCTCGGTGAATTGGGAGAGTGGATATCTAGACGTAATAAAAGCCCACAAGCCGTTGTTGCTGCTATCAGTAGAGGTATATTATTGTAAAAAGTATTTTTTGGTGTTTATCTTTACAAATTAGTTTTTTATTCCACGTGATCTAGGGGTGCTAGATTATCAACCTAAATACATCTGTAAACATGCAATATTTTACAGAAAGTGTTATTCTTGTGAGTTCTTAAAATTAGTACTAGGTAGCTGATCATCAAATAAATCTCTCATTATTTTATTATTCGAGAGATTTGCACAAACTAACAAATCAGATTTGACCAGTTTTGCAATACAATTACCTACAGTCTACAATATATTCTAATTAAAACTTGGTGAAGGATGATTAAAACCTAAGATACAAACGTGTAGGTATACAACTATCATGAATATATTATTGTGTAAGATCCTACATGTATTGAATGTGCCGCTGATGTATTCCAAAGACTCTTAATTATTCTCAATACCCCTATATAATGTCACATTACTTTCAATTAATATGATGAACTGAGTGTATGGAATACACAACTTGCATCATACTCAATTTGTGTATAGTGCGACCGTTCCGTAATAAGTAATATTGTTTCCATAGGTTATTGGAGATGGCAACACAAGTACTGGATGCCAAAACGTATGGGCATGGCTGGCATTTATCAGGCAACAGTTGGCTCAATTATTTTCTTCTATCTCATTAACTATGATAGAAACAGTAAGTAATATTATATTATTATTCTCAAGGTCTCCCACTCTTTTTTATTAGTTTTTGAGTGTCATGCAAGATAGGTCTCCAGTAAACATCACATTTAAGACATTTGGCATCTTCAGTTCAGCGGTGAGCTATGCCACCCATCCTAAAAAGACATTCAAGATGGGTATATTGCGATACAACTTGCGTTGGGTTATTCCGCTGGCCACCCCGTTTGTGAGAAGTGCCGTGATGGTATGAATGAGATTCTCATTGCTGAGAATTATTTTATGTCAACAGGATATTATAAAACTTGTCAAATAGCATCAAGTTTCTCCTTTTTTATGTTTTTAAATTAAAAATAATTAATTGACAAGAACTGAAGCTTATCACCCAAAAAATAGGTTCACTGCTTATAAAATGTATTCACTTTGGATGAACAGCTTCAATCCTTTCACTCTGAATAATCTTCCAAAGTGAAACAATGTGAATAGCTCTTACCAACAATGCTACAAATATAGAAAAGAAAATAATATTGAAGGGTGAAAGGAGAAGAATAATTAAATATAAAATATTACGCATAATTGGA
Organism: Athripsodes cinereus; assembly: GCA_947579605.1. Lineage (NCBI taxonomy): Eukaryota > Metazoa > Arthropoda > Insecta > Trichoptera > Leptoceridae > Athripsodes > Athripsodes cinereus. Next base: position 22,873,646 of record OX388307.1, on the reverse strand, counting down.
ATAACAATAGTTTCATTTTGTTTAGGCCATAGATCAGTACCATGACAATTTATCGGCTTAGCTTTTGCCTTCATCTCTCATTCTTTAATTGAATGAAAATTAAATATGAAAAAATAATCATATATTTTTCTTTTCAGCCCAACACATGAACGCTAAGTACCATTAAGTTGAATATTAAGGATGTTATCACTGAAGTTACAAATTCTTCACCTTTGAAGTATCATCAGACTCAAGATTTTGTTGCTTTAATTCCAAAATAGATGTAAAAGTATATTCAGTCAGTTGTTATGTGTATTGTATTTTCATTGCTACATGATTATTAAATAAATTACATAAAATAGACTCCTCTGCTTTTATTATAAATCTATCAAACATTCCTATTTTAAACACAATTAAGAGTATAGTTTTTAGTTTCTTTGACTATTACGGTGACCTTAGTTTCTACAGTCAATATCTTTAGTTTGACAAAGATGTCGAAACCTAGGTCACCTTATTAAACTGCCAGTAAAACTAAAAATTGTACTTTTAATTTTATTAACAGATATGGAGTTTTACAAAATATATACCAATAAAATAATTTATAAATTATTTAATATGAATTTTCACAGTGTAAACGCAAACACCCTTCAACAAATAATTTATTTATTTTATTCTTGCACATATACATTCACATAACAAAATCAACAAATCAGTTTACATAAGAAAAAATATGATGATATGCAGTGGCGAGATTATCACTTTATAGTGGTTTCTTCCATCTAACCACATCACACTAATGCTAAACACAAATAAAAAAAAAATTCGAAAATCTCTACATAAATCAAAAAGAGAAAAAAATCTACAATCCACATACCTAACACTCCTAATAGACCGGGAACTATAGGGGGGGTTAGGGGATGGATGCTGAGTTAGAAGACAATAAATACTTGTTGACTGTGTATTTAAATCCATTAAAATATTGAGATATTCTATGAGAAGAAGGGAGATTATTCCAGCAACGAGCACCACATACAGAGAATGAGAGTAAAAATTGGTGTTACGTGCAGGAATTGCCAGAAGACGCTCCTTGTTGTAACGCAGTGGTAAACCATGGTTCGCAAGATACTCAAATTTCTCTTTCAATAGTAAGGAAAAGACGTTGAATAAAGTGTTTTATGAACAAGAGGTAAAATGTGAAGCTCACACTGTTAGTCATTTCAGAGTACTGATCCGATACTGGGAGATATTATCGGACCTTTTGAGATTAAAAATGGAACGGATGCCAAAGTTTTGAAGTTTCTCAAGTTTATTTGCTAGGTCTAGATTGAGATCGAGATAAACCGCATCGGCATAACATAATCTACAAGAAGCAGCAGCAAAGATTGTAAGAGTAAAGTTTTGACTGGCATTTGCTCTTTATCAATGCCCTCCACAAACTATAACTTGAAAGTTTCAATTTCATAAAGATTGTAAGGGAGTGTTTTGATGGTCCAGTCTTGTTTCAAGAACCAACTGAAAACTTATCTATTCAAGAAATCTCACGGAATAATTCAAGCACAACCTTAGTTAGCAAAGAGCGCCCTTGAGGTGGATTTTTTTCACAAAACGGCGCTTTACAAATCATCCAAATAATAATAATAATAGCTTAAAATGACGTGTTTTCAGCATGATTGCCGAAATTGCAGTATTATGCCTGTTTTAACATCAGCTATAGACCATTAAAGGATGACGTCACAGAAAAATCATTGAGGGGCATCAGGCATCTCAACACAACAGACGATTACTGTGTAATATTAGGTGGAACGCCTAAAGAATACCTAATAATAAAAAAAAAACTGTCAGTGTCGATTTTGTTATTATTTTGTCGCTTGACTTTCTTTTTTTTCTCTTATGGCATAACATCCTACATGGATGATTTGCGCAATCTGACTGTTTGCCCCCCAAGCAAAAGCAAATCCATAGACAAGACCACGTGACCTTTAATGGTCTATAGGCACACTAAATAAAATACAAAAATCATCCCTCACAAGCGATGTAGCTATACAGTCAATGAATAGTGTAATAGTAATAGAGTTTGTTTTCTCCTTTTTAATCGAGTTTTGGAGGTTGCTTTGGTTGGTTGAAGTGGTATAAAAATTAAATTTTTTGTGAAATTGATGCGCCCTAGGGGTGGTTTTCCAGAAAACAGCACATTTCAGGAATGTAGGAAATGCGATACTTTAAAAAAGGTCCTCACTTTTGAAAAATATCAAATTCGAAAATCTTTTTTTCTAACGTCTACGATCTTTTAGTAGGTACTTTTTTGGCCTGGGCTACGTCTTTTTCAAAATTCTAGTTGGCAACACTGAATTTTAGGATTAAGGACGCTGTCAAAGTTGGGTTTAAATAATATAATATTACCTAATAGTGATCTTAATTTGCTTTCAGCATGGAAAAAATGGACATCGAATCGCTTAGAAAAACAGTTATGCTTTTAAAGGTAAATGCAATTCTATTTTATTATTTTGAATTAAAAAATCGACGATAAGCATTCGCCACAACCCAATTCTTAGCGTCTTCGTCCTGTGAAATTGAGATATCAGAAAGTTCCAGAAAATATCGAATGATGGCGTTAGCGATGTTCGAAATAAACGTGCACCAATCACGAAACGACGTGTCAGTTGTCAATTTTACGCACGTCACCCGGTGTAGTTTTGGTACGTAAAACAATCTTGCGAGGTGCGTTAGTTTTACAGTAAAATATTATAAATTGTTGTATCATACTGTATTTTCATACAAAAAAGTGAAATTATTTGGTATTACTTTTATTTAATCTACCTTAACTTTGTTGAGATTTTGAAGTTTTTCCTATAGAAGGATGGCGTCGAGTTATTTTAGTATGCACGTTTTAGCAATACTTTTTTTCATAATGCAAATCTTAATAACTAACGTCTCCAGCTTGCGTGAAGGAGACTGTGAAGTTTGCATAAAAACTGTAGAAAAATTTGCATCCAGTCTGGACGACACGACAAAAAAAGATACCAAAAAAATTGAAGACGAATTTAAGAAGTTCTGTAAAGCATCTAAAAATAAAGAGCAAAGGTTTTGCTATTACCTTGGTGGTTTAGAAGAATCAGCTACTGGAATTTTGGGAGAACTATCCAAACCCATAAGCTGGTCTATGCCAGCAGAAAAAATCTGTGAAAAACTGAAGAAGAAGGATGCTCAAATCTGCGACTTGAGGTTTGATAAGCAAATTGATCTCAATAATGTTGATCTCAAGAAGCTCAAAGTCAGAGATCTTAAGAAAATTCTCAACGATTGGGATGAGAACTGTGAAGGTTGTATTGAGAAAACAGATTTTATCAAGAGGATAGAAGAATTGAAACCCCGGTATATGAGGACGGAACTATAGAAGAAAATTAGCTAATCATTTAGATAATTGCGAAACAGGTATTTAATCTGTTGTACATTTTCAATGGAGTGTGATTCCTAGGCTTAATTTTATGTTGGCTGTATGAATATTTCATACATAGTTTGTTGCTGCAAGACTTGCAGTTTCACTCCTACTTAATTTGTAAATTAATTGATTCAGTGTACAGCTCATGGGATTTCCTGTAACTCAGTTTTGCGGACATTTTGTGAAATATGGGTAAATAATACCCTCTTGGAGTGGTTAATCGTCACTAAGGGAGCGAAATGTCATCTCCATGGCTGTTCAACTTACTCTTCAACTACTGTGTGCGACCTGAAAAGAGATGGATGTTGGTGCAGAATTGAATGGAGCTCGGGTGAATGCATGATGTACAAAGATTACTTGGTGTTAATGGCTGAGAGTGAAAAGGGATTTACAAGAGATTTTTACGTGTGTGTATGATAGCTGCAGTTTGAATGGTTTAAAAATGAATGCCGTATAGATGAAAGTTTCAGTGTTTGAAAGAGAAAAAGAAAGAATGATTTGCAAAATAAAGGTTGGTGATGAATATTTGGAGCAAGTAAATGAATATGTAAATTTGGGAAGTTTGTTTACCATGGATGAAAGATGTGATAGGGACATTGAAATATGGGAAGTGGCCGGTGATAGAGTGAACGGTGCACTTCGACCCATTGTCAGCAATGGCAATGTGTCGAACATGAAAAAGGTACTGGTGCATAATACCAGTTTGGTATAATCACTTACATATCCAAGCAAAACATGGACGTGGTTGAAGAAGGTTGAAAGTGTGATAAATACAGCGAAGATGCGATCGCTGAGAAGAATGATTGTTAAACGCTTTGTGATAGAGTGAAGAATGAGGATATCGAGCGGATGCATGAGGGTTGTTGTGGATAGAATGCATGTAAATAAGTTACAATGGTTTGTACTTGTGGAACGAATGGATGAGGAAATCATGGCAAAGAGGATATACTTATCTGAAAGAAGGGGTGTGAGGAAGTGCTGGTGTTCAAAAACCATGTGGCTTAAACAGATTCTCGAGAACGGTCATGGGTTAAGTAAGAGAAATTAATAATAATAATAAAAATCTTTATTGCACAAAAAACAAACATTAATAAATTATAAACATTTTAGAACCAGACAAATAAATTAAGTTTTGAACTACTATAGATGACTCGTACACATTGAATTGCTCAGAAAAATGGACATTAATATTTTTGCCCAGACTGAGGATCGAACCCACGACCCCTCGCTTGCAAGGCGAGTGTGTTAACCACTAGTCCAACCTAATGAATTAGGTTACATACTAGTTAGGTATAATTATATATACCGTGTGTACGTGATGATAAATCAATGTGAACTTCCTTAAGGATAGCATGATACAGAGTCTCGATGCTTACGAATCGACACAGGCTGGTTAAGAGCACTCTTTAAACCCGGGTAACATTCCCAATTCCTCTATATCATGCTTGTCACATGTATCAGAATTTTTTGAAAGTTGTATATATACTATATCTTTCAAATATTTCATATGAAACATGGTTTCCTATACTATGTCCCTCTATCGAAGTTCTGTTTAAACACACAATATTTGATTCTGAGCAATTCAATGTGTACGAGTCATCTATAGTAATTCAAAACTTAATTTGATTGACATCCACACTTCTGAGTAAGTGAAAATCCAGTTTTCAACACAACAGACTGTGTTACATACAATAACCAGACAAATAAATTTGTGCAATGGGTGAGTTTATCACGGAAGCGCTTTTACGAGAAAATTAATTAGGAAGAAAATTAATTAATTAGGAAAATTAAAAACAAAATTAATGTGCTTTTATGAGAAATTTTATGAATGTAGAAGAAGCGAAAGAAGTATGTAAGGATAGATCTATACGGCATTTCGTTCTCTCTGCCTACCCCACTTGGGACAAGGCATGAGGGTATAAAATTTGGAATATACAATAAATAATAAATTCAGCATGGATCTAGTATTTTATGTAAAACAATAATAAGGGAGTTAAAAATCATGGATGTGAATGGAAAGTTTGTGTAGTCTTTAGAATTAGAATAAATGTAACAAGGAATCATTGTGGGATGCATGATATTTTAGCCGAGCTGCTGCGTTCAGAGATACTATCGCTTAAGTATGAAATAGTTTGGTAATACAATCCAAACAAATTCTAAAGGAGTACACATTCTACGAATCTCTTCAAGTTTGCCTTGTTGTATTTCACAAAGAGAACTAACTGTGTGATGAATCAAACAAACTACAGTGATAATATTATTATTCTATATACTTATTTCATTTATTACAGGTGGAGAAATTGGTGTATGCCGCTGATAAATTAAGAGATGAAAGAGAAAATTTAAAGTTAGAAACAGAACGTCTGAAGCTGGAAAATAAAATACTACTTTTAGAGAAACAACTACTTGAAGGAGACTCTAAACAGGAACAGAAATTGTGTGATCGATCTTAGCAAACAAGTGATCATACATGTTTCATATTTTTCCGTGTGTTTGTTGCTCACGAGACATTTATTTGAATTTAGTGTAAGTTATGAAAATTAGATCTATGCAATTGTCAGAATGGTCGTCCTAATAATACTTTTGATGCTTGTAAAAATTAATATTGTATAACAAATGCCAATATTTTTTACAAATTTACTTAATATTTGTATTATTCTTGAGTATTATTGGTGTGGCTGAAAGTGTTTTTATTTATTTTTCTTTACTTTGATTCCATTATTAAAAAGTGATAATGTTCTTTTTTGTTTCAGTAAAATCCTTTCAATTTATTATTAATATTTCCGTAATAATAAATTTGAGCTGTTCAAAAATAATATTTAGTGTGGTTAAAAACATTTATTTCTGTTTAACATTATTTTAGCCACTAAGGTGCTGAAAAGCGCCGGCATTCCAACATGTAAAAGGCTTGTGCCGTGTGTTTTTGTAAAATAAAATAAAATAAATACCTAACTACAAGCGCAACAGCACTTTTCAGGACAAAAACGGTTAAGCCTCTTTGTCTTGCGATAGAAATATGGGTCTAATACTGAGATATCTGGGTATGAAGTAGGTCTTTTGGATAAATAGGGGTCCACTACTCCTTAAATATCCGGGTGTGAGCAACGCCGGATCTACCATAGGTGCAGTTGGTGCAAAAAACCAGGGCGCTACCTTAAAACGGCGCCACTAAAAGAGCATTATTTCTTGGTCTTTTTCCAAACATTTCGCCTCAGAATAAAAAATAATAATCACACGTAGGTATACAAAAGTGCGTGCAAATCATTTTACTTTCATCCAAACGTACATACTACATAGTAGGTATCTACCTACATAACGTAAGTGATAATACCCTACTGTCCTAGTGGAAGTAGCAGGTACCTACCCCACTATCTTAGATATCGTCCAATATCTATAAGGACATTGAGTTTGTCGGTAGCCTGGAGGTAGAGTCTCGGCCTCGTGAACAAGGGGTCCGTGGTTCGATACCAGGTGCCGGCAAAACTCCCCTTTCACGACACGAGCTTTTAGTAGCTTACTGTGAAAGGGGTATAAGGTTGTATTTGGGTTTATAACAAACAAAACCCAGATATATCTTTCTAAAAAAAAAACATAGTATACAAATACATAGACACATAATGAACACTACTCATTCGCAAAATGTGTGCTATAATTAGTGATGTGAGTAGAGAAAATTCTCCGGAGAAATTTCTCGAGAACGAGAAATTTCTCCGAGAATTTCTCCTCTGATTGAAGAGAAATTTCTCTGATTTTTTCCCATGGGGATTCCCCTATTATTTATTGGCGATAATGCGGCGGAATTCCCCTACAAAATATATGAAAAAATATCCGGTATTGACTAACTTTAATTGTAGCAATATTGGTGATAAATTGTCTCAACATTTGTACATTGTTATTGATTGATTGAATAAAGTACTGATTTATTATTATTTTACTGTTAAATAAAAAAAAAAAAAATCTCGGTAAATTCTCTACTTCGAGAAATTTACCGAGAAATTTCTCGGTAAACTTCTCCAAAAATTATTTCTTGAGAATTCCACAACACTAGCTATAATGCCTAGGTCCTATATATACGTACATACTACAAAAAATATAATGTACAACAAGATTTGAAGTCATTAGCATAAACCATTTTTTATGTATGGAGTTTGCACCACTAGCTAGGGCACTAGAACAATGGGATGTCGTCTGTCCCATTCTTTTAAATTGAAACCTTGTATCTTGGTACACTACCCGTCCCTTTCCGTTAGGTGCACTATGGAGCAGCAGCACCATCCATCCAATGAAGTTTTTTTCTGTGTGTCCTTCCCATTATTATTGTTCTATATTGTTCCTAGGCGCTAGGACAGCTAATATAATGTATGTCTATGAATATAATATTGTATTGCTTTACTATTCAGTAGGTATATTCATTGATTAATTTATTTAATTTCTTTTAATGAAGACATTTTTTTTTATTATTTCATCAATATTCTCGTGAATGTTGAAAGGGTGGATGGAATATCTCAACGTTTTGTCACATAATGTTTTATACTTTATTTACACATTATTTTATTTTAGTAAGTAGATACCTAATTGCATTGTGTTTGGCTGTAATTTTTAATAGACCTCCACATATAAGTGAATAAAATAAATCAATAATATTTATTAAAATTATGCACTTCAATTTAAATTCATATCAAGGTTTATAAGCATAAAAATTTTCTTCTGACGCCCTTGGTCAATAGATAGAAGGTCAATATTTAGTGGGGGGGGGTCATATTCTTGCACCAGGGCGCTGGATACTGTAGATCCGGCCCTGGGTGTGAGGTGGGTTTCTTTTCAATTGTGATAGAAATAAATAATGGTTTTGAATGAAAAGCTACTTTTTTCGTACCGCCTTATTTATTTGTAAAAAAGAAACAATATAATTGTTTAATTGAACTATATAATGTTTAAATAATTGACACTGAAGGAATATTCCATGATATAAACACGGAGTGAACTGATGAACAAGATTGTTAAGTAATGTCTCCCTTTCACATCAAGGTTTGAGGATAGAATATTTAGCATGGTGGATCAAAAATGTTGGAGCATGTTGTGTCTTGAGTTTATGAAGTGAGAAAAATGAGGAAAGTTTAAGACATTGTTCAGGGATGGGATTAGTATCAGAAATTTGTTAGAGAACTCAAGCTCAATGGGAATATGCTGTTTATTACCTAATATTCCTGCATTTAGATAAAATATCATAGCGATAACATAAAATGTGAAAAGCATTTGGATGCCTTCCTTTAATATTGTTGAATATGATAATAGTGGATAGATGGAATTATGTAAGTAACATTCGTCAACCAAATTAGGTCCATGAATATAAAAAAGTGAATTTTACTTTGGTTAGAACCTGCAAAACCTTAAAAAAAAACCTGCTAGGTATAATAAGAGATCTACAGAAGTATCTCTTTTAGAGCGTTAGTATAATCCAAGCCCAAACAGAACATTATCACCTTATGTCGGCACATAGCTGCCCTATGCACAGATCTTCCACTTTGATTAATTTTTCAGGAGAAAAAAAAATACATACATCTTTTTCCTCTTGTCCTAGTTGGGTTGGGGGCCCATTGGGCCTAGGTACTTCCTCCAGAGATCCCTGTCCACCACCACTTCCAGGACCTCTGGCCACTCCAAATCATGCCTTTCAACACACAAATTTGACACCTGCCCTTACCAGCTTCTTCTAAGGCGGCCCACCAGTCTTCTGCCTTCTCCCACAGCTTCCAAAGATCTAAGTGGTAGTCTGTCTTCCAGAAGACTAAAAAAAATTTTTTTTTGAGTAGACCACAATAATAAACTGTAAATATTACTACTACTTCCTATTCCATCCCGGTGTGTCCCACAAGAAGGGTAGCCAGTAGACAAACTGCAAGTAATAAACATACAGATTGTCAAAATAAATAAAACAAATGTTTTATTCTACTATTTGATTTATTTGACGAGAGAGACGTCTTTCGTCTTGTTAGGAATTTGTCAATCTGATTTCAAAATACAAATATATTCATATATTTAAGAAACAATGAAAAGAAAGTATAGTATAATGTATTTAACCGAAACTCAATTCTAATTGTGTTTATATACATTATAATTTTTTATTTATTTATTCATGTAATAAACGACTTTCGCCTTTTACAATGTGAAATCATTCTATAACAATTTTTATACACCTTCAAAACTTACTCTAAATTCACATTATACTGTACTTTCTTTTAATAATTAAATTAAATATAGTTTATAATAACAATATTATTGTTATTTAAACTATTGTTTTTTATATATATGAATATTGTTGTATTTTGAAATCAGATTGACAATGTCCTAACAAGAGGAAAGACGTATTTCTCTTCAAATAAATCAAATAGTAGAATAAAAAAATTGTATGACTGTTTTATTTATTTCGCTATGGAATTCTATTACCTAAACACCGACACAGTGAATATAGATTGTCCTCTCGGTGCCAATAAAAAATAAACATTATCATATGACTGTGATATGCCTCATTCAAATTGTAGATGTTAATTGTCTTGAATTCTAAGTTTTACAAACACCTGCCTTTTCAGCAGCAGCACCATCCATCCAATGAAGTTTTTTTCTGTGTGTCCTTCCCATTATTATTGTTCTATATTGTTCCTAGGCGCTAGGACAGCTAATATAATGTATGTCTATGAATATAATATTGTATTGCTTTACTATTCAGTAGGTATATTCATTGATTAATTTATTTAATTTCTTTTAATGAAGACATTTTTTTTTATTATTTCATCAATATTCTCGTGAATGTTGAAAGGGTGGATGGAATATCTCAACGTTTTGTCACATAATGTTTTATACTTTATTTACACATTATTTTATTTTAGTAAGTAGATACCTAATTGCATTGTGTTTGGCTGTAATTTTTAATAGACCTCCACATATAAGTGAATAAAATAAATCAATAATATTTATTAAAATTATGCACTTCAATTTAAATTCATATCAAGGTTTATAAGCATAAAAATTTTCTTCTGACGCCCTTGGTCAATAGATAGAAGGTCAATATTTAGTGGGGGGGGTCATATTCTTGCACCAGGGCGCTGGATACTGTAGATCCGGCCCTGGGTGTGAGGTGGGTTTCTTTTCAATTGTGATAGAAATAAATAATGGTTTTGAATGAAAAGCTACTTTTTTCGTACCGCCTTATTTATTTGTAAAAAAGAAACAATATAATTGTTTAATTGAACTATATAATGTTTAAATAATTGACACTGAAGGAATATTCCATGATATAAACACGGAGTGAACTGATGAACAAGATTGTTAAGTAATGTCTCCCTTTCACATCAAGGTTTGAGGATAGAATATTTAGCATGGTGGATCAAAAATGTTGGAGCATGTTGTGTCTTGAGTTTATGAAGTGAGAAAAATGAGGAAAGTTTAAGACATTGTTCAGGGATGGGATTAGTATCAGAAATTTGTTAGAGAACTCAAGCTCAATGGGAATATGCTGTTTATTACCTAATATTCCTGCATTTAGATAAAATATCATAGCGATAACATAAAATGTGAAAAGCATTTGGATGCCTTCCTTTAATATTGTTGAATATGATAATAGTGGATAGATGGAATTATGTAAGTAACATTCGTCAACCAAATTAGGTCCATGAATATAAAAAAGTGAATTTTACTTTGGTTAGAACCTGCAAAACCTTAAAAAAAAACCTGCTAGGTATAATAAGAGATCTACAGAAGTATCTCTTTTAGAGCGTTAGTATAATCCAAGCCCAAACAGAACATTATCACCTTATGTCGGCACATAGCTGCCCTATGCACAGATCTTCCACTTTGATTAATTTTTCAGGAGAAAAAAAAATACATACATCTTTTTCCTCTTGTCCTAGTTGGGTTGGGGGCCCATTGGGCCTAGGTACTTCCTCCAGAGATCCCTGTCCACCACCACTTCCAGGACCTCTGGCCACTCCAAACCATGCCTTTCAACACACAAATTTGACACCTGCCCTTACCAGCTTCTTCTAAGGCGGCCCACCAGTCTTCTGCCTTCTCCCACAGCTTCCAAAGATCTAAGTGGTAGTCTGTCTTCCAGAAGACTAAAAAAAATTTTTTTTTGAGTAGACCACAATAATAAACTGTAAATATTACTACTACTTCCTATTCCATCCCGGTGTGTCCCACAAGAAGGGTAGCCAGTAGACAAACTGCAAGTAATAAACATACAGATTGTCAAAATAAATAAAACAAATGTTTTATTCTACTATTTGATTTATTTGACGAGAGAGACGTCTTTCGTCTTGTTAGGAATTTGTCAATCTGATTTCAAAATACAAATATATTCATATATTTAAGAAACAATGAAAAGAAAGTATAGTATAATGTATTTAACCGAAACTCAATTCTAATTGTGTTTATATACATTATAATTTTTTATTTATTTATTCATGTAATAAACGACTTTCGCCTTTTACAATGTGAAATCATTCTATAACAATTTTTATACACCTTCAAAACTTACTCTAAATTCACATTATACTGTACTTTCTTTTAATAATTAAATTAAATATAGTTTATAATAACAATATTATTGTTATTTAAACTATTGTTTTTTATATATATGAATATTGTTGTATTTTGAAATCAGATTGACAATGTCCTAACAAGAGGAAAGACGTATTTCTCTTCAAATAAATCAAATAGTAGAATAAAAAAATTGTATGACTGTTTTATTTATTTCGCTATGGAATTCTATTACCTAAACACCGACACAGTGAATATAGATTGTCCTCTCGGTGCCAATAAAAAATAAACATTATCATATGACTGTGATATGCCTCATTCAAATTGTAGATGTTAATTGTCTTGAATTCTAAGTTTTACAAACACCTGCCTTTTCCAGGACACTCGATAGTTTTTAGAAAATAGTGGGAGACCTCTTCTTTAATAATAATAATAAAAAGATAATTTGTATTAGGCGCTGTTTAATAATCTGTGACCATCTCAAGAGCGCCGTGGTTTTTTAGTTAAGTATATTATTGTTAATAATGATGATTTTCTTAAAACGATGTTTTCTTTACCGGGTACTTCACGAATAAACTATACAATTTTGCAAAATTAACAGATTTAGGATTAATCTCAAATTATTTGTATCTTCCTTTTGTACTGTTCAAACTAAAGTGTTTTGGGCAAAATCACTCAATATTGGGTGGAATGCCTAATGAATAATCATAAAAAAAAAACTAGTGTTTGAACTACAAGTACCCATTTTTTCACTCTTAAAATCCATTTCCGGTCCAAACATATCTCATGCTTCGTTTTTTCCCCTTTTCATGATTTTGGACTTCAAGCATTAACAAATCTACGTAGGTACTACCATTTCTATGCCTCGCAACCAGCGTGACCAGATTTGGTAATTTCAGCAGTGTTTAGTAGTTTTAAATTCTTTGGTAGATTTTGGAATTTTTTGGTTAGAGAAAGGTACTGTGAGAAAATATCCTTTGAAATATTTCAAATTCCTATGATATTTTTAACCTCCGCAAACAGTAGTTTTGTAAAATAAAATCTGGTCCCAATCATTGATGTCGTTGCATATTCAAAAAGGGACATGTGAATTCATAAATGTTTTGACATTTCTAGAATAAACTACTTATAATGATATCATTACTATTTTATAAAGTGATACATAGTTTCAAATATTAAAATTCAATACTTAAAGAATAATATCACATGCCAACAAAAAGTCCAAACTAAAATTTTAATGCCTTAAAAGAGTATGCCCAAATAAAAATGTGCGCACATGTCTCTTTTTGAATATGCAACGACGCTATAATGGTCCCAATACACAAAAATGCTTCTTGGATGCGAATAATGTAACCCACATCAAGAAGATTCCTATGCGATCAGATCTTATTTTCAAAAACATCTAAATGGAGAAGTCAAAAGCTACTAAATTCTCAAAATGGTAGGGGAAAGTCCTACAGTACCGGCCGGCACCCAGTACCGGCCAGTTGCAATTTACAAAATTCTACAACGGATAGCGCTGAGACAGTTATTTCAATTCAAGTAATACGTTTTCACAAGCATATACCTCGCTCAGTGGCGACATATTTCGACAAGCTTCCTGACAGTGCTAAAATTTGTGTTAAATATAGTGGAAGTGCGACACACGGTTAAAGTTATGTGAGTGATTGCTATAGTTTTGAGGACGAGTTCTAAAGAAGTCAAACTTGGTATGTATTGACTGTTTATATAGCTATTACATTGAAGGAGACCCACCGACCACCCGGATAGCGCAGAAGTCTGGGGACTTCCATTTATCCGAATTCTACACTGCACAAAGTTTGTCCACACCGGAGGCGCCATAGTGGGCAGCCTGAGGGGCTGGCCGGCCAAAAACAACCCCGTGTGTGGAATCTTTTGACTACACTCCTTCGATGTCCCTCTAGCCGAGAGAAGCAAATACATTCATAATTTATTTAAAAAAACTAACAATATATTTATAAAGGCATTTCCTTAACCTAGATAACAAATCAATACTCAAAACAAAATAATAGAAATAAAAATTAAAAGAAATAAAAAATGAGCAGAGAGCCGAGTTGAGGTGTCCGGAAACTTCTTTAGGTATTCATGCCGGTGAACCCGAGGGTCGCTGATACTGGAGTCTTCACAGACACGCTTCCCTCCCCAAGGGACATCCCTCCCAGACCTAAGACTCTCCACCAAGGGAGACAGGACAGCACAAAAGACGAAGAAACGAGTTCGCTCGCGACAGCCACGATCTATATAGCTATTATAAAATACATTGAAAATCAATCACTATCCGCACAGTCTTACGCTATGTCGAAATAATATTTTACCTCGTTTCCTACAGTACCGGCCACAAAATTGTCCCCCAGTACCGGCCACTATTTAAATTAATGTTTGTGTAATTTATTTTGCTTATAGATACACCAAGATGCTTGGCAATGAAAATAATGGTGAGATGAAGAAAAAAAGGGCACATGGGATCCTGAAAATATGCAAAAAGCCGTGGAAAAGGTACTGAGTAATGAAATGAGTGCGGCGCGTCAGGCCGCAGATCGTTATCATGTACCAAGAACGACATTGAATGATAGAATTAGTGGTATTAAATTATGAGGATTGGATACAATGTGGAAACGCAATGCTTGGGTCCATGAAGCTTGTGCAAACGTATCAGAGCTATCAAATCAATATATATACGATTATTGCCTTAAATAAATGTTGAAATTTATGCTGGCCGGTACTGGAGGCCAATTTTTTTAAAGTTGATTTTTCTTTGTCTTGTAATTTTGTTAATAAAGTTGATAATTTCTAAATATATCGATATTTTATTATTTTTATTTATAGTACAAGAGTTCCTTTACACATATCGATGGGTATTTTGCATATATCCGAGAGGATTTTTATTTTATTATAAATAAACCTTAGGGTGTCGGTACTGTAGGACTTCCCCCTATAGGAATTTGAAGTATTTCAAAATCTCCTCGGTTTTCTTAAACAATATTTTTTCACAGTACCTTTTTCTACAACCTATCGGGTATTTGTACCGAAAATTGTTAATATCAATACCAGATACTACTTTCGAACGAAAAATGTTACATGCTTATATTTCTACCCCCCCCTCCCCCCTCGTCGCCAAGTATTCAAAATGGTATAGGAATTTGAAGTATTTCAAAAACTCCTCGGTTTTCTTTAAACAAAATTTTGTCGCAGTACCTTTCTCTACAATGTACCTGGTATTTGCACCGATAACTGTTTTCGAATCATTGAGTATCGGGTACTTTTCCCAAGTACCCGATACTCTACCTAGCAATTACCGACTAAAAACTACCAAAGAAATAAAAAATACTAAACATTGTTGCCGATGCCTCAAAAACTACCAATTTTGGTCACGCTGTATGTGATCTACTCGTACAAGTCATGTATAAAAATTTATGGTACAAGTATATTTGGTCCAAGTGCACTTGATAGTGTAAACCGGGTTGACAATGATGAAGATATTGTAGACTAGTGATGTAACGAATGTCTGATTTTGGATATTCGCGAATGCGAATGCGAATGCGAATATTTCATGCCGACATTCGCGAATGCGAATGCGAATGCGAATATTGACTTGAAAATGGTATAGGAATTTGAAATATTCCAAAACTCCTCGGTTTTCTTAAAGAATATTTTCTTGCAGTACCTTTTTCCACAATGTACCGGGTAAGTATCCGGTACTTTCACCGAATTACTGATTTGTTTCTTCATTTACATGGTACACAACAGATGAAAGACATATAAATATAAACATGTAAGCGACAAAAACATTCCAATAGTCTTACATCGAAACAGTGCATACTTCAGCAATAACACACAAAACAATTATAGAAAATCTTACACATAATATAGGTATTAATTCACAATACATCCAATCACCCATTCCTATTACAAATCGCTGCTCACCCAATTTCGCACACATACCTAATACATTCATTCGCACAAACACATTCACACTTCACTAATGTATGCAATAACAATACAAAAAAACTCTTAAAAAAGAAAAATCAAAAATTTAAAAA
Organism: Athripsodes cinereus; assembly: GCA_947579605.1. NCBI lineage: Eukaryota > Metazoa > Arthropoda > Insecta > Trichoptera > Leptoceridae > Athripsodes > Athripsodes cinereus. The sequence goes on along the minus strand of OX388307.1, from coordinate 22,857,629 downwards.
TTTAAAAAACAGTCTAAAAATTAATACTATCCCAAACACTTCACATTTTATCAAACATATACATTTTTTTTTATATTTATTTCATCTTATTCTACCCTCAACTCTCCTTTCTCACAAACCTGACGTAATTGGCACTTTAAAATTCTATAAACAGGGTTTCTTGAGTCTGCAATCGTTTTTGTTTTTTTTTTAATGTAGAACGGAAAACAAGATCTTGTTAAAGGAAGCATTCTAAAGTTAATCCTATCTAAAATATTAGGCACATCGTCTTCGGACAAGCATATTTTTCTCAGGTTGCATGCATCCAGCAAAACTCTTCACAATTCCAATTTAGGCAAATCTTTAATAAATACAGGATAATGCAATCTCTTCCTAACCAAACGAATGAATTTAGACTGAGTTCTCTCAACTTGATCGACATATTTTTTAAAATGTGGATTCCATACAGAGGAACAGTCCTCCAGCTTGGAGCGAAACAACGATAAGTACAAGTACAAATACGATTCATATAACCTAAATGACTTTGTAGATCTCAGAATAAATCCCAGTATTTTATTGCTCTCTTCGATAATTTTGTTCACGTGATCATCAAAGTGAAGCTCAGAGTCAAACACCACACCTAAATCTCTAATCTTATTTACTTCTTTTAAATCATGATTATGGATATTGTAAATTTATCGAATTTTGTTTCTATTTTTGGTAAAAGAGATCAGATTACACTTCTCCAGATTCAAGTGCAAGTTATTTCTTTTACAGTACTCGTGTAGTCTTTCCAAGTCCTCGTTAAGCATTTCATAGTCAAACAATAATTGAATTTGACAGTATATTTTTAAATCGTCCGCAAATAATAGAAGCTCTGAGAGGTCAAAGCACTTTTTTATGTTGTTTATGAATATCGTGAAAAGTAAAGGACCCAAAGAAGACCCCTGAGGGACACCAGATGTAACACTGACACTGCCAGATGAGTAACCGTTAAGTTTAACTGTCATCAATCTATCAGAAATATATGAGTCAATCCACCTTAGTTGAAAAAAGTCGATGTTCTACTTTATCAAATGCCTTTTGAAAGCCGATATAAATGGCATCCAACTGTATACGATTGTCCATAGCTGAGAAAAAAAATCAGATTTGTTACTGTCGATCTTCCACTCATGAATCCATGCTGCTCTACAAGAAGATACGGCTTCAGGAAAAAAGTAATTTGTTCACGAACCATACCCTCAAATATTTTTGAAATAGGTGATAGAATTAAAATTGGTCTGTAGTTACGAACGTCCGATTTGCTGCCAGATTTATGCAAAGGAATAATACTAGCCATCTTCCATTTGCATGGAAAGCATCCTTCTTGTAAACTCCTAATTTATTTATCGTGTCGAAACCCAGAGAAAAAACCCATCAAACTGATTTCCAGTACTGCGCAAAACGCGCAGCAGGTGGAGATGCGTCAAAAATATCCTCCATAGTGCAAGTGACAGGGCACAATGGACACTCCAACAAGTGTGGCATAGTCTGTGCTGCACCACAGTCACACGCTCCGGATTCGTCCTGTAGGAAACCCAATCGTTCTCTATTGTCGCGGCAGTTTCCTACACCAGATCTCAGTCGATTTAGGGTTTTCCATGTCCCATAGTCTAGATTGCCTCCTGCAGCAAGGTGTTCTAATAAATGTCAGATACAATGGTTTGGTTAAATGACTTACACATCTCTTTAATATATTGGTGCTAGACCATCAGGGCCAACTCCTTTTGTCTCATCTATACCTAATAAACGTTTATGAATATCAGATTTCAAGATATTAACCATGGATAAACATGAGTTAGTTAAAATATTTTCCAATTCTTAAGTATTAGAATTATGCAAATTATTCAGTGAAAATACAGAACCAAAAAACGTCGAAAACAAGTTTGCAATCCCCTCTGGATCGCTCGAAGTCTGGTCACCGTCACCCATTACCCTTGGATAGCCTCTAGATTCTTTAAGGGAATTCACGAATGAAAAGAAAGACTTGACATTGCCCTTAAGTGACTTCTCAGTGTTATTAATAAAAGACCTATAATCGTGATTCTGCGACAACTTCAACTGAGCTCTTAGTTGAAAAAATAAATTGTAGTCAGAATCATTACGGTTCATCTTCAACTTACGCCAAGCCTTAGACTTCTCTTAAACAATAACAGAATTCTATTAGAGAACCATTTGGTAAAATTATTAGGTGACACCCTCTTCATATGTAGATGTATGCTTCTCAATTATTGGCAAAACATAACCATAAAAAGATTCAATCATCTTATTCACCGGTCCGTTTCCCAAAACACTGACCCAATCAACACTTTGTAGTTCAAAATTTATTTCCGAAAAGTTTGACTTAAAGTATATTAATTTCTGGATCATATTTTGAGACAAATCCTCAGCAATTTCAAACTCATAATCTATCAACAGTGAAGGATAGTGTGAATCCTTACCAACCAGTGGAGAGTCACATCTGGTAACAGAACACGGAATAGTTGAAAGAACTAAATCCAAGATAACTTGATTGCTGTTATAAACTCCGTTAGACTGAAACATATTGAGAAAAGATATAGATTCTATCGAATACTGCGCAACAGGACACGAATAAGAATACGGAACAAAGATTGAATCAACATCGGGGTCTTTTTTCCATTGGATTGTTGGGATATTGGAATCTCCAATAAGACAAATATCCGTTTTGCTGTAATAGCTGATTAAACGTTCAGATATACTTAAAAAAAAAGATGTTTTAAGTATCTAAGGATGTGGAAGGCGGTATATACGTATACTACACCCAGTAGCGGTGAGCATTTTTTCATGCGTTACCGATGAAAAACGAATACTGGTAAAAAAAACTTTCACCAGTATCATCCCAAACAAGAGTGGATGAATATCCTAGTGTCCGATCCACAGCAATTAAGACCCCACCTCCATCCCTTTTACCACTCAACATGAAATCCCTATCCTTGCGGTAAACTGTATATTCGTTTTGAAAAAGTTCGCTGTCAAATATGCCACAATTTAGCCAAGCTTCCGTCAGAACAATTATATCATAACTATTTGCAAATAAGTTTGCTCTAAACTCCTCGATCTTAGTCTTCAAGCCCCGAAAATTCTGAGAGAATACTTTAGTGTGGTTCACCTTGTAGTATGATATAAATATTCCTTAAATAGAATATAAAATTATTGTAGGGCCCTATACTCATAGCAGTTTTAATACTTAAAACAAACATATAAATTAAATCTACACAAATGCATATTTCTCCTTATAATAATAACATCATCAAGCAAACGAACACAGGAAACAATACAACAAATGTGGCCAACACGGAACAGACCAGATACTTTATTACTAAAATAATATTCGCAAAACATTCGCATATTTTTTTGCGAATGCGAATGCGAATGCGAATACTTTGAAATATGCGAATATTCGCGAATGCGAATGCGAATGCGAATATTCGTTACATCACTATTGTAGACTGTAGAGTTTCGTCTCCACATGGATCACCTGTTTACACTATCAAGTAGTCATCCAAGTACACTTTGATAGTGTTAACCCAGCTTATCTGCTCATGCGCATTAAATGTTTTGGGCGTCATTCATGAAACAGTAGAGGTGTTTAGCGGTAATATGCCGTTATTTGTTAATAATCGGCAAACCGAAAAGTAACGGGTATTTGATAACAGATATGTACTGAATTGACATCACTACTATCAGTTGATCCGAGTTGGCAACATTGTTCGACGCTATGACAACCATTCGTGACTTGTTTATTTACAATAGAGTGATTATTCGTAGTCATCTAAATACGTTTGCATTTTATTTTTTATATTAATTTTGTTATTTGTTAATCCTTACGATAAATCATTTAATATTACTAAAACTGACAATAAAATGAGTGAAGAACATACAAAATTAAGTGATACTAAAGAACTTAACCTTACTTCAATTGTCCGAAGTCTACAAAGTGAAAATAAATTTACTAGAAAACAAGCGTTAATCGATATAAATGCTTTTCTGGAAAAATGTGTCGAACAATCCCAACTTGATGAAGCCTTTAAATCGCTACACTCTTCTCTCTTGAGATGTTTTTCTGATAAAGCTGAGGCATGTCGGGAATGGTCGGTGGAAATAGTTATGAAATTTGTCACACTTCTACCATCAAATGATTATTATTTAACGTACATCATTCCGGTAATTGTAAAAAGAATAGGCATGCCAGAAACTGTTGAGGAATGTGAAGAGTTGCGCTTGAAACAAGTAATTTTAGTTAAGAATATAATAGAGAGATACAAAGATTGCGCCTGTTTGTCAACATTCTATGACCAATTCACAATGATTTTATCAAAAACATGCAATGATTCATTTGCTAAAGTTAAAATTGAGACTTGTGAAACCATTTTACTGCTGTCAAACTGTATTAAAAAAGATTTTCATTTACAATCTGAAAGCTTTGTCAAGCCCCTTGTGAATAATTTTGCGCATCAACAATCAAAAGTTCGAATGTCAGCTATTAATGCTATTGGTAGGTGCATAATTTGCGTTTAAAAATAGAATGATAAATTGTTGTATAGATTAAACATGTAGTTTATTAATTTGATTTTTAGGTGGTGTTGTTTTGAATGGGTCTACTAAATGTTTGGAAGAGTCTATAGATTCACTTGCTTTGAAGTTATTTGATGATAAGGCAACTGTAAGACTGTGTGTCATTGAGCAAGTGGGCCGCTGGATGTTATGTCATAGAGACAGATATTCCTTTTGGCATAAAATGATTCCATTGCTTCTAACTGGGTAAATCGATTCATATGTACATAAATATACTCCTGAATGACTTTTTTGTGAAGACATATGTTAACACTTGTGTAATTTGTTCTTTGTTATTTTTTAAGATTGCATGATACTGATTTTGAAGTTTTGAATAAAACTAAAGAGTTGTGGAATACTATTGGCTTGCGTTATATTGAAGAGAATGAAGATGAACTTAAAGATAGATTAGATTTTGAGCGAGAGCCCCCAGTTCACTATCCTCAAGGTATATATCTTAAAAAGGGTTCCTATTTTACTGATTACGTATTATATAAAGTCTTAGTTAATTGAGAACATTATATTTTATAGTTGAGCGTCCAAATTTGGGTTGCAGAACACTAGTGGAGAGAAATATTGGTAAAATAATTCCAGCTATCACTAATGGTGAGTTTGAGTGTAATATTAATAGTCATTTTGAATTTTGAAAATATTATTTTCAATCAATTTAATGTGAACTATCTATTAATAATATTCAGAGATGATTCTTATGATAACACATTTCATATAACATTTACACAGCTCTCATAATAAAACCTTAAAATATTTGTATACAGAAAGAGGAGGTTCTAACTGGGATCAACATTTTTTTGGAAAATCATTGTGTGTGCAGAGATGGATTCTAGTTTAATACGTTTGATTTCAGAATTAGACGTCTGGCAAGTAGATGCTCGTTTGCGCTCAGCTCAGCTGCTGTCGTGTTTAGTATTGCACGCTGAGACTTCCATATTACAACACGCTGCAGTGGCCACCCGATGTTTTTTGTTGGGTGCTAAAAATGACGATGTTCGCGTTAATAATGAGGTTTTTATTTGTGCAATTAATATCACGATTTTAGTTTTTTTTATAGCAAGTAAATCAAATTTTATATTTTGTTCATGGACATATCTTTTGAAACTAAAAACACAATAGTAATTTCACTTATTTTGAAGTATTTCTTTACATTCCATTGCAGATATATCGAGCTTCAGAATTATTAGGATACTTTGTACTTCCTGATATTTGGTGGGAACTTGTCAGTCCTGAAGTTGATAATTGGCCATGCTTAGGGATTTTGTCTAACATCATTAAAGGAACTGAACCAGAAAAACTTAAATATGTCTATTTAAAAAAGATAGTTCGAAAACTTGCAAAACCAGATAGATGTAGAAGTTCAAAGGTAATTATTATTCATCACTCATTGATAGTATTATGGTAAATAACTTTAAAATACATTTTGACAATTGTTATTTTTGATTTATTTTGTAGGAGAAATATCAATTTTACCTTCTAGAAACATGTGGAAATCTTTTAAAAATATGTGGATCGGACTGTGATGTTGTTGGGCAAGAGCTGTTTAATATTATATTTAGTGTCCTGTCAATGACTGTGACTGATACTATTAATAATAGAGCTTTAGGTACGTTGTGAAGGATATTTATTTTCAACCCAGTAAATACGTTGAACTTAGATATATAGGTAAGTGATATATAATTTCAGGTTTATTGGAAGAAATGGCAATGACGTTAGGATGCGGAAATAATGTGTCTGATGTATGTGTTAAATACATGAACGTTTTACTGGCCAACATCACAACAGACTGTTGCACTTGGAACATGGTCACTCCTGAAAGATGCTTACTGGAGTCTATCATGACATATTCAGGTTTGTATTTATTCATTTAAGGTGGTTGGAATGTTATTTACAATCAATAATAATAAATGATGATACTTAGTTGTACTTATACTTTATTTAAATGTGCTTATATTTTCTTTCCCCCTACTTGTGTACATATTTTTACCTGTAAGTTGGCGGGGGTTGGAATCAATCCCGAGACTACTGTCAGGATACCGACTTCCTAAAATTCTTAAATTTATTTTTTCACCACGTAAACATGCAAACCCTCCACATTTTTTATTGTTCCGTAGGCAAGGCTCTAGGTACCAGTCTGCATCTGTTAGCTCCTTTGTTAGTCGAAGCGTCTGGTGAAAATGTAAATGTGGAAGTGAAACTGAGACTCTTCATTAACCTCTCTTATGTACTTTTGCATAAAAATGAATACTTAATGAAGACATCTACTGAACACCTCACTGCTTTTATGAAAATTCTTCTTGAAGGTAATAAATTATATGTATTTGATTATAAAAGTATCTTTTTCTAATTTGAATTAATTTCATGTTACTGTATGAGGTACAAAATTGCAATATCCACTAATCTTCAATTGAGTTATTTGCTTACATTCATTAATGCCATCGACATTTCCACAAGTGGGGTAGCCAGCAGATCAACTATACATATTGAACATCCAAGTTGCTGTTTCTATGCTAATAAAAGCTAAAGATATTCTGACACTCAAAAACCAACGGCAAAAAGTGGGAGACATTCTTTACTGTTACAAATACAAAATCCCTTTCAAGGAAAACCCACTGTAAAAAGTGGGAGACATTCTTTACTGTTACAAATACAAAATCCCTTTCAAGGAAAACCCACTGTAAAAAGTGGGAGACATTCTTTACTGTTACAAATACAAAATCCCTTTCAAGGAAATCCCACTGTAAAAAATAAAAATGCGCAGGGTTCTGTGCTTGGTCCTCTATTGTTTACAATATTTGTTAATGATATTTCACAGTGCTTTTATAACTCACAATTTCTTTTATTTGCTGATGACCTCAAAATTTTCAAGAAAAATAATACTTGCCGTGATTGTTTGGAGCTCCAGGATGACCTAGATAGATTACTGTGCCAAAAACAAACTATCCCTTAATTTAGACAAATGCTATACAATTTCATTTACCAAGAATCGTAACAAGATCAATTTTGACTACAAGATTGACTCCCATCAACTTGCTTCTGTTTCATCTATTCGTGATCTGGGAGTTACGTTTGATGCAAAGCTGCACTTTAATACACATATCGACGAGATAACTTTGGATTGTAACAGAGCACAAGGTTTTATTTTACGTGCTACAAAGAGTTTCAAGTGTTATGATTCAATATTGTTCACATCCCTTGTACGCTCCAAACTAGAATATTGCTGTGTTATTTGGAATCCGCTCTACAATAAGTATAAAGTGCAGCTAGAAAAAATTCAAAATAAATGTATCAAACAGATAGAACGCAGGTTTCGTGTGGATGTTCCTCCAAACAAATTGCCTACACTTGAACAGAGAAGGAACGTGTTGGACTCCTGCACGTTATTATACTCCTATACTCCTATAAGCTGTGTAATTCAATAATTGATGCCCCGCAACTTTTGGAAAGAATTTGTTTTCGTGTTCCGTCTGGATCATGTTCGCATAGAGTGTTTTATATGTCGGCTGCAACCACAAATGCGGGTGTCAATGGACCTTTGGGTAGACTAACAAGTTTTTACGATAATGCACTATCGGATACCGATATCTTTGGATTAACTCAGCTTGCGTTCAGGAGGCAGGTACAGATGAAATTATTTTCATCGTCTGTGGTGCGCTAGTGAGCCGTGTGATGGGGCACCCCCCCCCCCATAATTTTGTATTATTACTAAAGTAATATATCGAGGGGTGAAAGGCTATTTGTTTTAAGCGACATTTTGTGAACTTTACAGGAGAGCAATTTAAAGTTATTTTTTTTAGAAAAAAAAATATTATAAAAAAACGATTAGTCCTATTTAAAAACGTTCTAAGATCAGCATGTTTAAAAAAAATCAACACATATTTTGGCATAATTTTCAGTAATAATACCTTCAAAACATCCAAATAATGTGTCGCTTAATACAATTTGGCTTTTATCCGGAGTCAGGAAAAATTATTCAACCACCAACGGCATAAAACATTAATGAAGGGAAAAACGTTTTAAGCGACATCGCTGTAATTAATTAGTGGAAGGAATAACGATTTATCTGACATTGACCAAAGATAATTGAAATAGGCTATTTGTTTTAACTACAAGCTGAAAGATAAACGGAAACAGGAACAGTGACTTAAGCAACAATAACATTCTTAATTAATTGTTTTACATCCTCCTCCTGAAAGGATTTTATAAAACTAGGTAGTTGATACAAAATAATTTTTGTCGTAATGCTAAGTGAATCTTGGGTTTAAAAGAAAACATAAAAACATTAATTATGATATTTTTTATTAAACAAGTAAAAGAATTGTTGTCAATAATATTTATTGTTACAATGAGAAATCTGGAAAAATATTATAATAGCTAATAAAAAAATGCACTGGTATAATTATTAAAACAAACATAATCTTATCGAAAAAACAAAAACCAAAAAATAGATAAATAGAGATGAAATTATTAAAATTATTATTTGTCTCAAATAACATGTTTTCAAAAATAAAAATGAGACGAAAAAGTTGAAACGACCATCATTATCAATATTACGAAATAGAAAATTGGTTGAACAGTCAAAAGTTGGTGCAAACGGTTGCAGCGAAAACGGTTCATGCGACATGCACTACTTTTTTTAAATATCGGCTAAATGTATGAAGCGACAATGCAGAGAAATAGCAGAAGAGGGCAAAACGGTTTAAGGTACTTTTTATGACAATTTGCACACACGGAAAAAAGCTTTAACTACCATCTATCTGCAAATTGGAAGAAAGAAAAATAGCTTATGCTCCAATAGTCTGTATTAATCAGTATTAATGAATGGTTTAAGTGAAGTGTTTAAATCAAGTGACAAATTTGATGTCAGATCATACATCACGTTTGAGAAATTAGACCTATTTTTTTTTTGTTCAAGTGCCAAAAAAGTACTCCGATTGACTCGAAACCTAGACCAATCGACGCAGAAAAATTTGCCGATTCCGACCATATATATAACTCATTTTCGGCAAAAGTGTCGCTTAAAACAAATAGCCTTTCACCCCTCGATATATTATGTATCTGTATAATTTTAAGTATCTGTGTTTCTGTGTGAATGTGGAATTGACTGTATGTGTGTACTAGCAAGACGAGTGATTGATGTGTGCGTGTGTGTTTGTGTTTTTCATATTATTGAATAAATATTGAGATAATGTAAATTAATTGTGACGCACGGTTTTTGGATGACAACTGAGTGAAATGTTTTATTTTTTTTTCTACCTTGTACATTATATATATAGTTGTTGTCTGTTGTGTGTTTTCATGGAATAAATAAATAAATAAATAATTTATTACAGATTCATTAATGAATATGGATAATGCTATGAAACAATTTTTCAATCAACACCAATCTCATACTGAGAAAATGATGTTATATATATCTAGTTCAACTTTTAGTGATGTGGGTTTTTGAGTTTGATTTCGAGGTTTTAACTTTAGCTGTTAACTATTTTAGCAAAGCAAGGAGATAATTTTTAGGTTCGAATTTTGAGACAATTTTTTTTTTCGTTTTTGTGTCATGAAATATTTTTGCAAACACTATTCATATGTGTGTAGGCTTCGAGTTTCAATTTGTGAACCCTAATAACTTGATTGAATATTTTTGATAATGACTAATCTATAATATGTATGTATGTTGTATTGCCAGATGTCATAATGCATAATATGGTGTGGTCAGCTGGTATAAGTGCAGAGTCTATCAGAAATGCCGCTGTCTTCTCTTTGTGTGCTGTCTTACAAAGTAATCTAGATAATGTTGAAAATGAACTACCTAATAACCAGGTAACTTAATCATGTTAATTCAATGGATAATATGTGTATGTAAATATGTGGGAAACAAACTACACTGAGTTCTCTTGAAAATGTCAATATATCAACATTGACGAAAGCGCTCGAGATTTGAATAAATCTATGTGAAAAGTTAACTGTGTTATATTTAAAGTATAATATCATCAAACTACACTGAGTCAAGAAACAGCATTTTTTAAAGTTTTTTCAATATGCCTTTACATGCCATATGTTTATTAGTACAAAATTAGTCAGATACCTATGATTTTTTTAAACTAAGATATTATGAATCTTGTATTATACATATATACATTGCACTAAACACATAAAATGTAACACCCAGACTCAGGACACTTTGAAAAAGGTCATTCTTCATTTTGCCCTGGCCGGGAATCGAACCCGGGACCTCATGACTCGAAGGCAAGAGCATTAACTCTGCGCCACTCTGGCCGCCGGTCATTGTTATTGGTTATTGCTTTCAATTTCTTGAATGCATGTGATAACAAGTAGATTTAGTAAATGTTTTGCTGCAATATTAATTTATAATGTTTTTATCTGTTGATAACAGAAAATAAAATGTATTCTAAACATGGGTGAGTATGTCACCAGAAAAGGCCTAACCAGATTTTTAGCAATACTTTTTAGTAGTACTGTGTATCTCTCTCCGACATGTACATCTCTTTCTTTTCTTTCATTGCATTATTATATAATCTATATATATATATATCTTATCTTTTCAGAATGCAGAAATATTTGCAGATGTGGACTACACAGAATCTTACATGAACAAAGTATTACCGCTGCTTGTGGGATTGCTGAGTGATAAATCTAATGAAACTCGCCTTTATACAATGTCAGCAATATGTTCTGTTGCAAAACTTGCTAAGAAAAACTGCTGTTTTGCATCTGATCATTTACATAGAGTATATCCAGATGTAATGAAACTAATGGATGATCCTAATGAAAGTGTACGCTTAGCTTCAGTACAAACACTTTGTGTTCTCTTCACATCCAGGCCCGAATCCTATGATGTATCTACATTCCAGTCACATTTAGATGCTGTCTATTCTGCTATGTTAATTCATTTGGATGACCCTTCAGAAAATTTTGTAAAAGAAACATTAGGTAGGCATATTGGTTTTATTCAGATTATTAATTAAAGTTGAATGATATGCACATATTCAATTCTCACCAATAAGGTTTATCTTCTTGTCTCGATTGCGACTTAAGCCAAATTATGGAGCAATGAATTACATGACCCGCATATTTTTTCCAACTTAGAGCTTCTTACACAAGCAGCTTTTATATTAAATTATAGTAACTAAAGACCCAAAATATATTGTCATTTCTATAGTTAACATGAATTATTTTTATTTTAGCTGCACTAAAAGAATTATCCACAATCCTTCCAAAACTGCTAAAGAAGAAAATTGAAGCCAAAATGAGTTTGTTTAGAAATAAAATGGCTCTGGAGTCTTTGGACAAACATTTGGAATCACTTCCCATTTGAAAATAAAATAAATAAATTTACAATCTTACAATTCTATTTATTTTACTCTTACTTATTTATATTGATTAATTATAAGTTTTTCACATCAGTCCTCTTCATTTTCATTGTTTTATTTATATTAAAATAATATAATTAGGTATCTTTCTGCCTTATTTCCTTTCTACCTTAGAATTTAAAATAGTAATGAAATGGATAGTACTTTTATACATTTAGATATGGGATGTATTCTTGCAATGTAAAGTGTTGTCTAAATATTTATTTAAATAATATAAACAAAAAAAATCTGTTCCCTTGTCTCAATATCGTCAATGTTAAATCATACCGGCATATGTGCAAAAATTGAGTTATTGGCGTCAAAAATAGAGAAGACGGATCATTGCGCAATACGCCAGTCGTTTCAAAACTTTCAATGAGGAAAAACTTCCATCATGTAAGTCAAACTGAATTATCTCACAAAATACAGGTTCCAAAATAAGAAGCCACTGTGACACAAATGCAAATATTACACTGATTTATAAGGCATATCTGTATATTTCTCTTAATTTAAGCAAATTCCAATTTATTTGCTACTACTACTTCAATAAGCAGTATTCGTCTAAACTTTATTCATGCATAAAATGGCATCGAAGTGAACCAAACTGACGGTGAATGGGAAATATCACATGCAAAAACTTTAAAGTGCTCTGGTGAAAAATATGCATTTTGCAGATATGTCGGTTTGATTTCACAGCGACAATATATTCAGCTGTACATTTTTTTTATCAGGCAACCCACCCAATGGGGTGCTAGGTGGTGTCTTTTTCCTTTAAATTATAGCTGCAGATATGAAAACAAGAATAGTTAAGCCTATGCAGTTGTTATTTAAGGTATTAATGGAATATTGAAGCGATGAAAGAAGATAAAAGGGCCTTCCTCTCCTGTACAATGGGCAACCAAGTATTAGTGAGGAGATGATCAATTTAACGAACTTCTCCACAATCAATGTACTATATCTACATAATATTTTAACATGTTAAATATTATAATTATTCTCATTGGTGCAATACAGTGAGATGGATAGAACATGGCTACCTATGGTTTTAATAGAATAGTTTTGCGAAAAATGATTTACGTAGGTATATACTGGCATTATTTGCTTCAAGTATTCAAATGATTTTCCAACATCACAAGAAAAGTTTCATTGTATGAAAAGCAGCAAGATTTATTCAAAAGAAAATTAAGTGCATCCACAATCAATGTGATCCAAGATCAACAAAGCATAGAAAAGTACCTAGGTGGTTAGTGCTCGATTTTCTATGCGGTTTGTGACGTCACTTTGCGTCAACGTTTGATTAATTTGTGATTATAATAGTGTTATATGGATGGTGATTGTCTTATTTTGTACATAAGTATTCGCGAATTATCAAAATATTGTTTTAATTTAGAGAAGCGTATGTTCATAGTTTTTTGTTTAGTTGTTTATATTTAGCGAGTTCTTAGGTGTCTAATATGTTTATCAAAATAAGGTGTAACATGTTCGTCAATAAAACATACATTTTTTTGTAAAAGAATGGAGGGTATTGTTGGATGGTTTATCTACTTCGGTTTGCAGTTTTTTGAGTTATGCAATTGTTACCCCGTCACTCCCCTTGCTGATGGTGAGTCATCCTCAGACTTGTTTATATTAAATGTCAATGGTTCATTAATAATGTCATTTAAAGTGGGCGATTCGCGCCATGTACGTTGTGTCCAAAATGTCATCGATTGAAAGTATTTGCGCTTTTGTGTATTTGCTTTTAGTCGTCTTAAATATTTATCGATATGCATTATGCTATTTTTATTTGCTTTTTCACTTGTTAGATATACATAACAAACACCTCATACAGATCAATGACAATTTAAGTTAACTTTAACACCTACCTACTTGTTTGACGAAAATAAGTTAAATTGGCAAATAAATAACATGTGTTATAAGAGAAATCATCTTGTTAGACACTGCTTACATTGAATTGAATATTAATGAAAGAGTGGATGCTTGTAAGCAATTATCATTTTTAGATCCTCTAATAAAAATAAAATTTATTATTGGTTTTTTAGGGTCTCCACCGGGGCTTGAATTAGGCTCTCTATTGCCATCCTTTCTAGCCACAGCTACCATCATCACAATACTTCTTCTACTAGCTGGCTGTACATGGTGCACTAGAATATTTAAGGTTTGTCTTAAGTTTATTTTATTTTTTAAGCTAAGAAAGTACAAGTACAGTGCAAATTGACTCCCAATATGCTATAAAGATTTTGTGCTATGAGAAGTGTGCAATAAGTATGTATTTATTAATGCATATGTCCATATAAAAATACAAAATATTAGAATTCTAACTTATTTATGTAGATGTCCATATAATCTGAGGCCGGCTCCTGATCACTGTGGAAATACTAATTACAAAACTGTTTTATTTATAATAATTTAACAAGAACTTCCGCCAAGTAGATACAGTTGGTCCACAACATTGGCTATATACAATATTTTATTTTCTCAAATATGCATCAATATTAATTATCAAAACAAAAAGTACGTTTTAATATAATAACCCAGTATTATTATTATAATTTATATTTGGCAACAAAAGTGTAACAATTGAATAGTATTATTGGTATTAATCATATTTATATCATAGTACAGATGAAGCTTACCGTAATGTCAGTACTTGTAAAACAATACTTTATTCAATGCAGTATAAAGATTATCTGATTCTTTTCATTAGTTTTCAAAACACATTTGTACATTTGATGTTTTTTGTCGTAAGATTTGATTCTCATACAAAGAGTATAGTCGGTCATTTTTGTTGAAATTAGTTCAGTTTTTAAAATAGGCAAATAATGTTTTGATATATTACCTAGAATCTATTGGTGAATTTGCAGAAAGATGTTGGTATTGGCCAACCAATTCAGCTGGGTGAGACAGGATCATGTGAGGTGGTGGACCCCGGAATACTAAATCCTCTTAATGACATCAGATTTCCAATAACATCTCCCATCAGTCATCACTCTTTATCACCTAGAAATCAACAGCAGCGATCTAACCATCCAGATGACAATGCACTTCCTCTGCATGTTCCATTTTATACTCCAGAGCAACATAACGTGGACAACAATAATGTCGTTGAAGATAATAATAATGGTCCCATATCACCGCAAGAGTTGGAGAATATAGTCAACAATAATGCTGAGAATTACATTGTTACTCAGTATGAGAACAGGAATTTAAATCCAGATGGACATAGAGAAGAATTGCAGGAGGTGGCCATAGCTTCAACATCATCATCAGTTCACACATCACCCAGACGCAATGTGTGGACAGAATATAGTGATTGGTTCTGTGGGTATTATTCATTTTATATTCATTGAAATGATTCCCTCGCAACAAAGTATAACTATAAATTTTATGCTTGTAGATAATTCCGTTGAAGATTTTCCCAGAGCCCAACTTCAATATCTTCAAGTTATAGGGAAAGGATGGTTCGGGCGGGTATGTATCTATTAGCATCCATCAATAATATTTCCTTGTGTTATACACCACAATTCAGATGAAGTACTTATAATGCATGTTTTGTAGATTGTGGAAGGAGAGGCCCATGGTCTTCACCAAGACAAAAGCAGTTCTCCTAGGCACAGAAGCGTGACTCGAGTAGCTGTCAAGATATTAGATGAAAATATTTCTGTCGCAGACAAATGCACATTTCTAAATGAGTCTCAAACATTGAAAGATGCCACTCATGAAAACATACTCAAATTTTTAGGAAAAAATCTGTCTCAGGATCCATGGTTTATTTTGTTGGAATATTGCTCATTGGTTAGTGTTTGATTGACCACTGATATGATAATGATAATTCTATCAAGTGCTATGGTTTGACAGGTTGATAAAGTATTTTTGTGTTTACAGGGTGATTTGAAGAATTATCTACTGAATAACAAATGTCAAGTGGAAACTCTTAATAAACAGGGTTATCCACTTAAGTTTATTCTGGAAGTTTCGTCTGCTTTGAATTACTTACATCATAAGAATATTGATCAGTAAGTATTTTGTGAAATATCTTGCATAGATTTGTCCTCATATCAGTGTTGTACAACCATCTTATGTATAAATATATATTTATTGCATTGCAGTTGCCTTGCATGCCACAGTTGTCTAGTTACTGAGGGATTATCACTGAGATTAGGAGATTATGGAGATGCAGAACAAAGATACCCAGAACATTTCTATTCAACAGCAGAAAGTAATCCACTCCCAGTGAGGTGGTTACCACCCGAATCTATTAGCATGCCTCAGGTATATATATTGCTTTAGGTGGCTATCATAAAATTTCTCTGGAGCGTATGTTGTTTATTTTAACTATATTAAATTATCAATACAGCCAAAACATCAACAATGGACGTAGCAAGATGGAAAATGATAAATGGCGCATGGGACTTACCAATTTTACTCCTTTGTCCAGAGGTCGCTGGTTTCACAAAACACTGCACACACTAAACTTGCACAGAATTTAATTTGCAGTTAATGGTTGTTCGATCTTTTTTCCGATTCCGATTTGTTGATTTTTAGTATAAATGATTTTATTCCGAATTATAATAAAATAAGATAATGATAAAATTTGCCGATGAAATACTTGATTTGATGATTAATTTGTAGAGCGAATGTAGAAATTTGATCCAACCGTATTCTCGTATGAATTGACACTAACTTGTTGGTAAGGTTTTTTGGGTAGGAATAATATGTGACATTTTGGTATCATGGAATGTAGGTAATCAGGACATGTACCTATAAATCGCATTCACACCTAGATGTCCGAAAAAAATGACCAATCCAAAGTGTTGCAACAATTAGGAAAAACAAAATTAAAACAATAAAAATAGCCTTCGCTAACATAGCGAACAGCGTATTTTTACTAACTAAATCTG
Organism: Athripsodes cinereus; assembly: GCA_947579605.1. Lineage (NCBI taxonomy): Eukaryota > Metazoa > Arthropoda > Insecta > Trichoptera > Leptoceridae > Athripsodes > Athripsodes cinereus. The sequence goes on along the minus strand of OX388307.1, from coordinate 22,840,756 downwards.
ATGTCTGTGTTTGCAGGGAAGTGCTAGTGAAAACATATGGTCCTTAGGAATATTTATCTGGGAATGTTGCTCTTGGGGTGCTTTACCCTATGAAAACTTATCTAATGAACAAGTCATAAAAAATGTTTTATGTCTAAATGGTCAGAGATTACCAGAACCAGTGCCAATTACTCAATATACCTGTTATTTGTAAGTTGTTTTATATGTATAATTGTGGTGCATGTTAGGTGTTGTAAATAAAATAACTATTTCTTCATAATACTCTCTTTGTAGGTACAATGTAATGCAGACGTGTTGGAATGATGATCCTGCAATGAGATGTCATGCATCACAAGTATACGAGTACATGCAAAGTCTCTATGCCAAGTTTTATAATCCCACCTCTCATATGGATGATTCCTTTGCAGATAACTTCAATGCTAGATGGGAGACTCTAAAACCAAATAACATCCCTAAAATAGATAATAGTCTTCCCCAAAGTTCTCCACACCCAGACAATAATTATTATAATTTAAATTTTACACAAAGTGATGTTGCTGAAGAACCCCATGTTAGAATTATTCATCCTAGAGGTGAACTTGCTTATCAAAACCTTGCCATTTCAACAGACACCATTAGCATAGAAGAAATTACTTTAAAAGTTAAGTCTGATAGTTTGACTAATCTACACGGATCTTTTGAGTCTGTGTCCATGCGGGAAAATACTACAAATTTAAATGAAAATTTTTCTTCAAACAAGAATGAAAATGCACAAGATGAAAAAAGTTTTCAAGTGCTTGTTGATGTGATGGTTGAAAAATCTCTTTTGGAGAACTCTGTACCGGATGTAGCTCCGTGGCTTTTGGATGTACCTTTTAAGACACCTGAAGATATTTCTTACATAAAGAATGTAAGCGACGTTATTAGTGATTTTGATAACATGTTAAGCTCAGAGAAGACGTCCAGTTCAGAATCGAGTCCATCTAGGGATGTGGTGACTCACACTTCAGGGGCAACTTGTGATCACGGCAGTAGTCAAATAATACTGAGTGAAGAGGATGACAAAATATCACTCAACGATTCTGTGGCAGAGATTAATACTTGTTTTAAGGAGTGTCAACCTCAAGAAAGTGCTTACGAGACAGACGTAGGTAGTGAAAGTGTAAATAACTCTGTCACCAGAGTGCCTGAAATATCAAAGCTGAATGTGAAAGATATTTATCCAACTTTAGACTTTAGATTAACAAATACTGTTGAGGAAGAGAGCTCTATGCATCCTATCTTTGGTAATATGACTGGTATCAGTAACACAATAGAGCCTGATTCCTTACAAGATTCTAGCTACACACTTAGTGCAAATAAAGATACCTCTAGCTACAAGCGCAGCACTTCTGGTTCAGAAACAGAAGATGAAGTTTGGAAGAAAAGAGTGGAAATGGGTTTGATCACTGAAAAAATTAAGATGAAATCCAAGTCTATTACAGATTTAATGGTCCTTACACATATTGATATGGATTTCACCGATATGGACAGTGAGAATGCATCATACAATTCATTAGAAGAAAACAGTCACAACTTCCTCAATATTATCCACCGGAGACTCAAAAGGAAATCATCTCAACAGGAAACTGGACTACCATCAGAACAATATTTATCTTTTCCTAATAATTTCTCTCCATCAGTCTTTAGTCAACTTGTCAATTGTGGAAAATTATGGAAAAATTGTAAAGGCGTTACAATGAAAAGTTTACGCCCATCTAAAAGTTTATCAGAGCTGAATGTGTTTTCACAAAAGGTTACACCATATGAAGACCTTTTGAATTTCAAAAGGAAAATGGATTCTTTTTTAGGATGTTCATCTAATGGGAAGATTAAACAATACTCGAATACAGATGTGAAACTCAACCATAGTGAAACTAGACATTTCAATCTTGCTGGTCCTTCTGTTTTCCCACATCAAACATTTGTTAATAATTATTCTGTCAACAGCTATTTGAATGTTGATGGAGAAGAAGAAAATTTGAAGTTTTCATCTAACTTTAATGACATCAACTTAAATATATACGCTGATGAGACCACAGTCCTACCACTAAATAAGAGTGATCCTTGGGAATCTACAGAATACATCAGTCTACCTGAGCGCTTTAGTTTGGAAGAAGAGCCCAATAGTCAACTTGTTGACAGTATCAAGATGGAAATGTTTGATAGTAAAAATATTACTCAGTTGCCAAACAGCTCTTTTGCATTAGAAGAGCTGAGTGAGAAAGATGTGAAAACAAGCACCCCAAATTTAAGCAAAGACGCCAACAATAAACAACTTGTTATCCCGAGTGTGTCTGTTAGTGATGCTAGTGATGATAATCTTGACCGAAATGAAATTTGCATCAATTCTTTAGTAGAGAGACAGATTGATGAAATCATCAGAAGTGAGATGTTGAATATAACTACCAAACTTGCTATAGCTGAAAATGAAAATAATTTGAATATTGAATTATATACTCCACCCAATACTATTGAAGAGTCTGATGATGATTATGGAGAATCGCGACCTATTGTGCAGCATAGTGAAATTAGTGAAGCTTCCAATGTAAATGTAACAATTCGTCAAAATTGTGTACAATCTGGAAAACAGGATGAATCTGATCATGATAATGTACATAATACAGAGACGACTTCTGATGACCATATTTTATCTGCCAAAGAAACTTTGAATCTTTCAATGGATTCATCTAAAATTGGTATCTATAATGATGATGTAAATGTTGACACGGAGACAGATGTTTGTAAGGTTGAAACTATCAATGAAATTATATGCGGAAAAGACAGAACATTAAGCAATGAATTGATTCAAGATTTGGATTCTGAGTTAGAAAAGTTGGATGCTGCTTGTGAAGTGGCAGAAGCTAATTATTTCTCTCCTGAAACTTCAGAATCATTGTATGAAAATGTTGATCCAAGATATAAAAGTCAAGGACAAGGAACTTCTTCATCGGGGTGGTACTTACACCCTAAAGACAATTTTGAAGAGTTAGTGCCTGAGTTGAATGCTTTTCCTATAAATCTTCCTAGTAGTAATGGTAGTAGTGTGGAATCCTTAACAGAGAATACTACCTCAGATCGATACACTGTAGATCCTGAAAGTGTTGAGGCCTTGAGAAATGAATTACAACTTAAATTGCCTTTAGCTCAGGTATGTGTGAGTGAATTTACTCAGCCTCGTGTTACAATATTTGTTACTGATCATCTGATCATTAAGGTTTCAACTTTCATATTTTGGTAGTTCTAAATTCGTTGATTTTCAATTCCTCTTTTAATAGTCTTTAATATTTTCAGCGTATGACACAAATACATCATGATAATTTAGCTAGTAATGTTGTGAATGATGCTAGTGATTTGCCACATTCCAAGACACCTTTGTCATTACCTATGTGCAAGCCCTCAGTGAGAGACACAAATGCACCATTGTACAGTGCAATTGAGGCTAGCACAAGCATGGGATCATCTTGTGACATTGGAGTTCCTGGCTATACACAGGGTAACAGCACTACATATGGAAATGTTCCTCTCAGTCCTATACAAGAAGAAAGCTGGTCAGAGTTTTCTGAAATGGAGAAAGGTAACAATTTTTTCATGCAATTGTGTAAAATAATCATTGCTTTTGAGTGAAGTAGGTGTACCATTTATAATTTTCTTTCAGCTGCTGATATGGACAAGACAGATGCATCCAATAGTCTCTCTCCAGGTGAGCAGACTAGTAATATTGAACAGATTCTACCTTTTGATGGTGTTTGTGATATGACAGTTGTAGGAACAGGACAGTGTTCAAACCAACAAGATAGCTGCAAGCAAATGACTCAAGATGATGACACACACTCTGATTGCTCCAACAGGACTTTTGTTTTGAATGAAGGTGGCCCTATAAACTTGAGAAGACAGTATGTATTAAATCTTTATGATTTTTATGCAACTATAGTTGTGATGTGAATAATAAATCTTCCACGTAAACATGTGGAGACTTTTCTCATATTTATTCCCAACACTCGAAAGAGACTAAGAAGTATATACTTAGAATAAGTATCAAACTTGAAGTATATTTTTAATTTATTGATTGAGTTGACGTTTATTAATTTATGGAAAGAAATGAACTGTTTTGGATTTTACTATTTAATAATAGGCATAGTAGCCTGGTTTCGACTCACAAAGTCATTTTCAAAACTGACAAAACCCAAAGCAGTTTGTTTATTTCCATAAATTAAAAATATTTTTAATTATAATGCATGCGTGCATAATATATTTGTTAAATACATAAGTAGGAGTGTTTGTTGTTGTTGTAAGTGATGATGTTGTGGTTTTAGGCAAAGTCTTAGTGCAGACAGTCTGAATAGTATTGAACAGTTTGATGTGGATGATGAAGTTGATTGTGAGAGGAAGCCAAATAGTATAAATATGGATGTGCCTCAAGTTGTAATTCATCCTAGTGTAGAAATGTTTTCTTCATATTGTGATGAACATTCTCACCCAAAATCTACTGAGGAAATTTCTCAAAACGTTGATAACTTGTTGGAAACTATCAGTAAGACGTTAGAGAATGCCTCAAAAATAGGAACATGTTGTGATCATATCATGTTGCCAAATGGAAATGAATGTGATGTATCGGAGAATGATGATTCTGGATCAAAAACTTATATCATTGAGGATAAAATAGATGCTGTCCAAGATCTAAATGCTGTGTATAATGACAAGGTGGCTGGAATACCTGATGATGTTTCTAATGTCTCCAAAGTGTCGCAGCCTTCTTTTGTGTCTGATGTGACTAGTCCTGTCTCTGATAAGTCCTTGTCAGTACATTCACACACTAAAACACTCAGTATGGACTCATGGTGCTCCAATGATACCTTGTTCAATGTGGAAGAAAACTTTGATGATGCTTATATTGGGGATATTGTAAGTCCACCTTATAGAATGGAAACCTTCAAAGACTCTCCTGTGTATCCTATGGAAGTTGTGATGGGATGTTCAGAGAATGTGAATAATCTTAGTCTTCACGAAGATAATGGAATATTATCTGTCTTCCAACAAATTGATAAAAGTCCTCCTGAAAAGTTGGAAGTGATGAGTCACCTACCTATACTCCTTGGAGAACCCGCAGTGGAAATGGAGATTAATATTGTAAATAGTGATGTTCCAGTAGTTTCCATGGACAGGCATAACTTATCAAATGCAATAGAGAATGAAAGTGTAGCTGAAGAGGAAGTGACTGATATTACACGCAAGTTATTTCCAGAAACTTCTTCAGATCATGTCAATATTAGTAATTTAAGTAATGTTGGTAATAATGTATATAAAAGTAATTTTGAATTGCGTAAAATGAACATGACCTCAACACCTACTACATCTATGAATAACGAAATGAACGTTGAAAACTCTACAGATTGTGAAATTGATAATCATTTCAAATTCTTAGAAAGTCTGAGCGACGGTCAAACTAGTGATAGTAAAGATGGATCATCTTTGCTCAGAGCTACTGATAGCTTTCTTCAGAATGAACAAAAGTTTGCACACTCCTTGGAGGATAGAAGTAATAGTTGTTTGAAAACATTGAATCATATTCCAATACCTGTGGAGGGTAACTGTACTTTCAGTGCATCGGCGCTATCGCTGTCACAGTCTGCAACTAATGTGTCCGGTTAGTATTTCTCTGTAACATTCATTCACCCTCTTCCTGTCTTATGTATGTACTTACATAACGTTGCCAAGTGTAACATCATTCAATTTATACATTTTTTTTTATTGTTAATCATTACAATACTTGGGTCCAGAGGATATGAATTAGTGAGTAAATCATATGTCTCACGCTTCACACACTGCATTAGTACATATTAGATATCGCACTTAGCAACACTTGCTCCACATGATGTGCATATAAATATATTTAAATTTGTGATTGGTGTCATTTCAAATTTTTTAATGTTCATACAAAATATTTTCTTTGCAGATAATTCTAATATGAAAAAAGGTAGTGTTGAAGATGTCCAAAAGAGTGTTGGATGTATTCATGAAGGTAATTCAAAAATGAGCCAAGTTCAACACTTTGTAGGAGCGAGACAACCAAGTCCTCCAGATGATAGTAACATATCACAATTGTCTTCTACAACAGAAACTCAAAATGAACATCAAAGTAATTCACTCAATAATGTTGGAGAGCCAGATAATTCTGAAGTAGCAATCCTCCATTCCACAGATGTCAATATAGCCAGCTCACCTGATTTGAGTGCGGTCATCAATGATAACAGTGCTGTAGACTCTGCTCTGCCAAATATTAATACAACTGGTAATACTTGTTTCATATTTGATGTATTATATCATATGAATTAGTTAGTCATTAATTATCTATTACTATTTTAGAAATTTCGACATGGAACCCAGTTACACATTTGGATTTAACCAACCCTTTGTTGATTGAATATATGGAGAGTACAGGCCTGAATATGGGGCTACAAAATTTAGAAGAAACCAAAAGTAAAGAAGATTCTCCATCATTTGAAGCTTTTAAACAGACAGCTGGGACACTTCCTCAGGATTTGGCTCATTGTACAGAGAATGAATATAAGTTTAATACATTGCAGGACTTGTACTCTCCCGGTTTAAGGAATATACAATTTTCTGGTAAGTAAGTTAACTTATTGGAGTGATGGATTAGTTTATAGATACCAAGTGAGGCATTCCAGGTTCGGTGCGGGAAAATTGAACATATTTTTTAAGAGAAATTGTTTATTAAAATGTTCTTGTTATTATTTTTTGAATAATCTCTGTGATTAGATAGTGCCAAGAGACATCAATATTTGTAAAAATTTATAAATCCCAACTTCATAATTAAACGTAAGGTAATTTATACATTGGTTCTGTATTGGACGAGATGAAACTGTTAAGACTGAGTATTTGTTAAGTGTTTAGAATATTTCAAAATTATTATTTTATGATATATTTTAATGTACACATTAACTAGAATTAAAATTTAGTTTTTAAAATAATTTCTGTACAGTTTTGCATAAAATACATGGTTCCGTTTCGGACACAGTTTGGTTCCGTATGGAACACATGTGAAAATGCATGTTTTAATCTGTTATATTTTAATACCTCTTTAATTTTTAGGCTTAATAACTACCCGTAGGAGTATAAATGAGTTTATTACACATGTGCTTTAATATGTTATGATGGCACATGTAACATTAATGGAATATTTTGCTTTATACTGAAGGTCTCATACATAGTGGGAAAATTCTGGGAAATTGAGGCATCGAAAATCAAAGTATTTTATAATAGATCAGAATGTTCTGACTTTTCAATATATTATACTGATTATTCTTGTATTTTAAGAGTCTAATTTTCAACCTCGTTGACCTTGAGATTTTCCAGTGGTGTGTCACAAACTATATACTTCAAATAAATTAATTTTCAAGGATACCTTTAATAAGCTTACTTTTAATATTCATATTTTTTAATATGAGTCTTCATATATTTTACAAATAAATGAAGACAGGGTGATAATTGGAGAAAAAATTAAATATGAATCAGCAGTTCAAATGTACCATGAAATTACTAACTACTGGTGTTCATCGACTACTCATGTGTAAAAACAAAAAGAAAATGTTTTTAAATAAGTATAATTTGTACAATTAAGAAAATATACATTATTGACTTATCATTTAATGAAAAATAAAGGGTTTTTCAACAAGGACTTTGTTTTTTAAAACAAAATAATACAAAAAAATTTGATGAAGATGATTAAAATTTTTATTGAATTACAAAGAGAAAAGTTTGGCAATTATGCATGAAAAATGATATCTGACAAATGTCCACCACGAGCACGCTGACAGATGTCGATTCTTTCATCAAAGTTTTTAATCACTTTTTGGCAAAATGGCGGGACTATTTCGCTAATCACATCACGGATTTTGAGTTTTAAGGCTGCAATCAATTCGATTGGCTCCGTATAGACTCTGTCCTTAACATAGCCCCACAAAAAATAATCCAGTGGCGTTAAATCACACGATCTGGCTGGCCACTTAACAGCTGAGTTTCGTGAAATCATGCGATCGGGAAATTTGGTTTGCAATAAATTGATCGTTTCATTGGCTGTGTGACATGTGGCACCGTCCTGTTGAAACCACATGTCAGTGATATCCACGTCATCAATAATAGCCCAAAATTGAGTTGTCAACATCTTGCGATAGCGTGATCCATTGACCGTTACCGCATTTCCAGTCTCATCTTCGAAAAAAAACGGCCCAATCACGCCGCCTCCAGACCACATAGCGCACCATACAGTGACACGCTGAGCATGCAACGGCTTCTCAATAATTGCTCTAGGATTTTCAGAAGCCCAAATGCGGCAATTTTGCTTGTTGACGTACCCTGACAAGTGAAAATGGGCTTTGTCTGAAAAAATGATTTTTTCAGAAAAACCAGCGGGTTGTTCCTGAATGAATTGAGGGAATCTACGGCGATTTGAATGGTCGTTCGGCTTCAATTCCTGCACCAGTTGAACCTTGTAAGGCTTCAAAGCCAAATCCTTACGCAAAATTCGCCATGTGGTGGTTTTGGATAACCCCAATTGTCGAGAACGTCGAGGAATTGACAAATTTGGATCTGCTTCAACACTGTGGCTCACGGCTGCGATGTTTTCAGTTGAACGACCCGGTCGTACACGCGTTGGTGTTAACACATTTTGTATCGAGCCTGTCGACTCAAATTTAGCGACCAAATTCTTAATAGCGGTCTCAGAAGGACGATTATGTTGTCCGAAAATATCACGAATTTGACGAAATGTCACTTTAGCAGAACCACCATTTTCATAATGGATTTTAATTATTTCAATGCGATTTTCAAGCGAAATTGAATTCATTGCAACAATTGCCAATGCATCCACTACGAATACGTCAAAAAATTAAATGTCAAAACTATCATGTTGCTGGTGTTGCCACAATTAAAAAACAAAGTTCTTGTTGAACAACCCATTATAATTAATTCTCCACCTTTTTGCTGAAATGTCTCTAGTTCATATTTAATTTTTTATATAATATCCTATCATTGTAGGCCCATGGAAAGAGGATGTGATGTCTACATCATTTAGTGAGACTTCTCCTGTCAATGAAACTGGAGTTGAGACTCCTGGTCAGGTGTTTCCAGTTCACGAGGAGATAGGACACATTGCGCCTGAAAGACTCAAAGATTGGGAAAGTGAAAGTGATGATTCTAACTGTAGTTCAACATCCAGCGGGGATTTTGTTTGGAAGGTTTGTCGCATTTATAATGTTTATTTAAATATTTGGTTCTCCACAGTGAAGTGGCACGTATATGTATGATGTCATCATATTGGTCCTGTGGCTGAGTTTTAGGAAAGTGTGTGGTCTGTCATTTCTGAAATATCTTTTATTATAATCAATGTTTTGAATTTTCTTATTTTATTTCTATATCTGTACACTTTATAACATGTTTGGTCATTTTATTATAATGCTGAAAAATATAAGGTTTATTTAATTACACAATCAGCAATGTTAATCAATATTTAACTTTGTACAAAAAGAAAAAAATAGTGAATATAAAATTTTACACTGTTGATGTTTTGTAAGAAGGCAAAATAAACTATTTTTATAAAATTGTTTTACTTATAAAAGGGAACTAATTATTTGTTCGGCTATTAATTAATCCATTCATTTGGCAAGAAAAAATCAGCATTTTAGTCATTTGCATAGCAAACAATGTTTTCATCAGCAATGAATAAAAAATAAGCGCAACACTTGTTTTACAAAAAACTTGGTTATATTGGCAAATTAACAAATTTTAACAGCTTAATAAATACTCGCACAACAAAATAATAAATTGACCAGCAGAATTGTTATTTGAGCAGCAGAATTATTATTTGAGCAGCAGAATTATTATTTGATGCAAATGAAGGTAAAATGAAATTTGGTGCAAATGAAGGTAATGATTTGAATGTAGATGAGAGATGGAGTGTAGGGATTGCAATCCCGCACCGTTTTCAATCCCGCGGGATTTCTGCTGGATTGACTCCAATCCAGCGGGATCCCGCGGGATAATTGAATATAACATAAATAACTATACTATCATATATGAATTTGACATAACTAACTATAGGTACTATTAGTCTTTAATTTTTCTTACTAATTCATTAACTAATCTAATCAATCAAGTGTTATGGAACAAATTTTAAAATATCAAATGAAAAGTCACTTCTCTTTTTAGAAAAATGATTTTTAAAAAAATAGCATTAATGGTGTTATCTTCCAAGATACTTCTTAAGGAACTACATGTGTAGTCAGCGACCGAAAAGGCTCTTTCTGCCCCCACACTAATTGTTGGTTAGATACTTGTATTGATAAAGTCGTGCAACAAATTCAAATACTTTTCTTTAACTCCATCACTTTTAAATGCTGCCATTTCTTTTTTCAATATTTTTTCGAAGCATTTCTCTTGTCCAGTTTCTGTCTGTTTAGTGTAATCTTCATTGTCTTGCTGCATTTCTTATTCCATTTGTAAAGTTAAATTGTTTTCCACATTCAGAGACTGTTGACAATTATCTGCAATTACATCACCTACAACTACAAATTCTACATTTTGAGCGTCTTCTATAATGACTCGATGTAACATGTTTTTCATTTCTTGCCGCATCTTATTCTTTTTCGGCATTACAAATATTGAATTGCACGTTTTCAACTCTTAGTCATATTTTTTTGGATGCGAAAAATTAATCAACATAGCTGTAATTTCACTGCATCTTTCTTTCACTCTTGAACGCAGCGCCCCGGATAGTACATAGCTTAATACTGTGTCTAGCTTCTCTAGCTTCTCTAAAATAAATCGAAATGTTATATCTGCCGTTATTAGTGTAGACTCTCTTCTGCATAATACTTTACGACCAATTCAAAGGGCTGCAGGTTGTCAATCACGTTTTTGATTGTGTGCGTAAATTTTATGTCAGATGCTATGTCGATGAGAGCCTTCTCAATGCAAACTTTGGGACTAAAATCTTTCTAACATATATCAAGCAAGCTGTTTTAGCGAGTGCAGCAATCTAGGATTAAGCATAATTCTTTTCCTGTTTCTTCTTTAAGTATTTTTGCAAATATGTATCACCTTTAGTTGGCAACTTTCGGAAAATCTTCAGTTTGCGGATTCGCACATGCGGATCCGCAAGCATTTGCGGGATCCCGCAGACCCTAAAATTACGCGGATCCCGCTGGATTGCGGGATCCCACTTTGCTGGATTGCAATCCCTAATGGAGTGTGATGAAACAAGTGCTAGTAGATTGTGCTAAAGATATCTGTGGTGAAACTGTGATTGGACGGAAAAAAGGTGATGCATGGTGGGATGATGATGTTAAAGATGCAGTTATGAGAAAGAAGAATGCATGGAAGGGTGTGCTAGCCTCACGTAATCTAGATCAAGGAAAAATTGAGAGTGCTAGAGAAGTGTACAAGGGATGTAAGAAAGTTGTAAAGGAAGTCCAGTTGCAAGGGGTCCGTGGTTCGATCCCAGATGCCGGCAAACTCCCCTTTCACGGCACAAGCTTTTAGCTTAGTGTGAAAGGTGTATAAGGTTGTATTTGGGTTTATAACAAACCCAGATATATCTTTTTTAATTAAAAAAAAAAAAAAAAACTGATAAAGGAAAAAAAGAAATTATTGGATGAGGCGGAGTGTAAGAAATTGTCTGATAGTGTGAAAGAAAATATGAAAATGTTTTGGAAAGAAGTTAAGCGTAAAAGAAGCAACAATGAGGTAAATAGTATGAATGCGATCAGAAATAAAGACGGATGTATGTTGATGAATGGTGTTGACGTTGTGAATAGATGGAAAGAATATTTTGAGGAGCTGTTTGAAAGTGGAGGTGAATGTCCAAGCCAGAACAGTGAAAGGGAATGAAACGCGAATGAAACAAGGGATGAAGAAATAACTATGGATGAGATTAAGAATGCATTGAAGAGAGCAAACAATGGCAAAGCGGTTGGATATGATATGATCTCTACGGAATTCATCAGTCTGAGTGGGCTGAGGACTCTCGAATGGTGTCATGTACTCTTTAACCAGTGTTGGAGGGAAAGTTGCACGCCAGAAGACTGGCGAAAAGCTGTGATATGCCCGTTATACAAAGGAAAGGGGTCAAGACCAGAATGCGGGAGTTATTGGGCCATCAGTCTGCTGAGCTCGGTGGGGAAATTATATGCAAGAATATTTTTTTTTTTTTTTTTTTATTTATTTATTTCCAAAATTTTACATTTTTAAATAACAGTAAAAATCATATTGGAATATAATGCCCCACTAGATCGAAATCTGTTCTGGGGCAATACTAAAAATTTTTTTACATTTTACAACACAATAACTATAAAATAATCAAAAGAATAATAAAACAAAATAACATAATAAAGAATTTAAAGTATAAAAAATAAGATAATTTAATAATTAAGAATAAACAACACAAATTATAATATGACTACACATACTCGCTCATTACATTGAAAGAGTTCGAAAAGTAACTGAGACGAATGTATGGGATGTGCAAGGTGCCTTTCAGAGTGGTAGAGGGTGTGTGGACCAGATCTTCTCCCTGCGAATGGTGACAGAGAAGCTCCTGGAGAAACACCAGAAGCTTTTCTGCGTGTTTGTTGATCTAGAAAAGGCTTATGATAGAGTAGATCGTGAGAAAATGTGGCAAGTACTATCAATGTGTGAGGTGGGTAGTCAGCTAATTCGCGCCATTGCGTCCCTATATACAGGAAGTTCTGTGTGTGTTAGAGTGAACAATAACCTGTCGGAATGGTTCACACTGACCAAGAGTAAAACAAGGGTGCGTTATGTTGCCATGGCTTTTTAACCTATACATTGATCATTGTATTCGTCCGTTGAAAGAAATGAATGTAGATGTTGACATGAATGTAAGAGCGTTAATGTTTGCCGATGATTTGGTATTGATGACTGAAAGTGAAAGTGATCTACAGCGAATGATGACGTGTGTGTATGAAAATTGTGCGATTAATGGATTGAGAATGAATGCAAAAAAGACAAATATCATGGTGTTTGAAAGAGGAAGTGAGAGAACAGTATGCCAGGTAATGATTGACAATGAAGTGTTAGAGCAAGTTGACGAATGTGTGTACTTAGGTAGTTTGTTCACGAGAGATGGGAAGTGTGAAAGCGATATTGAAAGGAGAAAAGTTGCTGGCAATAAGGTAAATGGTGCAATCCGACCAATAATTGCAAACAGAAACATATCTACCACAGCTAAAAGGTTGGTGCACTCTGCTATCTTAGTGCCAACACTTATGTATGCAAGTGAGATGTGGGCATGGTTAAAGAAGGATGAAAGTGGCATAAATGCAGTTGAAATGAGATCGTTGAGAAGGATGTGTGGTAAAAGTCTGAGAGATCGTGTGCATAACAGTGATATACGAAAGGAATGTGGAATGAAAGCTGGTGTAATAACAAGGATGAATGTAAATAAGTTAAGATGGTTTGGGCACGTGGAAAGAATGAATGAGGACAGAATGACTAAGAAGATATATTTGGCTGAGAGGAATGGTGCTCGGAGACGTGGACGTCCTAGGATTAAATGGCAAGATCATTTAAATCAAATCCTACAGGACGGTCACGTGTTGAGCACATTGAACAGGAGAGCATGCATGAGGAATTGTATGACAGTGACGGAAGGAAGTGGCGCTCGATCCTTTCTGCCTACCCCGCGAGGGAAGCGGCGTGATGGTATGTATGTATGTATGTAATTATTATTTGACCGGCAGAAAATATTAGATAAACAATATTTTTCACACACCGATTTACCTTCGGATCCACATGAAGTTTTTGTGATTTATTACCAAATTAATGATGACTACGAAAATAATGCCAGTTTCCGCTTTGCTATATTAACGAAATATCTAACTGAAATGTCGAAAAACGCTAGTGTTGTTCATTCAGATGCTACATATGAAATCACATAATAGATGCTACATACAAAGATTTATTATTTGAACAAGATTAAAAATTTAGCTTTCACAAGTTTAATTAAAGTTAACTCACGGTTTGCTGCTCATTTATTTATTTTGCTGGACAAATAATCATTATGCTGGTCAAATAATAATTTTGCCGGTCGATTGAATTTAGAGTTTGGGCATAAGTAGTATATCAACATGATATATTTGTCGGCAGAATACATTTTTCTGCTGAACATAACATCAATATTATGCTGATTTGATAACATTAAAATTAGTATTTTGTGAAAATGGTAAATAGATATATGTCTACTGAAAGGTGCGATCATTTTCTAAGAGTCCCTTTTTACACAACATTCTCAGTGCATCTTATACAGAGTTAATTTCTTACGAAACTGATCTCACCAAAATGGTTTATTTACCCATCTTACAAAATACTGATAAATATGCATACTATTGTCTTTATTGTAACATACCTATAACTTATGAAAAACTATCAATGTAAAAAGTACACATTGTTTACTATGTCTGGTCTAAAGCATGACCCCATAGAACAGAAATATACTTATTTTTATCCCTCCATTTTTGTAAATAACTCTTTGCTTTAAATCAATTATATGTATTGTTTATTTAGCATATGTGTATTCTCTTTATCAGCAGATTATTTAAATGTAATATTATGGCTATATATTATTGTTATTTTTGCTTTTAATCCTGATATATTTTAAAGTTTATAAAATTTAAAAAAAATATTATATAAATGTATGGAGAATAGAAAAATAATTGAGTTTTGTTTAAGAATTTTCTATAAATGTGGTTCATTACTACAATACTATTTCTACTATACCATCACGGCATATCCCATAAGTGGAGTAGCCAGCAGACCAGCTACATGTAATGAACATGCAAGCTGTCCTCTTGATTGGACTCATTTGTTCGCAAGATTTTACACCTGATATGACTGAATGTCTGCTGAAAATATTATTATTCAGTTTGTATTAATATTATTTTATATTGCTGGCAACAGTTTTTCAACTATTGATACTTTGTAATTGAGTTCATCAATAGCCTGGAGGTAGTCTCGGCCTTATGCGCATGAGGAGCGTGGTTCAATCTCAGGCACTGATAAACTCCCCTTTCACGACACAAGCTTTCAGCTTACTGTAAAAGTTGTATAAAGTTGTATTTGGGTTTACAAAATCCCAGATATATAGTTGATCCTTGATGTTGTGAAGCTTCCTGTTGGAAAGTAATATTATTACAATACGGCTGTGTTACATAAGTTGTAATATTATTATTAATATTATGACCCACAGTGAAATGTGTTGGGTACCAGTTGAATATTCTGTTCATATATATCTTAATTCTCTTAACATTTGTATTGATTCAAGATGCCATATTCACCATGAAATATTTTTTTTGGGGAGAATAGAAATACTGTATAAAAGTTCTCAATTGTTACTTGACAAGAAATTTATCAATTATATTTAATTGAGCTATGTCGTATTTTTAAAATAGTGCATATTGTGTGTAATATTTATTTACTTTATTCTTCTTCTGTTATATTATCTGTGTGCGCCATGAAAAATGAGATGAATAGATACACACTATTATACAGGGGAGGCAAAACAAAAATCCATACGACGATAGAACATCTATTACAATCTGTGCATTGTTTTACATTGAAATATGGTGTCTAGTGTGGAAATATCGACTCATCCCCTTTTTCTTTCGCACATATATATTTTTTTTTGTATTCTTGTGTACATTAAAAGTTTATGAAATAATTTTCTTTTGTAAATTTAACACACAAGTTTTTGTTGTTGTTGGGAAATGTCACTGAAACGTAGATTATCCATAAAATCATATGATATGCAGTAATGTTGCTCTTGTAATAATTATTATATCCAGCCCAGCATTAATTATTCTTTACAACTCGCTTATATTTTATGTTCTTTTATTATGTATCTCTGTATTGTGATGTTGTCGTCGTCATGTTTTGCATGTTGCTCTTTTGATGTTTTTGTTAATGTTTTTATGCTTTTGTTTTGGTTGTGGGATAACCATTGTAGGAGGGCGATGGGGCACAGTTGTTGAATGTACCAAGCTTCTGCTATCCATCTTCTGGGATGGTAAGTTTATATTTTATGTTTTTCCCATTTTTCATTGTCTCTCCTACCACGGAAAGTGTACATTTAGTGTATAATTTTTTCTCTATTGTATATTAAATATGTATAAAATAAATGCCCACATCGCACTATGACATATAGGTAGATAGAAATAGATATATGTGCATTAATATACTGAAAATCAAAATGATTTATTTGTAAGAAAGTAATGTTGTTATTATTATGGTATTTCACTTTGATTGTAGATGAAACAACAAGTGTCTCGTGGGGCCAGTCAGTCGTTTGCTGACATTCCTGAAGAAGCGGAAGATGCCAAGAGTGATCAGCAGGATGGAGAGGAGGAGGAAGAAGATGAAGAAGAAGTAGACTTCGTTCCCTCTAGTTGGGACTGCCACGCTGCACCCTCCAAGAGTGCTCTCAAGAGTCCTGACACTAGTCAAATTGTAAGTATCATCTAAGCCTCTGTATTGCTACATTTTCATACTAAGCATCTTACATTCCATTTTAGTCACATGATTGTCAAAAATTGTATGTATGCTAAATAATTATATTATCTGGTTTGAAACATACAACTGGTGAGACATTAGTAATTACTTTATTTCCAATAGATACCTATATATATAATTTATGAAAGTAAATTCACTTTATATTTATGATAATTTTATTACTTGGGACACTTGAGATTGTTATTCCTAAGTTGAGAATGAGAATACAGACTTATAAAATGAAAAGTTGTAGTAAAAGCTCAAGTGTCATGTAATGTAATTATTAGTTTGTACATTGTAGTCATATGTACCATATTGTAAATGATTGAAATGTCATTTGTTGCATCCAATTAGGAGGAGGAGTCTAACTATACAGTGAGTGGAGAACATGTCTTGTGTTTTGTTAGCTAGCATGGTATTAAATTTAATTGCTTTAGTCATCTCATGTATAAGCTTTTATATCACCACTGCAGTGGGAAATCTAAAGGAAAATATTATTTGATTTTATGTATTCTTCTGAAAGATTGATAATTAATACACATTTTAAGCGTATCGAATTTCACCATAATTTTTATTTTATTTATTTCAGCCTATATGCCCTGGTAGTTATTCAATTTTACTTTAATTTACTCATAAAAATTCCATTCTGATGAAATGTGTGTAATTAATGGTATTTATTTTGTGTTAGAATGCAATTTGATTATTTCCATATGAGAGCTTATAAGTTTTAGAATATTAAGGGCCGCGATATCCAAAACGTTAACAAAGTAGTTAACTTGTTGTCAAGAGTTAACCATAAGTTAACTCAAGAAATGGTGATATCCAATGTCTGTTACGGAGATAACAAGTGGTTATTTATAACCACCCGATTTTCATGAGTTAACTATCGAATCCACGAGTTAACTTTGAGAATGAATATTTTTTTCGTCTGTAGATGGTGCTATATATGTCATCAATTTGACAGTCACATAGTTTGTCATTTTGGTTTGAGAATATTGTGTTATAATAATATAATATATTGATCAAAACTGGATAATTATCTTCATAATAATGTTGATACATCATCCGATGAACAATATTATTGATACTTTCAAAACACTCGTCAACATGAGCAACACGTTAAAATTTAAAATGGCGGCTCCAAACAACCAGTGAAGTGTCAAATAACTTCCCTAGTGTTGCCACTCGTACGACAAAAGGGCGTAAAAATTAAATTTCAACCGATTTGTACTAAGGTATTGCCATATGTGAATACTGTTTACATCACTACAGAAAGTTAACCTCTGGTTAAGTAACCATTGTAAATTATTTTTATGATATCACCAAACGCCGAACATGAACAAGTTAACTCATAACAGTTGATTACTTAACCACTGGTTAACTTCTATTTGGATATCGCGGCCCTTAGTAGTGTGGAGATCACAGTAGATGTAGATTTGCCTTCTCACTGTTTACTTAACACACTGTGTGGTGTTGAATGCAACAAAATGTTTAATTTTTCAGGAAACTCGAAAAAGGGTAGCGTTTAAGAAGCAGAAATATCAGAGCATTTATGAATATCCCAGGGATGATGAAACTTTCCAAACACTTCCAGAGTTTTCCACCTATGCAGGTAATGATATTTTTTGTGTTGTGTTGGATTTTAGAGAATAGGAAAGTGATTTTGATGATAGTGTAAGTTAAACTGACTGTGTGTGTTTTATTTTGACAGAATGGACCGCTACCAACAGTGGTGATTATATGCCTGCTGACTACCAACAGTACATGTCAGAGGCGCCACCACTTTCCTGTGAGTAACTTTACTATTAAAATGACTTTGTACAGCTAAAAAGTGATTGAAATGACATCACCTATGTTTGAACATAATATCATCATTTTTATTTATTCTTTTGTTCGTTCTTTACTGTACATTGATAACAAACAATTATATAAAAGGTAAACAATCAAGTTAGATACAATCAATATACAGTGGGCGAGTTTATCGCAAAGGCGCAATCTCTTCCAACTAACTCAATTTTTATCTTTATGGGGATATAAAGACCACACTGGGAGTAGTGATTTTTATTTTAATAACATGTTGATGAAGTGAGTTGTTACATAGATGTCTTATATAAATTGATTGCTTTAGTTCTATTTAAATGTTCTATATTTCAGGTGTTGGTGGAGAGGATGATTTCTTTATTTCGTCATCAACTCGACCGTTTGAAAGTTACTCAACAATGAATTCCAGTCAGTTTTTTCCTGGTCTACAGTTTTCCCTTCTGACTAATCATCATACCTATGGAGAGTCCTTAGATGATGACTTTGATTCGCTTCCTCCAATTCCAACTGAACAAGAACTCCAGCAGGCTCTTGGTGATGATGCCAACATGGAACACACTGATAATTCCAATAAAAAGGCTTGTGATTATATTACTCCAGATTCTGGCACAGAGGATACATCTCCTGGAGATCTGGATTTTGAAGATATTCTAAATAAGAAAAATCTTGCTGCACCTCCACAATCTGCCAATATCGTAGATGAAGGAGTTGATAATGATGTTGATAACACTGTTTCTATAGAAAATACAGCCCACAATGATAAACTCATTTTGCCACCAACAACTGTGTCAGGAACCACAGCACTGTTAGGAGGGCTGCGTCATACTAGGGATAAACTCAAGTTGGACTTGCCTCCTAGTCCTCTTCCTAGGAACTCACCATGTCTGATTAATTCTGGAAAAAGTTCTAATAAGGAAGTTAGAATATTTGACTTCAAGAGTTTGGAATCTGACGAATCTGACATACCGGTTGAAGTAATAAAACATAGTCCTAGTAAGTCAGAATCTGTCAAATATACAAAGGAGTTGGATGATGACAGTAAAAAGGATATGGAGAAGTGTCTGAGTTCTTTGGAATCAGATACATGTGATAGTGATGTGATATCACCAAACAGTGTAATATCTGTCATTGGAAAGTTTTCAGCTATCAACAATGAACACAAGTCTACAGTAAATGCTCCAGAGACTGCTAGTAGTCCTCCCGTTGAGGGGGATGTAGCTATCTTACAAAAATCTGTGATTCGAATGCAAGACAAGGCCAGGAGGGTCAGTTTGGAAGCTGTCAAGGGGGAAGGCACTCTCTTGGATAGTGGTGATGAAGATTCTGGTATTGGAAGTAGTGCCTATGCTACCTTAGAAAGGAAATGTGATGATGTACAATCTCATCCTGCAGTCATCAAGAACTCCAACAAGCCTGCGTGAACAAAATTAGTATGAAGTGGTGTATTTATTTTATATATACGTAGTTTGCATTGGGATGCCATTAGTATTTTCTGCTTGAGCAGATTTGGGTAACATTAAAAGGATATTTGGCTTGAATCAGGTGCATTGGTGCAAAGCTACTTATTTTGTAGCAGTTCTAATTCACCACTGATCATCACAATGCACGTTGATCTCCCCGATGTGATGGAAATGAAAAACTATTTTGTAGATGTTAGGTAGATAAAATGTAATTACCTACAACAATATCAGGTTTGTCTGCTAAGTAGAAGTGCATTCAATACTACAAGTGATTGACATTCCAATAAATGTTGTTTAGTTTAGTTTAGCTAGTATCACCATGTCCCATTCATTATCTCAAATGTTTTTAGTCAAGCAAAATGAATTCTCATTGTGCAATGGCATTTTTATTAACAAATTGTGTATTTGTTTCATCAGCATTCACTGTATTGGGATTTCAGTGAATCTCTCGGTAGTTAGTAGTAATTATATATCAATAATCTTGTATTGGGAGGCGGGTGAGTATTTAATGTTTTTGGACTGTTTATAAGGCCAAACTTATTGATCACATGATCAAATTATTTACCCATACAGCACCAAGTATATTTTATTACAATAATAGTTTTGAAAGATTGCCGTTTGGCGATTGGACCACCTCTTATATAGAGATTTGATATAAAACCATTTTAGCTGTATCATTTCAGTTATGTATTCCAAAGATGGGAGTGGTGGAGGTGCGAGTAGCAACTGTATCGTCAATAGCTTATGAAACCTTCTATGTGTGAGATATTGGTGCCAAATTATTTTTTTCACCGAGTTGCATCTGCCGATGAAATAACCTGTACGCTGAGATATGAATGGAAAAAGCTATTGAGAGAAGTTAATTTAAATCTCTGATGTCCAGCTTCTTTTTGAATAATTCGAGAAAACTAACATGCACTTAAAAATGATTATGTGAAATTCCTTGAATCATGCCTGGATATTCAATAGATCATAAAATTTCAATGACATCTCCTACGCAACAAATCAGACACATACAAAATTTCATCTAGCTTATCAGTTTTTTGATCTGTGAAATCGTGATAAATGCATGTAGGAAGTTTCATGAAACCACCAACGATATATCGCCGAATGAGCCTTCATTTATATCAAAATGGTTAAATTTACTACATTCGGAAGATAGATCATTTTACCTTCCAGCATTTTATTAAAATAAATGTGTATAGATATTTCATTTTTGTATAGTTTGTTACGTTTACAGCAAATTCATTGTGATATTTGTAGGTATTGATGGTTGTATCACAACACAACTTCTTATGTAATTTCTGATTTGTAATTTTATAAACAATTATATGTATAATTAATTGCCTACGTAATGTTCAACACCACATGTTTAGAGTACAAAAAGTTGTCTTGATAGTGTTTTAGCATTATAATAATACATATATATAATATATAATGTAATGTCATATGATGGGGTGCACAGTATGACGACTTCTAGCTGCACCACATATTCATTTCTATGCTGTCTTTACTAGATATGTAATATTAATAAATTATATATAATAAAGAATATACTATCACTGTTTGTAGATTGTATTGTATTGTCCTAGTTTATATAAATGTGTTTTAATGTATGGAATGGAAAAGCCCAAACTAGAATGGATGCCAATTTAACTTAATATATGTACCAACATTTAGTATCTTTTACTTATAGAAATTATTGTGAAGCACTATGTGTATTTGTATCATAACGTAATGTGATGTTGTATAGCAATTTAATTATTCCTTGTTGATATTTCTGTCATTATTATTATGTGTTATATATATATTATTATTACTATTATTTTTATTGTGTTCTGTATTGAAGCTGAAACAAAGCATTTAATGCAATCTTAACAAACTTCCCGTGTGCAATTTATTGTTTTATCTCTTTGTAAAATATTATCTACATAATCTATGTGATAGTATATTATATTATCTCCTAGTCTCCATACAGCTATTCCTGTATTATTATTATTATTCTATCCAAGTGTATATTACTCTTCTTTTCAAATTCATTTATTAGTTTTTGTGTTTTTTTATTATTTCGTTGTTGTCAATTATTATCAAAATTTATATTTCAAATGAATTTGTGTGACATACCATTATAATAATGAATTATATTACTTAACAGCTGGGCATAATGAAACTAGTACATAGAAACAGTGGCGTGTCTTCTGTATAAGCCCAAAAGTTGGGCTTAACCTGAGTTTTTTGGGCTTTGAAATAAAAAACACAATGAAAGTATGTGCATTAACATTAATCTGAGAATTTAAAATATCATGTGCATTTGTGTAATTCACCCTTTGTGATATTGTTTAGTTTATATGTACCTACTCATATAAGATAGACAACAAGCATTTTGTTTTGGTTCCACATATGGTTCCTCAGGTGGCTTAGTTGTTATATTTTTGGTTTGTTCATCCTGCATTATAAGTACCAAAATTGGGCAACGTGTATTATGTTTAGCGTAAATATGTGAATTATTAGAATATTTTTGCAAAATGTTTATGTCCTTATTTGTTTATTAATTTAATTTTGTTAAATGTTCACAATACAGACAATTGTAAATTTTCATTGTTTTTTTTTTTTGATTTCCGTAATATTAAATTTATATGTATATGTCTTAATTTTTTGCTTACTTTGTGTGATCAAATTCTGTTTTGTTTATTATTTTTTTAATATCAAGTGGACAATTTGTAAATCGTCGTTAACTCATAACGTGACCATTATTCATTCAATGAAAATGATGTGGATTTATTGCACAAATGACCAAAGGAATGGAAGATGAATATCTTTGAGTTCATAGAAATAAAAAAAAAAAACAAAAAGGATCCTCTTCAATGACATAATTAATATTCAAAACACTCCCCCTATATTCTCTCATTACCCACCTTTATACCAATACACTCTTACCTGCTTCCAATAATATGCTACACCCACCTCCAAAGATCCCATGCACATTATATCTACTATGAATCTTATAATATTTGTAAACATCTGTAATTTTACTATTCCTTGTACGTATTTAGTTTCTAATAAAACTCACTGATGAAAGGTATCTACCCTAAAGGCTTCTGAGTCAAGTATTGTTCATAGTGAAAGTAATAGTGTTTTATAATAATAGACAATTTATAATGCGCAGTTTTGTGGAATAAATTCACTTCAAGGGCTCATCCTAAAATATTGTGTTAATACATATTTATAACTTAATCCTAATACATGTATGTATTTATGAGCAAATTATATTAACTACACATATATAAATGTATTTTAAATCTATTTTAATTTTATGAAAATGAACTTTCACAAAGTTATTCTAAGTACTAAACAATCATTATTATATTTTCACATACTTTTTCATAAAATCATTATTTTTTATTAACTTTATATGGAGGGTGGGGTTACCCAGTATGAATACTCTTAGACACGCCACTGTATAGCAATATGATATTCCCTGATCATTTTAATTTTAGAGTTATTCAAAATTAAATACCTACTTATTGTGTTGTACATATCATTTGGTAATTAATGCTCTAGAATATAATTTTATAATACTCACTCATTACAATGGTTCTTCAAATTCATTTCTTCATGTATACATATTGACTTTCCAGAGGCCTGAGTCAAAACACATTTTAGCGTTATGTTTTTGTGTTGCAAACTTTCGAATATAGACGATGTTGCGCCAAAGTGTCAATTTTCGGAACTATTGTGTATTTTAGCTACGAAATTGACATTTGCTCGCAACGTCGTCTACATTCGAACGCTAACGGAACGAAAATGTAACGTTAAAATGTGTTTTGACTTCGGGCCCAGTTCCGCAACTCAACATGTCGAAATTTTAGAAAATTTTGAATTAATAGGTAATACATATAATCACTTTATCAATTCCACAAACAAATTAGTATAAAAAATACACGGTTCTCTTTTTATATTGAATATTAAGTTAATGAAAAAAATAATGGGCCTATTTTCAATTCCTCAAATTA
>OX388307.1:22634946-22816663 GCA_947579605.1 Athripsodes cinereus | reverse complement strand
TCACATAGTTATAAAACTCAATTGCAGTAATATTTATCCATCACACTTCAATGAATCGGCAACACATTCTGATTCCCTGATGGAAAGATTTCGGTCTTCGAGTGGAAAGTCCATGGTTCAAATATGGCTGCCAATCTACTCTATCTTCACAATATAAGTAATTATTTAATATATAGGTATCAGGCAGTGTGTTAAAACAAGAATTTGGGTTTCTGTTGATTGTAAATCAAGTTTCGTGTTTTGAATGTGAAATGTCTGAAAATATCTCAATAATTGGCGCAGAGAGGACATCTGTAAGTTTTATCATTTGTAAAAAGTTATGTTATGGTGTATATCCAATAAATGTAACGAGTGTAGCTTTTTATGTAGACATAAATAGATTTACGAGTCCAATTACACTATCTCCGATGATGAATATTGTACTAAAAAGTGAGGGTGTAAAACAGGCGAACTGCGGCTCAGGCAAGCAAAAAACCACGAATTTTCTTTCATAACCTATTAGATTGACCTTTTAGGTACACTTATAAAGAAAAAAACAATTTGGTAAACATACTGCCTCTCTTTCATATTTAACTTTGAAAAAGTCATGTTTTCTAACCTCAAAATTTGCGAATAATATTTATTTAAATTTTTTCAAAACAACATATCACATCAAAATATTTTTTTAAATCATCAGTACATATCACAGAATAAATGGTAAAAATACTACAAGAAAATATTAAGGATTAACTGAGCTATGATTTTTTTTCTCTTGAGCGGCACAACGTCGATGTTGACAAAAACGGACCTCGCCGGTAAACTTTGAACCCCGATAACTTGGAAAGTATTTGACCTAGACCAAAAAAATTTGGCATGGTTTCATAACTTGATCATAGCAACTTGTAAATAAAAAATCATAAAAATCGGAAGTGATGGGTTACCTAGGCTTGGTGAAATGACGTGAAATACCCCGAAATCACTATAAAGTGATAATCTCGCCATTGCATATCATCACATTCTTTTTTTATGTAAACTGCTTTGTTGATTTTGTTATGTTTGTGAAGATATGCAAGAAGAATAAAATAAATAAATAATACAAACATAATAAGATGGTTATTGTTTAAGGTTTTATTATTGATTGTTCCTGATAAGTGTTATTTTTTTGGTTTAGGGTAAAACACCGCAGCAAGAGTGGAGTAATCGTGTTCCACCAGTAAACCTTGAGAATGATCATACTCCAGGTGTAACCGGGCTCAGAAACCATGGCAATACATGCTTCATGAATGCTGTCCTGCAATGTCTCTCTCACACGGACATGATTGCTGAATATTTTGTGCTGGATGCCTACAAAGCTGATCTGAGCAGACGCAGTCGTCCCAACTCTAAGAAGTTGGGCACAAGAGGAGAGCTTACAGAGCAGCTGGCATTGCTGCTGAAAGCTCTTTGGGCGGGACAGTATTGTTCAGAGCTTAGTACCACATTTAAAGTAATTTTTTTTCTAGCTTTTGAAGTCACTTAACTAATACTTGCTTTAGTAATTCTGAGGACATTTAGTAATCTTGGTATCAGACCTTTTTGAGTTGGTCTTAAAATTATTTGTGATGAGATTTTAAATAGTCATGACTTGATGGCTTTTATAAAACTTGTTGGTATCATTTAATTATTTTAGTATACAAATTTGGTGCATATTTTGAAGTTGCAACAGTGAAGCAATTGTGAAATTTGATAAATAGTGTCAAAATTATTTCTTGTTGCAGATATTATATAATATAATTGTTCATTTTGTTTTTTAGTCAATTGTTGAGCGCTATGGAACTCAATACAGAGGCAGCAGTCAACATGACGCTCAAGAATTTCTTCTTTGGCTTCTGGATAAAGTTCACGAGGATTTGAATACAGCTACCAACAAAAAATATAAAACAATTAAAGTACGTTTTTCTTTTTTCGTTAAAGTAACTAGTACACAGTTGTGATAAGATTTTTTAATTCCATCATAATTTATTGAAAATAAACCTTATAAAAAAATGAGTGTCATTCCTACCTCCTCATTGAAGTTGAATTATGACATTCCATGTCACATTGACACATTTTTTGGCATCATCTAGGACAGGGGTCACCAAATGGCTATTTTGTGCGGACCTTGTGTGTTAACAATACAAAAAAGACTTACCGATGAACATATCCAAGATTTAATGACAATAGCCTGCACAAACTTAAGTCCAAACTTCAGATGGATAGTTCAAGGCAAATAATGACATTTCTCTCATTGATTAATTGCTTATTTACTATTTAATGAAATGTTCCGAAACACATTTGTTTTATTCGGGGGGGGGGGGGGGTGTTAGGCTAAAAAAATACAAAAATTTGTTGAAGTATGTCGACCCATTTTGGAATTATGAGGGTGCAAAATGGACAAAAAACTGTAAAAATGATGCGACATTGTAGCATTCATATTTTTAATGTATCTTTTTTGATAAAGGTATTTATGCATGTCTTTCTACCATATTGCGGCGGGCAAAAGGTTAATTTGATGTGTAACATAATAGGCGATGTAAATTATTAAATGTTTATTATTGTATTGTTCATTAAAAAAAAAAAAAATAGATGTTCCTGAAAAAATAACATTAATAATAAGAGAATGGGAATAAAAAAGTATACTAATTGCTGCTAGTACCTAGTATATTTGAACATATTTTATAAGATGACTTCTCCTGATGATAGGATCTCAAAATGTTTGGATGTAAATTCCACTGCCCAACAACTATGTTTTTAAATAATACACTATAATCTGTATAGTATATTATTTGAAAATTAATCACACGAAAAACTACTATTAGATGTGTGGATTAAGTAGTTGTTCATTTTGCAAATCTTAGGGAAATTAAATTGAAAACTATTTTTTTAGAATTCAGTTGGTCGTCCTGATGAAGTGGTAGCAGCTGAAACGTTAGCCAACCATCTGCGCTGCAACAGTTCTTTTGTGCAGGCAGTGTTTCAAGCACAGTTCCGCTCCTCCTTGGCGTGTCCTCGTTGCCATCGTCAGAGTAACACCTTTGATCCATTCCATTGTATCAGTGTGCAGCTACCACATCTACCTGATCATCCTTTGCTTGTTACAGTAAGGCTCTATTCATAACTACCACATCTTAATTATATATTATACCAGGAGAAATTCTCATTGGTGCAATGATTATGGTTTATTATTATGTAGTAGTTGAATGTTTAAATTTTATGTACCTGTTATTATTATGTTAAATAAAAAAAATATATTAAAATTCATATATTTTATATTAGTTCCACCATTCTCATATAAGTTGTTATGAAAGTGACAAGTGTAAATTGGCCACGTACTTATTGGAACACCTCTTCAGACATAAATCTTTTATCAAACTTCACCTTTTTAATCCACCAACAAAAAATAGCTTTGTACATATTCACGTGATATTTCAGGTAGTTTATGCTAATCAACAGCCACGTTGTGTTCGTCTTGGCCTTAGGATAGCCCCCAACTCCATGGTGCGAGATCTACGTAGTTTATTGCACAGTGACACAGGCATTCCTGCAGATGATATAATTCTCGTTGAGATCACTGATACAGGTATTCTATAACTATTAACTCACTAAACATATTCATTTATTCATGTAATAATATCAATAATGTACCATTATAATTTTGTTGCAGATATTGGTCGCACTTTCAGTGACTGTCAGCCTCTTTGGCCTGGAGGATGCCCTCCGACTGATACCGTAGAATCTCCGTCTCTGTCTCTTTATTGTTTAGAAGCACCTCCCCTCTGCAAAGAGCCACCATCAGAACCGTATCTTTTATTGATGTGGATTAATGTTCTCATTGATGGTGATTCAACTCAAAGATTTGGTGAGCAAATACTTTATTGATTTAAAAGCACACTACTTTGCATGTATTAATATTTTTTTTCACTTCATGTTGATAGAAAACCTATGTCCTTTACTCTTTTTAAAAGCTTTTACATTTTTCAAAATATGTATACGGCTGGGATGTTTGTATTTTGGTTTCTTAATATTCGATTGATAGATTTTGTCAAAGATTAATAGAGGTTTATGTTGTTATATCGTTGTTATATTATTTTATTGTGCTTATCTAAATCCTTTCTAAATTTGATTTTAGTTTTTATATTTGTGTCTTGGCAGGTACTCCGTATGTGCTACAAGTCCCTCGGGAAGTGGGTTATGAAGATCTTCAAAAGTTGATGTTGAAGGAAATGTCGGGAATGGTCAATGAGAATATCTTGGGACAGAAACAACCTTTAGGGCAACCCAAACTACGCCTGCTAAGTCCTATTGTGGAGCCTACACACTACTTGCAAGAGCAGGTATCATTTAGTTTATTTATGCTCGGATAAGTTTTACATCTAATGTTGTGTTTATGAGGAGGTAGTATATGGTTCAATTGTGTTTCATTTAGTTGGAGCACCCACTGTATACTGAAGCTGTAGAACAGACACTGGCTCTTAGTGGAGAACGCTCTGGACCTCAACATCTTCAGCTAATTGTTGAATGGGATATACAATTACGAGACAAGTAACTATATGTTTATATGTGTAAAATCTGATCTTAAATTTATTGTGATTATGGTGGTAATATAAAGGGCTTTTAAGATGAAGTTAATAGATGAATGCCAAAAAGACTAAACAACGAAGTATGTACATTGGTCATAGGCTTTACCATTTGATGGTTTATAAATAAATGGGAAGTAGTTATTACTATAATAAATATTTGAATTTGTTTGTAAGAAATAATGTAATAAATTTGTAAGAAATAATGTGTATGGTGATGTGTTTGTTGATCTTGTGTGATCGTTTCGATACTTTTGTTTCACAAAATTATTCATTGTACTTTGAAATATAGAATCTCAGTGATTTATATTGTTGAATTTGTGTAATATCAGGATGATTCGAAATAATTTATACATTTTAATATCGACACAGCAACTCACATCTCGCTGGGCATTGCCTGAGCTGGACTTTCTGGTGCTAAAGATATTATTTATTTTTTTGTATTTTTATATATATTTTTTAATAGGTATTGCATGCGCCACACATCTCGCGGCGTAACCTGAGTTGCGTTCCGCGGTATAATGACATCTAATGATGTCATTTCTTCTTCCTTTCTTTTCCCATCTCCCCCTTCCTCCCCTACAGATGCTATTAATTTATCGGGGTCTTCGACTGTGGATGACAGCTTCAACTGCCTGCGGTCCTCTCTCAGGAATTCTTTTACAGTGAATGCCAAGCACAACATCAAGGTATGCCATATCAATGCCCAGAGTGTTCCTTATCATCATGATGAATTAGTGGATACATTTCAGGGTCTTAATTTTCATGCGCTACTGATCTCTGAATCGTGGTTAAAACCTACTCTGCCTTCTTCGTTGTTTCAATTATCCGGATTTAAATTGATTCGGAATGACCGTCTGGAGCGACGCGGAGGTGGAGTGTGTATATATCTTCGTGACGATCTATCCTATGAGGTTATCGAACAATCTTCATCAAATCATTCTATTAGTTATCCTGAGTACTTGTTTGTGAGGGTCAGTCTATCGCACTCTTCTGTTCTTCTTGGTGTTATTTATTGTCCTCCCTCATATAGAATCTTTATTGGAAAATTTGTCTTCTAATCATCACAACATAATTATTATGGGTGATTTCAATACTTGTCTTTTAAAACACGATATGCGATCAACGAGACTTTTACAAATGACTTCTTCTGCTTGTTTAAACATCCTTCCTCTGCAACCTACTCACGTTCTTCAAAACTCACAATCTCTCATTGACAATGTTATAGTTTCTCAAACGAGCATGGTGAGGTCACATGGCCAATTGTCTGCTTCTGGTTTCTCGCATCATGACCTACTCTTCTTAGTTTATTCTGTCAGAGTACTGAAGCCAAAACCTAAAATATCTATGGTTCGTAACCTTCGTCAAATTGATACTGCTGCTCTTGTCTCTGATGCTGAGTCTCTGGACTGGGATGGCATTATGCTTGCTGAGTCCATTGATGAAAAGGTGGAGATTCTCAATGGTAATATATGTCATCTTCTTGAGAGACATGCTCCGCTGAGACAAGTTAAAATAAAGAATCCAAACAACCAATGGATGACTGATGACATCCGTAAGTTGATGAGGCAAAGAGATAGGGCGCGTATCAAACACAAACAATGTCCAAATGCAGTAAATTGGGTAAACTTCATAAGTCTTCGTAATTTGTGTGCCAAGAAATGCCGAAATGCTAAAATATCCTATACTCAGGATTTATTCAAAAATTGTTCCCAAACACAGGCATGGAAACGACTTGACTCGCTGGTGCTCCCCAAACATGGGATGACGTGTGGTGACCCTACTTTAGATCCGAACATACTCAATGCTCATTTTGCCTCACCTCCTACAATTTTAGATGATGCTACCAAGTTGACCACCTTACGAGAATTAAGCACTCACTCACGTATATCTGGACCTAGTTTTGATTTCCCTGACGTATCAGAGTTAGAGGTTAAGCGCTGCATTACCTCTATCAAATCCAAAGCTTCGGGAAGTGATGATATAAGTATAACATTTGTGTCACACTTTCTACATATCATTCTTCCTTATCTCACTCACATAATTAATTGCTCATTCGAAAGTGGCACATTTCCAGGAGAATGGAAGAGAGCTTTCATCATTCCACTCCCAAAAAAAAGTAATATCACGGGTCCCCAGGACTTTCGCCCTATTTCCATACTTCCAGTTTTTTCTAAGGTAATAGAAAGACTTGCTTATTCACACTTCAATCAGTATCTCACAGAAAACGGATATCATAATAATTTGCAATCAGGATTCCGCGAAGGGCACAGCACAGTGACTGCGCTGGTAAAGATCACAGATGACGTTAGAATTGCTATGGACAGAGGGTTGCTGACACATTTGACGTTATTGGATTTTAGTAGTGCATTCAACTCTGTAGATTTTGATCTACTTCTGGCTACACTCAATCAACTCAATATATCTCCCTCTTGTTCTGCATGGTTTGAGTCTTACCTCAGAGGTCGTGCACAATGCGTCCGACTGCAGAGTGGTGTTCGTTCTCGGTGGGTGGAATTAAGGGCAGGGGTACCGCAAGGCGGAATCCTCTCTCCCCTTTTGTTCTCAATTTTTATTAATCCAATTGCGCGACATATATCCTGCCAATATCATCTCTATGCTGATGATTTGCAGGTTTATACTCACTTTAAGTTAGTTGACCTTGCAACTGCAATTGACTGTAAATCACATTGCCTAAAACAAATAGCCGCTTGGGCTTCCAGCAATGGACTTATTCTTAACCCATCCAAATCACAGTCAATATTTATAGGTAGCCACCATTTAATTGGTAAACTCAACAATTTGAAGCTGCCTTCCACCCAAATGAATCAAGATACAGTTCCATATTCAAAAACGGTTAGGAATCTTGGTCTGATTATAGATCAGAGACTCTCTTGGCAACAACATATAAATTCCATTCGCAAAAAATTCTTTTATTCGTTGCATAATCTCAAAAGACTCCAAAGATTCTTGCCAATTAAGACCAAAATCCTACTCGTTCAATCCTTATTAATACCGATCCTTGACTATGCAGACATTGCTTTTATTGATCTAAATGAAAATCTTTTAACTAAAGTTGAGAGACTACAAAATGCAGGCATCCGATATATTTTTAACCTCAAAAAAACTGATCACATAACCTCTTACAGAAATCAGCTGAAGTGGACCACCATACGTCAAAGACGTGATCTTCACATTTTGTGTCTAGTTTTTAAAACATTATTTTTAACGTCCTCCCCATACTATCTTAAAGAAAAATTCGAGTATCTGGCGAGACATGGTTTACCTTTGCGATCCAACAGAGAGCGTCTTCTAGCAGTACCAGCACACAGTACGAACTTTCTGTCCAACTCATTTCTTGTTCATGGTGCTCGCTGTTGGAACAATCTTCCTTCAAAAATCAGAATGATAACAACTTTTCCTTCTTTCAGACAAGCTGTCAAAAATCACTTCCTTTCACTGAATTTAGCATCTGACTCCTAAAACCCTTTCCCCTATGCATGTGCACGCGGCAGTGTGTGTATGTTCTACTTTTTTATTATTATGTGTCCATGAGTACATTGTTGCCTGCATGTGCCTTTTTCATTTGTTTGCTTTATATTGTATTTTTGTTTTTTTTTTATATATTTATAATATTACTGTAGATATGTATATTTATGTCTGTTTTTTTTTTTGTTTTGTTTTGTTTTTTGATTTTAATAACCGGGTTAGTTGGAAGACATCGCATTTCAGCGATAAACTCGCCCTCTGTGCATTGAATTGTATAAATGATATTTTCTATGTTAATTTGTATTATTGTAAACAATGTACAGTGAAGAATAAAATAAATAAATAATAAACATTTTATTGTAAAAAATAAATTTGTACAAAAGGCCTACATATTGCTTTGAGGTAATGTTTTCCAGTAAACTAAACTTATGTATATTTATTTCTATATATATATTCTCTGTATAACTAATTTTACCAGTTAAGTCATATGGAAATTAATGTCTTCTATCGAATGTACATTTATTTATTTTTGAACTACCAAAATTCCAAAAGATCAGTCGCTATTGGTGTACATGTCAATATTGTAGAGGTGACATAATGATGTTACAAAATAGAACTGAGTCAAAGTCTCTATCAAATTAAAGATAGTTTATGAAATTCAAAACACACTTTAAAGATAAAGGTCCTTTATTTTATTATGAAACCAGCAGTATGTAAAGCGGATTTTCATTCAAAAATATGTTTTGTTATTTATTTTAAGACTCCTCAGTGATTGGAGTGAGAATGTTGAACAACACAGCAGTGTTGCTGAAGTGATGGAAAATTCTGAATGCACTCCGAGACTTTCTTTGTCTGACTGCTTGAACCATTACACAAGGGCTGAAACATTGGCCATGGAAGACGCTTGGAGGTATTTGGATTCTCATTTTGTGCTTTGGTATTTATTTTTTGTCAAGTATTAGCATAGTAAATGTTTTGTTTTTACAACAGATGTCCACAATGCCAGCAGTATCTGCCTGTGGTGAAGACTTTGGGACTGTGGTCTCTGCCTGACATATTGGTCATACATCTCAAAAGGTTCAGACAGTGAGTATCCGATGTACCTACGTTGAACTTATCTATGCGACTGTACCTAAAACAGCCGCCAATGTTCAATTCTCACATCTATTTTTTTTTTACAGGCAACAAATAAAGGGACGAAATAGTACTAAATTAACAACTATGGTTGAGTTTCCTTTGTACGGGTTTGATATGACTCCTCATTTAGCTCATAGAGAGACCGTCTCAAACAATGGAGGTGTGGTGTTGGGAGGAACTGGTTGGTCCCCGTGGAAAAAACCAAGGAAAGTGTCTACTTATAACGATAATTATTATGACTTGTATGCGGTGTGTTATCATCATGGAAATGATTTGGAGACAGGTCACTATACTGCTGCTTGTAGGAATCCGTATGACCAGCAGTGGTATAAATTTGATGATACTCGTGTCACTCACATTCCTTCAGAGGATGCTGCTGTGGAACTGGTCAATAACAGTGCCTATATATTATTTTATCAAAGAAGACATGGACAATTTGTTTCCTGTAGTTCCAATTCAAGTTCTGCAGCCAGCACGAGTTCTGTTGGTTCTAATAATGAGCATTGGTCATCCAGAATGCCAAAGTTTATATACCAACCCAAAAAATCAACAGTCAAAGTGCCTCAAGTTACAAAATCTCCTACACCCAGTCAGAAAGACAAGAAGATTGTCGAAAAAGAAGAAAGTAATTTGTCCAAATTACCCGATGGCGTCAATTCAAAGTCCAGCATTTCAAGTTTACAAGAGGTTTCCAATTGTAAAGAACAAATAGAGGATTCTCTCGTAAGTGAGAATAATCTAAGGAATTCAGTATCCCTTTCTGATAATTTGAGGATAGAGAGGGAGAAGAGCAAAGAAGATGTTAGCAGTAATGAAGTTGTAGAAGTACCCAATACACAAATGTTGGACATGAAACCCGAGGAGATGATAAATAAGGACAGCCTTTTCAATATGGGTGAGAGCAGGAGAAACACTCTGAGTGAATATAAAAATATGGATAGTGAGTTCACCACCGGCGGATTGGATGACCCAACAGTCATTCATAGGAACTCTCTCAGCCTTACAGTGACCCCATATCCCGCACATAAAGATATACATGTCAATCCTAAAATGACAGCCAGGACTAGCAATGTATGTGAGATATTCAAAGTTGAGATGTGCCACCTGAAACAGTCTGGTGGGGAGCACAAAGGGACGAAGAAAGAAAAGACAACTAACCCAGAGTTTGAACAGTTCAAGAAAGAGTTTACACAGTTCAAAAGTGGGTTGACTCACTCAGAGATAAGAAGAAGGGAGTTGGAGAGCTGGATGCGGACGGGTGGTGTGGCCTGGAGGGGATATGGCACATTGGGAGCTGCACATAGGAATATGGCAACTGACACAACATTCTTGAATAAGGATGATGTGGAGAAGGAACATCATTCAGACCATGAGACTTGTCTCCCATCTGAGCCTTGGGTATGGTAAATTTTACAGAAATGATTATTACTCTACAATATAATATGAGACATCAATATAAAGGATTATTTTATATTTCAGAAATCACCTTCATCCTTGACTAGGCCTGTGATGGTGACTCCCAGTGACAAGTAACAGAGCACTAAAGCAGCTCCACTCACAGAGACTAATATATATACGTATACATATTTTCTTATGTTTATATCTTGTAACAATACCAAAGCTGTAGAGTTTGTATGCTACATACAACAGAATATTTATTTTGCAAAATTGTAATCTTAATTTGAGTGTGGGAGTTGTGACTAAATGTGATTTCTTATGTTTCCATGTTTGTATCAGATGTGTGATTGTGTGCAACCATTGTAAGAATTCTATATGATGATGTACAAAGAAACAAATTGTGATGAATTAACATAGAATTATTATTTTTGTTTGTGAACACTAACCAGAACCAGACTGTACACATGTCATACTTGTTTGCATATTTGTAAAACCAAATTGTTATTCTCAAAAATCAAGCTTTTTGACACAGTGATGATCCGATCCGATATTTTAGATCTTCATTTTTATGGTTAGCTTTGAATGATAGTTTACTTCAACTTTAACTTGTTTCTGGAATTAGTCTAATCCTTACAATGAAGGGGAACGTATGAAATGATAAATGATTTTTAAGGAATATAGCAGCAGAATATCACTAACCACGTCACACTGTGATTGTGTCATTTCTGACCATGACCTGTTACTTGTTACAAACTTCATGAATTATCACAAATACTGATCATTTTATGGAAAATCTATAACTTCTATTTACCACACCGCCATAGAAACTTAATATGGACCATCATTTAGATAATTATTATCTATGGTGCTACTTATCACGCGGAAGTGGAACTTACTATAAAAAAAATAGGTATTATTTATGCTGTGACTAATCATATGTTCATTTTAAACCTTAAAATGGCACAACTAGAGTCATCTGTTGATCCACATCAAAAATATTATGAAATACACATAGGATACCAAAGCAGGAGGGCCTCTATCCTCAGAATATTTTTTAGACACAATATTAATTATTTTTACAATTTTTCACGAATGGTAATAACGATAGCTTTTTCCATAACAAAATATAAATGAATAGCATCCACTTACGTTCTGTCACTTTTAAAGTGCCGTTATTTCTTAAAAAAATCTTTTATATAACAAACTCATGAATATCATTGATTGTAGATATCTCTTCTTCTCTTATGGATCCCTTGCTGCATAAGGTTGTGCACGTGGACGGAGCCTATATGCGGCAGTGGGTACCCCCCGTGGGTTTTAAGATATCAATCGAGTTAACAAACTTAAGGATTCTTTCATCATCATCAGTGGTGTTACAACCCAGTGTGGTCTTGGACTTCTCAAGAAGTCGACTCCACTCCCTCCTATCCATCACGTCTCGTCGCCAATTAGTCACGCCCAAAGCTCACAGGTCCTTTACATCCCATCCATCCATCTCAACTTTGGCCTCCCGATGCTTCTTCTGCCACTGGGCTTTGTGGAGTATATTCTTTTGATCGTTGATGTGTCATTAAGGATTCTTTGCATTATTTTTTAAAATTTATTTCAATAGATACAACAGCTTTGACAATGAATAATACTACAATAATACAATTATGTTAATTTTATCATAACTTTTGAAAATCTCTGGTGTTTATTTGTTGTTTGTGATGTTGGTCTGATTTTTCAATGATAATTTAATTTGTAGTTCCAGTTATTACATGACAACAGCTCACTTTGTGTGTTATATACATATATTTATATATATATAGTAAATAGCTGAGTGGTGTGAATGATAACTACAATATATTATTATATTGTTGATAGCACTTTGATATTGTATTATATCGTTGTTGCATTTTCATGTTCTTAAAAAAATTGTTCATTAGGGCATTAAAATTGTTTGAACTTTTTAGTGGCATGTAATATTCTTAAAATATTAAATTTTAATATTTGATACTAAGAATCACTTTAATGGTTTTAATGTCATAATCAGCAGTTTATTATTATTCTTAAAATGTTAAATTTTTACATTTGATTCTAAGAATCACTTTAAAAAATGTTTTTAGTGTCATAATAAGCAGTTGGTTCTAGAAATTTCAAAACATTTATACATGAATGAAAACATGTTTCATATTAAATATGCAACGGCGATATGTAGTTTGTACTCATTTATGGTAAGTAAGTAATGTATATATAGATATATATTTAAATTAAATTGTTCAAGTGTACATATATGTATGTATGTACATGTAGCGTAGTCATATAATAGGAACAAAGTTGCCTTGATAGGATAATCATTTCAGTATGAATTTGTATTGATTGTATATTAGGATAGTTGGTAATAATAATGATAAATACCATAATGGAATACATAGGTAGGTACCCACACATACACATGTGTAAATCAATTACTTTGTATGGAATTATATTTTTGGGTAACTGCATTGATTATTAATTTATTTTATATAAAAATAGTCGGATGAGACTAAGTGGTGTTATAGTTTTATGTATGAGGAGTGTAAATATGGATGAGCTCAGTTGGGAGCGCAGAATTAGTTGGGTGAGAGTGTGTGTGTGTGTGTGTGTTATAGTTTGATGTGCCTCCTAATGTGTGTGTATTGCACCTACCCAAAGTGTATTGATACTATTTTCTCTAAACGTATCTCTCGTCATTGATTATTATTTATTTACTTCTGTTAAAATAAGTGATTTTTTAACTATTCAATAAAATATTTTGATAAAGTTTTGTGGACCATAAAATAGAATAATGCGGGGAGATGCTAGAATTTTTTCTTCAATAATTTTTTATGCATTTTTATGAATCTTCTTTTTGAATGATAAGTTTTCAAATTGATATTATGAAGAGAAAATTCATAATAAATGTGAATACAGCTTTGAATAGAAAGGCTTGGGGGTACTCGATGATGTAACTAAATGTTAATTTATTTTCAAACTGTACCAATACTAGAAACATACATCTTTACACTATACTACTTGGCGAAATGAATAATTATGGAATATATTTTGAAATGTTTTATGATTAATTTATTTTGTTTACTTTATATTAGATGATTGCTTATTTATTTCTAAGTTGATTCCTGTAAGCCTTTTCCTGAATAACCTACACCTACCTACCAATGGGATAATCGATCCATTATTATATATTATTATAGTTTCATAACTTATTGTTGTTTTTTAATTTGTATAGTTTAAATTGTGTTATTTAATATATTATTATTTATATCAATAAAATAAAGTTCATCAATGTGCCATTTTTGTTATTAATCCTGTAAGTATACGTATACTTAACAAAACTGAGGAGATCATTAAATATTTCAAATTCTTATACCTTGGGTGGGTTGAATTTTAGAGAGTAAGGGAAATCATAAAATTCTTGGAATCTGAGACCTAAAAAAGGTCTTCACTTATCACACAACACGACATCTCTCAAGTAAGCCACGGTAAAATTATCCAACCTTGACCAGTCTGCAGCCATAAAAACGTTTGGGGACTACTGCGACTAATTCATACTACCTATTGTAATGTACTTAAGGTAAAGATGTGTTTTCGGTCATACATGAGAATTACAAAACTTAGGTAATTTGATAATGAAAAATCTTATATTCTGGACAGTTTATTTAACTTGTGTTAGTCACTGATTGCAATAATGAGACTTTAACTAATTTATACAGATGCCTACCTTCAACAACAAAATAAGGATGGAAATATGTTAATCTAAAAACCTTTTAATGCAAACTTAAAACACAAGAAATATAATAAATTGAATCTAATGTTGTTCGTGCAATATTGAATTTTCTTGGGAGAATTGCAGAAATATTTCTTCTAAACTGGTTTGTGCTACCGTATAGTCTTCAATATTTAAACTGTCTTTCATTTTCTCCATTAAGTTAAATATTTTTGAATATTTCATATTCATGTCTGATATATGGTAGGTGAATAGGCCTTGAAAGGATTCCCTATAACGTAAATTATATTTATGTTAGTGAAGTGTGTTCTACTAATATTTGTATTTTCATAATATATTGGTCGAGGGAACTTACTTTAGGATAGAATTTTCAAAGGTGTCACTAATAAACTTTTGTAAAGGTTCTGCATAAGGATCTGTGGACATGGAACGGTCTCTAGGAGTAACTTCAGATACTGAGGCTGATGTAGTACTTGTTCTAGGAGATGTTGGAATTTTCAAAGAAGAACTTGTGAGCCTCGAAGACATCGTTTTTGTCTGCAGATCTTTAGGATTTTTCTTGAGTTTTACCATAAGGGTGAATCCTGAAATGATTTCAAAATTATGATCACCTTTTAAGTGGTTTTTGACCAATGTGAATTTTGAAAGTGCACTATTACATGATGAAAGAACCTTGTGAGTATTTGCTCTTCAAGTGTTGTAGAGATCCAAGACAACGGAACATTCCATTTATCATAATGGCCACTCGTGTGCAGAGTGCCTCACACTCCTCCATACTATGTGAGGTGAGCACCACACACCCCTCCCGCCTGGCAGCCACCGCTCTCCACACTTGCCTCTTAGCCATGGGGTCCATACCTGTGAATATCACACACACACACATTACAGCTACACTAAATTATCAGCTAATAGAGTATCTGAGCCTTTTCCCACTACTTCTCACTTACCTGTAGTAGGTTCGTCTAAGTAAACCACTTCCGGGTCTCCCAGTAAAGCTACAGCTGTGCTGAGTTTCCTCTTATTACCTCCACTGTACTCCATCACCTGGAAATAGAATATATAGGTATTTTACAATAATACTAACTCACTCTTGTCACACATCACAGAAGGGACATGTACTCACCAGTTTGTCTAGATGTTTTGTAAATCCCAGTTTAGTGCTGAGACACGCTGCATATTTCTCCCGTTCTTGGAACGATATTCCTTTAAGTCCTGCAAACAGATCGAGAGTCTCTCGACCAGTCATTTCAACTAGTAAAGCATCAAACTGTGGGCAGTAACCTGCAATGCAATAAATTGTTGCAAATGTTTTCTGCAGTATGAGTAAGTAATGAATCAGACCTTGGTATAATTAGTTCCACATATACCCATGTGGTTGTATACAGCCTTCATTTCTTTGCTAATAGATTTTCCTACGACCCAAGCATCTCCATGAGACATATCTATATCTCCAGTGAGCATTTTAAATGTAGTTGTTTTCCCAGCTCCATTGACACCTAGCAGACCAAAGCATTCCCCACGGTCAACACCTAAAAGTAAAAAATTTATTATCTAATTGTTGTGGTAGCAACCATAATACTTTATTCTAAAAAGTGTGTAGTTTATCGAACTTACAGAAGGATATTTCATTAACAGCTTGAAAGTCTTTATAAAACTTGGACATATCCTTGCAGAGAAGGATGTGGTCGGAATAATGTTTTGGGTTCATTTGAGCAATTTTTAGCTTCTCTAAAGTCACATCATCATCTTCATTTTTATCAGTTGTAGAAGGCAATTTTGATGCTCGCAACTTCCGTTTAAACTGACAAAATCAAAAAGAATGTCTCACTTGTGTGTACCATCAAGAAAATTGATACAGATTAAAATTTAAACCCTCTGTGTCCCAAGCAACATACATTTGATCACAATTAAAGAGATTTTATTTTCTATAATACAGGCATATGATTTATATAGACACCAATAGAATTAAAACATGTATAATAAGATATTATGTGAAGTAAGATATTTTATATTTCTGTATAGTTACTGTGTAGGTATAACCACTACCTAGTTTTAGTTAATGCAATACTAAACATCCCTTTTTTGCACGTATTTGAAATGAATGAGCTAAGTGAAACTTAAGACAACACAAATAAATAATGCTGTGCATCAGCTAGAATATTTACATTGCTCAAAATTTTATATTCTTTCAAATAAAGTAGAATAATGAAGATTAGAGTCATTAGAAACATGTAACATAGAGGTTCACCAACTCCAGGATAACTCCACTCAAAAAAAGAATCTTCAGGTACTGTAAACAATACATTAATTTTTTGTAAATACTTGCAATATTACAATATCTGTGACCACATAAGAGTAAGAGTAATATACTCACTGCAACATGCATTTAAAAGAGGAGCTGTTTTAGCTAAAATGCACATATTCTGCAATGTACAAGACATACCGGTGGGGAGATAGTCAACCAATTTTGTGTTACATAAGTTTTTACAAAATTTTAATATGGAATAACCATCAAACTGCCTCCTGAAAAATGATTGAAAATATTATTTGTGTGATACATAAATTGGTTGCAAAACATTTCACAGTATTCACAGCAACAACGTACTGGATTGCAATGCAAACAGCGAAGTGAGGCACAACCATAAATATGGAGTTATACATATCGGCCTTGTCATTTAAGTTCAAGATTGGTATCTTTAATATTTGGAATAACATATATGGGGTGAACCCTATAAAAAATAATAATTATATAATCATAATTCAACTTCACATATCTATATTTTGTTTTCAAACTCCAGAATATTTACCTGTTGCAAAGTTTATAAAGCACATTTTAGAAAACCCTGATGCTGGTTCATCGAAACAACCAACCAATAAATAAGTCAAAGGCAATACAGCAAAAATGAACACTATGAATATAAACAGAAGCCGCACTAAAAGCATGTCAAACACAGTTATGTAAATAGTCATGAGTAAGTATGTTGATGATTTAAATAAAAAAAAGTTTTTATACTCATTTGATTAAATGTTGAGAATCCAGTCACTTGAAATACAAATAGTATAAGGATGATAGCAAATGACACAACAAGAAAACATAAAAAATCCCACACAAAAGCTGAGCCCCAATATATAAGTGGAGATAACCCAGATGTCAGTTGGAGGAATTTAGATCCTGAGACATTTTCCTGAAATGAATAATAAACAAATAAATTCATGTACCTATTATTATCCTAACAAAAGAGAAGTTTATTAATCCAAGTTATTTTTACAATAAACACATGCAACTACTATACAAGGCTTGAAAAAAAACAATATCACCTTATTAGGTAGTGACCCGGAGGGGACCTGAACCCGCAACCCTACCTTTTTGCAAGGAATGCTTTGTCCAATTAAGCTACCAGGCGACATGCCGAAGGCTCCAATATTCTCCCTGTTGACAAAATCCATGGTTGATGACACACGAAGCTGTCATCAGGTTTGTAAGAGAAAATATTGGAGCTTTCGGCATGTCACCTGGCAGCTTAATTGGACAAAGCACTCCTCACAAAAAGGTAGGGTTGGGGGTTCAAGTCCCGTCTGGGCGCTATCAAATAAGGTGATGTTGTCTCTTCTAAGTCTTACATAATAGTTTCATGTGTTAAATTTACAAAAGACAAGTAATTTAGAAATAAGTATATTATGATTATTTATTAACAAATTTGTGTCTAGTTTATTACTGTAACCTTAAAAATAAGAAAATAATACCTTTATGTAAAACATGATAAAAATACTCGTCACTATAGCCAAGCTGAAGCCAAGATTAAGTGCCAGACGA
This sequence comes from Athripsodes cinereus, assembly GCA_947579605.1. NCBI lineage: Eukaryota > Metazoa > Arthropoda > Insecta > Trichoptera > Leptoceridae > Athripsodes > Athripsodes cinereus. Next base: position 22,798,503 of record OX388307.1, on the reverse strand, counting down.
AACCCTTCTTCTTCGTGACTACTTAGCATTTCCACCTGTAAATGAAAAAAATAGAAGATTGCTTCATAGCAGAACAAGATATTCATCATATTATCCATCAACGTTCCTTTCGGGAGCACAGGGCAGAAATCAAACTCCTCCGCTCACAGTGTCTCTGTACCAATTAAGTTACCTCTTTCCACAACATTCATAGTGCTCTGATGGCATCGTCATAGGAACAATGTATTATGAAAAAGGGATGTCTGGGTTGTCTGAACTCTTGTCAACAGAAGAACAGGGCGTTTTCTGGACAATTATCACTGTACATCTCAAAACATGGCCCAACCAAGAAAGACTATCATCTCCTGTATTTCATAGACTACACATCTTTGCTGAGTGCACTTTCACAGGTATTATTTGTGACATGCTAATACCACCTAACATCCAAAATCCTTCTAAGATACTTATTTTCGAAACATCTTCCGCTTTTGAAGCTAGGTTAGGTGACAAGACTCACAGCTATATAGAAGTATTGGGATTATTATATAAGCATTGAACAGGCGGCATTTCATTTTAACATTGAGTTCAGATGCCGTCCAAATTCTATCAACAATGGTATGAAGTAAACACTTAACTTTTTTATAAATACACACTATATTTTATAAACGAGTAGACAATTGTTTCGTCTTTTATAAAATAAAATATAGTGTGTGTTTCGTAAAATATAGTGTGTATTTATAAAAAAGTTAAGTGTTTACTTCATACCATAATGGAAAATACGCAAAAAGTTAAGGATTATATTAAAAATATTCTATCAACAATATTTTTTTGAGGAGGTTTTTCCTGCTGAGACCGCCTTGGCCAAAAACTGTTATGGTCTCAGTGCAGGGTGATGTTTTATAATAATAATATGGGTAAGTTGGAAGATATTGTACTTCTGTGATAAACTCGCCCATTAGACAAAATTATGTGTTCAGTAGTAATGTTGTCATGTTTTATTATTCTATTGTATACTATTTTTGTGCAGTAAAGATTTTTATTATTATTAAATGACGATGGCAAGAAAAAAATGGTGCCAACACACAGTCCTGCTGGGACTCCAGTTGTGATCCTGAGATCTTGAAGGTGTTTGTTGGATCACTAGGTGTTCTGACAGAATATGGGCTATAACTATGGATAGTACCTTTGGCAGGATACCGTATGCAGCCAGTATTTTCCATAGAGTTGGTTTGTGGGAGCTGTTAAAAGCTTTTTTGTAGTCAATGAAGTAACATGAGTGGTGACAATTGTTGAAGCATGCATCTGGCACAGAAAATTGCATTTGAGGAGGATTTGCTAGACATGAACCCGCATTGTTGCTTTCTCAAAGATGATTTTCCAATACCGGTTTCTGAAAGTGGCTCAAGATGATTTGTGAGAGAACTTTACTGGGTACATTTAGCAACGTCATGCCACGGTTTCACGGTTTCACGGTTTCAAATTTCCCTTCTTGAAAAGTGTCATGACAGATCTATTTCTCCAAATTTTCGGGCAAAGCTCTTGTTCCACATTTTATTTAACCCAATCAAGGCTAACAGCCAGAGATGGTTTAGTGGGTGGATAAGTGCATTCATACCATGCATGAAGAGCTCTACGTGGATTCCATCCTCACCTGAGACCTTGTTGTTCTTTAGCTTTTTTACAGCCGCCTTAATCTCCTCATGTGTGGGGGGAGGGGGGTTTTCAACTATTCCAGATGCTTGTGGGATATTTAGATCTCCATCCTCATTACTGATATCAAATGGCGAGGAAGGATTTGGCCAGTTTATAATGGACTCAAAGTGATATTTTTATCTTCTTCTTACTAAGTCAGGGAAAGAGAGCAGGTTTCCACTGTTATCATGAATCGAGTTAACATTCTTCTTTTGACCCCTTCCCCCAACGTGTGGGTAATTTCAAAGAGAGCTCTAGACTCCTGGCTACGGCAGATGGCGAAAGCTGTATTTTGGCTTCAACCTCTAGTCATCTAACTACCTGTACTCACTTTTTAAGGCCTCTGTTTCGCCTGGGGCTTTTCAACATCTCTAAACCTGAGGATCCTGAATATATACCCAGGACTCCATGGACATGCATGGTGGATTTTCCCACTTTTTGTACCCAACGGACGCAACTACTGAGGCCTTCACCACTTTCTGGAACTCCTCCCAGGCAGATTCCACTGAGTTAGCGTTGGAAAGATACTGAGAGGGTTCAAATCCTTGATGCAGCTCAGCCTCATAGTGCATACAGGATCGAATGCTCTCCAGCCTTTGTACGTTCAACATTAGTGGTGCAGCTGGTCTTGCAAATTAGTTGGACTAAGTCTCATGACTAACAAAAAGCACATGATTTGTTATTAGGTCCGCTTCATGAAACATTCTGACATCATTTAGGTCAGAACGGTCCTGAGCCTTGAAAAATAGTTGGTCAATTTGATTTCTGGTACATCTGTCACGTGAGGTCCACATAATATTTGTGGATGCATTCGTGGGAGAACAAGATTCTTCCTATTAAGAGTCCTTGCAGTGTTGCGTTTTAATCAAATGGGAGCCATTGTCATTTAGCACTCCTATGCTGTATTCCCCCATCACGCCAGGACCATTTAATTGATCACCTCCTACTTTGGCATTAAAACAATCTATAACAATAATCCTATGCCTTTTAGGAATTTTGTTTGGCTGCCAGACAGTCATAAAAACCTTCCATAAAACTTCCATATCTGCATCCTATGTTGGGGTATAACATGTTGAAATATCTTTATTTCTCGGATATTTCAACAAGGTATAACATACAAGCACCATCAAAGGACCTCCTGTTACCCTGAGTGAGGCACACATTAGTCTGTTAGAGATAGGTTCCCAGTCAAGAAGCGAGCCAGCCCATCTGCTCATGAGCAGGGGGACACCATATTTGTGTTTTGTCTTGTGACTGGAGTGATTCCCTGCCTCACCCCTGCCACAATCCAAAAGACACGTTTCACACACACCCAGCAGATCAAGCCCATATTATTACAAGTCTTAAAAACCTATTATAGCAAAAATAATCAAGACTATTTACATTGTACTATTTTGTAATACAAATCGTTGCAAGGGTGAATACATTGTTTGGTTTTATCTCTATCAAGGTCACAAAATAAATGTATAAAAATATTGGTTCCCATTATAAATGTTGGGATCTGGAAAATTCATGATACATACTTAAATATTATTAAATTAAATGGCAGTTATTAAACTAAATGTGGATGATCAATATGTGACATAATACACACCCGTACATTTAAATTAAATGACAGTGGATGATCAATATGTGACATAATACACACCCGTACATTTAAATTAAATGACAGTGGATGATCTATAAGTGACATAATACACACATGTACATTTAAATTAAATGACAGTGGATGATTGATAAGTGACATAATACACACCTTTACATTTAAACTAAATGGCAGTGGATAATTAATAAGTGACAAATGATTTTTCTCAGAAGCAGCTTTAAACACAGCATTGTAAGCCAACATCATTGAAACAGGCTGATCATGATAACCAAAGCTGGAAAACCACAGATAGACTACTTTATCATCATGAAAAGTAATTCCTGCTACATTCTTCATTCTCACGTCAGGCATCTTAGCACGGGCCTAGAATTTAATAATATTTCTTTATTAAAGCATTTGAAAAATGATGTTGGAATTACCCCCATTGAAATAGTATCTTTAATTAACTATCATTTAAAATTTCTTATATATGCGCTACAAAATTGGCAAACACAATCTGGATTGCCAAGGAATGCAGTTGTACAATCCATTGCCGGAAGAAATTAAATCAATAAAGAGTTTACGAAAATTCAAAAGATTTCTCAAATTATTTCATGGATAATAATAATGTAACTTCCAACAAATAATTGATATATTTTTTATTTTAGAAGTTAACTAAATAGTGTTATTTTTTCAATTCATCTTATAGGCTAAAGTTCACATGTAAAGCACGTTAACGCGCGATCAAATAAAATGAGAGTTCAGATGACGAGCACTGACGCGGGTTGCGAGAGTACTCATCACTTTTTTTCTACTTCATCAATTAGTAGGTGTAGGTCGATGTCAATATCTTCAGATTCAGTCATTTCATTGCAATTATAATTACGAAAATTAACAAAATTGCAAAAATAGTACGTGGAAATACAATGAAAGCACACGCTCAAATGAATGGCAAACGGACTTTACATTGGTATCAAAACGCGTGTCTAGAGACTTTTTCAAGTGCAGCGTTAACGTGCATTGACAAAAAGTTCTTTAAGTGCGTCAATGCGCGCTGATGTGAACGGTTGTTAGGTAAATATGAGGATTTCTAGACGCGCAATTTGAAAACGTGCATCAAAATTTTGTCATGTGAACATAGCCATAATTGATATGTTCTGTACTGCGGATATAATATTCTTGAAGTACATTTTTTTTTATTTGCTATGTGTGTAGTATGTTTTGTTTAGTATTTGTAGTCTCTAAGCAAATTTATGTAATTCTTTGAGACAAATAAATAAAATAAAATTATTAAATATTAATAAAATTATTAAATATTAAGTATCTAAATCACTCATAAACAAGTTAATGGCCTAGAGCAGGGATACACAGACTTATAGGGAACAGGGGTCACTCGGGAAGATTATGAGCCAGGACGGGCTGCTATAAGGAAATAAAGTTTTAATTTCTAGGAATGCTCACACATTAAAATTTCTACCTATCAAAATGGTATAGGAATGTTTTCAATGTAATCCGTTACTTTTTGTGTATCCATATTAAATGAATTAAAAAAGCTTTAACTTTTTTTATACACACTATTTATTTTTATTTCTGTATTGTTTAATAATATTGATAAGTTCTCATCAAGAGACGAAACAATATTGTATACAGAAATAAAAATAGTGTGTATAAAAAAGTTAAAGATTTAAAATATAAAAATAAAACGTTAAAAAAATATTTAAAATTGACTTCATACTATAATGGTCGCTTGCATCCAAGAACAGACGAGTGTGTGATCAGACGAGAGCCAGTATATAAAATACACTGTGATCTATGGAACATTGGTAAAATGCTTGGATTAAATTCTTATCTTGTACCCATAATACTGCAGTGGGTGATATTTAAAATGATCGGGTTGTTAACTAAGCATAATTTTATCATTTTTAAGCCTGGAAACTTCAGGTAAAGCCTGGCTTTTCAGCAGCACTGGGTATATACCAAAAGTGCACTAACTGCATCTAATAAACATGCAGATTGTCCTCTCCTTGCTGATAAAAAGTAAAACATTCAAGATAGGTGGAATCGTAAATGTTAATTGTTTTTAGAAAATTTACAGAAAAGAATGGGGGAGCTTTTCTTTACCAGAGACTTTACAGGATGAATAATCTGTACCTACATTCAGGTGCATTTTTAATATTACACTCAAATATCATTGTGATTTATAAGATTGTTTTGAAATCTTGCAAAGCAGTAAATTTACCTTTTCAAGATAATAGTTTTCCATGTCATTGTATCCAATATCAACAATTTTCATATTGGGGCTGCCTTCAAAGTACTTTTTATATATTTTCATTCTATTCTTTGTGGCATTATTTAATAAAGGCAAATAACTAAAAAGTGTTTCAGTCTGTTCATATCCTTCAGAAAGTGCTAATAACCTTGCAGGTAAAGTTCTATAGTCGCCTGATGTTCGGTCTGCTATAAGTACTATCATAACAAATATCACGGGGATTCCAATCTGGAAGGCTAGAAGAAGCCAAGATCTTAATGTAATTAATTTTCTTTTTTTGATCATTGCCCTCCACTGAGATCTCCATAATGCTCTTCCTTTGTATAGTTCTTTTGAAATATGTTCTGTTAAAAAAAAGAAAACCTCCATCACAATGTGAAAATGTGTACATGCCACCAATTCTTATTAATTGTGAATTAAACATTAATTTGTGTTCGGTTATGGAATAATGATAAATTTCTTTACCTAATTAGTTATTCAATATTTATTTAACTTTAATTTATGAATTTGTCAAAGATTGTTGTACAAACCACAATCAATTTTAGAGTCATTTTGTTCAATATTAGCCGAGGTAGGTAGATCAGTTCCCATCTCTTTAAACACCAACTGATCATTTTCATCCAATGTTTCGATGGCGTCTGCTCCAACTCTATAAACCACATATATATCTATATACAAGACCAATCAGTCACTCATTAGCTGCGTCCACACAGCTGGATGGAAACATCAATCAATCTTCAATCATTGGGTTTGTTACCCGTAAAGGGCGAAGGCATTCATTCAAATATTTCTTCGGAGAATGCTCCGAATCGTCACCAAATGATTAAAGATTGATTGACTTTTCATCCAGCTGTGTGGATGCGGCCGTTGAAATATAGGTGTATCATTTAATGTATTATTATTATTAACATACAGTGAATATGTCCATTTACTTACTTCATGAAGACTACCTCCAAAGAGCCCACTGATATTCCAAAGCTGGTGAGACCATAGTAATTGTAGCAAGTTTCCAGTTTGGACAGTAATGATTCAAAATTATTGGAGGCCTGAGCGGGTAGCTCATAAGATAATTCAGAACCTAGAAAAAATATGGATGAGCTGTCATTTTACTTCCATATTAAAACATCTAAATTGTTTGATATTTCTATATAAGTACAATCTTTAGTACCTATGTTAGTGGTGAGAGTAGCTTCTGGAATATACTTCTGGACGAGATCAGTGACTGGGGAATGGGGTCCCCCAGTAGTGGCAGCAGTGAGCCTGTACCCAACTCCAAACTGTTTCTTAAGGAAGAATGGAGAGCCCACGGCCCGGATCTTACCTCCCGCCATCACAGCTACACGTTCTCCTAACACTTCTGCCTCATCCATAAAATGCGTGGACATTATTATGGTGCGCCCTGCAATCAAACACAATATTGGTGATTGTACGATACTTCCTCATCAGAGACAGGCAAACCAACATAACACATCATACCTTCCTTCTCAATCAGTAGCAGATCCCAAAGCTCCCTCCTAGATGCTGGATCTAGCCCTGATGAGGGTTCATCTAACAGAACAACTTTTGATCCTCCACACAGAGCAACTCCAACTCCTAATCTGCGTTTCATTCCACCTGATAACGTTTTAGACAAACTATTGCGCTGCAATAAAGACACAAAACATTTTCAACAGATAACTAAAACATTGTTGACTACTAAATACAAGTGCCTTGAATGTATTGTGTACGTAGTTACCTTGTCTTTTAATCCAAGTAATTCCACATATTTTTCAATCTCCATATTTAGATTTTTACCTTTCAACCCTTTTAAGCTGGCATAGAATTTGATATGCTCAGTTACTGTAAGGTCTGAGAATAGCACATTGTGCTGTGGACATAGACCGAGTGAAGAGCGAGCTCCAACAATATCAGTTCTGATGTCATGTCCAGCGATTATTGCAGTACCTGAAGTTGGAGAGATGATACCTGCAAAGAAGAAATACTCTTAGTAAGTATGTGATATCTTGTTATGTAGTATATAAGTCATGCTCTGTACTAATATCATTAAATCACCTGTTAACATTGACATAGTGGTAGTTTTACCAGCTCCATTGTGTCCCAAGATGATTGTTATCTGTCCTTCAAACAACTTTACATTGAGATTGTCCACTACAACTCTCTTGTTGAACTCCTTGGTGAGGTTCTGCAATGGAAGTAATAATTGATAATAAGTAATAAGCAGTAACATAAGGCATAATTATTTAAGCTTTTGTCTTTGTTTATCTGTGACAACTCACAATAGTTTGAAGCCCCACATTTAGATTCTTGGGATCTGGCTCAATATTGGGATCACTAGATGAAGTTTCCACATAAGGGACACTGCCAACAACTGAAACATTGAAAGAGCACAATGTGAATATTATATTAACTTCCCTTAATTAGAGATCTTGTATATCTAGCAGACAGGACATACCGTTTGTTTTATTGTATCCAAACAAGGCCTTCCAGTAGTGTCTGTTGAAGCAGTAGTTCCAGGGCTGGGCCACTCCATATTTCCCTGGCATCACTTGCTCTACGTAGAGAGCTACGAGCATATACAAGATGCCATCCAATATAAACATCAGGAGGATGTGTCCCATCACTAGGCGATCATCAGAATTTAGTTTTGTCCATATCTTTGACCATTGTAGTCCTACAATGCAATTCATTATTATATGTATTTATATTACCTACATGTAACAGCTTAAGCTCTTTGTAATAAATTTTGGGGCAGCACATTGGGAGAAACCGCAGTAACAAATGCGCAAATATAACTATTGTGGCTAGGAAAGTCTGAGGAAGATGATGATGATGATTACAATATTAACAAATTTTAAAACAGCACACTAGTGAGTTACTCTAATTTATGTTAAAAAAAACACACACAAATGGTTTAGAATTTTAATACTTTTTGTCATTATAATGTGACCCAGTTTCAACTTCATAAGCATCTGTTTTTTTTTTATATAAGTAAGTAAATTAATATGGAGTTTTACAAAACAAATGTCAACTTTATAAATATGTAAGTTATTTTAAATTATATACTTGTTGATTATATTCTATACTTTAATCAAAACTAAGTTTTGTTTATACTTTTTTTTAATATTTACCAGAGAAATAATGTTCCTGATAGAAGTTTTTTGATTTTCCAATCAGAAAATTAATTGTTTGCATTTTTTGATCGCATTCGCTCAATTGATTTGTAGATTAGGTAAGGGTTGGTCTATCTATCTATTCCTTCACGACACATCCAAAGTAGGGTAGGCAGAGAACAAAACAACATATAGATCTGTCCCTACATACTTCTTTCGTCTCCTCTACATTCGTGTAACCTCTCATGCAGGCTTGTTGATTTCTTCTACTCAACACACAGCTGTCGTTGAGAATTTGATCAGTGTGATCAAGCCACGTAGCTCTCGGATGCAAGTGTCTTCCCACATCCCTTCTTCCAGACAAGTATATCCTCTTTGTCATCTTTCCCCTTCTGTTTGTTCCACATGTCCAAACCATCTCAATTTATTTACATGTATTCTATCTACAACACTCTTCGTGCATCCGCTCATTTTCCAAATATCCTCATTCCTCACTCTATCACGCAATATTATACCTACCATTGTTCTCAGTGATCTCATCTCTACAGCATTTATTCCACTTACATCCCTCTTCACTTCGTCCAAATTTCGCTTGCATACATGAGTATTAGAATGGTACTGTGCACCAGCATTTTTGCAATGTTTGACATTTTGCCATTACTCTGACAATAGGTTGAAGTGCACCATTCATCCTAGTACCGCATACTTTTCTTCTTTCTATATCCCTGTCACATCTTCTATCCATCACAAATAAAATTTCCTTTCAAATGCAAGCAATAGAAAATTTGGGTTGGTCTAGTGATATTTTATGTAACAGCACATTTTTTGTAATTATTTTTATTTTCCAAGTGATATACTATATAGCCATACAAACATTCATTCCAAAATTCAGAAATTTTATGTCAAATTCTATTGTCAAGAATTTGACTGAAATATCAATTGGAGTACAAAATAATATATCTACCTACAATTTTTTCTCATATGGGAGTATTAGCATATTATCTTATATAACAAACCTTTCCCTGTTGCCTCATTGTTAAAAATAATTTCAAAACCAAAACTCATTGCAGTGTTAGAAGCAAGGGCACTAAAAAGTCTCATACTTAACGGAGCCAAAGATTTTTGATTGGTAATAATTGTGTACGGGCAAAATGACACAATCCAACATAAACCCGCCACTGTGCCAGCAGTATTTGCTGAAAATAAGTTTTGATGATTTTAATAATATTTTAAATAAATAAAATTAATTGAGTGAGAATAATGCATGATGTTTTTATATACCTACCCATGTTTTTTTATATATGTTTGTAATATTGATTTATTAATATTGTGTTTGGTACCTATGTTTTGTTTTGTTATGATATTGTAAAAATAATATTGTGTAAAAGGCTAATTAGCCGTAAATAAAATAAATAAATAAGTATACAACATCTTTTGATATCACTGAATTTAAGTGAAACACCAACCTATAATTATTTATAAACTGGAAATGCAATACTAAATTTCTTAGTAAACATGTTCCAAAAAGAATAATTATATTAATAACATGCTGTTTTACTCCATAACATTAAGATGATAATGGTCTCTTTCCTACTTACATTAAGTAGGTATTGCATAATATTCTATGTAAATACTGCTATAGAAAAATCTATGGTGATTGCTGTAAAAAGGAGCACTTCTAATATATGGACCATCAATATATTTTGTATTACTTTACTTTTGCCTGACGATGAGAGCAGAAGCAACAGTAACATAGTTTTATAAATGCATCTACAACAAAGGACTCGAGGATATTCACAACTTGAACACTGACAAATCAAATTCATATAAACAATCTTATTTAGAGGATGGTTACTAATTACGAGGATAGCTAAAAAAAGCAGAAATACCTTTGGTGAAGAAAACAGTTATTAAAAAACAAAAGCATATAGATGTAGCCAAATACATCATTAAAAAGAAACATAGAAAGGTCCAGGGTGTATTTGTCACTAATGCAAACAGTGACCCATCTGTAGCTTTGAAAAACTTTCCCTGTAGATAGAGAGAGAAACATTTATGATTTAAACATATTTATATGCATATCATTATTATCATAATTATGTAAGAAACATTGAAGGAGACCCACCATCCACCCGTACCGGAGAAGTCTGGGGACTTCCATCTGAAATTTTACACTTAACAAAACTTGTCCACACCACAGGTGCTATAGTGGGCAGCCTGAAGGGTTGACCGGCCAAAATACCCCCGTGTGTGGTATCTTTTGACTACACTCCTTCAATGTCACTCTAGCTGAGAGAAGCAAACACAGTAATAAAATATACGTAATTTTTTTACAAAAATATAGAAACAATCAAACCTTTAAGACAATCACAATCAGAATGACACTGAAGAAGATGTAAGTGTAAGCTTTGATAAACCACGCACTCCAGTGGAGCCAACAATCCAGTCCCATTATTTTCATTACTTCCTTCAGAAAAAAAAAATTCTTTGGAAACACAACTAAACATTTATTGCATAGTGTTCTTTAGACACTATATAACATAATCATTCAATAGTTTATGGGAAATGCTTTCTTACTTTCAATTGGTCTTCTTTTTCAGTGACTATCGCTTTGGTAGTATTGACACATGTATTATAAAAGCAAATAAGTGTGACAAGGGGCATTATTGATTTCCATATAATAACAAAATCATCATGCAAATAAGCTGGATGAGGAAAACGACAAAACTTTACACGTGGAAAATCTATGCCTTTAGCTTCTGCCAATGCTTGGAATATTGTATGTGCTATTGGTGAAAAGCCTTCATTAGAATAATCTGAAAGTGTTTGTATCAAATAAAGTTGAGGAGTTACATTACTAGTTGTTAATACACTTCTAATCATCTGACATGAATACAAAATATTTATTTATGAGACCAATAGATATATAACAAACTGCCCCAAACATTATCAAGTAATTCCGCTAACTTGGTATTCCTCCCACGTGTGAGTTTGGATTACGTGGACCAGGTACTTGAAATATAGGAAAAGTCTCATCAGTTTTCCAATTGAAAAAATGAGACCGGATTGGCAATGTTCTCATTTCTGATGGAAAGTGAAGGGTCAGTTTAATATGGTCAGGTAAAACATCAGAATCTGAAAAGTAATATATACAAAAAATAAAATATTTCAGCAAAGGTGAGAACGCTTTCATAAATCACCTGATACTATTTTATCAACCTGGATGTAAATATTATGCCTTATTTTGTGCAAACTTAAAATATATCTTATTAAATCTTAAATCACACGACAACGGGTGGATAGCCATAAATAAAATAAAATATTATTAAATGTCAAAGTATCTTATCACTAAACAGACATTTTATTAGACATATAGGTACTTCATCTAAATTATAATTACACAAAAGTAACAATTTATTTATTTTTACATTTTATTCAATGACAGATTTTTTGCTTTGGCGAGAAGGATGACAAAAATAAGAAGTAATACAAAAATAAATTACTTATTAGTTCATCATTTAACTGAATCCCACACAGACTCCTGTTGGAACTTATAGGATTATATAAAAAAGACCTTAATTCAGAGCCATTTTGAAATCCCATAAGTTTTCCTTTGAACATGTTAGCTAATTCTTCAGGTGGGTTAAACTGTTGTGTATCAATTTTACTTATTGCTTTTGAAATAATATTCTTGACAAAGTCTGTGTCTGGTGAGTATGGAATTATATACATTTCTGGCTGTCCAGCATCTCTTGCTCTGTACAAAAAATAAAATGCTCTGTTTACTATACATAAATTAATTTTACTCTCCCAAGGAGTACGAAGACCCAAATTTCCTTCTTTCATAATACAACATTCATAATTATGATAACAAGATCAGACCGTTAGGACTGTCGTAGGAAAAGCACGTGAATGGAGCAGCTGGTTTCTACTCGGTGCTTTCGGGAGCATTGAAGGGTGATTAAGTTGCTTCCTTCAATTCACTTTTTCTTTCACAATTAAATTTTTTGGTCTTGTTAAACGGAGCCCTAAGTGGGTATCTAAATTTACAATTTGATGAAATATATGGAAAATAGGAAATTTCAACACATCTTCCATAGTTCTAATGCCATCTAATATTATATATTAATGAAATTTGGTCACAACAGTATATTGCATTATTTTGTTTTTATTTCTGAAGCGGATACATATTATTATGTATCTGAGATTATGTGTTGTAATAATAATAATATTTCTTTATTCAATCAATATCAATATACAAACGTTGAAACAATATATCACCAATTAGCTTCAATTAAGTTGCAGCAGCCTCACTAGGTTGCCCTGTATCGAGGCGTGCTGCGTAAAAATATATATAAAAAAAAAACATACATTCAACATCTTACAAAAAAATAATAATGTATAAAAATAATCACATCAGCAAATTAATAAATCGATAACAAATGAATAAATGGATGAATGAATAAAAGAACAAATGTACAAATGAGTAAATGAATAAACGAACAAATGAATAATTGAATAAGTGAATTAATGAATAAATGTATAAATGAACAAATGAATAAATGAATACATGAATAAACTAATAAATAACAGGTTAAAATAGATAAATATATGCCAACAAACAAATTAATCAATAAATAAATAAAGTAGTAAAAGAACAAATGTACAAACGAACAAATGAATCAATGAACAAATGAATAAACGAATAAATGAATAAGTGAATAAATGAATAAATAAAAGGTAAAAATAAATAAATAAACACGAAATAAGCAAACAAATCAATAAATAAATAAAGTAGTCAAAATAAAATTGTCAGTAATAAAATAAAATAAATAAAATCTGTATACATAACATAAACAAAATATACTGCAAATAACACAAACAATCAATACAGCAAAGTAAAACACAAAAATAAAACAAATCATGCACTTAGTTTATATTAAAAAATGAACGAGTAGGTATATGTATATTTTGTCAGTAAATAAAAATAAAATAAATAAAAACTATATGAAAAACATAGAGGAAACTAAACAGCAGACTTCATAATAGGAACAGAATGTTTTTGTATTTAAATTTAAATTCTTGACACAGACAACTTTGTTGTTGATAAAACATTATCATGTACAGCATCCTCGAGGTGCTATGGCACAAAGTTGGCGCTCTAAATACTCTCCGTTTATTATTCATTATTATAATTTTTAGTTAAAGATTTTCCAGTATATCTGTAAATATGTATATCTATACCATTACAGCAACTTCCACAAGCAGTGTAGCCAATAGACTAATTGCATGTAATAAATATGCAATTCATCCTCTACATGACATTCAGTATAGGTGGCATGTCTCATTGCTGAATTGAAGATGTTAAATATCTTCTGCATAATATTTTACAAATACTTTTACGCCAAAAATAGCTTCATTTGTATTAAGCTTGTACCAAATACAATTTTGATGTACAAATTACCTTCTATATTCCATTTTGAGATGTTTACTAGAAGTCACTAAATTAGCTTCAAATGACCTATAATATGTATCTTCTCTCATTGCTGGGGTCATCACACCTCGTATAAGTAATAATAAGCAGGAAATTAATACAGGTGCTAATATTTCGTAAAATGTTTGCATTTTGTTTCTTCTTTGTAGAGTAAAATTTTTCCATATTAGCAGTTTCAGTTTATCAATTTTAGTATTTTTATTTGCATTCATTATTTTTTATAGCTGTTGTTAACAGATCTGAATCAAAAAACAAAAAAATGAGAACAGATAGATTAACATGAAATAATTAATATGCAAATAAAACTAAAATAATATAATGTAAATTAACTCACTGGACACACTAGAAAAATGAAAAAAATTCAAATTCGCTTGAAGGACGAACGTAAATAAAATTGTAAACAAAGTTTGATAATATTATTGTGATGGCTATTTATCAATTTCAAAATGTAAATATTGATTATTATTGTAACCTTAGTTACTATAAAAATTTAAATCAATTGTGGTTCTTATAGACACAGCCCCCATTATCTATTATTGGAGATTTTATGTCATTAGATGGTATTTGACATGCATACATACCATCATGACGCTTTCCTCGAGGGGTAGGCAGAAAGAATCGAGCAAGATTCACCCACGTTAGCCGGAGGTGAACACAGTAAACGCAGGAGGTCCCACGTAGATACCCAGGTACCTATCTAGAAACTTTCTGAAGGCTCTAAAATTCTGAGGACACAACAAAACCTCACCAAACCTCCTTTCACTCATTTCCCCGAACATCAGATCCCTAGCATCCATCATCACCGGACACACCCAAAGGATATGCTCCGCATACTGCTTTCCCATCCCACAAACACACCACGGGCTCTCCGAAACCCCAAGATCGAAAAGCTTGCTAGCTGGATGGGAAAGTGGTCGAAGGATAGGGAATGCTTTCTCAATCGTTCACAAACATCTGGGAAGAAACTGTAGACTAATCTTGCAGTTCTCCCTCTATCCTGCCAGATTTCCATCATTTTCTGCCGTACCCTGCTGACTGTCTTATTAAATCCCCTTATTCCGGGTTCTGCAATAACAGACATACCGAAATGTACAACGTTACCGTCATTTAAAGGACAATACAACGAAAGACGAGTTTGCTATTGCGCCAACGCCGCAATGGGCAAAACCAACCTTAAGACTCTTCCAAGTCAGGCGGGGTGAACCCGGCTGACGCAGAAGCTCCCAATGAGACACCCACAAACTAAAAATGCCTCAGGCATTGCAGAACCTTCCCAAACCATATTGGTCTGGGAGTGTTCTCACTCATATCATCTATTATTGCATCTCTAGCATCATTTATCATGGAGCACTCCTATAGGATGAACAGGTTCTATACAAGTCAAGGTCATATAATTTGCCCACTAGAAAACCGTGGCTCATCACAAGTTGGATGGCATGGTGATTGAGAGACAGGAATCGCCTCTTAACTCTCTCACACAACAGGGGGAAACTGTAAACTAATCTAGTAGTTCTCCCCCGATCCCATCTACCTTGCAAGACCTTAAAAGTCCTTTTTCGGATCATGCTGATTGCCTTACTGAGTTCTCTAGTTCCAGGCGTAAACATAAGCAAACAGAAAATATCACCAAGTGATAAAATAACAGGGCATAAGTATTCCTATGTTGTGTAGTAATATTTAGAAAGGACAAACAAACAATTAGCAAACATTAATAAAATATATAATATGATAATATCTTACATGTGTCTAATAAAGTAAAATAAATAAAGAAGTTACACAATATATTTTTTAATAAATTATTACATGACGGCAAAACATAAATTCTATAAATTACATATGGGTAATTTCAATTTTTTCCTGGTTGAATTGTAAAAATATTTGTTCTAGGCTAGTTTGTCCAACAGAGTAATCGTCAATATCTAAGCTGTCTTTAGCTTTCTCCATCAAGCCAAAGATGTGTGAACACTTTATTCCAGTATCTGGAATGTAGTATGTTAGCAGGCCTTGGAAAGATTCCCTAAAAAAATAAAAAAAATAAATTAAAATCTTTAAACCACAAAATCAATAAAGCCTCGTATTCATGGTAAACATTTGTTTAGCAACAATTGATTAACGGCAAGAATGCTGCTGGAAACTTTGTTTAAATCAATATAGGGTGTCCACACACCAGTCTGCGTTTTAAATGTTGCTCAAGGAAGTAGTGTTGCTGTGTTCTTTATATCTGATGTAGTGATGTAACGAATGTGTGATTTTGGATATTCGCGAATGCGAATGCGAATATTTGTTGCCGACATTCGCGAATGCGAATAGCTAATATTGACTTCAAAATGGTATAGGAATTTGAAATATTTCAAAACTCCTCGGTTTTCTTAAAGAATATTTTTTTGCAGTACCTTTTTCCACAATGTACCGGGTAAGTATCCGGTACTTTCACCGAATTACTGATATTTTTCTTCATTTACATGGTACACAACAGATGAAACACATATAAATATAAACATGTAAGCGACAAAAACATTCCAATAGTCTTACATCGAAACAGTGCACACTTCAGCAATAACACACAAAACAGCTGTTATAGAAAATCTTACACACAATACATTAATTCACAATACATCCACTCACCCAATTTCGCACACATAATACATTCATTCGCACAAACACATTCACACTTCACTGATGTATGCAATAACAATACAAAAAAAAAACTCTAAAAAAAGAAAAATCAAAAATTTAAAAAACAGACTAAAAATAAATACTATCCCAAACACTTCACATTTTATCATACATATACATTTTTTTATATTTATTTCATCTTATTCTACTCTCAACTCTCCTTTCTCACAAACCTGACGTAATTGGCACTTTAAAATTCTATAAACAGGGTTTCTTGAGTCTTCGTTTTTGTTTTTATTTTAAATGTAGAACGGAAAACAAGATCTTATTAAAGGAAGCATTCTAAAGTTAATCCTATCTAAAATATTAGGCACATCGTATTCGGACAAGCATATTTTTCTCAGGTTGCATGCATCCAGCAAAACTCTTCTTTATTCCAATTTAGGCAAATCTTTAATAAATACAGGATAATGCAATCTCTTCCTAACCAAACGAATGAATTTAGACTGAGTTCTCTCAACTTGATCGACATATTTTTTTAAAATGTGGATTCCATACAGAGGAACAGTACTCCAGCTTGGAGCGAATCAACGATAAGTACAAGTACAAATACGATTCATATAACCTAAATGACTTTGTAGATCTCAGAATAAATCTCAGTATTTTATTGCTCTCTTTGATAATTTTGTTCACGTGATCATCAAAGTGAAGTTCAGAGTCAAACACCACACCTAAATCTCTAATCTTATGTACTTCTTTTAAATCATGATTATGGATATTGTAAATTTATCGAATTTTGTTTCTATTTTTGGTAAAAGAGATCAGATTACACTTCTCTAGATTCAAGTGCAAGTTATTTCTGTTACAGTACTCGTGTAGTCTTCCCAAGTCCTCGTTAACCATTTCACAGTCAAACAATAATTGAATTTGACAGTATATTTTTAAATCGTCCGCAAATAATAGAAGTTCTGAGTGTTTAAAGCACTTTTTTATGTCATTTATGAATATCGTGAAAAGTAAAGGACCCAAAACAGACCCCTGAGGGACACCAGATGTAACACTGACAATGTCAGATGAGTAACCGTTAAGTTTAACTGTCATCAATCTATCAGAAATATATGAGTCAATCCACCTTAGAAGATTCACATGAATTCCATGAAATTCTAACTTCTTAATCAAAAGTCGATGTTCTACTTTATCAAATGCCTTTTGAAAGCCGATATAAATGGCATCCAACTGTATACGATTGTCCATAGCTGAGAAAAAAAAACAGATTTGTTACTGTCGATCTTCCACTCATGAATCCATGCTGCTCTACAAGAAGATACGGCTTCAGGAAAAAAGTCATTTCTTCACGAACAATCCCCTCAAATATTTTTGAAATAGGTGAATTGAAATTGGTCTGTAGTTACGAACGTCCGATTTGCTGCCAGATTTATGCAAAGGAGTAATATTAGCCATCTTCCATTTGCATGGAAAGCACCCTTCTTGTAAACTCCTAATAAATATCAGATACAATGGTTTGGTTAAATGACTTACACACATCTTTTATATTATTGGTGCTATACCATCAGGGCCAACTCCTTTTGTTTCATCTATACCTAATAAACGTTTATGAATATAAGATTTCAAGATATTAACCGTGGATAAACATGAGTTAGTTAAAATATTTTCCGATTCTTCAGTATTAGAATCATGTAAATTATTCAGTGAAAATACAGAACCAAAAAACGACGAAAACAAGTTCGCAATTCCCTCTGGATCGCTCGAAGTCTGGTCACCGTCACCCGTTACCCTTGGATAGCTTCTAAATTCTTTAAGGGAATTCACGAACGAAAAGAAAGACTTGACATTGCCCTTAAGTGACTTCTCAGTGTTATTACTAAAAGACCTATAATCGTGATTCTGCGACACCTTCAACTGAGCTCTTAGTTGAAAAAATAAATTGTAGTCAGAATCATTACGGTTCATCTTCCAATTACGCCAAGCCTTGGACTTTCTCTTAAACAACACAATTCTATTAGAGAACCATTTGGGAAAATTATTAGGTGCCACCCTCTTCATAGGTGTATGCTTCTCAATTATTGGCAAAACATAACCATAAAAAGATTCAACCATCTCATTCACCGGTCCGTTTCCCAAAACGCTGACCCAATCAACACTTTGTAGTTCAAAATTTATTTCCGAAAAGTTTGACTTAAAGTATTTCAATTTCTGGATCATATTTTGAGACAAATCCTCAGCAATTTCAAACTCATAATCTATCAACAGTGAAGGATAGTGTGAATCCTTACCAACCAGTGGAGAGTCACATCTGGTAACAGAACACGGAATAGTTGAAAGAACTAAATCCAAGTTAACTTGATTGCTGTTATAAACTCCGTTAGACTGAAACATATTGAGAAAAGATACAGATTCTATCAAATACTGCGCAACAGGACCCGAATAAGAATACGGAACAAAGATTGACTCAGCATCGGGGTCTTTTTTCCATTGGATTGTTGGGATATTGAAATCTCCAATAAGACAAATATCCGTTTTGTCGTAATAGCTGATTAAACGTTCAGATATACTTTAAAAAAAGATGTTTTAAGTATCTAAGGATGTGGAAGGCGGTATATATACTACACCTAGTAGCGATGAGCATTTTTCCATGGAACTATGTGTTACCGATGAAAAACGAATACTGGTAAAAAAACTTTCAACAATATCGTCCCAAACAAGAGTGGGTGAACATCCTAGTGTCCGATTTACAGCAGTTAAGACCTCACCTTCATCCCTTTTACCACTCAACATGAAATCCCTATCCTACCGGTAAACTGTATATTCGTTTTGAAAAAGTTCGCTATCAAATATCCCACAATTTAGCCAAGTTTCCGTCAGAACAAACATATCATAATTATTTGCAAATAAGTTTGCTCAAAACTCCTCGATCTCAGACTTCAAGCCCTGAAAATTCTGAGAGAATACTTTAGTGTGGTTCACCTTGTAGTATGATATAAATATTCCCTAAATAGAATATAAAATATAATAATAATAACATAATAAAGCAAACGAACACATGAAACAATACAACAAATGCGGCCAACACAGAACAGACCAGATACTTTATTACTAAAATAATATTCGCAAAACATTCGCATATTTTTTTGCGAATGCGAATACTTTGAAATATGCGAATATTCGCGAATGCGAATATTCGTTACATCACTAATCTGATGTATAAGCCGTGTTTATAAACAGTTGCAAACACGTTCACACACGTCAACTATTGTTGCGAAACTGATGTTTACGCTCGTCGAGCGAGAGCTTGTCAACATGCTGCTGTTAACTCTGCAACATGCAGTGTTGCTGGCAACACGTTGACAGCAACTCCGCAACGTGTTGATTCAACTTTGTTGCTAAACAAATGTTTACCATCGATTGACACAAAGGTTTTTAAAATTTATTTAACAGTTATAGAGCTAAAGCATTTTACCCATAATATCCAAAAAGTGCTAATGGATTATTTGCAACAAAAAAACAATATTTTTACAAAATAATTTGTAATTTTTTAAATACTAACATATTCTTAAATTATTATTTGTTTATTATGTTAAATTAACAATGAGTGACATGACAATTGCAACCTTTGTGCCATTCAAAGATAATGTAGAAACAGTGGCGGATTCAGCAAAAATTCAAGGGTATCCTGAGTATATCAAAAGATATCTTGAGCTACCTTTACTTTTATCGTAATAAAAAAATAATTAAGTCACATGCAAAGTCACGTCAATAGGCCCCACAAGGGCCCGTGTCCATATGTATCCGTCACTGTGTACAAAACAGTTTCACAATGATTTATATAAATGTCATCAAACAAATTATACACTTCAATATTTAACTCCTAAATTTAGTAAAAATTACGCTGAATGTTGCAGTGCCATAACATCCGTAGCATTTTTTGCAACTAGGGTGCTACAAAGTACAAATGTGCAAAGTTAAACAGGAAGAAAAAGAGGTCTATAAAAATTATTATTAATGAAATGAAATATCAAGATATGATACTATGATTATAAAATATTGTCAATAATTTGTTGATGTTTATTTTGATGACATAAATGTCTACTTACTTGAGTTGAGAGTGAGGGAAATTATCTGTGATAAATTTATTTAAAGATTCAGTTTGAACAATTGTGTCTGAAGAGGAAATTCTGGTAGTAATTATATCAGGCTGCGATGTGAGTTTAAAGTCTAAGCCTTTGCGGAGTTTCACAATAAGTGTGTATCCTGCAAATAGTCAAAATTATTTTACATAAATTATCTTTGTGAGGTAAATATTTCAAATTATATTCGGTATATTCATATGTACCCTGAGAATATTTATTCTTCAGATGCTGCGGAGACCCGAGACAACAGAATGATCCTTTAATCATAATGGCCACTCGTGTGCATAGTGCCTCACACTCCTCCATACTGTGTGAGGTGAGTACCACACACCCCTCCCGCCTGGCAGCTACCGCTCTCCACACTTGTCTCTTGGCCATGGGGTCCATACCTGTGTACATCACACACATACACAGTACAGCTACACTAAATTATCATCTAATAGAGTATCTGAGCCTTTTGCCACTACTTCTCACTTACCTGTAGTAGGTTCGTCTAAGTAAACCACTTCCGGGTCTCCCAGTAAAGCTACAGCTGTGCTGAGTTTCCTCTTATTACCTCCACTGTACTCCATCACCTGGAAATAGAATATATAGGTATTTTATAATAATACTAACTCACTCTTGTCACACAACACAGAAGGGACATGTACTCACCAGTTTGTCTAGATGTTTTGTAAATCCCAGTTTAGTGCTGATACACGCTGCATATTTCTCCCGCTCATGGAACGATATTCCTTTAAGTCCTGCAAACAGATCGAGAGTCTCTCGACCAGTCATCTCATCTAGTAAAGCATCAAACTGTGGGCAGTAACCTGCAATGCAATAAATTGTTGCAAATGTTTTCTGCAGTATGAGTAAGTAATGAATCAGACCTTGATATAATTAGTTCCACATATACCCATGTGGTTGTATACAGCCTTCATTTCTTTGCTGATAGATTTTCCTACGACCCAAGCATCTCCATGAGACATATCTACATCTCCAGTGAGCATTTTAAATGTACTTGTTTTCCCAGCTCCATTGACACCTAGCAGACCGAAACATTCCCCACGATCAACACCTAGAAGTGAAAGCAAGTTTTTGAATATGTTTATATTGTATTTAATCACAACTATGTAGAATCATTGTATAAAAGAAAGCACAAAACCAGAACTTACAAAAAGAGATTCTATTGACAGCTTGAAAATCTTTATAAAACTTGGACACATTCTTGCAGAGAAGAATGTGGTTGGAATATTGTTTAGGATCCATATCAGCAATCTTCTGCTTTTCTAGAGCCACATCACTATCTTCACCTTCATAAGAAGGAGGAGGCAACTGACGAGGAAATCTTATTTTTTGTATCAACTGAAATATTTAATAGTAGGTACTTATGAATTAATCACATGGAGGGCTGAGAATGAGTTAGAAACTATTTAAGTATAATAAACAGACAGATATATAACATTAATATTATAGGTAGGTACATGAACTAACAGTATTAATGAATCTATACTCTTTAAAGAGGAGTATTATGAATGAGAATACAGCCACCAAAATCATGTAGAGCAGAGGAGCACCAACACCAGGTGCTTGCCACTCAAAAAAAGAATCTTCAGACACTGTAAAATGAAGTGAAATCAAAGTCAGGAAATTTATACAAGACATTACATTTCTATAAAAACAATAGCACGCTTCATAAATACTTGGCTGATGGTCAGTAATAATACAAGATACCTATTTGTTGATTGAGTTTTAAACTCTCTATCTATTTATATCTTTGCATTATCCCTCACAAGAGATCTACCTCAAACCTGGATATCTCATTAACTTTTGTTACAAGAAAGTTAACCAGCAGCTTGTGTTGCACATAACCAACATTCTTTTTATGTAAGATGAGTCATTTACAGAGAAAAGCTAGCCTTATTATAAAATTTGTGATATCTTGAGTTTGCCGGAAACCTGAAGGTAGAGTCTCGGCCTCGTGAACACGGGGTCCGTGGTTCAATACCAGGTGCCGGCAAACTCCCCTTTCACGACACAAGCTTTTAGTAGCTTACTGTGAAAGATGTATAATGTTGTATTTGGGTTTATAACAAAAACCCAGATATATCTTTTTTTAATTTTAATAAATAAAATATAAAAATATATTATTGAGCACTGTTTAATCTCCACTATGTTAGGTTAACCCTTTCGAATCCACAGCCGTGACATCCACGTGTGACATTTCCTTACCTTAGACATCCACACCCGTGATATATCGTTTTTGATTTTTCGACACTCCCAGAGACATCTGTGTTGGATTTTTTAAATTTAAATCTGTACCGATATATACCTACATTCATCCTTTATCTATTCCTGTGAAGTCGGTAAAGATGTACCTACGAATTTCGTCACAATGACGATTTATAAAAGTACTGACAGCGTACATGCCGGAAATCAGTCGCCGTTCATCACCATTATAGTACGTTCGCGCGAATTGTATCATACGCATGGCATTTTTGATACTCAATCAGTTATATTGTTTATATTATTTATTTTGTCACTTTTGTTACTGTGGATTGGTTTAATTTAATTATTTAACCTATATTTATGTTCAATTGATGTTATTGCTTATTTTATATTTTATTTTGACCCTTGACAAAATTTGAACACTACTTAGTAGTCCCTACACAAGTGTTAACATTTCTCCATTACGAAATTTATCAACAATTTTGATTATTTTTAGTTTCAGTGAAGTTTTGAAAAATAACTGTGTATAAAAGAAAGTAAAAAAATAAAATAAAATAAAAAACTGTGTGCAGTACACTGAAAAAAAAATCAATCGACCGTTGTTTTCATGAACAGACTATAAACTATCTTTGTTATGTATGACGCAGGCTAGGCGAGGACACTTGAGGTTCAAATATCCCGTGTTATGGGAGTGCGTTGAGATTTTAATGACTTATTTGTTTACATGATGCTAGTAGAAGGATGAAGGAGCTCAAATAACCCGCCAATGTGACTATGATATGCAATTTTATATTAAATAAAGTAAATTGAAACTAAAAAAGTGGATTATAAATATCACACGGTATTGAGGGCACGATTCCAATCGGGAGGGCTCAGAAATCAAAAGGTTAAATACCGAACGTTTTCGCCTATACTTGTAGGCATCTTCAGGGAAACTGAAATCTAAAAATTGTGAGGGCTGTTGTTCATGTGGTGAGAAGGGTGCAGGTAGTGGTTTATTAAAATTAAAAATGGATTTCCACAGCGTAAACACAAAAACTCTTGACATATCTTTTTTTTTTAAATACTTATATCTTGCAGATAAAGTTTCACCAATACAATGTTTTTTTTTCAGAAAAAATGCTATTTCATAATTTTAACAAGAAACAAAGTTGGATAACTTAGTATAAGAGTAACAAATCCACAATATTTTCAATACATACTGCAACATGGTTTTAGGGTGGGAACCATTTGAGACATAGTGCACAAGGTTTGTAGGTTGCAGGGCACATTGGGTGGGAGATGGTTCACTAACGCCGATTCACATAAATTCCTGCAGTTCTGGACCATAGCATAGCCATCATACTGCCTCCTGGAGATTATTCAATTATTCACATCATTATTCATATTTACTTCTTTATTAAACTCATTATACAGTCTAAGGTTTTTTTTAATATAATTAGCACAATAAGCAACACAAGAAGCTTTATGAAGATTTATAAGATAAAATTAAGATTAATATTATTGAAACATACAACCTTTATCCATGTAAATGGCTTACATCATGAGAAATAAACACATGGTTGATCTCAAAAGCAATATATGTAATTTTTATCTTAAATTTTTCTATCCACATCATCTTCCACAAGCAGTGAACTCTGTGTCATGATAATTAAGGCATTCTAAATGGATGCATATTTTATGGCTGAATAGAAGTTGTTCATGTTTAATATGTGATGTTACACATGATACTAGTTGGTGTTTACTTTTAAAAGGACATTCAAAAAGTTACCATATTTGTATTTTTTCTTAGTATTGCCCCAGAACAAATTTTAGTCTAGTGGGGCAATATATTCCATAATATTGTTCTTTATGTTTGATTGTATGTACTATTTTGCAATAAATAAAAAAATCTCAATACACTGTAACTGGACCAATTTTGACTATAACAATAATATAATATTAATTAATCATACATACTTTATACTCATACAAATGGCAAAATGAGGTACAATCAGGAAGATCATGTTGAGTAACTGAGCAATATCCTCTAGGCCTAAGTGAGGAGTGTACAACACCTGGACTATCAGGAATGTCACAAATCCTGTAACAAACAACATAATCAAAATACAGCTACTGGTTATATGAGTATTGAATATTATGTAGTTTAAATAATGTTTTGAATTTATTTGCAATACATTTGTATAATCACTTTCTTTCACATTAAATAAAACCATTTTCATAATAATCATAATAATGAGGATGATTTTTATAGCGCCGTTTTGTGGACAGATCCACCTCAAGGGCACAGAGGATGTTTTAAAGTATTTGCTGGCATTGCAAAATATTAGCACTGATGTTACATATATATTCAGTTCAATCCATATGATTTCTTGAAATTATGTGTTTTCATATGGGTCTTAAACTGGATCAAGGTCTGTGCTTCCCTGATGTTTGTGGGAGGCCTATTCCAGGCACTAGGACCCGCAGATATAAAGGTGCGATCGAAGTACGCTGGCTTTATACTTAATATTGTCAAGCGACTGAATTTGGTGGAAATTCAAGTTAAATAAATAAAAATGTTTATATTTAGTACTTCCATGGTGACTTCATAAATCATGAGCCGGCTTTCAAGAGCTGTTAGAGCAAGCAATGTTAGTCTAATGACGAGAGCAGAAGTTCTTGAAAGTCAGCTCGCGATTAAAAAATCACAATAGAAGTACTAAATATATGTATTATATATTTATTTTCTTAACATTATTTTCAATTTCATGAATACAAATTGAATTTTGTCAACACTTAAACACACAAATGGTAACAACATGTCATATTCACGAAACATGCATTCATTTATTCAGATTCAAATCTAATAAATAAAACAGTAACTTCAACAAGAAAACATGTCTATTTCCCAGGGTGATTTAGGTATTAGAGATACTGTAAAAGCTTGTCAGAGGTGCAAATCATTTAATATGAAAAGGATTTCACATAGTTCATGTTACCTGTGAAAAAGTTTATGAAGCACATCTTTGAAAACCCAGAAGCTGGTTCGTTGAAACAATCTGCTAGTAAATAGTTCAGAGGTAACATTGCAAAACTAAATACCAAGAGGAGAAAGAGAAATCGCACTGAAACCAGAATGGATACATTAATAAATAATACAAAATAACAATGCATTACAAATTTTACTTTTTGTAAATAAAATCAATTTACTAATTACTTACTAATTTGAATAAATGTTGAGAACCCAGTCTCTTGAAATACAAGCAGTGTAAAGGCGATTGCAAATGATACAACAAGAAAACATAAAACATCCCACACAAAAGCTGAACCCCACAATGTGAATGGAGATGCTCCAGATACCAGCTGAAGAAGTTTGGAACGTGTAGCACTTTGCTGAAATATATTTTTTTTAGCACAAAAAAATAGTAGCTTGTATTTAAATAATTTTATTTATTTTGCATCAATTACATAACAAAATCAACAAATCAATCTACGTAAAAAATGTGATAATCTCACCAATTAACAGTAGTGAGATTACAACTATATTAGTGATAATCTCACCACTGTCAATTCTTCCATCTTACCACGTGAAAAATATAATTATGACATGATCAGCAAATAAATTACCTTCACATAGAAAAGAATGTAAAAACTAGTTACTATAGCTAAGCTAAAGCCAATATTCAGAGCTAGTTGAAATCCTTGTTCATCTGCACTTCCAAACATTTGCATCTGTAAAGGTAAAGGGAATGTGTATATGGCTTTTTGAATAACTTCATTAATGCTACAAGAAAATTCGAGAATCCAAGGAAATCCACCGTCCACGCAGAACTCTGGGGTCTTCCGTTCGTCTGATATTCTACACTTAATCTTAGTATTATACTGGAAGAAGCCTGAAGGGCTACCCACTATGATACTATGGTTAAGTGTAATGGTGGTTATATGTTAAGCTAATGCCCCTCTAGCCGAGGGGAAAGGTAAATGAAAAGGCAGTTAAATGTCAATTCAGAGCTTGACTCAGGCAGGAGTTACCCAGATATTCATAAACTTCAAGGAAGCCCTGGAATTTCCCGGACAAAAGATCAACCTCACAGACCAGTCCTGAGGCGTGAGTCAAAACACACTATAGCGTTACGTTTTTGTGTCGCAATTGTTTGAATATACACGACGTTGCACCAAAGTGTCAATTTTCGTAACTATTGTGTATCTTAGCAACGAAATTGATACTTACTTGCAACTTCGTCTATATTTGAACGCTAATGGAATGAAAGTGTAACGTTAAAATGTGTTTTGACTTCGGGCTCAAGGGTGTCATCACTCATACTATGAATAATTTTATTTCTTGCATCCATCACCATTAGGGACTCCTACAGGATGTACCCCACCCTGAATTTGAGAAATACAAGAAATATAAATTCAATAAACATACCTGTATATCAAAGCTAAATGGTAATGGATAATTTGCAAGAGTAAAATGGTTATTCTCAGAAGCAGCTTTAACAATAGCATTGTAAACTAGCATCAGTGATACAGGCTGATCATGAAAACCAAAGTTGGAAAACCACACAGTGACCTTGTTGGTTGAAAATGTAGCTCCAGCAACATTCTTCTTTCTCATTTCGGGCATACTGGTGCTGGCCTGCAAATAATAAAAAGCACTGTACAACCTTGTTACTAACAAACTCTGTAAATTCTGTAAATAAAAAAGTGCTAATTGGAAAAATATTGCTTTTCAGATCATTGAGAATGTCTGAGACACCTCATTCTGCCTGATGATGCGAATGAAAGTTCTTGAAAGCTCGTTCGCAAATGTAAAAGCTGCAGTGCCATTATTAAATAACTTGTTTCATTTAAGTTTATTACCACCAGAGATGTGATGTATTTGAAATAAAAGTACTTAAAATACAAGTACAAAATACAAAATACGTATTTTGTATTTTATTTGAAATACTTTTTTTGAGTATTTTGTATTTTACACAAAATACTTTTACAAAATACCTTTTTATTTGTTTGAAACAAAATTCTGCCATTAAATTCATATGCGCGTACGCAAGCTTTTTTTGTCAATTTGTTGAATTACGATTACAACATTTCCATTAGAGTACTCCATACCTGAGATATACACACATAATAATGATGATTGAACAAATTATACATGACGTCGTTTAATGATCCATGATGAAATTTTCATCAACGGCGCTGTGATTTCTCCTGAACGGTAGCGTTTCCAACTTTGTCTGCAGGCAATCTGTTCCAGGCAGTTGACGCTGCGATTCTGGTTCTCCTTTCTGCAAATTTAGAGGTATTTGCAATATTGAATTCTACGAGTTTGTTCACTGTATTAGAAGCTGAACACAGTCTTCGCCTCAAATTTTTGTCAGCGGAACAGCTCAGTGGGTGGTGTGCTACCTTGTGGACAGTGAGACACAGTTAAAACACTATTCTCTCTGAGACGCTCAGCTCGTGTAGACTTCTTAGTAGTGAAGTGATGTGGCAGCTCTGATTCTCTTTGTAAATGATTCGAAGGCAACATTAAAATCCATCTGAAGACGATCAAGAAGGGTCTGGAGCAGTCCTGTATATAATATGATGTTACAGTAGTCCATACGATTTCAGATTCGGAGTATCCATCCTGATTTATTCTGCAGCCCAAGTTCAGGATATCTGAGCTTCCTGCTTGATACTCACTCCATTTATGACAATTTTCGCAGTCGCCTCATCTCTTCGAACAACCATACATTTTGGTTTGTCTTTATTTATTTTTATGTTGTATTTTGACAGTTCTTCCTAAGGCTTTATTCAACTCATCTTCATTATCTGCAAGCTGTGCTATATCGAATCTATACTCTTGTCCAGTTCTTCATTTCTTCTATCAATTCATCAATGGCTCGCTGTATATTACAGTTAAAGAGTGCGGTAAATATTGAATACCCCTGTCTTACACCTTGTTCAACTATTTGTAAAAAGTATTTTAAAAAAGTATTTTGAAAATACATATTTTGTATTTTGTATTTAAATACCATTTTGAAAAAGTATTTAGTATTTGAAATACAAAAATTGAAAAGTATTTGTATTTTGTATTTAAATACTTTTTTGAAAGTATTTTGCACATCTCTGATTACCACACACACCCATTGTTTAAAAGCTGCATCTACATTGCTTGATGAATGCATTCCATGAACGAAAGATCATATATATCATTTTACGCAGGAGATAATATGAGGTGAAAGTTTTACTCCATTTCACTGCGTGCACTCGGGAATAGACTTGGCTCTTGCCTTTGCATATGGTGCAAGACTCGGCCCGTCGCCTGAATATGCAGTTTGGATTTGTTGAATAGATGTAATTTTTCAACATTGTGTACATGTGTTTCATCAGGACCAGCTCATAAATGGCCAACACAACATCAAATCCTGTATGCGAAGAGTACCGCCAAAGGGAACAAATACGAAACAGAACCCTTCATTTGCTGAGCAGCGTGGACAGAGCTAATTTAAAATTAAATAGGTAACTATTGAAAAAAAATGGATCAGCACACATTATTTCTATGCTACCATCGATAAAAATTATGTGTCAAAAATAGATATGAAAGACACAAGTGGATAATATTGGATATATGAAAGCAATTTGTAAATATTGGATATATTGGATCAATTTGTGGGGATAATTTTAATGTTAGTTACTACATGATGGTACGAAAGAGAAAGAAAGAGAATTTTTAAATATTTCAAAACCACTACATACTTGTTTCAAATAGTATTGTTCCATATCCTCGTCTCCAATATCAACAACCTTCATGGATGGCTGGCCTTCAAAATACTTTTTGTACATCTGTATTCTAGTAGTTGTTAGATTATCCAGAGACCCCTTGTATCCCACAAGTGTTTCACTTTCTTCATATCCGTCCTCGAGTGTTAAATGTCTAGCAGGCAGAACTTTAGAACCCCTAGATCCACGGTCCACTAATATAACAATCAGTAGAAATATTACAGGAATTAGAACTTGGAGAATGAATAGCATCCAGTTTCTCATTGTTGTTACTCTATGTTTTTTAAACATAGCCATCCACTGACCTTTCCATAACTTAAAGCCAGTATAACGCTTACTTGTAGAAGATCCTGCAAGATGAAGGAATTGAATGGGGTTAATTAAAATAATTTTTCAGAACAGTTTGGCTCTTTTATATATATATGGACAATTTGTAAAGCGCCGTTTACTCATAACATGACCTCAAGGGCGCCGTATATCGTATCCATCATCATTCACAAGCAAGTATGCATAAATTAGCCAATGTTTTTATTTTGTTAATTCAAATGGCTCCGAAGTCTATTACAATAGTACATATTAGAACATATTAAAATATACAATTATAAAGCATATAACAAACAACAAAATTAAGAACAAAAATAACCCTCACACAAAAAAAATATATTTATGTTACATAATATGACACAATAAATATTCAAGTGAAAGCCAATGTTATAACTTCAAAAACATATTTCTATAAATTTAAATACAAACCATCTTCAATATTTTGTTTAATATTAGCCGAGGTAGGTAGATCAGTTCCCATCTCCTTAAAAATCAACTGATCATTTTCATCCAATGTTTCGATGGCGTCTGCTCCAACTCTACAAACCACATATATATCTATATACAAGATCAATCAGTCACTCATTGAAATATGGGTTTCTCATTTAATGCATTATTAACATACGGTGAGTATTTCCAAGTACTTACTTCATGAAGACTGCCTCCAAAGAACCCACTGATATTCCAAAGCTGGTGAGACCAAAATCAGTGTAACAAGTTTCCAGTTTGGACAGTAATGATTCAAAATTATTGGAAGCCTCAGCGGGTAGCTCGTAAGATAATTCAGAACCTAAAAATAATATGGATGATCTGTCATTCTATTTTAAAACATCTAAATTATTTGATATTTCTATATAAGTACCTATGTTAGTGGTGAGAGTAGCTTCTGGAACATAGCTCCGGATGAGATCAGTGACTGGGGAATGGGGTCCCCCAGTAGTGGCAGCAGTGAGCCTGTACCCAACACCAAATTGTTTCTTGAGGAAGAATGGAGAACCCACTGCCCGGATCTTACCTCCGGCCATCACAGCTACACGCTCTCCTAACACCTCCGCCTCATCCATAAAGTGCGTGGACATTATTATAGTGCGCCCTGCAATCGAATATAACATAAGTGATTGCATAATACCCCATGTCCATATCCGAGACAGGCAACCAACATAATATATCATACCTTCCTTCTCAATCTGAAGCAGGTCCCATAGCTCCCTCCTAGATGCTGGATCTAGCCCTGATGAGGGTTCATCTAACAGAACAACTTTTGATCCTCCACACAGAGCAACTCCAACTCCTAATCTGCGTTTCATTCCACCTGATAACGTCTTAGACAAACTATTGTGCTGCAATAAAGGCACAAAACATTTTCAACAGATAACTAAAACATTGTTGACTAGTAAATATAAATGCCTTGAATATATTGTGTACGTAGTTACCTTGTCTTTCAATCCAAGTAATTCCACATACTTTTCAATCTCCATATTTAGTTCTTCACCTTTCAACCCTTTTAAGCTGGCATAGAATTTGATATGCTCAGTTACTGTAAGGTCTGAGAATAGCACATTGTGCTGTGGACATAGACCCAGTGAAGAGCGAGCTCCAACAATATCAGTTCTGATGTCATGTCCAGCGATTATAGCAGTACCTGAAGTTGGAGAGATGATACCTGCAAAGAAGAAATACTCTTAGTAAGTATGTGATATCTTGTTATGTAGTATATAAGTCATGCTCTGTACTAATATCATTAAGTTACCTGTTAACATTGACATAGTGGTAGTTTTACCAGCTCCATTGTGTCCCAAGATGATTGTTATCTGTCCTTCAAACAACTTTACATTGAGATTGTCTACTACAACTCTCTTGTTGAACTCCTTGGTGAGGTTCTGCAATGGAAGTAATAATTGATAATAAGTAATAAGCAGTAACATAAGGCATAATTATTTAAGCTTTTTTCTTTGTTTATCTGTGACAACTCACAATAGTTTGAAGTCCCACATTTAGATTCTTGGGATCTGGCTCAATATTGGGATCACTAGATGATGTTTCCACATAAGGGACACTGCCAACAACTGAAACATTGAGAGAGCACAATGTGAATATTATATTAACTTCCCTTAATTAGAGATCTTGTATATCTAGCAGACAGGACATACCGTTTGTTTTATTGTATCCAAACAAGGCCTTCCAGTAGTGTCTGTTGAAGCAGTAGTTCCAGGGCTGGGCCACTCCATATTTCCCTGGCATCACTTGCTCTACGTAGAGAGCTACGAGCATATACAAGATGCCATCCAATAAAAACATCAGGAGGATGTGTCCCATTACTAGGTGATCATCGGAACTTAGTCTTGTCCATATCTTCGACCACTGGAGACCTTAAATAGATTATAACAACTTTTAAACTAAAATAACAATGTGTAAAAATATAATGCTGCAATGATCTTCATAACTAACCATCTCCAGTTGCTTCATTATTGAAAATTATTTCAAACCCAAAACTCATTGCAGTATTAGAAGCTAAGCAGCTGATAATTCGTGAACTGAATGATGATAAAGTTTTTTTATTACTCAGAACTGTGTACGGGCAAAATGACAGGAACCAACTGACACCCGCCACTGTAGAAGCAGTATTTGCTGAAAGACATAATCACACGCATATTTACTATTAATTTTACTTTATTAACAAGTCTTCTATCATTTGTAATGAAATATTATTTATAGTAGAAATGAGATATGCAGACAGGGCCTGATCTAGTTACCTAGCTACTCCAGGCAAAAATAATATCTACAATGACACCTTTGAAGTCATAAGAATGTTACTCTAATTTCCCCAACTAAATATTGTAGATCCATGTCCCAAGTTTGTTAAGGTCAAAGATTCTGAAATTTTATTATTTCCCTGACATCAAAATTTCTACCCCGTTTCATCCGCCGTCACCAGATTTTGAAAAAGGTATAGGAATTCAGAATATAACATAACCTCCTCAATTTTGTTAAAGAATATTTTTAAGATCCCAGGAATTGAGTTTTGGCACCTCTCCGGCATGAATTTTGCCATTCTTGGCATTTGCCCGACTCATCCCCCTAGATTGGACCCTGTATGTAGAGACATATTAGAGAAAATTACCTTTTGAAAAGAATACACTTATCATAAAACAAAAACAAACTGACGTCATAGTGAATAGCATCAAATAGAAAAATAGGAAGGTCCA
The DNA here is from genome assembly GCA_947579605.1 of Athripsodes cinereus. Taxonomy (NCBI): domain Eukaryota; kingdom Metazoa; phylum Arthropoda; class Insecta; order Trichoptera; family Leptoceridae; genus Athripsodes; species Athripsodes cinereus. The sequence goes on along the minus strand of OX388307.1, from coordinate 22,765,119 downwards.
AGGTGTGTTTGTCAACACAGAATATCCAGTTACACCATCTGCAGTTACATACCATTCTACCTGTGGGGGACAATTATATAATATAATATATATAATGCATTATATACGTATATATTATAATCACCATACTGGTACTAGTATTACATTGCTGGTGCATCAAACAATCACTACATCAATTACATCATGTCATACCTTCATTAAAATAACAATTAGAGTTATGCTGATGAGGATATAAGAGTAAGCTTTAAAGAACCACGCAGTCCAGTGGAGCCAACAATCTAGTCCCATAACTTTCATCACTTCCTACAACACATTATAAAAGGTTTATATAACTATTACATGTCTCAACGTATTGTATGACAAGTGATGCAGTCTACTCACTGTCTAGTATGACTGTCCTCTCCATTTCTTGCATTTTGTGTGGAGTGGTCAATCTGCAAAAAACACATCATCATCTGAATGCCGGACTAGACAGTGAGTAAACTACATAAAAGTGTATTTATAATTTCTGCAAATTACTTGCTTTTAACTGTTGTTCTTTTTCCCAAGCAATATTTTTTACTGTGTTGACACACATATTGTAGAAACAAATAAGTATTACAAGAGGCATCACTGCTTTTAATGTAACTATGAAGTCATCATGTATGTATGGTGGATGAGGAAAACGCTTAAATTCAATATTAGGAATCTCAATGTTTTTAGCCATTGCTAATCTACGTAGTATTACATGTGCCAGAGGTGCAAAGCCTTCATTTGAATAGTCTGAAAAATAGGCAAAGAGTAAATGTAGACTTATAACAAATAATTATCTCAACAGCCTTCCAACTTTAAACATATTACATAAATACTTATTAAATTTATTTACTTGGTATTCCTCCAGTGTTTGAAGTCGGATTACGTGGACCCGGTGTTTGAAATATTGGGAAAGTAGAGTCTGTTTTCCAATTTAAAATATGTGATCGGACTTGCAGAGTTCTCAATTCAGAAGGAAAGTGAAGTGTCAGTTGAATATTATCTGGCAAAGTATTAGAGTCATCTGGAAGTTGTTTAATAATAATGACAGAACTTCATTTATATCTAAATAAAAGAAATAAGTTTGATAGATTGTGAACCAAATGATATGTGAATGAAATTCTTATACCTCCAAGTGAATCATCCAACTGGATTCCACATAAACTCCTGTTGGCATATAAAGGATTCTTCATATATTTCCTCAATTCGGCACCATCTTTAAGTCCTATTACATTTGTGGTAATAAATTGTGAAACACCTCCAGGGACATTCTCATACACTATATCTCCCATTGCCTGAATAACTATATCTCTTACAAATCCTGTATTTGGTGAAAAAGGAATGACAAATTTTCCTACATTATATGTATCTGCGAATCTAGAAACAGAAGATATTTGTGCCCATAATATATGAAAGATATTCAAAAATGATTGATGACATACAAAGAAAAAAAACACGAAGATGCTGTACCTTCTATAATCTATTTTTAATGTATTAGTTGTCAACTTGTTTGCATCAAAGGGCTCATGATGTATTTCTCCTTTTGGCGCAGGTTGCACCAAACTTCTTACAACGAGTAATAATGTTGTGATCAAGACAGGCGCAAATACCTCAAACAAAGTTTGTTTTTTGTTTCGCTTTTGTAAAGTAAAATTTTTCCATAAGAGTAATTTAAATTTATGATATGTATTAATTTTCGTAGCCATATCTTTTCGAACAGGAAATTAATTTTATTTATTATTATTATTTTAATAAGATAGTAAAAATACTTGTGGCAGTGTGGTCATTTACACGCTAATGTTAAGTATCCATAAAAGTAGGAGGCAATATTATATAAAATGCCATTTTTTTGTGACTAACTAACTCATTATATCATCATTTTTTTATTGTAATATTATTTATATGCATCATTGATCTGAAAAATAAAAGGAAAAGTAAAATCATGTAAGATCAATAAACTTTCAATAAAATAATTGTAACAGTGAATAGAGTTGATACATTACTCAACCACTCAATTAATTATTAAACATGTGTATAATTACACTATAATAATATTTTACAATAATGATAAATAACATGATCAGAGAAATCAAAGGAAAATTTCAAAGTAAATATTTCAGAATCAGTTGATTGAAATCCTTGGCCCGTGTACTTACTATGTACGTATGTTGAAGACTTAATAGTTCCTAATGTCACCCTTTGTATAGGACAATGCAATATCATACATACATATTTACCCTAGTAAAATATTATGGTAGTCGGCAAGCTCTGTAGGAAATATGTAAGTTATTTTAACAGTCGTCAAAACCTACATCCCAATCTCAATGCCTGTGTAGGTAATAAAGATAAAGTTGACAGTGAAATTTCAGCTAGCAATTTCTTTTAGCCACGAGTTTTAGCATAGTATAGAGAACAATTGGTCTTGATAGGATGAATTAAAACACTACTGAATCACATTAAATGAGACAAAATATCCATTAGTTTGAACAAGCTATATATGTCATTGGTATTCCTTGTCAATAGAATCCACTAATAACGATAAATTATTATGATATTAATGAATATAAAAAATACACATTATAAACATATTAAAAAGATATCAATAATTCACTGACTTTTTGATCATTATGATTCAGTAATTATAAAAGGTACTCATAGTCTGTACATGTAAACATTTAGATTGAAATAAAAATAATAGCATGTAATTAGTCTAAAACACTTATAGAATAATTTAATATTGTATTCAACCATTCATACCTTAACAATTTGATATTTAACACATCCTATTGTTAACCACTAATGTAACAGATATTGACATACTTCTGCTTTTATTAATCTTTACATTTTAATTACAAAATACATTCAAATTTTGAAAAAAATACACGAAATGAGTCATAAATTAATTATAGTTATTATTACCAGGTTAGTTGGAAGATATCATAAAATAGAGGTAAATTCACTCCACTGATTAATTTTGTAATCAATGTTAAGTGAAGAATAAAAATAAATAAATTCAGTCTAAGACAAATTAACTTCAATCACTGCCATATGTCATCTAAAATTACTATTTATTGTCCATTAAGTATTCCATGGGACACAAGATTGTGATTTACTACATACAAAACTTAGATACATATGCTTCTTCAAGACTTAAAAGAAGTAGTTAATAGTTCAATATTATAACTAGCTTCTGAGCTGAAAACGACTCCAGTTTGAAAAGCGTAATATATAGATATACCTACTATATATTATGGTTTTCAAACTTTATAATTTTAATTATTATAAGATACATATGGACAAATTTACGAAGATGGAACTAGTCCCAAACTATGATACACAAACAACAATACATGAAACACATATAAATGTAACACCCAAATCCAGGACACTTTGAAGACCATTTTTTATTTTACCCTGACATCAAACCTGGGACCTCGTGACTCAAAGGCAAGACTGTCACCTCTATGCCACACTGTCCACAGATATAGTATTCTAAATTCATAAAAAGATTGAAATACCCTGAACTTAAAAAAAGTTATTTATAAAGATCACATATAGTGATTATACAGATATGTATTATGGGAGATTTGAACAAGAGATAAGCTTGTAATAACATGCTCATTATTTTGTATTTAGTCAAAATCAATGTAAAATACCAAAATTTGTGACATTCAGTTTGTATAATGTAATAATAATAAAAATCTTTATTGCACAAAAAAACAAACATTATCAAAATATAAACATTGTAAAACCAGACAAATATTAAATCACATTCTTTCATACATATCAAGATACTGCTATATTCTTATCGGGGTAACTAAGATTTAACTTTGAAGGTTTTTATTGAAATTCGAAAATGCCATAATTTTTATAAAAATAAACGGGGAGTCTGTCATAAATTTACATAGAACATTTTGTAATATTCTACAGGAAAGCCACTACTACCCCTTCGTGGCATATTCTACATGAGTGGTAGCCAGCGAACCTATTGTATGTAACAAATATATAGGCATTCCTCCCTGTGCCAAGAAAACAAGACATTTAGCATACGTCAATTGAAAATGTTTCAGTATTTCATTAGCGTAAATTATAAAATTCCTATACCATGTTTCATTACCATAAAAGTACTTTTTTCTTAAGATGAATCTGGATTCATAATACAGTGGTGCCTCGCATAAAGAACGCCTCGCACAGCGAACGCTGCACACAACGAACTTCCTGTTCGTTCATTTCACGATTCATACAACGAACTTCGCTTCACACAACGAAGTCGCCCGAGCTTCCACGATCGCTGCCGATGTATTGCATACTCCCGCGCAGGCACTGCAGGCAGTCGTTAGCGTCGTTAGTCACTGCGCTTAACTTACGATGTTGGAGAAAAGAGAAAAACAAACGACTTTGGACAGGTTTTTCATGAAACCATCGGCCAAAAAGCAGAAAATGGATAAAGATGTGCAAGATTCGGTAGACTCTATTTAGTCTGTCTTAAAATTAAAAAAAAAAAATGTTTTTGTTAGATGTATCTAAATAACAATAATTACAAAAATATTATCTTTTTTTATGTCATCTTAGCATATTTTATGCTACAGGACGAATTATTTTTTTTAACATGTATTGTTATGGGAAAACGCGTTTCACATAACGAACTTTTCGCATAACAAACTTGCTCCTGGAACGAATTAAGTTCGTTGTGTGAGGCACCACTGTAAATCTAAATACACTCCCTATACGTGGAGTGGATCGGCAGTGAGAGGTTTTGAATTTGTCGTTACGAAAGTTTGAGACCTTACCATTGAACTACTGACTACCATAACTTTTTCTATCAATTTAATTCTCTTAACCCTTTCGAATCCACAGCCGTGACATACACGTGTGACATTTCCTTACCTTAGACATCCACACCCGTGATATATCGTTTTTGATTTTTCGACACTCCCAGAGACATCTGTGTTGGATTTTTTAAATTTAAATCTGTACCGATATATACCTACATTCATCCTTTATCCATTCCTGTGAAGTCGGTAAAGATGTACCTACGAATTTCGTCACAATGACGATTTATAAAAGTACTGACAGCGTACATGCCGGAAATCAGTCGCCGTTCATTACCATTATAGTACGTTCGCGCGAATTGTATCATACGCATGGCATTTTTGATACTCAATCAGTTATATTGTTTATATTATTTATTTTGTCACTTTTGTTACTGTGGATTGGTTTAATTTAATTATTTAACCTATATTTATGTTCAATTGATGTTATTGCTTATTTTATATTTTATTTTGACCCTTGACAAAATTTGAACACTACTTAGTAGTCCCTACACAAGTGTTAACATTTCTCCATTACGAAATTTATCAACAATTTTGATTATTTTTAGTCTCAGTGAAGTTTTGAAAAATAACTGTGTATAAAAGAAAGTAAAAAAATAAAATAAAATAAAAAACTGTGTGCAGTACACTGAAAAAAAAATCAATCGACCGTTGTTTTCATGAACAGACTATAAACTATCTTTGTTATGTATGACGCAGGCTAGGCGAGGACACTTGAGGTTCAAATATCCCGTGTTATGGGAGTGCGTTGAGATTTTAATGACTTATTTGTTTACATGATGCTAGTAGAAGGATGAAGGAGCTCAAATAACCCGCCAATGTGACTATGATATGCAATTTTATATTAAATAAAGTAAATTGAAACTAAAAAAGTGGATTATAAATATCACGCGGTATTGAGGGCACGATTCCAAACGGGAGGGCTCGGAAATCAAAAGGTTAAACATTGAAAATTAAAAGTCCACATTCATAAATACTTAGGAACACCTGAGAAATAATTATTTATTTATTTATTATTCGTAGAAGGCATGAACATTTTACAAGTTAAATAAACAAAAAATAAATATAGGTATATAAATTAACAAATCAAAAAATATAATTATTTATTGAAGAGTTTATTGTGAAAAGATACTTTATAAATAATATTTTAAAGCAAAAAATGTAAATTTACCTACTTGCTGATAAAAGTATTCCATTACACATAAAACATGCACCGTGATTGAGGATTTCACTTTTGTTGTGTTACACAGTTATTCTTGGTGAATATTTACAAGTCACTGAACACTACTATGATTGAAAGGAACATTGAAATGAAAAGGAAATAAACAGTCGATATAGAAAACACATAATTATCAACAGCTGATTGGGTTACTGCTTACAGCTACTAGTGTTGTGTACAACAGTCTGCATGGTGAACTGCTCAACAGTTTCCACTCAACATGCCTGAGACAGTGGCATAACAGAGGTATTAATCATTACAAAAGACGCACAATAACTGACCAATGCTTATGTCCTTCTAGACAAACTTTAATTATTTAGCTTGGTATTGAGGTTGTGTTAGTTTTTCTCGTAAGATTATTATATTCCTCAAACTTTCAATCCTACTTATTTTGTTAGCATAATAGTTATAAAGGCATACCCAAGATTTTTTCTTGGGGGTGTCAGCTATTCTCAGTTCAGACTAGATGCATACCAAATGAGATGACAATGAAAATAGAAATAGTTTAATACTATTAAAATGATTTACGATAAAATCCACGTTTAATATAAGGTATGTAGATTTAATGTTTTGACATTTCTAGAATTAACTGCTTATTATGACATTATAACTATTTTTAACGTGATTCTTAGTAAGAAATATTAAAACTTAATATTTTAAGAATAATATCACACATATTAAAAAGTTCAAACAACAATTTTAACACCCTAATGAACAGTTTTTTAAGAGTATGCATAAATAAAAATGTTGGCACATACCTCTTTTTGAGTATGCAACGATGATATTAATTCAATTTAAACTATTAAATATTTTTGATAAATAATTTTGAAAACATTTAAAGTTAGAAGTGATCAATTATATGAGTTGAAACAATCAATGAGTTGTAAAACTAATGTAAAAAAGACAAAATCACATTAATTTATAATATGACAATATAAAGTACCTATCAAATTTAAAGCATCATCAGTTCCAGGTTTGCTATTATGTAATAAGTATATTTTCTTTACAATGGAAAGTTACTTAATGACAGAAATTTTGTGTTACGCCACTGTGATTATGTACTCTGTATATTCATAGAAAGTGGAGTACTTGGGAATAATTTCATACATGAGAAGACAAGTAGGTATACTAACATACTGTATGCAAACATATGTCATACAAACACAGCATGTATCAAATAAAATTATATCTCAATGATAATTCTGTGGTGACAAGGTAAAGGGGCGTGAGTCAGTTTTGCAGTTTTGAGTTATTCCCTCCACAGAAATGTAGGTGTATGTTATACCTCACAAATAATGGCATCAAGGGTTACCTAGTACCATAGGCTATCCTTGATGCCATTTCTTTGTGAGGTATGACATATACCTACATTTCTGTGGAGGGAATAACTCAACACTGCAAAACTGACTTATGCCCCTTTACCTTGTCGCCACAGAATTAATTATTTATGCATACTTTATTAAATTTGAATCATCTTGCTGTAATTAAATTTGTATTTTAAGAATACCCTAAATTAATGAAAACTAGGTCAACAGACTATATTGTAAATTAAACCAAACATCATGTAGATGAGCACTTTCTTTGTACAATTCACTAAACACCATCAGTTTGCTAGTGTGTGTTAAAATATTTGAGTATTGCCTACAACTGTAAAATCAAATACAATATGTATAAATTTAATTCTCCGATATTGGAATTAGTTTTCTGATATTGCATGCATTACAATTTATGTTATAACCGATGCACATTGACGATGGAAAAATAGCCTAATTTGGAATACTATTCTTAGCAGCATACGTATATTTATTAAATTTGATACCTTCGTTCTTCACCATTCAATGCTCTCTTTGGGAGCAGTGTATTTGCTAACTGTGCGTATATATATGATTGATGATCAAACTTTCATCCGAAATGCATGTAGAAAACCAAAAGGTATTCCATGGACGAAAGATCATATGATTTTACCCAGCAGCATATTGTCATTGCATATTAAAATTGGTGTATGTGAGAGTATTTTTTTTTATTTAGGCATGCTCTTAAAAGAACTATTCACTAAGGCAGTGACCGGCAAACTTATTCCCTAAAGAGCCAAATACGTACATTACACCGATCAAAAAAAAAATTGAGCGCCAAATCTGTTTGTTAATTTAGTAATCCTTTATTATAATTTTAGAAATTAGGGGTACACTGAATAAAACTTGATTTCATACTAAATAAAGATTTTTGAGTAACAAACTTTTTTAAATTCATTTTTTATTTTTCGTTCTCTAAGGAATTTGACTCTAGGCTAGGCTGGTGTAGAATCCAAATCCAGTTTACAAAACAATGTCTTGAAATTCACTGAGGCTCTCACCCTTCTATCAAGTGTTTTAAGTTAAGATCAACTATCCTCCTCAAAAGCTTGTTAACATAACACTCTTGAATTATATATTCTGGATGACTGTTATTTGGAAAAACTTTTTTATTATTATTATACCTACATCTATTATAACTTCAGCTTCAAGTAAGTTTTATTAATTTATAGAAAATATAATATATTTGAGGGTTAATTCAAAACAAAACTGTATGTTACTAAGCGTAGGTATGTAATAAAATATGTAATTTGTTAGTTTTATAATCATTATTGTACCTTTATCAAGGACATAAGTCTAGTAAGTTATATTGATTTATTGATTTCTATTAACAATATATTATATTGTATATACTTAATACACCTAATTGAGAGAGTTATGTAGTATGTTTTGTTATTTGAGGAATTTAATAACATGTTAGTTCCATATGCAACATACATATACGCAACCACATAACTATTGGCAATTTAGTAATGAATCCATTACCTTGTTTTCTATTCAATATAATTGAAATATTTTACTCAATAATAGCAAATTTAAATGTGCTTTATCCTTATTCACTAAAACAGAATTAAATAAATAATCAGAATTCGTTCGCAACTCAAACCATAGTTATATATCTGATTCGTTACAAATTTCATTTATCAAATTTTTCTTATACAACATTTAAAATATCAAATACTTCTAAATATAAAAAAGTAAAAAACAAATAGACTAAACATTACCACCCTTGTGATCACGCATTGCATTGAAAGTTAGTTTAGAATTAGAAGTAACATTAAATAAGCAAGCAAAAGAAATAATATGAATGTGGATGAAAGGAAATAAGTGTGCAGACATGGTGGTCTGGTGTTCTAACCTCTTTGCCTACCCCTTCATTTAGTAGAGACAGTAATTGGCCAATGCATGTATTTATAACATGAAAAATCCAGAGAAGGAACTCATGATAAAAAATATTAATAGATAGTAAATCACCCAACCTTGGATGGAATGTTCACTAAAAAATATATTGAACAAAACTTATTGTAATTTTACTATATCCTAAGTTGTATTTTCAATGTTCATTAGAGAAAAAAATGTTTTTAACACAAAAATAATGGAACTGTTAACAAAAATATAAACTTCAAAAACTAATTATCTGATATTTAAGAAATGTAGGTTAACACGATAAATATACTGGAAATATATACTGATAAAACAAAATAAAATTTTGCAGAAACAGGACATGGTCAATAATAAATTACAAGGAAAATAACTATTTCTCACTGTTTATACATAAAAACAGGAAAAACAAAAATTTGAATAAAACCATAGATATATAACACAATGTCAAAATTTTGACAAGGTAAACATATCATAGAAAAATGTAATATGCTTAAGCCCCTTTAATGAATCTCGAAACACAGGTGGTCTCAATTTTATTAAGACAGGTAGGTATGTATATCGTGAAATAAAACAATCATATGTATACAAAGTTAGGCTTGTCACACACAGAGATATTTGCACTTAATACTTGTCAGATATCCTTCAGATTTCATAATTGCATTTTTATGTTTTAATTCACAAAAAAAAATCAACAATAGATGATGATGTTTTGAATGGTTCTAGACATGACATAAGCTTACTTCACAATAAAATGTAGTGGGTTGAAGTTATTAATAAATTTTCATTTTCTAAAATTTATTTCTATCATTAGTTAACAAACATAATATTATAGTATTTCAGTAGAACATACTGCCAAGTTACTTAGCTCCATCTGAAAGTAAAAAAATATCATTAAAATGTGTAGATACATTTTCACAAATTTACAATAATTTAAATTTTTCAAACAACCACGACCCAGTAAGTGGAGATTTAAGTAGTTTTACATTACTAAGTAGGGTCATTCCGTGTCAATTCAACACAATTTTGGGAGTGTTGTTTTGAAACTTCCGTGTCAAATCAACACACTGATTCAGACTTTTCATGATTTTTTTTTATTTATTTTAGCGTCTTTTTAAAGTACTAACTATCAACAGACATACATCAAATTGGGCAAATACTGATTAGATGAAAAAAAATCTCATGCTCATTGATTTGATTGGTGGTTGATCTTATTTATTTATTTATTACACAGAGTGTCGTCGAATGCTACTACTATTTTACACTTTTTTAAAAAACTGAAATAAATTATGTGATACTCACAAAAAACTTTATAAAATATAACTCATACTGAGATCACCAGTTGAGAAGCAACTTACATGTTAGAGATAAATCAAAGAATACAAGAACAGATTCAATTCCTCAAGACAATTCCATATTAAAATTTATTGACAAATATATACATCACACATCACCAAATACTTTCCAAGTAAGCAATACATTTATTTTGTGAAGATCGAGTAGGTCAGAAATGGAATTAAGGCCCTGGATAACTTCACTTAAGTTCAGAACGCTAATTCAGGCTACTGACAACCTAAGACAAATGGAATGTAAGAAATAGTGTACGTACCTATAATGTGCAAATGCTCTGTTAGCTTCACATTGCTTGTGGAGGTCCAGTTTCTTCTTGATAACTCTTCCTCTGTTATTTGCTGCATCCATTAGTTCCCAGGCTAACTGATCATGAATAGCAACTTTTTTTCTATCCCGATCCATTATTATTTGTGTTATCCACTGCTGTGCCATAAATCTAGATCGGGCATTTGTTACAGGACAGGGCACCTAATAGTGACAGCATGAAACAAAAAATAACAATTTTAATAGTCGACGTCGCAAAAAAATTCATAAATGAAATTTTGGGACCAAAATCATACACTTATCGCATAACATTGGCAAAGTTTTTCAAATACCTGATAAGTTACACCTCCTCTTCTGATAGGTGTTAGTTGTAGGAGTGGTTGGGCATTGATGATGGCTTTATGAAGGATAACTTTGGGATCTAATTCTATTTTCGCTTTTTCCTCAGGATCTGATGCTAAATGATAGCGCTCTATTTGAGATTTTTTTATGGTTTCGAAGGCCTTTTCAAGTGTTTCTCTAGCTCTCTTTTTATCTCCCTTCCTCATAAGGTAATTAACAAATTTACTGAAAAGAAAAATAAATGTAATTACACATACATGACTTAAATAATGATGTGAAAATTATTTAGAATTTATTATTTTCTACCTGTTTTTGTGCTATTGAAATATATTGATTGATTGATTAAATTTGTATAAACTTATAAATTGGGCAATACATTGTTTCTTAAATAGTCCTCGTTTCGTGTAAACATTAAAAAAAAGAAGATATATCTGGGTTTTGTTATAAACCCAAATACAACCTTATACACCTTTCACACTAAGCTAAAAGCTTGTGCTGTGAAAGTGGAGTTTTGTATTTGTATGTGTGAAGTGTCATTATGTCATATGTACATACCCAACAACTTCATCATATAATTCGGAGCAGCTTTGATATGGTCCTGGGGGTTTCACAGGTAGGTTGGCCCGTTTGATGGTTTCGCCAGTTTCTTCTAAAGTTTTTAGTTCATCCTTTTTAAATACTGGGTCCAAATAGTAGGGAGAAAATACCGCCATGGAACGTTTTGTAACACTTCTGGAGCAGTTTCTATAAACAAAATCTTAATAATGAGATTTAATTTTGTATTACCAAGAACTGTTAAAAGCTTCAAGCTTACGAAATTTGAGAAAGTAAAGTATTGTCAAAATAGATACATATAATGGGACATAACCTAAAAAATAAAACATTCTTACATTGCGACCACAGAATTCAGTTTAGTTAATGTTTGAAGGGTGCCGCGAGCTATAATATTTATTGCCATGATTCTCGTTTTGTAGAACACAAATAAAATATATAAATAATTATGAAATTTTTCAACTCCTACTCGACAACTTCACTATAACAGCCATAGCTTTAGCTTGCTTTTAATCATAGAGTATAATAATCATAATAATAATAGTATATTAAAACTTTTAATATAATATTATTATACTCTATGGCCATAGCCATTCACATTGCTTCACTTTGGATGATCATCCAGTAGTATTGTTCAGAATCTGAGTATTCGTTCTTATGTATTCGTTCTTCAACTTAACTCGAAGAACTAAATCCTCAATGCCAAATCTGTTCGGTCTTTTTCGTTCTTTTGGGAAAAATTAAATTAAAGTACTATATTTTCAAAGAAACTAAGGTTTAACATCGCGTGGCAAATAAACACGAACGAGATTTAAATCTTCGTGTGTGTTTTTTTTTGGAAAAAAAACCTTAAGATACTCTATTTTCAAAGATACTAAGGTTTCATATTGCGTGTCAAACGTTGAGAACGAGATTCTTGGATTCAAATCTACGTGTTATTATTTTGGAAAAAACGCCATTGGAGTATTCTATTTTCAAAGGAATTAAGGTTTTATATCGCGTGTCAAATGTAACAAACATGATTCAAAGATTTAAATCTTTGTGAAGTTGTTTTGGTAAAAATACCATTAGAATACTCTATTTTCAAAGAGACTAAGGTTTAAAATCGCGTGACATATATCACAAACGAGATTTAAGGATTTAAATCTTCGTGTCGTCTTTTGGGAAAAAGGCCTTTAAAATACTTTATTTTCAAAGAGACTAAGGTGAAAATCGCGTGACAAATTCCACGAACGAGAACGAATGTTAAGAACGAATTGTTTTGAAGAACGATGTCTCAAGTACCGATTCCTGAGAAAGAACTGGATTTACCAATACTATCATCCAGGGCTGGGCCAGCTGGGCAGAATTCAATAATTCATACAGTTGCCGAGTGATCACTCGGCGACGCTCCGATCGTTCACGAAGCCGGAGCGAGTCACCCGACGACTCGCACTGTCGTGTTCAGGCATGTCGTCGGGTGAACAACTGAAATCATAGCAGGGTGATTATCGCTCTGACAGTTAACTTGACGTTTGAGTGATGATGGCTGTCAAAACAATTGCGAAGTTAATCGTAATTATGGTGTATTCTTGTCGTATACAATTTTTCAAAATAGAAAATCATATTTTTTTAGTTAAAGAAGTGAAATGGAAGAGAAATTAAAATAGTTAGTGCAGATTTTTCAGATCGCGAATGAATCTAATGGCGCCATTACAATGACATTTGGATCATAAAACGCTGAAAGTTGTTCGCGATATCCGGGGTGACATTCGCCACTCACTGCAACTTCATGGTCGCTCAGGGGGTCTATTCTCCAATCTCGATTGATGGATGTCGCAATCGAGATTTTATTACTTTCGATCGATTCCTTCAAAACCCAATTCTTGAAAGTCGTATACGACAAATGTCACACGAAATCATGCGAGAATCTGTCGAGTGGTGTTTTACCAATCGAGATGAATGTCACACCAATCGACATGTCAAAAATTGATAAAAATGACCGCCGTGAGTCACTCAATGGTTGTTTACATTTTGCATACGGTATAAAAATAAAATAAAGTGATGCCGGATTTATAAAGTTTTTTAGTTTAAATAAAAATATAACGAAAAGTTTGATATTGATTGTGACTCTTCATATAAAAGCGCCATCTTGTACGTCACGTGTCTCCCCACACGAAAGCGCCATCTCTTGAAAAATTGTATAAATAAATGTCATTTTTCGATGACCACATACAAAAACATACAAAAAGTGCGACGTTGCCGGTAGCTTCTCGAATGTCGACCGTTTAAATCTCGAGTGGCGTCAAGAATAGGGTCGTAGACTGCCATTCGACTTTTCGTGCGAGATAATTAATCGACATATCTCACAGGTGACATTTATCAATCGAGATTGGAGAATAGGGCCCCAGGTCACTCGACGTCGAGTCGACGGCGACTGTATGAACAGGTATGAACGCTGCCCAGAGTGTCAGGGTCAAACCTGTTCATCGAAAGTGAACACGTCTGTTCACATTTGTTCATCCTATGTTTTCACTGCCATGTCTACTTTCTCACTCATGTTGTATGTAGTTTGACGTATTTTCGTATAAAAATAATAAAACAAATTCAAAAATGAAAAATAATACTTAAAATAAATAAATATAGCTCTCGTCTGCATAATGATTCTGACATTCAATACAAATTCATAGAGAATAAAATACATAATAGACCATTAAAGGTCACGTGGTCTTGTCTATGGATTTGCTTTTGCTTGGGGGGCAAACAGTCAGATTGCGCAAATCATCCTTGTAGGATGTTATGCCATAAGAGAAAAAAAAGAAAGTCAGACGACAAAATAATAACAAAATCGATACTGACAGTTTTTTTTTTATTATTAGGTATTCTTTAGGCGTTCCACCTTATATTACACCGTAATCGTCTGTTGTGTTGGGATGCCTGATGCCCCTCAATGATTTTTCTGTGACGTCATCCTTTAATGGTCTATAAGATGAAACTTGTTTATGGTCGTTTCAGTGAAAGGTCTTTTCATCGAAATTATGACGAGTGGTAATCCCTTTCCTTCGTCATCGCTAGTGATCACTATTGATGAAACGCCTGTTCACACCTGTTCATCTTGGAGGATCATCCGGAGTGATCACTGAAAGTGAACGACCCTAGTGCTATATACCATAGAGCTTATATGGCCACAGCCTATGGCTAAAGGGTCGTTCACATACGTTCACTTTCAGTGATCACTCCGGATGATCCTCCAAGATGAACAGGTGTGAACGGGCGTTTCCACTAGCGATGACGGAGGAAAGAGATTACCACTCGTCATAATTTTGATGAAAGGTCCTTTCACTGAAACGACCATAAACAAGTTTCATCTTACTATTTGTTTTATTCTCTATGAATTTGTATTGAATGTCAGAATCATGTACAAAATTATTATGCAGTCGAGAGCTATATTAATTTATTTTTAGTGTTATTTTTCATTTTTGAATTTAATTAATTATTTTTATACGAAAATACGTCAAACTACATACAACATGAGTGAGAAAGTAGACATGGCAGTGAAAGCATAGGATGAACAAATGTGAACAGACGTGTTCACTTTCGATGAACAGGTTTGACCCTGACACTTTGGATGATCATCCAAAGTGAAGCAATGTGAATGCTACTTAAGTACCTAAATAAATCTCGTCAGTCTGCGATCATGGATGTATGTATGTATGTACTCTATTTAGGTCCATGTCTGCGATTTATTTATTTTTTAGTAAAAAACTAAAATTGGTAAAAAATATTTAATTTTTTATTTTATCAAATCAATATGTTCGCAAGGGTCAACAATTTTTGGCAGTTTTTCTATCAAATTTGTTGAAAATAGAAAATTTTACCATTTTTGCTAAACGGGGCCTTTAACTCACCAATCTTCTTTTTCATATATTACTTTGTGTTCTGGCAACATTGAAATCAGCCATTTTGCTCGTATTCTGGTTTGACAAGCGGTAAGGCGCTTGGGTGGCCGGATTTGAAGAATTTGAGCTTGCGCGTCCTTTGAAGATACGAAACATGGGTGAAGATAAAGGTAAATTATAAAAAATAGAAACCGTTTCAAATTCTGTATTGATACGTGTTCATTATAATGGATAAATAAATGTCATTACAGATCGTCGTCGAAGATCCAGGTCCCGTGAAAGGAAAAGGTCGAGATCGAGGAGTAGGGATAGGAGGGACCGTAAAAGGAGCAGGTCTAGGTCTCCAAGCGGTCGAAACACTCGGTCAAGAAGACGCAAACCCTCTCTGTATTGGGATGTTCCTCCTCCGGGTTTTGAACACATCACTCCCTTACAGTACAAAGCAATGCAGGCTGCTGGACAAATCCCAGCTAATATTGTCGCAGATACTCCCCAGGCAGCTGTACCTGTAGTTGGATCAACAATCACAAGACAAGCTAGAAGGTGATAAATACATTTTCTACCTTATTTCATCAATAAATAATATTGTATAAAAATACAATTTATGAACTTTGTAAATATATGGTATTTACCCACCTGAGAAATGATGATTCCTCTGAATTTGATTGATTTCATGGGCACAAAATTGATTATTTGCATTTTTGGTATACAATAACAAAGCATAAATTGTCAACAGACTTAACCTAACTTAGTAAAAGAGGCAAATATAATTTTGCACTTAAAAAATCAACAAAACAAAAACTGCATCTCAAAAAAAATAAATAAAAGAATCTCTCCTCTGCTGGACATAGGCCTCTTCAAAACTTTTCGATCTGGAGTAACACACTACTACTGTTTTCTCGTCATCTGAACAATGTCATCAATCCATCTTTTTGGGTGTCTTACCACACTTTTTCTGTCCTCCCTTGGTCTCCATTTAAGAATTCAGGAAGTCCACTTGCCACCCTCTCGTCTTGCCATTGCCAATTTAGCTTGGAGACTTATCAACATTGTCGATAATTTTTGTCTTGGCAGATTATTTCATTTCTTATTTTGTCTCTCAAGTTAATGCCAAGCATTTGTCTCTCCATGGCATGCTGTACACTCCTCAGTTTCTGTTTGTTCGCAAGTATTAGGCTATGTTCACATGGCAAAATTTTGACACGCGTTTTCAAATCGCGAGTCTAGAGATCCTTATAATGCCTAACAACCGATCACATGTACGTGCGTCAATGCAGCGCTTAGAGAAAAAATCTCTAGACATGCGGTTTTGATTTCCGAACTAGACTGACAAGACGTAGTGACGAGTACTCTTGCAATGCTCGTTAGTGCTCGACATCTGAACTCTCTTTTAATTTGATCGCATGTTAACGCGCCTCACATGTGAGCTTAGCCTTAGTGTCATAGTAATCACTGGCAGGACACACAAATCATAATGTTTTCTCTTAAGATTTAATGGAGACTTCATTATTTTTAAATATATATGTAGGTACATATGAGTTTAGAGAAATTGTTTTACCCTTTAAATTTACTAAGAAGACCATGTGTACATGGAATTATTATTCCATCAGTCTGAATGAAATATGTAGAAGCCCCCTTTATCATATTTTTTTTTATAATTGTTCCAGATTATATGTTGGTAATATTCCATTTGGTGTCACAGAAGAAGAAACCATGGAGTTCTTCAATCAACAGATGCACCTTTCAGGTTTAGCACAAGCTGCTGGCAACCCAGTTCTCGCATGTCAAATAAATCTCGATAAGAATTTTGCATTTTTGGAGTTCAGGTATGGGTCTTTAAGTTCAAGTATGTAATACACATAAGTTATTCAAATATAGATATAGTACATTGTTCTCCTTACTCATTATTGTTTTGGCATTTGCAGGTCTATTGATGAAACAACCCAAGCAATGGCTTTTGATGGAATCAATTTCAAAGGTCAGAGTTTAAAGATTCGTCGCCCACATGATTATCAACCAATGCCCGGAACTGAAAATCCTTCAGTAAATGTGCCAGGTATATGTCAAATTTTATAGTAAATATGGCATAATGATGTATTTGTATAAAGGTTGTTTATATGTTATTTTGTTTGTTTGATTATTTCCAGCTGGAGTTGTAAGCACTGTGGTTCCTGACTCCCCTTACAAGATATTCATTGGGGGCTTACCTAATTATTTAAATGAAGACCAGGTATGTATTCACCTTACCTTTTGTCACCACTCAAACTCTTGGCTGGTGTATTAAATACAGCTCCCCATTACTCTTGACATTTCCACAATAGATTTTCATTTTATCACTAGATACTGGATTCGCAGATAGTTGAGTCTAATGTCTTCTTACACAATATGTTTATTGTATCAATGTATATTTTCAGCTAATACACATGCTGTATTACAGGGTTTTTTTTATAGGTTTTAGCATCAAACGTCAATTGCACACATGGCCAAATCTTCTGTAAAATACGTTTTTCTTCCACAGCATTTTTGATATTTTTAGGTCACACAATAACATGTGATGGGAACAAAATCTTTTCAGCCTTTTTTTTCAGGCATCAAACACTTTACAAGGATTTTTTTCAGATATTCTTTTATTTTGTGGCTTTTTCATGTAAACTCACCACCACCAGATCGTAATGTATAAATATAATGTTGTATTGATTATGGCAGGATTTATTACAAATATGTATATCTATTTAGCAACTGGTGTAGGGAATTGTATTACATGTCTATGTAATGTATGCTATATTATGTACTTATTGGTAGGGAAAGTATAAAACTTACTGATTTGGTATGCTTTCTGCCCCTCCCTAGCTTAGATATGGCAATTATGCGGCCTGTGTAACATTGTTGTCTCTCATTATCACCTATACACCCTAAGTTCTGAAGGTGAATGAGCCAGACATGGAAGCACTAAGGCAAGTTTATATTTATATTCGTACCTACTATACAACACTTTCACATCTTACAGGTATATAACCTTTCATATCTAATTACCTACTATTACTAGGCATGTACATCTAACTTCGGTTGACATAAGAAATTGCCACAAAATAATATTACCTTCACATTTATGTTTAAATATAGTTGAAGCCATTGCAATTTTAAGGGAGTATTATCTCAACATTTGATGCTAAAGTCTTGTTAACTCTTTTATTCTCGTGAACCCATTATTAAATCATTACATCTCATTTTCTACAAAACAAATACTTAAAGGTTATACAATATAAAACGTGTTAAGGTAAGCAACCAGTTTTAAAGTTTTACAAGTCATTTAAGAATTCAATAATTTTTTTTACATGTAGTTGTAAAAATAATAAATGATGAATAAAGCAGTGATTAAAGTGGTTGCAGTGTCCGGCATTATATATGCATGTTTTATATAATTTTGTGTTTATAATATAATTTGACTTATGTAGGTCAAAGAACTGTTGATGTCATTTGGACAACTGAGAGCATTCAATCTGGTGAAGGATTCATCCACTGGGTTAAGTAAAGGATATGCCTTCGCAGAGTATGTGGATGTCTCTATGACAGATCAGGTGTGTATTGTAGAGTTTTTTTCATACAAATATACTCACTCTGCATATTACAATGGACCCCCAGTAATCTGACAAACGTTTTGCAGGACAGTGTCTAACTATCGAATTTGTCGGATTATAGAGTACTACTTAAGACACTCTATAGTCTGGAAATTTTTACAAACGAGTACCTTGTAATCCGACAAATTACAGATCCAATGATAGGATTTTATATGTTATACTCTGAAGTACAAATCATATTTCATTATAGCACAATACTGGCATGTACAAGTTGTAACATGCTCAATCATGCATTATCTACATCAGCATGTCGGATTATAGGAGTTGCAGGATTAGACAGGGACCAGATTACCGGGGGTCCACTGTATATAAATTGATGATTTTTATACTGTTTGAAGCTTAATAGTGTAATCAATGTACAGTGTATAACAAAATGACTGTTTTAGGCCATTGCTGGATTGAACGGAATGCAGCTAGGTGATAAGAAGTTAATTGTACAGAGAGCTAGCATCGGTGCCAAGAATTCATCTATTGGTTGGTTGATGTTATTAATTGCCTTATTCATTTTATAGGTGTGATATATCTTGTGGTATATTATTGAATGAGTTGGTATTATTGTGTAAAATTTCTTATTAATTTATGTAAAAAAACATAAATAGATTAAGTTCTACTTTTTTTTCTGTAGTATTTTTGTAAAAAAATAATTTGAATCTTAATTTTGATTTTCTTTCGCCAATTTCATAGCAGCGATGATGGCTGGCGGTGTTACTCCTGTGCAACTACAAGTGCCAGGATTATCACTCGCTGGGGCAGGACCTGCAACAGAGGTCCTGTGTCTCCTCAACATGGTCACACCAGATGAGCTACGTGATGAAGACGAATATGAAGATATTCTAGAGGATATCAGAGAAGAATGCAATAAGTACGGCAGTGTTAGAAGTATTGAAATACCCAGACCTATTGAGGGAATTGAAGTACCAGGCTGTGGAAAGGTGAAGCTGCCAAGCTGCCACCCATTATTAACTTAAAATTGTCCAATATGGAATTTATAACCTAAGATACTTATTTTCTCTATGTTTTTTCCAGGTGTTTGTGGAATTCAATTCAGTCGCAGATTGTCAAAGGGGTCAACAATCTCTTACCGGGCGCAAGTTCAGTCATCGCGTGGTCGTCACTTCATACTTTGATCCTGAAAAATATCATAGAAGAGAGTTTTAATGTGTTTTTATTTATTTTATCATAACTATGTATAGGAATGTCTCCACTCACAGTTTGGATGAAAATGTATTCTTTTTATGACATAGCCATACATCCTTTTGTGTGGTGATAGTAGAATATGTTAAGTAATAATAACACAACAGTTCAATATAAAAATCAAAAACACTTTTATTTCATTAATATATTTCCTTGAAAAAGTGAATAAATAATATTATGTATTATTGAAATATAATATGACTGTAACCTAATTAATTGTATGTTCTAAATACATTGTCATTCTTAATAACCAACATTACATGTTTATCATTTTTATGTAGCTGCTGGTCCCATCATTATGTTCTAGGTTATTCAATGTAAATATAAGAATGTGATGATTATAATTAAGTAAGAGACATAACACTGGGATAAAAGTCTTCTCAGCAATCTACACCTCATCCTGCAGAGGAGGTTGTTGATATGATATTGGTATAGAGTCTTCTTCGTCAGCAAGTACCATTTTCCTCATAACCAAGTACACTACCCCACCTATGACCAGCATTCCGACTCCGACCATTACCGAAACAGCCCATGCTGGAATTGTATTCTCACCTGAAATCAAACATTTCACGATACATAATCTTTTATAATATCCTGAGAGCTAGCTAAGCTTTCTTAGTAATATCAAGTCGCTTGATATTATAAATATCAGAGCCAAACTTAGCGTTAACTTGTCAAGGGGAGTTCACATTTGTTCATTTTCAGTGATCACTCTGGATGAGCCTCCAAAATGAAAAGGTGTGAACAGGCGTTCATCAATAGTGATCACTAGCGATGACGGATAAAAGCGATTTCCACCGGACATAATTTTGATGAAAGGTCGTTTCGCTGAAACGACCATTTACAAGTTTTATACTATTATTTGTCTTATTCTCTATGAATTTGTATTGAAAGGCCGAATCATGTACAAAATTATGCTTTTGAGAATTATATTAACTTGTTTTAATTTTTAATAAGTGGTATTTTTTTATTTATTCAATTTTTTTTTTTACTAAAATATGTCAAACTACATACAACGTGAGTATGGACATGACAGTGAAAGCATAGGATGAACAAGTGTGAACAGACGTGTTCACTTTCGATGAACAGGTTTGACCCTGACACTCTGGATGATCATTCAAAGTGAAGCAATGTGAATGCTATTTTACACACTCATACATTAAATTAATATGTATGTTCATTTCATTTAGAGAAAAGGAAAATTGTGGCCACAGAATAAAAGAAGTAAGGTTGAATATAAACTTTTGTCTATTGTCTTGTTGTATATGGTCATAAATTTGCCATTTTCTATTCTTTAATCAACTGGATGTTGAATTTGCTGTAAGGACACTGTATGAGCCATAGAAAACTTATTTTACTCACGATAATATGTTCTGGTAAGAGCCTTTCTTCCTCTTAAGATTTTACGACGGGCCTCACTTTCTTGAACCAGCACACTCAAAATTACTTGAAAATAAAATATCAAATTGCTGTATTATAATATTAAAAAATACCTGAAAATTATAATTTTCTAGCTAATTGAATTACAATGACCTTGCAAGTTTTAATTTTAGAATAGCTTCTAAGTATCTAGAACCTATCAGTATTGTCAAGTTACAGAGGTCTGTCATCTTCAATTCATAAACCATAGCACATAAAGCTTTAAAATATGTAATTTCTTTTGAATCTTTGATTCAGGTGGTAATGAGGTTCATATGTTTAGTTTTCACTCTTGTAGGTTGTATTTTGAGCCTACATTGATTCCTCTTTATTTGAATTTCATACAACTGTTTTCAATATGCTTCTTGAGCAGATTTTTAATATATTATAATATAATTATAAAAATGTAATGAATTCAATACTCACCGAGTGTAACTGTCAAGTAGAACATGAATGATTTTCCTGATTTCATCTTACAAAAAATGGAAAAAGCAAAATAACAAACTATTTTTGATTGTCACACCTATAAGACAACTTTAGTCATTAAGGATTACTCGAATATTAATCAATTTCTTATCTAGTGCTATGAATAATTTTGTTGCATTCTAGTCTGTATGTGGGAGGGAAACAAAACATATAGGTTCATACTAATCAGTTAAATTTATTATGTACATATTGTGAAACTCATATCATGTTTGTTTGTCTTAGATAAGATTACATGATAGCACGATTCATTGTACTGGAAGAAGGTAGATAAATGATTATACATTATTTATGTGAATATCATCAAAATGGGAAAAGGGTACCAGTAACTAATATTTGGATGCTAGACATTATTTGCTTAGAATTGAGATGCCGTTGACTATTTTATGTAGCAACGAAAATCATTACCTGAATATTATTATTGGTAGGTATTGTCAAAACTATCATTACGAGGCAATATTGTCAACCGACTGACAGTACTTGGTGGAAGTTGAATTAGTAAAAATA
Organism: Athripsodes cinereus; assembly: GCA_947579605.1. NCBI lineage: Eukaryota > Metazoa > Arthropoda > Insecta > Trichoptera > Leptoceridae > Athripsodes > Athripsodes cinereus. The sequence continues at coordinate 22,742,193 of OX388307.1, read as the reverse complement.
GAACACTTGTATAGTACATCCACAGGACTGAATTGTAAACTTTATACTAGCCTCTTGATGAAATTGGAAGCCCAGTGAATGTACTACATATATACGATTTTAGTATTCTTTTCTTACATTAGACATTCTTACCACATTGATATGAAGCACTATTTCTTATGTTTAACGAATAAAACAAATTTTAGACATAACAAAGTATTTACTTCTAATAAACATAGCTAAACACTAAGCATTACAACGACAATAATTATTAAATAAGATAAATTTATTCTTTGAAAATATCTTGTATCATCTTTTCTGAAATACCAGAGCTCGATTCTTTAGTTGTGGTTGGTTTCATTGGATTTGCTCTTGTCTTAATCATCTCCTCAGTTGCAGAATGATCTTTCCATTCATTTTTCAAAGAGAAATATTCTTGTAACATATCAACACATTCGCTGAACATTTCATCCTTATTTTGATTATCTCCTTTTGCTTTTTCAATATTTTTATACAAAGCTAAAAATTTTTGGCAGTTTGTTTTATTATTCTCATCTGCCAATCTTGTAGTTCCTAAAGGTTGTCCAGATTTGTGAAATTTTCTGCAAAAAGTAATCATATTCCATTCAAATTAAGCTTGATAATTAATAAAACAAAACAATGCAAGGAAAAATTAAATCTGGGTTGGTTTCTCACCCTCTGATTTCGTCCTCTGGATAGAAAATCATCCTAACCTCATTTGTAGGAAGAGGTCTGGCAAATACTGGTTCTTGTTGCGGAGGAAAGGCTCTGTATATGTCCCACCATATAGGTCTGTCTTGAGGCTTCATTGCTTGACTCCTCATCAAACCTTCCACCCTGCAAACACAAATAACCTTATTTTAAAGCTATATAAGTTTACAAAAGTGTTTCTGCTATTTCTTTCGGGAACAAAAAATTTATTTGACATTCAATTTTACAGAAAGCGCTTTAAGAGTCAGCCCAACATAATAATAATAAAATTTTATTGGTGACAAATTTCATACAGGTACAATAAACAAAATATAGAACCATATTAAAAAAAATAATAAAAAACAAATGGTAATACAAGCTTTGCAGTCAAAAGGTGGCCTTGTTAGACAGCATCTTAGAGTGAATCCTAACCCTAGCATAGAAAAAAGTGTAAACTCAATGGGGCGACCTGTTTTTAAAAATAGCCGAAGAAGATGATTGTGATTGAATATGCTTAGAACACAGCTAAACCAATCTATTTACCAGTGGTGGGACTAGATTTTTCACATCGGTTATGCTTTGTATAAATGTACTAATTCACTTGGAAACAAGTGGATATCCAGGGGAATACTAAACTAAAGTTCCTGCGGAATGCTTCGTGGCCATGGCATAAGATTCAAAATAAGATAAATGTTAAAATAATATAATTTTTCAAGATTTATTATAGGGCATGCGTGGCATATTTGCACATATGGAAGAAACACCACTGCTCTCTCTCTCTCTCTATTACAAACAAAAGGATTTGGAAGACTGTGTTAAGATTTAGTCCAAGATGTGACATGTTAATGCATAAAATAATGAATTATATTGTAGAATGGTAATTGATCAATGCCAGATAATTACAACTTCCATGGGATACTTATGATTCAAACATAGCTGACAATACAATTTCAGGTAATTTTTATAACTGGGGCATGTGTTAAGGTAAAAGACAGAAACATAACAGTGTTGCTCAACTTTATTTCATATTAAATAAGTATTTTTACATATTATACACAATAGATAGAACATATTTGCGATTGTATGAAACATTTGAAGTTAAGTTTATATTAGGTAATATAATATTTTGAGAATAAGTAATTTTTATGTCAAGGACAAGCATCAGATAATAGTTTGTTTGTATTTAATAGTTTGTTATGCATTTTTCTTTATTTAAAATTTTTCATTTAGTAAATGCACCATGTAAAACTTATGTTTAGATTTATAGGAGATTCTGAATAAACTGCTTCAGTTTATCACATTGGGATAGATTTTGCAAGTTATCTTGTACAATTTTTAATTCATTGTTGATGACTTCATCTAATTGCTTAGCTTGATTGTCTTCCAATGTTTTGCATCTGTGTGAAAGAATGTTCAATTTATTATAGACCTATCCAAATATAGTCAATAATCTAGTAATTAAAGACTAAAAATATTTGATATATAAGAGATATAAATAAATTTACTTACTGTTTGTTAAAAATGTTTAATATTTCATTCAGTCCGGTGATTCGTAGTTTAATAGTGGAACTGCTTTGATGAGATACTTTGACGGACTGTTTTAAAAAATAGGTCAATTCTTCATTGTTTGCTTTAATCAAAGCTTTGTCTTTTTCCAGTTGATTCAACAGTCCTGATAAGTTCTTCTGCATCTTTTCATGTAACATTTTCCTAATGAAATCAATTTTTTTAATGATATAGATTTTTAAAAAAAATTATGTGTTTTAAAAGGAAACATCTTAATTACATAAGTAATATGTTGTATATGATTTACCTGTTTGTATCTTGTTCATCAAGTTTTTGGAATATGTTATCTTTGCAAGCATCAATAACTGCTGCAAATGTTTTGTCAACATCATTAACTTTATCCTTTATTTCTTTTTTAGTATAATCCTTCTGGAGATTTCCAGAACAAACTTGATAGTTTTTGCTATCCTCATTATTAGTAGCAACTAATTTCGCTTTTTTAATTTTCGACACACTCTTGTTGATTGTCTTAGGTTCAGAATTGTCACCTGAGTTATTTTTTTTCGGCATAGTTGAAAATTATAAACTTTTGTTCACAAAGTTTTGAACAATTTGATAATATCTCGTCGAAGGCGCGAAACAAATGAACGTCGTAAATTAAAAAAGAAACACACATCATTTTCATAAAATCGATTTTTGAAAATGGAACACTTTTAGGGAAAAGAGCACGGGAGGTAATTTCCATAAGGATATAAACCAGAAGTACCTTGAATATATAGTTCCAATTCTCTCCAGGCGGCTACTTGCCATTTTGTAAATACAAAAATATACAGAATTATGTTAAACCCAATAAAATAACCTACAATTTCGAAAACATAACTCAAATTTATGACACTTGAATTATTTTATTTTCCATAGACAGTCATATTAATCCAGACATAGAGGAAAATGCTTAACGGTTAAGACCCAAAATTAATGCTGATTCTAAAGGGGCATTTTGTTCACATACAGTGACCACTCTGGATGATCCTCCAAAATGAGTAGGTATGAACAGGCGTTTCATCAATAGTGATCACTAGCGATGACGGATGAAAGCAATTACTACCCGACATAATTTTGATGAAAGGTTCTTTCGCTGAAACGACCATAAACAAGTTTTATCCTATTTTTGTCTTATTCTCTATGAGTTAGTATTGTAACTTTGAATCATATACAAAATTATCATGATGAACAACTGTGAACAGATATATGTTCTCATTCGATGAACATTTGACCCTGACACTCTGCATGATCACCTTCCAAATCAACCTATAGATTTAAGCACCTAGGACTACAAGTTCGCTAACGTCAACCGTAAAAGTAATGAAAAACGGAATACATAAAAACTTTATCTATCATAAAAAATAAAAGTAAAATGAATTATGGGTCTCTCTCTCTCTTTTTATTTTGTTGGCTTTCACCCTTGAGGGTGTTCCTAGCCAGAAACTGCAAGTAAAAATTATTAGATCAGTCAAAAATCAGGAAAAAATACAAAAATTCAACATTCAAAGTTTCATCAAATGGGCCTTGAGGAACAGGACAAGGAGTTTGAAAATGTTTTTGTCTCTAGAACTCAAGAGCAAAGAAATATTTGTAGGTAGTGGAACCCTGTAATGTGCCAGGTCATCAATCAAAGTTGGGTAGATGTTGTTGATCGGGCATTCGAAAAATATATGATCAAGATCCTCCTCCTCTTGGCAGTCGCACAGAGGAGAGTCGATAACGTGGATTTTGTATAGATGGGATCTGGTACAGCAATGAGCTAATCTCATTCTGCAGATTGTGGAGGTGTCAGCCTTACTCATAAAAAACTCTGAAAACCAGGGTTTCATAGACACATCGGGTTGGATTAAGGCATACTTTCTTCCCTTGAGTTGACTGGTCTCTGACCATTCTGCCTGCCAGGACTGGATGAGATTTCGGTCAAATGACAAGGTGTAGTCAGAGGCCGAAATAGTACCAGATGGATTGGGGAGGTCTGTTGCCAATTTGGCTAGTAGATCCACCGCCTCATTGCCCGGGATACCGCAGTGACTTGGGATCCAGCCCAGAACCACGTCTACACCCGAAATCTGAAGTTTATGTAGGAGGTCTCTAATTTCTAAGGATAAGAGATCATCTGGTCGGGATAATGCAGGAGAGAGAAGGGCCTGGAGAGCACTTTGAGAGTCACTGAGTATGAGAGTTTTAACCTTGAGCTGGCGAATGGTCAGAGCCCTTAGAGCTTCTCTGATAGCAAGACATTCCGCAGTGAAAACCGACGACTCATCTCTGAGCCTGAACATTTTATTGGTGTTGTCTTCAAAAAGGAAGGCAGCCCCTGTACGACCTCTATCACTTTTCGAGCCGTCTGTATAGATAAGGTGCCAGTCATGCCAATCAGAATCAATAATTGATTTGAAAATACGAGGTGCGAATGTGCCATTACTGACACCCAGATTGAGAATAACTTTTGGTTTAAAACTTAGTGTGGAAAATGACATAGAGTACACAGGAAGAACTGCGAAGCTATCCAACAAGGGAGTTTGGACTTTTCTATAGCTAGTAACAAGAGTCGGTGGATCTTTACCTCTCCATACCGGTAAATGGGTTACCAAGTATGAGAGGAGCTGAAGTTTGTGAGACAGCGGGTGATCGATGATACGCAAGATTTTGACTAAAAATCTGTCACATACGAGCTGTCTGCGTAGTTCAAGTGGGGGGTCCGCAGCCTCTACCTGTAAGGCGTTGACAGGGGAGGATCTCATCGCACCCGTAATCAACCGAAGAGACTGAGACTGGATCCGGTCCAGTCTCAACAAGTTTTTCTTGGAAGTTGGGGCTATTAAGAAGGATCCAAAGTCCAAGTGGCTGCGGATAAATGCGGTGTAGAAAATTTTTTGTGTCGAGGGGTGGCAACCCCACCAGACCCTGGAGACAGCTCTCATGACATTGAGACCGGCCTGACACTTGGAGTGTATGTGATTGATGAAAGAGTTCCATCCAAGACGAGAGTCCAATATGACCCCCAGGAATCTTATCTCGTTAACGGAATTAATCAACTGTTGGTCAACTTTGACCTTCAGGAGGACTGGATGGAATTTTCTGGAGAATACAATGCTTTTACATTTCTGGGAGGAAAGTGTAAAGCCGTGGTCTGCCATCCAACAGTTCAGAGAAGAAAGTGAAGATTGCAAGGAGGCCTGGAGGGTGTCTATAGATTTATTTGAGCTATAAACGAACAGATCATCCGCGTATTGTAGAATTTGGACATCCGAGGATAGGGACAGCGAGACATCATGCGTGTACAAGTTGAATAGAATGGGTGAGAGCACTGAGCCCTGCGGCAATCCTCTGTGAACAGTTCTCCTGATAGGAGGATGATTACGAGCATTAATTATCAGTTCACGTCCAGATAGAAGATTGCGGATAAAAGAGGAGAGGGTAGGAGGAATGCCCAATTGATCAAGCTTTGCACACAATTTAGGAATAATAACATTATCAAAAGCACTATTGATGTCCAAGCATACACCTCCCAAGAGCTCTCTCTTGGATAAGGATACGTGGACATCTGTGACCAAGGTGGCTACGCTGTCCATGACTCCCATTCTCTTCCTGAAGCCGAATAGGCAAGGAGGCAACTTTCTGTTACCTTCTATGAACCAATCTAGCCGATTTTTCACCATGTGTTCTGAAATTTTGGCTATTGCTGAGGAGAGTGCAATTGGTCGATATGATTGGCCAAGGTTAGGGTCAGCTTCAGCTTTCAAGATTGGAACAATGATCTGAGTCTTCCACGAGCAAGGTAATTTGCCTGTAATGAAAATAGTATTAATAATGTTGAGTAAATATTCTAGAGAAACCGTTTGTAGTCTTTGTAAAAGGCTGTATGTTATTCCATCGATTCCCGGGGATGTATCCGAAGTGCAGTCCAGGACTAGCCTTAGTTCTTCGTCGCTGAACTCCTTGTCAATCTCTCCAAGAGGAGGGTGGGAATAGGAATGAGAAATTTCATTATGATTTGGCACTGAAGGGGGGGCTAGTCTGTCCGCGAATTCAAGGATCCATTTGTCTGAGGATGGATGGAGTTTAGGAGGTGAGAATACCCCTCTAAATCTCTTAATATCGTCCCAGATCCTAGAAAGCGGTGTGTCAGGGGATAAAGAAGAACAGAAGTCTTTCCAACCCTGCTTTTTTTTCTTTTTCAAGGTTCTTTTGGTTTTGGCCTCGACATGTTTAAAGTGAATGAAATTATCCTGGGTTTTGTTCCGTCTGAAAACGAGCGCCGCAAGTCTCCTATCGTTAACTGCATTCTCACAATCTTGGTCCCACCAAGGGGCAGGGGGAGGTCTGCGGAGCTTTCTCTCAGATTTTTTTGGAACAGAAGACTCGACAGATTCGGTTATAAGTTCCACGAATTGTTCGTAGCATGCCGAGATGTCGTCAGGATTAACTGTAGGTAGGGATGGGATTCTATTCTCTACAGTTTGACTATATTTAATCCAGTCAATCCTTGCAAGATTGTGCCTCTTTACTTTTAGTGAGAGCGAAGAAGAAAGAATGAAAGGTTGTGGGGGTACGAGCTGAATTGGGAAGTGATCACTTCCACAAGGATCGTCCATCACAGACCAGGAGTAAAGGGGCGAAAGAGAAGGGTCAGCGAGTGACAGGTCCACTGCGCTGGGGCGCTGGTTGGGATTTTGGAATCTAGTTGGGGTCCCATTATTGAGAAGGCATATGTGGGATTCATTCATAAGGTCAAGGATCTGACGACCCATTCTGTCGGTTTGGCTTGAGCCCCACAGGTCATGATGGGAATTGAAATCTCCCAATATTAGGCAGGGAGGAGAAAAGAGAGAGAAGAGTGACGTGAGTGAGTCCAAATTAGGCTTTGGAGAGGGGGGAAATGGGGAATGTATATAGAATATATATTAATGTTCAGGATTTGAATTGCACAGATCTCGTAGCTACGGTTTGAGGTAGTAATTGGGATGGGAAAGAAAGGAATTTGTTTTTTGATGAAAATGGCAGTTCCACCTTTACCATCAACACGGTCGTCCCGAACACAATGGTAACCAGGGATGCTAAAATGTGATCCCGGGATTAGCCACGTCTCCTGGACCACCGCTACGTCGATGGAAGAGGCTGACAGAAGACTGAGAAGTTCATTTTTTTTATTGCTAAGACTTCTGCAGTTCCACTGCAGAATCTTAGGGAGAAGAGGGGGAGGGGGTTGGGGGTTGCCCATGTTTGAAGAGTGTGAGAATAGAACTAATTTCGGATGCTACGTTGGACGGTATGTTACTATTGTTGATCTTAACTAAATTTAGAATAAGTTCTAAGATGTATGGGATGGTTTGAATTGATAGTTGGTTAGACAGATCATGAGCTGAGCTATTAACTAGTCCAGCACCTTTTGGAATAGTAGGCTGTTGACCGTTTGGGAATAGTAAGATATGATTGTGAGATGAAGAGGGTGAAGACAGGGGTTTGTGTGGCTGAACAGGTTTGAAGATTGTTTTCCTTTCGGAAGTGGGGGTGACTGTTTTGGTTGCTTCTGCGTAAGATGGTTTTGCTACTGCATGGAGCCTACTCGCTTCAGCGTAACATATATTTTCGTTGGCCATAGAAATTTTGATGTTCTTCTGTCTGATTGCCTCAGGACAGAACCTGTAAGTTGGCGAATGGTTGCCTTTACAATTTGCACATTTAATAGCTTCAGCAGCAAGATCACATTCTTCTTTGTTGTGGTTCCCTCCACATTTGTAACATCTGGAAACAGATCTGCATATTGTTTGGGAATGTCCGAATCGGAAGCACTTGTAACATTGGAGAGTGGGATAAATGTAAGGCTTCACCGGGAGAACGACTCGGTACATCGCGACGTTAGAGGGGAGCACCTGACCATCAAATGTGAGGACCACCTTGTTGGTTGGGATCCACTCCGTCGTTTCACCTTGTTTACTCTTCCGGCTCAGCCTTCTGCACTTAATCAGTCGTCCTGATCCGGACAGTGGAATCTCAATGCCTTCCAAGATCTCCGATTCGGGGATGTGAGGGGGAATCGAGACCACACCCATCCTCGTGATATTGAATGAGGGCAGAAAAACATTAAAATTCTTATTTACGTTTTCCAAAGAAAGAAAGTGGTTTGCCGCCTTGTAGTCAGTGAATTTAACTGCAAGCTTGTTGCGGCCAACCTTAGTTATCCCGTTCCAAGCTGTGGTAATCTGATTTTTAACTAAAAATTTCCCGAAGTCAATATCATGAAGTAGGCTATTGTCGGTTTTGGACACATGAACGACAAATGGACCTTTGTCCATATGGTTATATATCGTTCTTACATTATTATTTACAGGATGCGAAGATGTGGGGAGGGTTTGAGAAGCTTGATACGATGGGAGAAGAGTTTTGGGGGAAGTAGGTATGATTGTCGGGTCATTAGTAAAACAGGTCTCTTCATCGCTGAGGTTAGGTGAGTCCATAGTTTTGGCCCTTTTTTTCCCTTTCTTTTTTTTAGATGTAACTACAACAAATTCGGCAGGAGATGTAGGGGTGTCTCCTTGAAGGTCCAATGGCTGAGTACTGGTGTCATAAGGAGGAGGTTTATCTGGAGGTCTGGGATTATGGAGTTCATCCATGATTGGAAATTATGAGGAAAAAATAATGTCAGTAGTTTAAGATGTTACACTCGTGTATGAATGTGTCGAGTGCAATATCAAGGAATGCACCAATGCGGGTAACAATAACACACAATGAGCTTGGTAATTCTAATTACTTTTGAAGTTTGTACTTACTGATCGCGAGCACACTGTAATTATCGAAAAAAATTGCGTCAAAAACACCAATATATATAACATTGAAAACACTGCAACCAAAACCAAATTTCAAAAATACAATTCCGATCGCTGCGTCCAATCTTCCTTTTAATATCCAGAATCTCGAATTATGGGTCATAAGTAAAGTTCTTGGGCTGTATCGTTAACATTTAAGGGTAACAGTGGCGTAGCTAGGGTCATCTGCGCCCGGGGACATGGCACAAAGTCGGCGCCCCTTCTCGGAGCCGTCAAGAAAATTTTGAAATTTTACGATTTATATGGTTCATTTTCGAAGCATCAATCTGGTATTTTAATGAAATAAAATACAGACTTAAAGTGATGTGAGTAGAGAAAATTCTCAAAAGAAATTTCTCGAGAACGAGAAATTTCTCCTCTGAAAGAAGAGAAATTTCTCTCCATAATTTTCACAAAAATATTATAACCTTTCGCCCAATACCTGAAAACCTGATCGGTCTAAAACTTCATCGGGCTGATTTGGGCCCAAATCAGAGGTTTTTAATACTTTTTCCATGAAGGTACCTTCTAGAGGGTTATTCCCGGGAAAACCCTCTAATTTTTATTTCCCATTTCCCGGAAAAAAAATTAATCATTTCCCGGGAAAAAAACACAAATTATTACTCATGCAGATCGCCATATCGATACCGAAATCTTTGTTTAGTTAACTGTAATAGTCGTAATAAATTTGTTGAATCTGACGAACATTTTGATGTGATAAAATATGAAAACAATATTTTTTTACCAATATTAGTGTTTTACTTTAAAAAAAACTTAATTATATAGCTTCAATGTATTCGTTTGAAAAAAGCATAATTCTTTTTGGCCGACAATGTACAAGAATCCTACGATTTTTCATGTTTTTTTTTTTAATATTTCCAAAAGTTAGATAGTTTTTAAAAAATATTAGTGTAGCAAACTGTTAATTTTTGTTTTATTTATGGATATTAACCGATTTAAAAAATCATTTTTTTGATAAAATTTCTCATTTTTTGAAGTCAAAAATCACCAAATGAAGTCGATTTTTGTTTATTAAAAAAGCTTAGCCAAAATCCATAATATTTATTTGGTTGATAGGATGAATAAAAATTAAAAGTATATATATATATATATATATATATTTTGTAAACAATTTGAATTTTGATATAACAAAGAGTTCCTAAATAAATCTCGTCAGTCGGCTATTTCGTTTTTTTTTAAGCAAATAACTTATATTGGTAACAAAAATTTGATTTTTTTAGTCAAATCAAAATGTTTGCAAAGGTCAACAAGTTTTGAGAGTTTTTCTACCAAATTTGTTGAAAATTGAATATAAATATATATAATAATGAATTTCCCGGGAATCCCGGGAAATTTATTTTTAAATTTCCCGTTTCTCGGGAACGAAAATAATCCCAGAAAAATTTCCCTCTAGTACCTACCATTTTTTTTAAATGGGCATGTGTGGTGTCAAACTTCAAGTTTTTTCATTGGGAAGAGGTTTTTACTACTATTATTTACGTAAATGTTTACTGTATTTTTTCAATAAACTCATGTATTTGTTGGTTATCTGTTTATTTCAACCCGAGCGATACCGGATTACAAAAACTAGCAACTAATAAGTGAACAACTCTATTTAAAATTGAAAATCATCAATTTTCCTATGTTATATTTGTTACTTTTAAAAACTAGTCTTTTAAGTATATTCTTTTTACACATTACCATATCCTTATTGTAAAAATGAACAATAAAAAATATTTTGCCTCAAAATACACCATAATTCTCCAAAATTCACACACCTGCCTTTTTTTGAACACCAAATGATTTTAAAGATAGATAAAATAAAATATTTAGGTAAAAGCGATCTATCAGCCAAAAACATAGAAAAAGCAATAAACGCGTAGGCTATTCCGTTATCAACATACTCATTTGGCATTATAAAATGGTCAAAAACCGGTTTAAATAAATTTGAAAGATTAATAAGAACAAAATTAACAAAAAAAAGACATCACCATCCAAATTCTGCGGAAAAAAGGTTGACTCTGCCTAGAAGTATAGGAGGAAGAGGAATTGTTAACATCTCCTCTTTACATAATGATCAAATTGAATCTCTTAAAACATTTTTCAAAAATAAACAAAATAATTTTATTTTACATAAAATTATAATACAGACCGACAAAAATCATACATCATTAAATTTATATGTCGAAACAGTAGGCACGCGAATAAACTATTAAAATATTTTGTTAGAATCTTAAAGTAGGAAAGAACTTCATGCCAGACACCTCAATGATCTCAACCAATCTCATGTTTTTTTTTATTAAAACAATAAACGGCAAAAACCTTTTACATGATAGATCTCAAATCAATACAACATACACATATAACTAATTTCAATAATAATTATAACAATCAACATAAAAAAATAATTTCACTTATTTTAGAGGCATTCACTATGTAACAATTTCTAGACATTTTTAAATAAAATATTTAAACTTGAATCACTATGTTTATTTGTTACATTAATTTAAATTCTGCTATCGCGATTTCAGTGCACTTCGTAATTCAAGTTTAAATATTTTATTTAAAAATAAAATAAAGATTCATAACAAACAAGTGACAAATATCCGTCAAACAGATGGTTTACCTTTGGGGAAGTGTATGGGAAAACCGAGGGTTTTATACTGGCTGTTCAAGAACAAGTAATAAATACAAAAAAAAATACCAAAAATACATTATAAAAAATCAAAATACAACTAACGATTCATGTAGAAAATGTTTGGCCAAATCGGAAACGATACAACATATAGTTTCGGGTTGTTCTACTCTCGCTCAAACTGAATATACTAAAATACATAATCATGTCGAAAAATAATACATCAAAATTTAGGAATTAAACATAATTTAATAAACTCGCGAAATATAATACCATACTATAAATACAACCCGGAACCGGTTTTAGAAAATCAAAATTATAGGATCTATTATGATAAAACAAAAATAAAAGATAGACAAATACATCATAATAGACCCGATTTAGAATTACATGATAAACAAATTAAAATTACGTATCTAATAGACATCGCTGTACCAAATAAGCATAATATTAGGTCCGTACTATGTAGGTCCGTTTACATAATACCATTAATTTTGTCAGCTACAGGGGTAGCTCCGAAATCTTTGATAAATAATTTGCAAAAATTAGATTCACCGGTAAATTGATATATTAAAATTCAAAAATCTATTAAAATAAATACTTGTAATATTGTAAGAAAATTTTTGAACACAGATATTTCAGGCACAATGCTGGAATTTTGAGCCCATGTTTTGAGCCTAATCCTTTGATATCCTGTATATCTGGATAAGTGATTTTTTTCCGGCATTAGACTGTTAAGTTTTTGTATAATCATGACTGATCATATGGAGACTTATCTGGTTGTATAATGCTGAGAAGTGTGGATGGCAATTCTGCCGCCGCGTATAGTTGAAATTTTATAAAAAAAATAAAATATACTTATAAAACACTGGAATGGACATAGTCTTTTTAGGGGTTAAATGAAATGTTAAGCATTGTTGAGTAAAAACTTTTTCAGAATTGTATGCGAAAGTTGTTAAAAAAAAATTAACAATTTTTACTTGATAAACCAAAAACAGTGATGATGTGATGAGTAATGAAAAAATTTCCAATGTTGTTTTTTCTTGCAAGTAAAATAAAATATAATTACCGAAAAATTTGCTAGATTTAAAATATTATTTAAAATACTTACTTACTTTCCGTGTCCGGAACACCATCAAATTTTGTATCTCCAATGTTCAGCCATCCGGACACCCCCGGCATTCGCCAGTAGTGCGTCCTCGGGCGTGCATGTCACTCCTGTTTGGGGACATGAAAACAGGTGACTGTGATCCTGTACAGCACCACACTCACAGGTGTCTTCCTCTTTGTAACCCCATTTTTTGAGGTTACTGTAACAACGGGAGACACCTGTTCTCAGTCTATTAAGTGACCTCCAGGTTGGGTACGGCAGACTGTGACAAGCCGCCATACCCTCCACTGTAGGCAACTGTGTGGGCCCAGCGCATTCACGCCAGAGGTGCACCCGTCGGGTCTCCGGTGGACCTTCCATCGGGGAGGTGGACTCCAGGAAGCTCTTCCTTGACTTAAGTCTGCAGGTGCGTGTCTGAGAGCCATGCATCGGATGTCTTGTATCAGTGATCTGCTTTCCTCGCTCCACTTCTGCTGCAACACGTCTTCTGATCGTAGGAGGGGCAATACCAACAATAGGGTAGATTTCCTTGGTAGGGGTTGGTTTCAGACAGCCAGAAATTATTCTGACTGTCTCGTTTACCGCCACATCCACTTTCTTTGCGTGTGCTGAGTTATACCACACTGGTGCAGCGTATTCAGCGGCCGAGAAGCACAATGCTAGGGCCGAGGTTCGAAGTACATGGGGTTGTGCTCCCCATTTGGTGTTTGTTAGTTTTCTTATAATATTGTTCCTCGAACACACCTTTCCCTCGACCTCTTCACAGTGCCCTCGGAAGGTTAAAGCGCGATCCAGTCGAACACCCAAATATTTGGGTGTTTCGCTGTGCTCCAGTTCTTGTCCCTGCCAACATACCTTGAGTTTTCTGTTGGCTTCTCTGTTACGAAGATGGAAAGCGCAGACCTGAGTTTTAGATGGATTAGGTTTTAGATGATTGTTTTTATAGTATAGAGCCAAATCCTGGAGAGAGACTGATAGTTTTCCTTCCACTTCGTCGAAGGTTTTTCCTTGTGCCGCTACAGCAGTGTCATCCGCATAGATGAACTGTCGTGTATGGGAGTTTATAGGTTGATCGTTGGTGTATATGTTGTAAAGCATAGGCGCGAGTACGCTTCCCTGGGGCAGGCCATTATTTTGATTTCTCCATCGGCTTTTCTTAGACTGCAAAGTAACAAAGAATCGTCTGTTTTGCAGTAGGCATTCTATGAGTTTAGTCAGTTGGAAGTCTTGAGTTATGTTATACAACTTCCACAGGAGCCTTCGGTGGTTTACAGTGTCGTATGCCGCTGATAGATCAATGAAAGCGACACCCGTGACCACACCCTTGTCAAATCCATCCTCTATATGCTGGGTCAGATTTAGGACCTGGCTGCAACATGACCTGCCAGGCATGAAGCTCGCTTGTTCTCTAATTATATTTCCTTCAATCGCTCCGAATATCCGATTGTGAATCATTCTTTCAAAAATTTTAAGTAGATGACATAGCAACGATACAGGACGAAAATTTTTGGGTTCTGTTGGCTCCTTGCCTGGCTTCAGTAATGCAATGATCTTTGCCTTCCGCCATAATTTAGGAATCTGCAGTGATGTCACACATTTATTCATCATACTAGTGATCCACTCTGTGGTTTTGGATCCAAAGTGTTTAATTTGTTCGATTCGGATATCATCGAGTCCGAATTATTTAAAATAACAACTTACTTGCTACATTTCTATCTAATGACAAATTTATCTCTTTTCAACTAATGTGAAGTATTATACTATTTTCTTTGCACTCAAGTAAAATCCTACATTCGACTCGAAATTATCCAACCTGTATAATTTGATAAAACCAGATGCCACTTTCAGTTATGAAGAATAATATTTGAACCCAAACTGATCTTTGTTAAAAAAAAAACGCCTTCAGCAATCCTGTATTGTAGATGTGTCATTTGGTTTATGAGTAGAATGGCGCCCCTTAGTGCTCAATAGGGGCGCTAAAATCGTGTTCGCCAACTGGTTTGTAATGAAGATATTTGTGAAGCTCCAAAATTCAATCTTGCAAACGTATTTGGAATACATTTGTTGACATTAAAATGAAATTAAAAAAAATAGTTTTAATACTCATTTTGGCGCCCCCTAAAGCGGCGCCCGGGGACATATGTCCCCCCCTGCCCCCCCCCTAGCTACGCCACTGAAGGGTAGAGGAAAGTCACCAAATATGAAATAGTATCCTAATATGGAATACCTTCATTTCTCTAAGACTATAAGTATGAAACGCAACACTCGACCATCTTCTGTTTCATTCGGTCTACTAACTATCGCACTCACACCATCGAGTCAGTTGCGCGAACGCTTCATGTGTGGCAGGCGTGTTTTGTTTTGTTGTCGTGTAGAAAATTTTAAAGGTAAGTAATAAATGAGTATTACCAGCTGTTATGTTTGTATACATAAGTTTTATACTATTTAGTATATCGGTATTATGTTTATTTCACCATTTTGTGATCTTTTGTCATTAAAATATTGTGACTTGAAAAAATATTTAGAAGAGTATGAACTAGTATAAAAATCCAAATATGGACAGTCGTCGGTATCTAATTATGGAATATTCCATAATTAGGTCTTAATTTTTCATATGATAGATACTTGCTATTATTTCTTTAAAAATATATGTAATGTTTGTTTTTAGAATGTCCGATTCGCAATCAACCAAACGAAAAACCTGGGATGAAGAAAAAATGGCACAAGCTATAAAAATCGTCCGGGCAAAGAAAATGGGGTATTTGAAAGCGGCACAGCATTTTCAAGTGCCTAGGACAACTTTATTTCGTCTCTGCCAAAAAGATGAACAGTCTCCAGAAGTGGCAGCAGCTACTACATTAGGACGAAAAACTATCTTGGGCTCCGAACTTGAACGTCAGCTTGTAGAATACATACTAATAATGGAGAGCAAGTTTCACGGTTTAACAAGAACTGATCTTCGCCGTATGGCGTTCATGCTAGCAAAGCGAAACAATTTGCAGAATCCCTTCGGTGAATCTGGTATGGCTGGAAAAAAGTGGTTGAAGTTATTTTTAAATCGTCATAAAGATAAACTTTCGATAAGAAGACCAACTGGTACATCATTTGCCAGAGCATTTGGATTTGATAAAGAAAAAGTGGAAGCCTTTTTCAACCTCCTTGAAGAGCTTTACACTAAAAATAACTATCCACCAAATCGTATTTACAACGTGGATGAATCAGGCCTCACAATAGTACAAAGTAAGATACCACAAATAATCGGCCACAAAGGTAAACGCCAGGTAGCTGCACTGACTTCAGCAGAAAGAGGATCTCTGATGACAATAGTTGTTTGCATGAATGCTACTGGTCATTTTGTGCCACCATTCATTATTTTTCCCAGAAAAAATATGAGTGCTCAGCTAATGAGAGGCTGTCCTCCAGGATCAGTCGGAGTTGCGCATCCATCAGGGTGGATACAAATGAACATCTTTACAGACTGGTTCAAGCACTTTATTCAACACACCAACCCGACTCCTGAATCGAGGGTTTTACTGATACTAGATGGACACTATAGTCATACTCACAATATCGATATAATAGATATTGCTAGGGAAAATAACGTGGACATAGTTTCGTTACCTCCTCATACGACTCATAAATTGCAGCCGTTAGATAAGACTTTCATGGGGCCTTTAAAAACATACTATAGTGAGGAAATACGCATGTGGATTAGAGACAACAACAGACCTCTAAGTCCATATGATATTGTGGAGCTGTTTGGCAAATCCTATTTGAAAGTACAAACAGGCGAAATTGCAGCCAACGGGTTCAAAGTCACTGGATTGTGGCCTTTAAATAAAAATGTCTTCAGTGATGTGGACTTTATTGCTGCGCAACAAAATGCTGTAATAGATGGTTGTACAACCAATATCCCTCCGCTGGAATCAAGATCTGAAACTGGTCAAGTTCTGGTAGAAATACGTGCACCACAAACAACTGCTAATTTACAACCTGAACCTGCACCTTCGACTTCTGGGCTTAATCGCAGCAGTTTGGGTCTGGTGTCTCCGCATGCCATAAGTCCAGTGCCAGAGAAACGAAGAAAAGTATCTAGCAGAGGAAGAAAAGCTGCTGTAGCAGCAGTCATAACATCTTCTCCCTACAAAAATGATTTAGAAAATAAAAATATGAAGAGACAAGAAAAAGAAAGTAAACTAGTCAAGACAAAGAATAAGAAGAAAACTGCGAAGAGAAACAAACAAACGAAGAAAAATAAGGATGATAGTGAAGAAGAAGACTCTGAGGAACTAGACGTTATCCAGTTTGATGAAGGTAGTGAACATGATGAGTTGATGGACCAAGTACCTCCTGACTCTGCTGATGCAGAATGTATGTTCTGTTCAAGACTTTTTTCCATGGATAAAAGTGGAGAAAGCTGGATTAAATGCTTGATGTGTGGGCTCTGGGCACATTATGATTGTGCTGGTCCAGAGTTTGATACTTGGATCTGTGACTTTTGCAAGTAATTATGTAACTTATTTCATTGATCACAATATGTTATATTCATTTAATTGATCTCAAAGATATTAATGTCCATTTTTGTTATTGTTATGTTGATTTATGCTTGTATTCTATATATGGGTACCTATTCCATATTTGGTTACTAATTTGTGAGATTGTTTTTTGTGTTAGATTTTAATTTGATAACTAATATATTTGATTAAAGGCTGTTAATTACTACATATAAATGTATGACTGATTAGTAAAAACATTAAACTGATTTAATTTATATGAAGTTTTTTTTTTATATCCCAAAAACAAAATGGTATTCCATATTTGGTGACTTTCCTCTAACAATTAATATAAATAAATATTTAAATATTGAATAGGGAAGGCACAATTTTATTCTTAATTATTATTATTACCCATTCCCTTAAGTCACTCCACTATGATTTGTGTTTTTTTTTTATAGGGAACATGCATGCGTGAGGAATATGAAAAAAAGTTATCAATTTATATTGATAAAGTTACGCTGATCACGAATATCCTAATAATAAATCATAAAATTAAACTTTTCATTCATTATTTTCAATTTAAAAATCCATGTTTTCTGTCAAAATTTAAAACGCTCTGTTACTGAATCTTCACCTTGTGACGTCATCATGCGCTAGTGCTAGCTTCGACGCAGCTACTATGTTATCATTTCTCGGTGTTTTCTGTGTTGAGAGGCGCGCAAGTTACTTGTATATTTTAAAGTTTTAAACTATTCAAATGTGCTCTTGTGTTAATTTTTTATGAATCCTCTTTGCTTTTTCATGTATTTATTTATTTATTTTATTTACAAAACAGTTTTTAAAAGATAAGTCACTAATGTCTACCTAACTGGGCATGAGCCCGTACCAAGGTAGACTGAGCCAGTTTTCACCTTACATTGTCTCAGCGCTCAATTTAAGTGCTAAAAAACGTGTGTTCAAACCAGGGATGTTGCGAATATTCGCATCCGCATCCGCAAATGCGGAGCTTCCGCATGTATTTGGACATCTGCATCCGCATCCGCATCCGCAATAATCGATGCGGATGTTCATGCGGATGCGGATGTAAGACGATTTGCGACAAGAAAGAAATGGGGCGGGGCCGGCGAAAGGCGCGTGCCGTTTGCACTTGACATTAACCAATGGGAACGAAAATAATGGTGACAAGATCCGACGCGTTTTTATTTTTGCCGGTTTTATTTTATTTTTGCAAATAACAAAGAAGAAAAAAAAATTTGCCAAAAAATCCATAATATTATTGTAGCATAAATTTCGTCACATATTTGACAGTGGGGCCTACTAACTAAGATAGTTCCTACTTTTTTTCTATAACATCTTACACATCCGCATCCGCATCCGCATCCGCGGATGTGAGCCTTCAAAAATCCGCATCCGCATTCACATCCGCGGATGTGTAAAAATCGACATCCGCAACATCCCTGGTTCAAACCTAGCCTCTTACGGGAACGCTTTGTGTTCATGTTTGAGTAATTTGTGCCTGACTTATAAAATTATACGTACAAATTAATAGTGCTCAGTGTCAAACTATTGTTGTTTTCTGTTAACCCTAGAGTAGTCGCGCCTTTCCGTGAAACGTGAGTGCTCGCGTGGGGAGCATTTTGCCGCCCATACTTAAATTGATTTTTTTTGCAAATAATGGTTAAACACATTTGCAATGATTTTTAATATATAGAATAAAACATAAACTATCAGAAAAAGTAACATTTATTAAATATTTATATTTAGTTTTATAAAAAAAATATACTTTGGTAATTTTTTTTGAATTTCAACTACATTTTCATCTTAACCTAAATAAAAAAAAAAGAAAAATTTAAATTGATAACAAAATTAAACGTTTTCATCATCTTCGACATGTATTTCAGCAAAACAGTCCTGACACATGTATATATAATGTTCGTTGCACAGTAACTTTGCGCATCTATTGCACCCTTTTTTGTCCTTCTATTTTTCCTGGATGGACATACTGCACATACACCTGAAGATATTTTTTTTATGTTCCGATAGAACAAATTGGGTTATTTGGTTTCTCAGATATTCACCAGCTTCTTCAAAACCAGACTCCTCTTCCAACCACGATACTATTTGTGTGTTTTTCTTAATCATTCCGTAGGTATACTTTGCCCGTTGCTCACCTAAAAAGATCTAAAATAATCTAATAAATTGTAATATCTTTTGTTAGATGGTGTGTGGATTTGGGGCCACACACTGCTCCAATCTTCAGATCCCTTGAAAGTTTTGGTTCTGCTACTAAGGGGATGTGGGTTTAGTATTAAAACTCGAACCTCGTTTAAACACTATATTCACGAAGGTAAAAAAACTATTTACAGGTAAGTTCTAGCACAACTTAAAAGATACACTATCCAATAGGTATTCTCGAACCGAGAGAGGGAACTTGAATTCCTCCTCAAAGCAACACCTCGTCTATATATAAACTTTTAACCTCCTCTCTCTTATCACAAATAACCAAAATATACAACAACACCACTTCCAGAAAGATCCTACAACCTACATATATATATATAAGAGACATCTGTCCTATATAACATAAAGTAATGAGTAATTAATATCACCAATGTGACTAACATTAAATCATAATTTAGTTTAATACCACTTCCCACAGATGTCTATATCTTACATAAATAAAAACCAAATGATTAATCAAAACAAACTAAATATCAATATTATTACGATATTTAAATGAAACAATATTATATGCAATGTGAATCAATAATATTTCAACTATTTAAAAAAAACAGACACACGGATTTTACTTACGTGAGTAGTCGCGCAGTTAGCAATTTGCCGCCAAACGTGACACACCGACAACAACTGATGGCTCCTACAGTCACCCATGCACCGATTTTCTTTAAATTACTAAGACAAGGCAGTGAAATACAGGGGGCCAGCTACTAAGACTCTAGACTGTGACAAATAAATCGTGTAAAAAATATCACGACTTTTTTGCTGCGGGCGGCAAAATGCTCATAGCGCGAGCACTCTAGGGTTAAATAAATACTAAAAAGCACATATACCTATAAAGGTAACCCATTTGGTGCAGAATGTGTCTCTTAACAACTTTAGATATATAGTGTTTCTTAGGACAAGCGCCGTCTGTTTAAATGGAGGTAGAACTATGTTAGTTTTACAATGCCTCCATTAATAGGCACATAATTTGGTCAAATTTTTAATAGTCACTTACTATACTATACCCTCACGCTACGCCCCAGGTGGGGTAGGCAGAGAGAACGGAACGCCACATAGATCTATCCTTACACACTTCTTTCGCTTCCTCTACATTCATCCAGTTTCTCATACATGCACGCCGATTTTTCCTACTAAACACTTACTTAAGAATTTGATCCACGTGATCAAGCCACGTGGTTCTTGGACGTCTACACTTCCTCACACCCCCTCTTTCAGATAAACACTTCCTCTTTGTCATCCTTTCATCGTGCATACGCTCAACATGTCCAGACACTCTAGACCATCTTAACTGACGCCGGGCGTGTTATTTTTTTTAGATAAATAGCGATTCACACAACAAAACAATTTAACTTAAAAGTACATAATCATACAAAGTACTTACACAGAAGTGATCTTTTCAACAAAAAACAGTTGATTTTGTAGAAATTTTGCTATTTCAGAAGTCTTTTTTCATAGTTATGTACCATTCACGACGCACTTGCATAGCCTTAGGGATCGAAATAAACGCTTTTTTTGGAGTAGTTACAGACGTGTTTACACACCGTGGAACTGAACGATATTTGTGATGAGTCCTTGATGTATTCATTATATTTTAAATAAATGTTATCGATAGCAAATGATTGAAATTTAAACGCAAACACCGGCTTCCTCCACGCAACCCTACGAAATTCGACTAGCTATCCGGGCAGCAGGCAGTACTAGCGCATTGTGACGTCACACATACATTCCGTCGTGGGTGAACCGTTTTGCGCCGTAGGGCGAAAATTGCTTTTTCAAATGGTGATAAAAACCTTAAAAATGCATATTGAGAAAAAAAAACAACACCATAATTTTTCTAATTTTTTGTACTATTTTTTGAGCTTAAAATAAAAAATTGTGAAAGTTCCCTATTCAGAATCATAAATACCTATAGTCATTAGAAATAGATAGGTAGGTACATATCTCTCTACGGTTTCAATCCTGTGGATTGGTTGCAGCAAAATCTCGCATCTCTCCTTCCATTGCGCCCTATCCTGTACGACTCTCTTCAGCTCCTCATACGATCCGCAGCTCGTTTAGATCGTTGAGGTATTCTCGACGTAAAAACCTCCTATGGTTTGTGCCCTCAGCCGTCCCTTCTATTTTAATCTTGTAGAACAGGCGTCAGCAACCTATGGCACGGGTTGGGGTTCTGAATGGCACTCTACAAAGTAATCAGGGACAAGGTTCGCATTAAAAAAAGTTCATTTATGTTAGAATTATATGTTATTTTTTTAATAAATATGTTTAAATATTTCGAAGATCTGTTTGAATGTGATGGTACAAATGCAAATGAGTATGACGACAGTGAAAGCAGTGTGAATGAAAACGATATGATAGACATGAATGAGATTTTGAATGCATTAAAAAAAGCGAAGTGCGGTAAAGCTGTAGGGTATGATTGTGTTGCCGTTGAGCTCATCAAGTCTGGTGGACCGGGGGCTCTCGCGTGGTGTTTGGAGCTTTTCAACGATTGTTGGAGAGAAGGTGTTACACCAGAGGATTGGAAGAGGGCTGTCATCTGCCCCCTGTACAAAGGGAAAGGCTCTAGGCTTGAATGCGGGAGTTATCGGGCTATTAGCTTGCTGAGCTCAATAGGGAAACTGTATGGTAGAATTTTGATTGAGAGAGTACGAAAGATAACTGAGTGTAAGATATGGGATGCGCAAGGAGCTTTTTTGAATGGCAGAGGGTGCACCGATCAGATCTTCTCCCTGCGAATGGTTATAGAGAAGTTTCTGGGTAAACACCAGAGGCTTTTTTGTGCGTTCGTGGATCTGGAGAAAGCATATGATCGAGTGGACCGGGAAAGGTTGTGGCGCGTGTTGTCGGAGTGTGGGGTGAGCAGCCGGTTGATCCGCGCAATATCTTCACTTTACGTGGGAAGCTCCGCTTGCGTGAGGGTAAATAACACTCTCTCGGAGTGGTTTGTCCTCACCAAAGGAGTGAAGCAAGGTTGTGTCATGTCTCCGTGGCTGTTCAACCTATTCTTCGACTACTGTATGCGACCTGTGAAAGAGATGGATGTTGGTGTCGAGCTGAATGGGTTTCGGGTGAATGCATTGATGTACGCAGATGATTTGGTGTTAATGGCTGAGAGTGAAAGGGACTTACAAGAGATTGTTACGTGTGTGTATGATAGTTGCAATTTGAATGGTTTGAAAATGAACGTTATGAAGACGAAAGTTCTTGTTTTTGAAAGAGAGAATGAAAAAACGATTTGCGAGATTAAAGTTGGTGACGAATGTTTGGAGCAAGTAAGTGAGTATGTATATTTGGGAAGTATGTTTACGAGGGATGGAAGATGCGATAGGGACATTGAAAGAAGGAAAGTGGCCGGTGCTAGAGTAAACGGTGCACTTCGACCCATTGTCAGCAATGACAATGTGTCGAACATGGCTAAAATGCTGGTGCACAATACCATTCTGGTACCGTCACTTACGTATGCAAGCGAGACATGGACGTGGTTGAAGAAGGACGAAAGTGGAATAAATGCAGTAGAGATGCGATCGTTGAGAAGAATGGTTGGTAAAACGCTGCGTGATAGAGTGAAGAATGAGGATATTAGAAGAATGAGCGGATGCAAGAAGACTGTTGTGGACAGAATGCGTGTAAATAAATTGAGATGGTTTGGTCACGTGGAACGAATGAAAGAGGAAAGAATGACAAAGAGGATATACTTATCTGAAAGAAAGGGTGTGAGGAAACGCGGGCGTCCGAGAACCACGTGGCTTGATCACGTGGATCAAATTCTCAAGGACGGCCGCGTGTTGAGTAAGAGGAACCGACGTGCGTGTATGAGGAACTGTATGAATGTGGAGGAAGCGAAGGAAGTGTGTAAAGATAGATCTGTTTGGCGTTCCGTTCTCTCTGCCTACCCCACTTGGGACACGGCGTGAGGGTATAGTAGTATAGATAGTATAGTTAAAAGATAAATTTGGTATAAAATTCTTCTCCTCTAGAACCCCATTATATAATTGAGAATTAAGGCGGCACCCTGAATCATATTGGTAGAGTGGCTTGGCACACCACAGCTAAAAGGTTGCCGACCCCTGTTGTAGAAGATTCTCGTGACGCATTATGTGTTCAATCCATATTGTGCATCATTGGGTGCGTCCAGATAGTAAGACGCGAACGTCAATCAATTATCAATCTTCAATCCTTCGGTGACGATTCGGAGCATTTTCAGAAAAAAATTAATATTCGAATGAATGTTTTCGTTTCTCGTCCTTATACAGGTTACAAATGCATTCATTCGATAGTAGGATGCGAACGTCAATCAATTATCAATCATTTGGTGTCGATTCGGAGCATTCTTCGAAGTTAATATTCGAATGAATGCCTTCTTTAATATAATATTATTATACTCTATGATGTCTTCGTTTCCTATCCTTATACGGGTTACTATCTGGATGCACCCATTCTGAAATGGTCTTGAACTTTTCTTTTTCCGATACGTACATTAATTGATTCCTATTATATAACACTTTAAAATGTGTATTTTTAATGCTTTCTGAAACACCACTTTCAAAACTCACCATCTTAATAACGTCATGTAGCTCGTTGATCTTTTTGTTTGCAGAATGTTTATTACATTTCGCACTCTATTAGTTTGTTGAGGTTATTAATTGTTGTGATTTGGATTTGGGTGCTTTTGTAGAAATGGCATGCGTAGATGCCGGTATCGGATCATCCCTCAAAGTACGAGCTTTGCTTAATTTTGAGGGTAAAATAGACATTATGAAAATTGTATAATTGTGTTTATTGTATTATATATCTATTTAATGTGTTTAAAATTGTCTCAATAAATATTTTAATTTGTATAAATTGTATTTGTACCTACACATTGACACTACAAAATATTTGTATGACCTTTTTAGAGACATTTTGTATTGATACAATTATATGTATGAATCTGTTGATTTCATCCATTATTTTCTTTCAAAAGGGTAATCATTAGTCGATAATGATATCAAAATTTAATAGACTTTAATTATCTCCCAATGATTTATATGAAAATCATAATGACTAACCATTTTCTTTTTTCACGCAGTAAGTATGTTTTATTCATATAGGTACCTATTAGTATTTTCCACAATATTTTTATGGAAGGATGGGATTGTAGAATAATAAAACATAATAAATAAATACAAAAATATTTAATTACTTTCACATTAAAACATAATATTATAAGTTTTATAGCGTATGTAGTAAGAAAATTATTACATATTTAGGTACACAAATCACAAGAAAAATAAAATACGGAATAAGAATTTTTTATTTTTTTTTTATTTTTTTTATTTTATTAATTATCCAAGCAAAACATACAGTCATTCAGTACATATTACAAATAAATATATTAAATCTATAATTGACCAGTGAAGTTTGCGGATATTACTAATTAATCGGCATGTTCACAAGTCAAACAGGAAGAAAAATACAACAACATGAAATTAGTTTAGCAATACATTATAGAAAAAGAACATGAACATAAAGTGGGCTATTGTCAAAAATAAAAAAAATATAATTTATAATAGCGCTCTGAAGGGAGGAATGGAGGATTAGAGGAATTTGGGAAATCGCAGTCGCAAATCAAACAGTGCAGAAACCAGCTACCGTGAGTTACACAGGGCACCAGCTGTGGCATTTTTAAATTTAGATGCAGAACACTGAAATATATCTATATTTTTGAAAAAAACATTATAATTATTACATGCTCTTTGTATAAAGGAGAATACACTTTGTATAAAGGTAAGTATGTATGTAATTTATTTAAAAATCATATCAAAAATATTATTTAATTTCACAATCTTTATTCATCACAATATTTCCGTTTTCATGTAGTCAAAGATAATATATGTTTAAATGTTTATACAAGTAACAATAAATATAATACAAATAGGTACAAAGAAAAGACTCTATAGATACTATATAGGATAAAATAATTATACAGGTACTTAAATTGCGCTTTATATAATCTATGTGTATGTACAGTTCGTCGGTAGCCTGGAGGTAGAGTCTCGGCCTTGTGAACAAGGCGTCCGGGGTTCGATCCCAGGTGCCGGCAAACTCCCCTTTCACGACACAAGCTTTTAGCTTACTGTGAAAGGTGTATAAGGTTGTATTTGGGTTTATAACAAAAACCCAGATATATCTTTTTTATTAAAAAAAAAAAAAGTATATTATTATTATACATACATAACACTGTCTAAAATAGGTTAATTAAATTGTTTTACAAATCAAAACACACGCCGTTGCACAAGGGTAGGTTTGTTGCTACAGCCATTTTCACAAAATAAAGCATTTTTTTTATGTGACAACCCATATTTTGTGTATACATAATAATTATGTAGGTATGTATGGATAGTATATTATTTTAACATAGATATAAAACTAGTAAGTAGGTATGTATAGGTTATAAATACTTAGTATATTCATGAATACTACGCGCTTTGTTTATCATAAAGATATATTAAGAAGTAGGTATGTGGAATAGTACGAAAAACAGATAAGTATAGGTATATAATATTTTACATACATTACATGTATAATACATACTAGATACAGTAAAATTAATATTTGATGATAACGTAAAAAAATATTCATAAAAACAAAACATAGACACGGTTAGCTGTTATAAAGTAGGTATGAGTGTAAATAATATAATTGATTATGTATACATAATAAATATTAAATGACCATAAGTATAAGTAAGTATAAATTAAAATAGATACATAAGAATATATCATACTTCTCGTTTAGTTAAAAAATAAAATACTTTCAAATACATCAATGTTAATCCTACAACAGAAGAAAATATGATATTAAATTGTCGATATATATTTTTTAAATATATTACGATTATATTATTATTGGATATAAGTGCATTAGTTTTATAAAGGCATAATGAAAGATTGTATTGGTAATAATTAGAATTAAACCACTGCTTTATATAAAATAAATAATAAATTACATAATATCACAAAACAATTTCATTATAATTCATACGATTATTGAATAAGTATTCATATTGTGGAAAATATTAAGAAGTGAAATTCTTATTTGTGTTTAGAATATTATATTATATACATCACAACATTTTGAAATAAATGAAATAATGACGACTCGTATAAAAAGGTCTAATCCCAGTTTGTTTTGGAAATCATTTGACTTTTCAAGTTCTCTTCTTCATATTATTATTGTGTACCATGATATTACTAAATTTAGCTAAATTTATTGGACGTGGTAATTCTTTTGAAGCAAGAGGATCTGATGCGAGTTGAGGCATTATAAATCGTACTGAATTGTTTTCTGGTTTCTCTTTATAATACAACCATCTTATTGGGCTGAAATATGTAAAAAAGCAATAATAAGTAACAATAATTATACTATATTAATTAAATTCGTAGTAAAAAGAGGTTTCGTTATATTTAGGAAAGTTACTCACCTATTTTCACTTGGAATTACATCAAAGAAGACTTTATTTATTGAATTATCTTTTTCGGTTTTTGTTGGACTGTCTTGTCGACTAGAAGCTGGTAGGTTTAAAAGTTCTTCATCGATTTCTTTAGGTTCTAAACCTAACACTGAAGGGGAAATATTTGATTTACTTTTGATTATATCTTGTAAGATACATTCTTTACTAAGTCGACTGTTTGATGAACAATTTTTCTTTTTCTTCGAACTGCTTATAGAAGTGAGAGAATGGAAATGGGGGTTTCCTGGATTATTATAATTCTCCTTGATGATTTCATGCTTCCTATTTGTTATTTCTTTTGAAGAGTTCATAATTTTAGATGAAATAGATTCGTTAGCTGTAGGTGGAAATTTATAAAGCACATTTCTAATGTAGTAGTATTTGGTGGACGGTCGAATAGTTGTGGGTGGAGTCGTCCTTGATATAGAAGTGGATTTATAGTCTAACAAGGGATTAATAACTATTGAAATGTTATTGGGCTGATGGTTACCATATTCAGATGCTAAATGTAAACTAACGTGAGATGGTCGTGGTGTGACGTATGGTCTTGATGGTTTTCGTGATATTGAGTGGGGTTTTTCTTTATGTGACGGAGTGTGTGAGCTGTAGTAACTATCAAAAGAGTCATGTGGAGGGTCAGGTCTGTGAGTCCAAGTCATAAAGTGGTCATTATTGTTATAATTAGAGTTTTGATCATTGTCAGATGAGGGATTGTAATAGTCAGTTAAAGGTTTCTGTAAAAGAGGTCTATTGTAGTTCGGTCTCGTAAATAGTGGTATACTGTCAGCTTCCTCAGAAGACTGTGATCCATATGTATTACTAAGTTTGTCATCCTGGTATTCAGGCTTAACTTGTACTTTATTATCAATGTAAATGGTAATTCCTGTAGTTGGTTTTACAGTTTGGTAATTGTTGGGATTGGGCTTTACATTAAAGTTAGAGTCATGTAATTGGCTAGGTCTAGTTGGTTTACTATATGAAATATCTTGCTGTTGGTAATTGTGAGAACTATAGTCATATAATGGTCTATTAAAGATGTCATATCGTTTTGTTGTTGTTTCTGGATTATTAAAATTAGAAATTTCATACCCACCGTGTTGGGTGGAGACTTGATTACTGTTAAGTGGTACATCAGATCCTAGGTAAGTAGGGACAGGTCTATAAGTGTTACTAGGGTCTGTATCATATTTGTCTGCAATATTGTAATGGGAAGGTCTATTGTGCTGTGGTCTCAAGGGTCTAGTATTAGTCTGTTGTCCACTGTAACTATTGCTGTCACTGTCACTGTAGTCTAAAGGTATATATTCCAGCTTATTGTTATTAAACACCGGTCGTCTGTTAGGTAATGGTCTAGCTATGTCAGATTGTACAGTAATTTTAACTACTTCTTTGCTGTCATATTTTGAAGTTGTTGGTTTAGGTACGATGTTAATCAGATAAGTATATTTATGAGGTTTTTTGGTAGTTGAAACACTTTGTTGATAAACTATAACCTGGGGCTTACGCGTAGGTTTTTTAGGCATTGGTGTGGACATTAAACCAGTTAATAAATTAAAAAAAGGCATTTTGTCAGTCAATGAGAATGTCTTTAGTTCTAAGTCAGGTTTAGTTCCATTGCTGTCTGTAGCTGTTAAGAGGTGGTGTCCGTCTGTATCGTTCATATTATTTGTGCTGTCATTTGCAAGGAGAGATCGTTTAGATGTCTCGTTAACTGAGTGAATACTCTTATGGAGAGTGTTTTTATTTTTTTTTCCCAAAAAGTCTAGTTTGTCATTTAAAATAATGGATGTTTTTGTAGTGAATTTAGTTCGTGCAGTATGTTTTGTAAATGTATGTTCAGTAGTATCCGGTTCAGAATGTTTGTTTTGGAAGTCAGAGTCATTTAAATTGTTTATTGGTCTACCATGTGCAGGAATGTCTAGTTTGTCATCTATATTAATTGGTTTGTGTGTTGTTGGTTTTTTGTTCTTTGTTGTAGTTTTTTGGTTTGCGTCAGTAAATGAGTCTGATAATAGACCATTAATATTTTGTGGATTTTTATTTGCAGTTGTTGTAAATTTAAATTTCGTTATTTTGTCAGAGTTACTGATGTCATTGTCAAAATTTATATTTCCTTCTGTCCATGGAGACAGATCAAAATTGCTCATTATATCTCTATTACAAGAGATACGCTCATTTCTAAAGTCGTCTGGTACTAAGAAAGCAAATGGTTGTAGAGTTTCTACGTTCTCCATAGTTTGACATAGAACTTGAGCTAATGTGATTTTTCTGATTTGTTGTAGTTGTGCTGGTGTGAACGATGATTCAAATTCACCATTTTCATACCTGAAATAAAAAAAATAATTAAAATACTGATTTAATAATTTTAAAACCGGTAGAGTAAGATTAATTTATTTACCAAAATCGATCCCCTTTTCTGAGATTGGAAAATTGTTGAGCAATTATACAAGCAAATGTTGGTCCTACTAGTCCTCCAATTACAGGCCGCTCTGCCATACCTCCAGTAAATAGATCAATGTCTTCAACATGCCTGCAACGTATATTGTGTATATGAACAACTCCATTTCAATATCAAAATAAAGAACAAAAAAACTTACGTAACTTTGAATATTTAGGTATCTCACTGAATTTATTAAATGAACACTGAGCTGCATAGTTACCTATTATTATATTATTTTAGAAGTATTATTACAACAAATTTAAACAATTTTTTGCATTAGAATAAATTAATAATACCTGTAAACATTTTCTAGGTTTCTCACTGCGCGTAAAGGCATTATTTTTAAGAGATCTTCCCATTCTACTATGGATGAAAGGCCGCAGGGCTCCCTCCACTGCACGTAAGGTGGAATGCCATGATCTCTACCCCTTTGAATATTGATTGACGCAAGATCCATACCAAAAGTAAATCGTGAAGTTTGGAATAAGTGGTTTGTTAGCTCAGGAGATATGAATTCATCTCTTTTTTGGGATCGTTGATTCATTAAACCCAATAATAACCGATCCACTGCGCCAAAACTCCAAATATTTGAAGGATTTGTCAGCTCTTTATGTAACGAAACACCTGAAAAGAATCATATTATGATTGTGGTAAAATAATCTAGGTAAGTGAAAGTTATATTGAAATAATGTGGAAAATGATGTATAGTTACTGTTATGAATGGGTCGATGAAAGCGATCATATCTCAAGAAAGTGTCTTGAACTAAACTGTGGCCGAATCGAAATGCAGCGGCCCCAAATGAATTTGCGGGACTTGGATTTACTTTTGGACTGTAGCCTTTATAGTACCCCTTTTCCTGTAGTTGTAATTCAAACAACCTCATCACTTCTGGACCTGAATATAATAAAATACGAGAGAGTAGGTATAAGTTATTTATTTATAAATATTTTCATATTAATGAATGTGTTAAATAGGTGAATTCTGGCAAATGTAATAATTCATTAGTAAAACAATTTCTCACCTAAGATAATTGGTAAAAATTCTCTGTACGTGATGTGTTGTATAAAAGCACCAATTATTTTCCTCGTTTCTTGGTAAATCTTTTCATCGCTCCAGTGGGGGTTAATATGTGAGAGCTCTGTAGCTAATCTAGAATAATGAGACGAAGTCATGTTAATCATTTCTAAAATTCAATGTTTTTGTGTATATTTATGTAAATTTTAACACTGTCAGAAGGACGACGAGGATACTACCCGTGAAGGGAGAGGAAATCTCAAGGGTAAGATGTAAGTATTTGCACGGCAGAGATATCATTGAGTGTGAACGTATTTCGAGAAGTTTTCGGCGTTGTGTGCAGCACTGATTTGACGACTTTGTAAGGCGAAACCAGATCACTATAATAAATTATTAAAAAGAGTAAAACTTGAACCACTTGTGTTTCTTTACATAAATTAATGCAGTACTGATGGTGATCAGCGATTATAATTCTGTTCAATTTATGTATGTTTTTTTTACACATTTTAATTCTTAACTGCGCTGTTATTATTTTATGCAGATTTTATTGGATTTTCTTCGTTTCTTTTTCATAAACGTTCCTGTACACCATAAGTTTCCATTTTTTAGTAGTTATAATATATACCTATGTCTGACGATTATGTCAAGTCATGATGCTTCTTTTTGTGTTGTGCCACTTTTGTCTTGCCTGTGGTCTCAATACGGACGTACGTTCAGCGAGACTACAAGACTGTTGACAGATTGGTTTGTTTATTGTTATATATTAAAGGATAATGATTGAAATTAAGGCCGATAAAGGTATAATGATTGTTATTATCTCTTGTATTAATTTATGTTCTATAAATAAATACCAACCTGTTATGTTTTCTGAGCCAGACAATGTGCATGGCTACAAGTCCTGGATGTTCATTAACTCTGCCATCTCCTGCTTTGAAACATGATGCATCCAAAGCTCCACCTCTACACAATGCCTCCTCATCATCCACATCTGGAGGCAGCACAGGTCTCCTTGCTTGGACTCTACCATATTGTAAGAGACCTATCAAATGGAAAATGAAAATAAATACCTACTTAGATAATTGTCAGGGAAACAATCTTTTAGCAGGAGAAAATATCTGAAATAATAATTATAGTGGTTTATCTAAGTTTGTGTTTACCTACCATTTCTAAAAAGTCTCAGTTTGTCTGATTGTTTGACTGAACTGCTGTAAACAGGAGATCCATCGATATATGCCGTCACTTGATTGAGTTGTTCACGATAACCAAATTCGCAGCCACTTCGTGGGGCTGGACTTGAGCGTACAAATTCCAAACATCTGATTCCACGTGGAGCATAGAACCCATCGTCCTCAGGGACGCTGATCGGCAGACACTCTGGATGCTGAAGTAAGGTAATTTTATTAGAACTCTAATGGTTTTATACATGTGTAAATTCATATATGTTATTCTACAAAAGATATTATTATTTACCAAGAATTCGGATGAAATGAATTCTCTGCCTCCACTTTCACAGCACCTTGGTATCGACCCATTAAAACTCCTCGCCTGCGAAGAAGATGTAATATCATGGTCCAAAAACTGCCCCCACTGCATAAGCATATGTGTAACAGGTGCTTCCATTACATCTTGTTCATTTCTTGGAGTATGTACTGCTTCACTTACAGCTCTAGCAGAAGGTAGTGGGGCTCCAGAACGAGATCTTCTTATAGACTGCACTCCATCTCCATATTCCGGAGGCAAAAAGCGTTGTACGGCCGAGAGGGCAGAACCCCACCGTAATCTGCGCAGATTATTACAAGTACCATCATGAGTTCTGTATCTTTTAGAAGCCGGTGTACACCTTGGTTCACTTTTCAAGGGACATTGTTGTCTGAGAGAAGAAGTCCTCGGTGGTGTTGGGCGGGGGGGACGTGGAAGTACATGCTCACTTTCGCTTTCTTCCTCATCTTGCTCAGCTGATGCTCGACTCTCCAGTTCATCAGGAAATCTGTTAATAAAAAAGTATGTAAATGTTAATAATCAG
Source organism: Athripsodes cinereus (assembly GCA_947579605.1). Lineage (NCBI taxonomy): Eukaryota > Metazoa > Arthropoda > Insecta > Trichoptera > Leptoceridae > Athripsodes > Athripsodes cinereus. The sequence continues at coordinate 22,709,687 of OX388307.1, read as the reverse complement.
GAGAAATCTTTTAGTTGTGGACATACTTACAAAATAAATTACAAAAATTAAGTTGTCAGAATGGCTACGACCCTATATACTCACACATAACCCTAAAATTATTTGCAATCGTTGATTGTATTTTGTTAACTATATAAAAACAATATATAGTTTATGAATATACATATAACGAGATTTGGGTGTATAATAAACTTTCCTTTTAGAAAACATATCTCTAGGTAGGTATAGTTTCAAACTCTTCTTAAGCAATGATTATATAGGCATATTTATATTTATTACGGAGATGTGCACAAAACACGAATATCTACTTCATCTACGTTCTAATGTAAACTTTTTATCGTCGTGATAAATAAACAATAAAAACATAAAAAGTCGATGGCTATCAACTGTTTATAATAAGTAGATACCTATATTTAGTGATAGGTAGGCGGCTATTTATCTTTCAACGATAATAAACAGATATTTTATATTTGGCTATATGATAGTGGGCAGAGGAAAGTGAATGCGATGTTTCACTTTCACTAAATATATGTCATGATCAGCATATTAAATAAACGAGCAATCTAATCAATATTAATGAGGCGTCGCGTCGCTTGTAATATGATCAACAGTCATGGCATGGCTGGGCGCTATCGATTGAAAGATTACATATTATATTTAAATCATCAAAGATTTTATAATAAAGTAGCAATGCACAAAATCAATTATAGGAAAACTGTTGAACATTTACGTATGTATTCGATTTATCATTTAATCTTAATCCGATATGCGCGTTTTTGGAAAATACTAGAAAGTACCTACCTAATTCAAAAGACAGCGCAGTCCCCAGCAAAGAATAGGTAAAGTCAAGTGTTCGTAAAACATCACAAATAAGATGTATTGAGGTAACAATTTCAATTCACCGATGAGTATACTGTCCATACTAATTCTATTATTATTTTGCTGGCAAGGAAAAGATAACTCACATATTTATTACATGCAGTTCATTGGATGGACACCCCATTTGATCGATGGATATTTCTTGATTTTGTGTCATGTTTCGTTATATTTCTCTATTGAAAAGCGTGAAAATACAATTATTAAATGTAATTGTTTATTTATTTATTTATTCACTGTCTTTGGGGACACAAACAGTTCAACATTAAAATGTCAACATTCAAATTTCTACAGTAAATAAACCAATCAAGGTCCCGCAAATTATCCAAGCGTATGACGAACACGTTGCTAGCAAACAGTAATAATATACATTTTACCTTAAAAATCAAAAACAAAAAGCAGGACAAAAATTATGATGATAAAAAGTTAAAAATTACTATATAAATTATTATTTTATTGATAACTAGAACTATTGAATTAGATATAAAATACAATAATACTTGACAGATTTTCTAATATTGTCTTCAGAGACGTAGGAGTTTGATATATGTACCTAAGTGAGAAAGTGCAGATATATACATATAAGTAGGTACCTCTATCGTATAACACCACCTGTCTATCATACACCTGTATGTATTTAATGAAAGAAAGGCATAATATGGTGGTGATATCTCCAACAGAATCACAAGTTAATAATATCATACTACTTAATAGATCATTGCATTGGGATGTATGTATGATGCTTTCTAGATGGGTGAATGATCGCGTGATTCGATAAAGGTATGTAGGTATAATAATTTTCACATATCTTAATAGAAAATATGGAATTCTTAAAAACATATGTTCCGAATCATTGGATCGAAACGAATCCTTTCATACACGTTTAATTACCATATCAATCAACTGCAGTTCATTTATATTTCAATAAAATTTTCAGGGTTTGCCCTACATAAATATAAAAATACCAGGATCAAAATGATTTACCGCTGAGTTTCCTCTGTAAAAAAACTATTTAATTTTAATCGCCGCATCTCTCACAAGTTAACTAATATATTATTTAGTGTACTCAGAAAATGTATTGTTGAATTTCATTTGTAATATAAATTTTCAGTAAGTACCTAAACGAATTCTGTACATTTTTAAATATTATTATATTCAAACAAAAAAGTATGAGATAGAGGTAGGTACTTGAAAATAAACGAATGCTGAAGTCTTTTTATACCATCATGTTCCACAAATGGGGTAGTTATTTATGGGATATGTCATGATGGTAGACTAACTACATGTAATAAACATACCCGTCATCCTCTCCATGATTATAAAAAAAAAACTCTTAAGTAAAAAAGCAAAATGTAAATAAATAAATTGTTAATAAATAAATAAAAATTAATCTGAATTTGAAATAAATCAATATTATTATCCCGATTGCCCTCAAAGTGTGCAATTTGTGGTTAGTGGTTAGATGGAAGAAATCATTTTAATACCTATGATAATCTCTCTTATGTGAACTGATTTGTTGATTTTGCTATGTGAATATTGACGTGCAAGAAGAATAAAATTAATAAATTTGCTTGTGTCGTGGAGGTGTAGTATTTTGTTTTGCCTGAACAATTTATTTTTTACAGAGACATAAAAGTTAGATTCATTATTGTTCGCATAAATATCGAAATTAGAAGCCGTTTGAATTTTATTTAAATGAATTATTCGAGAAATACGTCTACATAATTATAATTTAATATGTAATTGAAAATAAAATAAATAAAATGAATGAATGTGCAATATAGTAATAAAAAAATCCTCACCGTTCTTTTCCATTGTTATAATCACTTTTTAATCATATTATTTGTTTTCAAACAATACATAAATTATATTTGTTATCAGTGATACATTTTATACACCATCGTTCACGAGTACAATCGCACATGTTTATCCCGCAGCATGCGGCCTTCTACTGTTGAAATCGAAAACGTTTCAATGCATTAAATATACACACACCACTCGGAAACATCAACGATAGAGGCGCTAAACCTTTCTTTCATACGCTGATTTCAGATGTACCTACTTTATATTCTACTGAATATTCATAGTTAAATTAATTGATATACGAGTATAGTTAAATTAAGTGACCCGATTGGCGCAAAGATGCTATTAATGGAGGAGGTTGCTTTCTGCCCTATGCTCCCGGGAGGAGCGTTGAAGAGTGAATGATGATGATGATTTAATATTATGTAAGTACCTATACCTATTGACATATATAATATTAAATTTTTAAGGATTTTTTTTTTTTTTTTTTCATAAAAAGGGTGTGTAATGTTAGGTGAAATTACGAAACAAGAGATGTTGTAAACATTATTAATATCGGCAGTGATTATAACAATAAATTTAAATAATAAATACTTTTATTTTAAAAGTTACCCAATTCATTCACGGATGATGCAGGATTCGGAAGATTTCTGTAATTCGTATTTTATATCGAATATGTTTTGGGTAAACCTCTGATATTTTTATAAAGTAGGTACAACACATACAGAGGTAAATACAGGAACATTTTATTCCACTTTCTTTCTCGAACATATATATTAAGGGAGGAGTTTCCATCACTTAGATGTTTCACGAAAATCAAATCAGTTCTCATGTCATCCAGTCAGTCTAAAGCAAAAATGTTTTGATCCAAGAGTGAGCTAGTGGTTTACTTTATGGGCGCCTCTCTGCAGAACCTACTCGATAATTAATATTTCCCTTATATACCCTTGGTGGGAAATCTCACACCGAGGATGACATACACATTTCATTTTACGATCTTATACATAGAGATATATGTACGTATCCTATCTTTATATAGATCCTATACACATTTCATTTTACGATCTTATACATAGAGATATATGTACGTATCCTATCTTAATATTTCCGTTATATACCCTTGGTGGGAAATCTCACACCGAGGATGACATACACATTTCATTTTACGATCTTATACATAGAGATATATGTACGTATCCTATCTTTACGAATATGTAGTAAGGACTAAAACTGTTACAAAATTTATGTGTGCCTACATATATGGTTACAAAATGTATTCAAACTTAATAAGCAAGTGAACACGTTATATACTCACCAAAACTCACTTTCAGTTTGAAGAAAATTTAAAATTATAAAGGTTATATTTTAGATGAAAAAAAAAACTAGAAGATGGATAAATGAGTGAAACCTTTTCCTACTCCTGCATTGGTATACCTAATATGACGCGGGTTTATTGTACCTTATAAACATGCATATGTAATATCTAGAAAGTATGTAGTACAATATAATATGTATTTGTATAGGCACATTAATAATATAATATCTAATATCTTGTACACCGCCTGCTCATCTCGCTAATCAAGTGTGTAAAACACATTCACAAATAAATGAAAATACATAACTATTCCTCATTTGGTATGCATACTAATAAGTAAAATTTATATAGAAGAGAATAATAGATTGAATGGTAGAATAGCAGGTAACTTTACCTATCTAATGCTACATATTATTATTGTAGGTATACCTACAATTTAATGTTGTAGTTAATAATGCATCTTTGTTTTAAAATATCTAACTAATAATACATTAATGATATATGTAGGCATTCAATTGTCTTTTATACATATGCCTAGCGCTCTTAAGCATATAATGAAAGAATATTAATAATTCAATAGGTATAGGTATCAGTGACGTGTCTTCCATACTAGTCCAAATACCGGGTATTATAATATGAGTTTTTGTAACCCTTTCAAAACCGTGACGTTTCCACAGATAGTTTGAAATGTACATCTCTGTTTTATTGTCAAAATGAAATAATCATGACTATATTATACACGAGTTCGTCGGTAGCCTGGAGGTAGAGTCTCGGCCTTGTGAACATGGGGTCCGTGGTTCGATACCAGGTGCCGGCAAACTCCCCTTTCACGACACAAGCTTTTAGTAGCTTACTGTGAAAGGTGTATAAGGTTGTATGTGGGTTTATAACAAAAAATGTTATTTATTTTTTGGAAAAACATCTCTGAAAAATATTTTTCTTGGTCAATAAAAGAATTCATGACACAATAATTGTAAATATATTATAAAATATTAGTTAATATAATTAAAATATTAATTAATAATTGTAAAATATTAGTTTTATTAACAATTTATATACTCACTATATAACATAACATAACATGTATAGACAATTCACACAGACCGAGCTAGTCCCAAACTAAGATGTGAATCTTGTATTATGGGTACTAACGCGACGATACACATATATACAATGCACTACACACATATACATGTAACACCCAGACCCAGGACAATCTGAAAAAGGTCATTCTTCATTTTGCCCTGGCCGGGAATCGAACCCGGGACCTAGTGACTCAAAGGCAAGTGCGTTAGCCTCCACGCCACACCGGCCGTCTTAATATTTTTAATACCTATAATATTTTTAATTTATTTTATACTTTGACATAATTTATACTTTTTTATAAATAATGTCGTTGTTTTTTAATAAATCTGTATCGAGTGTGGGCTTACCAGTGTAAAAAATCTAGACACGCCACTGATAGGTATGTACATAAATGTATCAATAATGTTGATATTTTTGTTGGAAATTTATTAGTATTTATTCTTCTTCTTCGCCCTCGCCTTTATCCCATTTACTTGGGGTCGGCTCTCCTAGTCCTCATCTTCCAAGTTTTCCGGTCCCCTGCGTCTTCCATTTTTTAGTAGATATTTATTAAACACAGAATTTGAATTTGAATCGGTAGGTACCTACATATAGTAGATACAATGTGTTCTGATTTTTTTTGTAAGATCATGGCGGAAATTTGGTTTTAGAATAGATCTAAAATTTATGAAAGAGAAGGATGTTATGTTTATCTACTCTAGGTCCAAGGCCCAATATAGGGTGCGCAAACATTGCGTATATGAATCGAAATAAGTATGAAACTTTGTCCAATCTATTTGATTTATTAAGGACACGACGTGAAAAAGATTTAGAAAAAAAACGTTTCAGCGTGTATTAATCATATTCTTTCATATTATTTTTTGTTAAATCAGTGTACGATATATAACTTCTAATTCGATTATTATTGTATTTTATTTTTATTCTGTAGACGTATAATACTGTAATGTATTTATGGATATACTTTTCATTGTTTTAGCAACCAATCCGCCCTTTGGTCAGATTCAAACAAATGTGTTAATTTTATCTTATGTAGGTACTTATTTTGTATCTTATTTCCTGATCAATAATGATTTATTTATTTATTACACCTTCATCTAAAAACTATCGTGGCAAAGTTGTTTTTTTCTTCATAGTATACAAGTAAAAATATATGTGTATCATAAAAACTGTCTGAATAATAATAGAGATAAATTATTCTGTCATGATACAGGAAGTATTAATTGTCAATAAGAAGATAACGTTGATAATTTCACCGTAGATCTATTAAATCTTCATTTCAAATAATGGAGTTTGAGATATCTCAAAATTGAAACGGAGCCAATCTAATCATGTTTGTCACTTGGACATTTTTCTTTTAAATAAGTAGGTAAATACTTCCGATTCACCTCGGATCAGAAATAAAAATAACACCTATTTATCGAAGTCACAAAATCTAATATACCTGACTAGCACAAAACTGATAATTTAATGTCTTCATTCAGTATGATTGTAGTTGTATTTAAATTGCATTTGTATTTTAAAAGATTTGAGAATAACGAAATATTTACTTACGATAATAAAGCAAATTGTGTAAAGAAATTTAGGAAGAGGTAGGCTTTCTGGTGCCTCTAATAACGATTGTAATTAGATAATGAAAACTACCTGTTGTGCTTTAAACTGATAAATCTACCAACAAACAAAACACAGCTTTTCTATTATATACGAAAAATAAATTATTTAGTAGTAGGATTAGAGCTTAGAGTCTCCTACTACTTCTTATAGGTACTATGAAGACTAAGATGCAGTCTCATTAGGGTATCGACTTACAAATTGAAAATGTTAACTTATGGTATTCGTGCGACTAAATATTAGTTAAATTAAGGTTTATATTGAAAACGTTAACTGATTGTATTCGTGTTGGTTCATATTGGGTAAAGTTTGTAGGTACCAGTATAACTTGTCCGAACCACTTTCACATGTAGGCAGGCGCAGTTTGCACTTTCAAGTTCACGGTTGTTTGTGATAATATTGTTATTGTATCTTTATTTATTTACCATGATAACAATGTGCAGTGTTATTATTATCTTTATGTAGACCTATTCAACCGCAAGGTAAAATCAAATCGATTCAAGTTTTACTTTCGCTTTTCTTAAATACGACTAGATACTATAGAAAGAAATGGCTGACATCTAAAGATAATTTTATACTAAGTGCTCTTTCTATACTCACTGATAACTATATATAGATATAACTAACTAGTTTCTTCTTAATTTGTTTATTTTTGCCTTGTTAACTAATGAATGTGGTTAATTTTAATGGTCATTGAAATGCAAATGCCTAGTTCAAGAAAATTTATACCCTTATAAATAGGCATCAGCTATAAGCAGTACCTAGGTATTGTATTTATAAATATTTTTCCATAAGCGTATTATCGTATTTTTGTACTTTTAAAAATAAGTACCTATTAAATTGAATAGCTTAGAGAAATATGTATTCATGATATGGTTCGTACCTGGCTTTGGGTGATCAATCATATGGAAATCGCTCAGTACGTTGACCTGAAGCATTAACATGCGTGTTCCTATATTGTACTTCAGTAATGTGGTTTTAGTATTTAGAAGCATAAAGAAAAATACTAATAAGTAATTCAAATATTTCTCTTTTTGACGGGGGCATAGCTGTGGCTACTTTTGTGTAGAGACAAAACGACACATCTGTGAAATATTACGCTCTAATAATTTGTCAACAATATTATACTTGAATATTTTAATTGCTTTCTAAAATATTTTAACAAACACATCTATCCACTTCAGTAAATTTATCGTTAACATCGCAATGACGTGCGAAAAATGAATAAGATTTATCATAAGTTCATTCGCAGAGTACAATAATGGTAGAAAAAATATGAAAAACTTTCTTATGAAAAAGAGTAAACAAAGGCGCATACATATAGCACACTAAATGAATTATTTTGGAGATCTTTTCCCATTTCGGTCATATTTCACAAACTCTCCACTTGTTGGTGAGTTTGAAAGTATTGAATTAACAATTTCATAAATAAACATACGCATTACTCTATTACTCGTATTATATAAATGTATTATTCTAGTTTGTATAGATACGTAAATAAACAATAAAATCTTATCATTAGTTGAAGTATTAAGGCATTGTGTGGACAAATATTCATTTTGTATGTATACTAAACAAAACTGTATTATTCATTGCAAGTAGATAAAGTATACTATAGACTTTAGATTTAATTTAATATCAGATTAAGTAAAGTGTAGAATAAACGCTTTCTCTCGCTTTATAAATGTCGAACTTTGGTTTTGTTCATATTAGAAATAAAAGGCTTTCACTTGTATGCACGACATCAGCTTATAAGATATCTTCAATCCAATAGAATCTAGTTATAAACATAATACAATAAAATATACTCACTTACATTATAATAGCGTTAATTCTCTTAGGTCTGATACAAGTATCTATTATAAGATGTTGGATGTTACCATCGTGACCTTTTCATTTAAATAACAGCCATGGTAATATACATACATACTAGAAATATCTACACAACATTTAAATCTAAAGAGGTATGTAAAATTGTATTTGCGTTTCTATCGTAAATTACATACCCGTGACTACAGAAAATACAAAAGTAGGTATGGAAACAGGACAAATAGAGCTTTTCTATTGAAAACAGTGTAGGTATCTAGGTACCTCTCCTATACTGATTATTTTTTCAAAAGTTTGGATTAAAATGATGTATAAATTAATAAATTAAATATTTTAAGGTTTTCGCGTTTTTGTTTTTGTGAAACTCGGAGTTTCACTGAACAAAGACTTTTTTTTAAAAAGATATATCTGGGTTTGGTTATAAACCCAAAAACAACCTTATACACCTTTCACACTAAGCTTAAAGCTTGTGTTGTGAAAGGGGAATTTGCCGGCACCTATAGTATCGAACCACGGACCCCTTGTTCCGGAGGCCGAGACTCTACTTCCAGGCTACCGACGAACTCTAACTATTAACACAATGTTCGAATCTGGTAAGAGAATAACGTGAGGCGCTTAGTTATTTGAATTATAACAAAAATTTGCCCGTAGGTATACGTAACAAGAAAAAAGTAACTTCTTACATATATGTTTATATGTAATATTATTTACTTCATGACACATACAATACGTACACTTTCACATACAATATTACATGAAGCACTACTCTACTCTTCGTAAACAAAGCTATCTTCATAATATATGTGTATGAGTTTATTAATATTCTATTATGATGTTTGCATAGATAAATGAATTGTATTCATTGATATTAATTTATTATCTATAAGATTAAGGAAAAAGCAATAGAATATAACAAACCAGCGTACATGTGCTTCATTGACCTCACCAAAGCATTTGACAGGATTCGATTGAATGATCTTTTAAATACCCTCTCTGAAAAAATGGTACCAGCTTCCATTATCAATATTATCAGAGAAATAAATATAGATGGCAAGACCAAAATAAAAGCCAATGGTAAATTGTCCAAAGCCATCAAAACATCTGTTGGTATTAAACAGGGTGATAGTTTAAGTCCATTCCTGTTTAACTGCATTATGGACAAAATTATAGAAGTCACATCTCTGAAACTGGGATACACCATGGGGAAAAAGGTGGTGGGCATAATCTGCTATGCTGACGACGCTACAATTATAGCTGACAATAAAAATGACCTACAGACAATGCTCACCAAATTCAACGAAGCTTGCGCTAAGTATAATATGATCATTTCAGTGCCTAAAACAAAATGCATGACAATCTCGAAAGAATCACTTGAATGTGAACTGAGCATAGGTGACCAGCAAGTCGAACAAGTAACGCAGTTTCGATACCTCGGCAGTGAGCTACTAAGTTCTTATGATCTCCCCAAAGAAATACGACCACAAGTAGACAAAGCTGCAGCCGTAGCAGGCTGCTTAAGAGACGATATATGGAGGAATAAAGACATGAGAACGGCCAGTAAGGTTCGCATCTACAAGACATGTGTACGCCCAATACTCACGTATGGCATAGAAACAAGGGCAGACACAACCAAAACCAAAAGCATGCTACGTACAACAGAGATGCGAACTTTGCGAGCCATTGCCGGAAAAAGTCTGCGAGATCGTGTGAGAAATACTATAATCCGAGAGATATGTGAGGTCCAGGATGTTGTCAGATGGGGAAGACAACGCCGAAGATTTTGGTACGAACATGTCCAGAGGATGGGTAGCACCAGAACCCCAAAGATTGTTCTTCATGGACTACCTGATGGACGACGCCTACCCGGAAGACCCCCTAAACGATGGAAGGACAGCTGGGCATCCACATCGCAAGAGGACCCTCCTGTATGAACAGACCTCTGGGTCTAATAAAAGATTAAGAAGAAGAAGAAGAAGAAGATATTAATTTAGTTAAATTATCGATAATATATTATGTTTTTCGTTTAAAAGTTAACAAATAAATTGTCATATAAACTGTAGTGTACTCGTATTAATTAACCATTCAATTAATGTATATTATTGCTAACTTATATTAATAATGCAATTATTAAATTGAGTTTTTTTATTGTTTTTTGCAAACTTAATATTTATGAATTAATATTTATTAGCCTATTTTTCTTTGTTTTGTTAGATTATTGAATGTTTGTTATTTTAGTGATTTATTAATTGTATGTATTTGTAAATAAATAAATAAATAATATAAATCAATAAATCTCCCTCGACATCCATCAAGAGGGAGACCAAAGAATACTTGGATGACACAATGCAATAGAATCCTGCGGAGAAATGGCCTGGATGAAAATGATATAATAAACAGGAGAGTGTATAACCTCAGAACGAGAAAAGCTGACCCCAACAGCCTTCAGTGGCAATAAGTTGGGACAGTGCCAGGAAATAGTAAATAGTAAACAGTAAACAGTAAACAGTAAACAGTAAACAGTAAACAGTAAACAGTAAACAGTAAACAGTAAACAGTAAACAGTAAACAGTAAACAGTAAACAGTAAACAGTAAACAGTAAACAGTAAACAGTAAACAGTAAACAGTAAACAGTAAACAGTAAACAGTAAACAGAAAACAGTAAACAGTAAACAGTAAACAGTAAACAGTAAACAGTAAACAGTAAACAGTAAACAGTAAACCGTAAACAGTAAACAGTAAGCAGTAAGCAGTAAGCAGTAAACAGTAAACAGTAAACAGTAAACAGTAAACAGTAAACAGTAAACAGTAAACAGTAAACAGCAATAGTAAATAATAACAAATTAGATCTTATGAAAAATGGGAGTCTTGTCTCGGGAGTATACAGAGGAAGTATTTTAAGGATTTCCTACAATTTTTTTTTTATATATTATGTAGATTTACTTCTGTAGTTTATTATCCGTATTAAAATCTGATGTATGTATTAAAAAAAATATATATAAATTATTCACTAGGTATTTGTTCCTAATGAGTAGACAAACATCGATAAGATTATTGAACCGTGCATATAAGGAAATGTCAGTTCTGCATCCGACACATATAGAAAGTATATTATTATTTTTCTAGATATCTGCTACTTTTTCCGTATTCAAATAACGGAATAATTATATTTCAATTAATGGTAATCTGTATTGTCTTCTTTCTAAATTAAATTTTAATAATTTTTAAATTTTATAAGAGATCATCTTCTGAGAAAATCATTCATGCAGTCCTGTGTTGTTTAGGCAATTTTCACTTATAAGAGTTCGCTGTCAATTTAAAAGAAAATATATTTTAACCCCATTTTTTTGTGTTTGTTGGTAAATTTTGTACGTAGTAATGGCGTTACCGTGAGTTTGAATATGTTTTATTCAATTTATCTAAGTTATTTAAATTCTCTTTTTGTGATACCTCCATAGGTATATACTAATAATCGGGTGAATGTGTCCATTATTAAATTGACAATATATTTTGTATTCATAAAGTTACATAGTTCAATTTAATGAATTTTTGTTTTTCATAGTGGTAAGCGAAGAAAGGTAACTCCTTAAAAGAATCAGCCAACAACGAGCTAACTGGATTGGCCACAACATCAGGCATCCAGGACTGCTTATCACCATCGCCGAGGGTAGGATCGAAGGCAGAAATGGAAGAGGTCGACCAAGAGACGCTTGTAATATGGACCAACTGAAGAAGGACATGAACTGTGGCACATACGTACTAAAGAGACTAGCTGAAAATCGGGAGGAATGGAGGAGAAAATCCAAACCTGTTACAGACCATATCCAATGGATTGTAACTCGCTATATATAGGTAGGTACAACTATAAATATGCAAGTGATTTGGTTGTTAGACAACTTGTTAATTTTAGTTATGTATGCACGTTGTTGTATGACAATATAATGTGAAAACCGAAGTGATTTGTTGTGTTATCACAGTGAGGTAGCGAAGTGGGCCAGATTGGCCGAAAAACAAGAATAGAGATGAAAGTTGATGTACGCGGGATGTTGCTTGCTATATCATATTATGCTATGATAGTCGTGGACCGGAGAAAGCTGATGTGATATTCATTTCTACTAATACAAGTATCTACATACTGTACTTGGGTATCATGTGACAATACTTGTTATTATTGCCGAACAATTATATGTATGTAGGTAACTAACATATACCTATTATGGAAAGAATAAAATATCTCATTTACAAAAAAGAACACACTGAAACATGTATCAACCATTTCTTTACATGACAGGATTATAAAAAAAGGAATAGATGTGAAATTTCAAGAAAGATAGGGCGCAGGAAAAAGATTACACTCAGTTTGTCGATCAAGGTAAGTTTGATCCAGGAGAAATACTATACTATACTCAATTTCTCGAGAGAATAACCAAGCTAAGTACCAAATTTAGAACTGTTCTGCGCAGGTACGCCCATCTGTGTAATGTCCCTGCCAATAATAGCCCTTATCAGTCTATCGACACCCTTGCGCAGGAGTGTTTGATTTTTTTTGTTGAATTCTAACCGGGTAGTGACCGTGATAAATAAAATGGACAATATTACCCCAAAAGTATCACCAGTGAAAAAAAATAAAAAAGGACAGGTAAGTAGTGTTATTTTTTTTATAATTATTTTTTCAGAAGTGTTTTTAGAATACAAAGTGTTTGTAAGGAAATTTTATTTATTTTTAAAAATATTACCGAAATTTTATTAATTTAAAATTATGCTTTGCTACCACATATTTCAAATGTGTAATCTTGTTAGTAGAAAATATGTTCTTTGTATAGGTATTAAACGTTTAACTGTATATTTGTTGTATTTAAAATAATAAAATATTTAATTTATTTCCATACATTTTCAGTAAAAAATATGTTCTTTGTATATGTATTAAACGTTAAACTGTTTTTTTTTTGGTATTTTAAACAATATATTTTGCTAAGAGTGTGCTAAGAGTAGATACTGCTGATATTTTTTTCCGAATTTAAAATAATGTACTGCATTTAAAATAATAAATGTTTCATGTTCAAAAAATTTCTTGGTGTTTTTGTACCCCATTTATTTTCTCTGTCATTGGAAGGTTACAAAATAATTCTTGTAGAGGGGGTAGTAGCGCAGTCAAAAGGGCGGTACTATGCGCAACGCTTGGTTATTCTCTCCAGAAATTGAGTATATACTATACTATAACCTCACGCCGTGTCCCAAGTGGGGTAGGCAGAGAGAACGGAACGCCAAACCGATCTATCTTTACACACTTCCTTCGCTTCCTCCACATTCATAAAGTTCCTCATACACGCACGTCGGTTCCTCTTACTCAACACGCGACCGTCCTTGAGAAATTGATCCACGTGATCAAGCCACGTGGTTCTCGGACGTCCGCGTTTCCTCACACCCTTTCTTTCAGATAAGTATATCCTCTTTGTCATTCTTACCTCGTTCATTCGTTCAACATGCCCAAACCACCGTAGTTTATTCACGCGCGTTCTGTTCACAACATACATTGAAGGACCCACCGTCCACCCGGATACCGCAGAAGTCTGGGGACAACAATCTTCTTGCATCCGCTCATTCTTCTAATATCCTCATTCTTCACTCTATCACGCAGCGTTTTACCAACCATTCTTCTCAACGATCGCATCTCAACACAACATGCTTAAATCTTCATGCATTATTTTTGCTGGATTCAAATTATTTTACATGTTTCGTTTTGAATTGAAACGCATTATCTATCATAAACAGTTGTTTTTGACAGGAAATGGTCTGCAATTTTGAAGGCAACACTTATTGTGTAATTATGTACTCAACGTTATGTGAAAATTTCGTTTGAATAATATAAAGAGCATAAATTTTATATACGATAATAATAAGATATAATATGAAAATTTGAACAACGACAGAATAAAATTAGTGATTATATAAAAGGTGAGTGTGTGTAGAATGGATGTATGTACCCACAAATAAATTATTTTATTGTATAATCGAGTGAGAAAATAATTTTTTCCTTCTAGGTACTTGGATGTAGATATATATCCCTTTGTAAATTTGTTTGTGTGTATACCGGCAGACAATCGCTGAGACAATGAGCTGTGATGAAATAATACCTATAACATTATTATCATTTAACTTCTGTTCACACTTACCTACAGATTATGTTACACACTCGATGTACTTATTCATAGATGAGAAAACTGTTATAATGATTTGTGCTGCGAAAGCTATCGGTTATATAACAATAAGAAAAATATCATAGGTTTATAATGTGTATGTGTTGTAATCAGAGAAAAAAATATTACATGTAGGAACGTACATACGACGAGATATTTCTTTACGTACATATAGATAGAAAATGTTGACCAATGATAAAGGTATGTATATAATCACATATAAGTACCTAAAGAAAAGCAAATTTAAAAGTTGAATAGGTTATATATTATATACTTGCCTAGTAGGTTGCTAAGGAAACTAGCTGTACATTAACTTAAGGTTTTAGTAAAATGTATTTGTCATTTTTCACACCAATTATGGTTGGAATAATAGGAATATGAAATAATGACACATTTTAAGAAATTGAAAGAATTTTCATACGTTATAAACCGACTGATGATAGAGTCGTATCAATTTTTTTTTTTCTTTTTTTCTTTCTTTTCTTTCGACACAAACTTTTAGCTTAGTGTGAAAGGTGTATAAGGTTGTATTTGGGTTTATAACAAAACCCAGATATATCTTTTAAAAAAAAAAAATAATACGTCAAGATTTTGGATGATAAAACAAGTGTTTACGCGGTATTCTTTAATAGCGATTTTTCTTCATTACATTATAATAATATACTTAAGTATCGTGTACATAATCATCGTAAACACATAGTATCGGTGAGAAATTAAATTACATAAATGGAGAACAATTAATGTGCAAGTGAAAAATTAGATGGTGTTTTGTGACGGGATATAGGCATTGTGCGAGTTGAGATAGGCATAAAATTAATAATAACATAATAAAATGAAAATAAACATCAAATGAAAATTATCTGACGAACAATTGTGGGAAAATTATAATATGAAAGTTATATATTATGCATCTGTCTGTGTTTTTCTATACATCTACACACCTCCTATAGTTTCTGCACAAAAGTATGTTACTATATTGTCAGTGTAATATTATTATAGGCACGAGTATATAGGGAGGTTCTCAAATCTTTCAATTACGTCATGGAGAAATTCCAAAGTTCGTTCATACGTGATCACACACACACAACCCTCGCACACACCCTCACACACACACACCCTCACCCTCACCCTCACACACACACACACACCCTTGTTCGCGTAATCAAGTATTGTGAGGACTTGAACTAAAATCCCGATTATGCGGACCTACCTTTCCGATCGACTTAGGCGAGTGTAAACTCATCGGCAATGTAGTGCTCTCTCTTGCTAGCATACCTGTCTATTCGAGTATTTTATACACTCGCTTGAGACAGAGATAGGGGGCTTCAAAAATCATGACAAAAATACGGCTTGTGAAGACGGTAAATATTGTGGGGACCGTCTCCATTTTAGGGAAATGGTAGACTCCAAGACACACGTGGTCCTCGTTTTATTAGAAATAAGTTTTTAATTTACACGACGTCCTCACTTTACTATACAAATCGTACGGCAAAATACACTAGGTCGAATAATAAGTGGCAACGTTGCATTTTCGGTTCTTCATTGAGTTTTGTTTCTCAATGAATTTAGTTAGCGTTTGTTTTAGTTATAGGTATTGTAGATAAAATAGTCTTAGGTAGGCTTTAGTTGAATTTGTTTTTCAGTTTTTCGTAATTTTGTTGTATGTTTATTAATAATTATCGTTAAGTTACTGATGTTTTACTAGGTATTGACTACCTATAATAAATATTTTTACATTTTAATAAGTTCAAATCGAAATTAATGATACTTAGTGTTTTTATTGCGTTATATTTCAATCGTTTTAATCATCCAGTAGGTACTGTTATATACTAAAATAGTCTTAGGTAGGCCTTAGTTAAATATGTTTTTCAGTTTTTCGTAATTTCGTTGTATGTTTATTGATTATTATCGTAAAGTTACTAATGTTTTACTAGGTATTGACTATAATAAATACTGTTACATTTTAAAGAGTTCAAATCGAAATTAATGATACTTAGTGTTTTTATTGCGTTATATTTCAATCGTTTTAATCATCCAGTAGGTACTGTTATCTACTAAAATAGTCTAAGGTAGGCTTTAGTTGAATTTGTTCTTCAGTTTTGCGTAATTATTGATACTAAGTATTTTTATTGCGTCATATTTCAATCGTTTTAATCATCCAGTAGGTACTGTTATCAACTAAAATAGTCTTAGGTAGGCTTTAGTTGAATTTGTTTTTCAGTTTTTCGTAATTTTGTTGTATATTCATTAATAATTATCGTAAAGATACTGATGTTTTACTAGGTATTGACTATAATAAATATTGTTACATTTTAAAAAGATCAAATCGAAATTATTGATACTAAGTGTTTTTATTGCGTCATATTTCAATCGTTTTAATCATCTAGTAGGTACTGTTATATACTAAAATAGTCTTAGGTAGGCCTTAGTTGAATATGTTTTTCAGTTTTTCGTAATTTCGTTGTATGTTTATTAATAATTATCGTAAAGTTACTAATGTTTTACTAGGTATTGACTATAATAAATATTTTTACATTTTAAAAAGTTCAAATCGAAATTAATGAGACTTGGTGTTTTTATTGCGTTATATTTCAATCGTTTTAATCATCCAGTAGGTACTGTTATCTACTATAATAGTCTTAGGTAGTCTTTAGTTGAATTTGTTCTTCAGTTTTTCGTAATTTTGTTGTATATTTATAAATAATTATCGTAAAGTTACTGATGTTTTACTAGGTATTGACTATAATAAAAAAAATTACATTTTAATAAGTTCAAATCGAAATTAATGATACTTAGTGTATTTATTGCGTTATATTTCAATCGTTTTAATCATCCAGTAGGTACTGTTATCTACTAAAATAGTCTAAGGTAGGCTTTAGTTGAATTTGTTCTTTAGTTTTTCGTAATTTTGTTGTATTTTTATTAATAATTATCGTCAAGTTACTGATGTTTTACTAGGTATTGACTATAATAAATATTGTTACATTTTAAAAAGATCAAATCGAAATTAATGATATGTAGTGTTTTTATTGCGTTATATTTTATCATTTTAATCATCCAGTAGTTACTGTTATCTACTAAAATAGTCTAAGGTAGGCTTTAGTTGAATTTGTTCTTCAGTTTTGCGTAATTATTGATACTAAGTGTTTTTATTGCGTCATATTTCAATCGTTTTAATCATCTAGTAGGTACTGTTATATACTAAAATAGTCTTAGGTAGGCCTTAGTTGAATATGTTTTTCAGTTTTTCGTAATTTCGTTGTATGTTTATTAATAATTATCGTAAAGTTACTAATGTTTTACTAGGTATTGACTATAATAAATATTTTTACATTTTAAAAAGTTCAAATCGAAATTAATGAGATTTGGTGTTTTTATTGCGTTATATTTCAATCGTTTTAATCATCCAGTAGGTACTGTTATCTACTATAATAGTCTTAGGTAGTCTTTAGTTGAATTTGTTCTTCAGTTTTTCGTAATTTTGTTGTATATTTATAAATAATTATCGTAAAGTTACTGATATTTTACTAGGTATTGACTATAATAAAAAAATTTACATTTTAATAAGTTCAAATCGAAATTAATGATACTTAGTGTTTTTATTGCGTTATATTTCAATCGTTTTAATCATCCAGTAGGTACTGTTATCTACTAAAATAGTCTAAGGTAGGCTTTAGTTGAATTTTTTCTTTAGTTTTTCGTAATTTTGTTGTATTTTTATTAATAATTATCGTCAAGTTACTGATGTTTTACTAGGTATTGACTATAATAAATATTGTTACATTTTAAAAAGATCAAATCGAAATTAATGATATGTAGTGTTTTTATTGCGTTATATTTTATCATTTTAATCATCCAGTAGTTACTGTTATCTACTAAAATAGTCTTAGGTAGGCTTTAGTTGAATTTGTTTTTCAGTTTTTCGTAATTTTGTTGTATGTTTATTAATAATTATCGTAACGTTACTAATGTTTTACTAGGTATTGACTATAATAAATGTTTTTACATTTTCATAAGTTCAAATCGAAATTAATGATACTATGTGTCAGATCAATTGAAATGGTCATATTTCAGTAGGTTCAGTTTAATTTTTTATCATTTAATTCATTATTATCATTATCAAAATCATTTAATTTTATCATTTATTTCTCAATTTATTAGAGAAAATACAGAAAAACATAAGGTGACGTGTACTGGTGAGATTATTTATATAGAAGTAATTTCTTCTATCCAAACACATTTTTGCTCAAATTTTTTTTTAAATTAATTTATTTCACAATTATGAATACTTTCTTTTGTTATTGCATGCTTATTTTTATAAAAGTTTTTTATAAATGTGTTTTTTTAATTAAAGAATTATAAACGTTTTATTGTTTACATTTTCAATAATTTATATAAAGAGTTCAAAATACCAAGCAAAGCATTCGTAGTAAGATATTATCAGTAGGATAATCGATACACCTGCATTTTTTATAGTTAATTACAGGTATTTTAATATATAGACCATGGATATCTGAATATTCCCAACCACAAACCGTATTTTATACTTTTTAATAACAGTTTTAAAGTAAACAAAATAAACTTTTTCATTCATTTATTTATTCTTTTCACACATCATCAAATACCATAATTATAAACATAAACAAAACACACAAATTAAAGATGATATGTAATGGCGAGATTATCACTATAGAAGTGATTTCTTCCATCTAATCACGATTAGACCTTCACTTTAAAAAATATGATCGAAATATATCTTGAACTTTAATATTTTATTGTGAATATTATATGTATATCCATAGACAATTAATAACTTAATAATCGTATTAAAAAAAATATTTTTCGATAACTTAAAATGCTTCTGAATTAAAAGGTAAAAAAAAAATCAGATCCTACATCATACCATGGTTAGACAATCTCTGTTCTGCGTAATCAAGAGGTCCGATGCGAATATTTGTGCGGCGTTGCCACGTTTCAAATGAGTGTAACATTTCAGTACCAATTCCATATAAAATGGGGACCTACCTGTGAGTCCCCGTTTTAGTGGTATTTTTCAAAAGTAATACACTCTTGAATTCGGTGGCGCCACGTGGTGGTGACACGCCTGAACTACTTTTTAACCATGTGTCAACTTTTTTAGAAAAAAATGCGGATTGTGGGTCCAAAAATAGAATCCGCCCATATTTCGGCAGTCAACCAATCACATCACGAGGATTCGAACGGTACCTTTGAGTCGGCTTTTAAATATTATGGGGACGTCCTCACAATCGCATGTGTCCTCACAATAGGGGTTTTTGTCATGTTAAGGTCCTCACTTTCCTTTAGCCGCGAACACACACACACACACACACACACACACACACCCTTGTTCGCGTAATCAAGTATTGTGAGGACTTGAACTAAAATCCCGATTATGCGGACCTACCTTTCCGATCGACTTAGACGAGTGTAAACTCATCGGCAATGTAGTGCTCTCTCTTGCTAGCATGCCTGTCTATTCGAGTATTTTATACACTCGCTTGAGACAGAGATAGGGGGCTTCAAAAATCATGACAAAAATACGGCTTGTGAAGACGGTAAATATTGTGGGGACCGTCTCCATTTTAGGGAAATGGTAGACTCCAAGACACACGTGGTCCTCGTTTTATTAGAAATAAGTTTTTAATTTACACGACGTCCTCACTTTACTATACAAATCGAACGGGAAAATACACTAGGTCGAATAATAAGTGGCAACGTTGCATTTTCGGTTCTTCATTGAGTTTTGTTTCTCAATGAATTTAGATAGCGTTCGTTTTTTGAGCCTGGCGGATTGTAATAATGACTTTTGTAGATGACAGTTATAGGTAGGTATTGTAGAGAAAATAGTCTTAGGTAGCCTTTAGATGAATTTGTTTTTCAGTTTTTCGTAATTTTGTTGTATGTTTATAAATAATTATCGTAAAGTTACTGATGTTTTACTAGGTATTGACTAAAATAAATATTGTTACATTTTAAAAAGTACAAATCGAAATTAATGATATGTAGTGTTTTTATTGCGTCATATTTCAATCGTTTTAATCATCCAGAAGGTACTGTTATCCACTAAAATAGTCTTAGGTAGGCTTAAGTTGAATTTGTTTTTTAGTTTTTCGTAATTTTGTTGTATATTTATTAATAATTATTGTAAAGTTACTGATATTTTACTTGGTATTGACTAAAATAAATAATTTACATTTTAAAAAGTTCAAATCGAAATTAATGATACTTGGTGTTTTTATTGCGATATATTTCAATCGTTTTAATCATCCAGTAGGTAGGTACTGTTATCAACTAAAATAGTCTTAGGTAGGCTTTAGTTGAATTTGTTTTTCAGATTTTCGTAATTTTGTTGTATGTTTATTAATAATTATCGTAAAGTCACTGATGTTTTACTAGGTATTGACTATAATAAATATTGTTACATTTTAATAAGTTCAAATCGAAATTAATGATACTTAGTGTTTTTATTGCGTCATATTTCAATCGTTTTAATCATCCAGTAGGTACTGTTATCTACTAAAATAGTCTTAGGTAGGCTTTAGTAGAATTTGTTTTTCAGATTTTCGTAATTTTGTTTATGTTTATTAATAATTATTGTAAAGTTACTGATATTTTACTTGGTATTGACTAAAATAAATAATTTACATTTTAAAAAGTTCAAATCGAAATTAATGATACTTGGTGTTTTTATTGCGATATATTTCAATCGTTTTAATCATCCAGTAGGTAGGTACTGTTATCAACTAAAATAGTCTTAGGTAGGCTTTAGTTGAATTTGTTTTTCAGATTTTCGTAATTTTGTTGTATGTTTATTAATAATTATCGTAAAGTCACTGATGTTTTACTAGGTATTGACTATAATAAATATTTTTACATTTTAAAAAGTTCAAATCGAAATTAATGATACTTGGTGTTTTTATTACGATATACTTCAATCGTTTTAATCATCTAGTAGGTACTGTTATCTACTAAAATAGTCTAAGGTAGGCTTTAGTTGAATTTGTTCTTCAGTTTTTCGTAATTTTGTTGTATGTTTATTAATAATTATCGTAAAGTTACTGATGTTTTATTAGGTATTGACTATAATAAATATTGTTACATTTTAATAAGTTCAAATCGAAATCAATGATACTTAGTGTTTTTATTGCGTCATATTTCAATCGTTTTAATCATCCAGTAGGTACTGTTATCTACTAAAATAGTCTAAGGTAGGCTTTAGTTGAATTTGTTCTTCAGTTTTTCGTAATTTTGTTGTATGTTTATTAATAATTATCGTAAAGTTACTGATGTTTTATTATATATTTCAATCGTTTAAATCATCCAGTAGGTACTGTTATCAACTAAAATAGTCTTAGGTAGGCTTTAGTTGAATTTGTTTTTCAGTTTTTCGTAATTTTGTTGTATGTTTATTAATTATTATCGTAAAGTTACTGATGTTTTACTAGGTATTGACTATAATAAATATTGTTACATTTTAAAAAGTTCAAATCGAAATTAATGATACTTAGTGTTTTTATTGCGTCATATTTCAATCGTTTTAATCATCTAGTAGGTACTGTTATCAACTAAAATAGTCTCAGGTAGACTTTAGTTGAATTTGTTTTTCAGATTTTCGTAATTTTGTTGTATGTTTATTAATAATTATCGTAAAGTCACTGATGTTTTACTAGGTATTGACTATAATAAATATTGTTACATTTTAATAAGTTCAAATCGAAATTAATGATACTTAGTGTTTTTATTGCGTCATATTTCAATCGTTTTAATCATCTAGTAGGTACTGTTATCTACTAAAATAGTCTTAGGTAGGATTTAGTAGAATTTGTTTTTCATTTTTTCGTAATTTTGTTGTTAAAAGTTACTGATGTTTTACTAGGTATTGACTATAGTAAATATTTTTACATTTTAATAAGTTCAAATCGAAATTAATGATACTTAGTGTTTTCATTGCGTCATATTTCAATTGTTTTAATCATCTAGTAGGTACTGTTATCTACTAAAATAGTCTAGGGTAGGCTTTAGTTGAATTTGTTTTTCAAATTTTCGTAATTTTGTTGTATGTTTATTAATAATTATCGTAAAGTTACTGATGTTTTACTAGGTATTGACTATAATAAATATTGTTACATTTTAATAAAATTCAAATCGAAATTAATGATATGTAGTGTTTTTATTGCGTTATATTTCAATCGTTTTAATCATCTAGTAGGTACTGTTATCTACTAAAATAGTCTTAGGTAGGCTTTAGTTGAATTTGTTTTTCAGGTTTTCGTAATTTTGTTGTAGGTTTATTCATAATTATCGTAAAGTTACTGATATTTTACTAGGTATTGACTATAATAAATATTGTTACATTTTAAAAAGTACAAATCGAAATTAATGATATGTAGTGTTTTTATTATGTCATATTTAAATCGTTTTAATCATCTAGTAGGTACTGTTATCTACTAAAATAGTATTAGGTAGGCTTTAGTTGAATTTGTTTTTCAGTTTTTCGTAATTTTGTTGTATATTTATTAATAATTATCGTAAAGTTACTGATATTTTACTAGGTATTGGCTATAATAAATATTGTTACATTTTAAAAAGTACAAATCGAAATTAATGATATGTAGTGTTTTTATTGCGTCAAATTTCAATCGTTTTAATCATCTAGTAGGTACTGTTATCTACTAAAATAGTCTTAGGTAGGATTTAGTAGAATTTGTTTTTCAGGTTTTCGTAATTTTGTTGTAGGTTTATTCATAATTATCGTAAAGTTACTGATATTTTACTAGGTATTGACTATAATAAATATTGTTACATTTTAATAAGTTCAAATCGAAATTAATGATACTTAGTGTTTTTATTGCGTCATATTTCAATCGTTTTAATCATCTAGTAGGTACTGTTATCTACTAAAATAGTCTAGGGTAGGCTTTAGTTGAATTTGTTTTTCAGTTTTACGTAATTTTGTTGTATGTTTATTAATAATTATCGTAAAGTTACTGATGTTTGACTATAATAAATATTGTTACATTTTAAAAAGTACAAATCGAAATTAATGATATGTAGTGTTTTTATTGCGTCATATTTCAATCGTTTTAATCATCCAGAAGGTACTGTTATCTACTAAAATAGTCTTAGGTAGGCTTAAGTTTAATTTGTTTTTCAGTTTTTCGTAATTTTGTTGTATGTTTATTAATAATTATCATTAATTATCGTTACTGATGTTTTACTAAGTATTGACTATAATAAATATTGCTACATTTTAAAAAGTTCAAATCGAAATTAATGATACATAGTGTTTTTATCAGAATAATTGAAATGGTCATATTTCAGTAGGTTCAGTTAGTCAGTTTAATTTTATTATCCATAATTAGATAGATATTATAAATTAGAGAAAATACAGAAAAACATAGGATGATGTTTACTGGTGAGATTATTAATACAGAAGTATACGAGTACGTCGGTAGCCTGGAGGTAGAGTCTCGGCCTCTTGAACAAGGGGTCCGCGGTTCGATACCAGGTGCCGGCAAACTCCCCTTTCACGATACAAGCTTTTAGCTTACTGTGGAAGGTGTATAAAGTTGTATTTGGGTTTATAACAAAACCCAGATATATCTTTTTTTTAAAAAAAAGTAGTTTCTTCCATCCAAACACATTTTCGCTCAAATTTTTTTTAATTAATTTATTTCACAATTATGAATAGGTACTTACTTTTGTTATTACATGCTTATGTTTATAAAAGTTTTTATAAATTTGTTTTTTTTTAAAGAATTATAAACGTTTTATTGTTTACATTTTCTATAATTTATATTATAAATAAGAGTTCAAAATACCAAGCGAAGCATCCGTAGTAAAATATTATCAGTAGGATAATCGATACACCTGCATTGTTTATAGTTATTTAAAGGTATTTTAATATATAGACCATGGATATCTGAATATTCCCAACCACAAACTGTATTTTGTACTTTTTAATAACAGTTTTAAAGTAAACAAAATATACTTTTTCATTTATTTATTTATTCTTTTCACACATCATCAAATACCATAATTATAAACATAAACAAAACACACAAATTAAAGACGATATGTAATGGCGAGATTATCACTATAGAAGTGATTTCTTCCATCTACTCACGATTAGACCTTCACTTTCAAAAATATGATCGAAATATATCTTGAACTTTAATATTTTATTGTGAATATTATATGTAGGTATATCCATAGACAATTAATAATATAATAATCGTATTAAAAAATATTTTTCGATAACTTAAAATGCTTCTGAATTAAAAGGTAAAAAAAATCAGATCCTACATCATACCATGGTTAGACAATCTCTGTTCTGCGTAATCAAGAGGTACGATGCGAATATTTGTGCGACGTTGCCACGTTTCAAATGAGTGTAACATTTCAGTACCAATTCCATATAAAATGGGGACCTACCTGTAAGTCCCCGTTTTAGTGGTATTTTTCAAAATTATACACTCTTGAATTCGGTGGCGCCACGTGGTGGTGACACGCCTGAACTACTTTTTAACCATGTGTCAACTTTTTTAGAAAAAAATGCGGATTGTGGGTCCAAAAATAGAATCCGCCCATATTTCGGCAGTCAACCAATCACATCATGAGGATTCGAACGGTACCTTTGAGTCGGCTTTTAAATATTATGGGGACGTCCTCACAATCGCATGTGTCCTCACAATAGGGGTTTTTGTCATGTTTAGGTCCTCACTTTCCACTAGCCGCGAACACACCCTCACACACACACACACACACACACACGTTTCAGTGAGTTTTTGTATATACAACACATGCAATATCTGTATATGTATTGATTTTATAGACTGTCATTAAACAAAAGTACGCACCAACATTTTTTTAAGACAATCAGTGTTTGTTAAGTTAAATAGTTAAATAATAAGCAATGGGTATGCTCGTGTCGTGAAAGTAAAATAAGTCGGTAGAGGGACCTTTCAATTGGATATCCAAGGTGCTACTGTAAGGATTCTGTCCTTATTAAGATATTATTGTAAAAATTATGCATATGGAATTTCACCTATAAGAGTTTTATTTGTAGAGAGCTTAGTAAAATATCTTGTCTAGTGAAGCGGGCCGATTTGCCAAATCTCGCCACTTCTTTGGTTGCACTCGATGCAGTTAATTTACTTTTCGCTTCATAGAATAAAATTTACTAATTTACACCTACACTTTATTCTTTTTGTAACCCACATTTCTCTTTCGATTGTTTTTACTGAAATTGGACTAATTTCGTTACAATTAGGTTGTATTGGTACTTAAGTATTATTATAAATGTCTTGTACACTATTGAAAGTGAAGATAATAATGGTTATTTTAACAGTAATCATTTAACTGTGACGTGATTGCGATTGACATGTTTATTGAAGAATTAAAAGGTTAATTTTTTTGGACAATTTCATAAATGATTTTATTTTGTGATCATTTTAGCTGTTCATATTAATAGGTAGGTCCATTAGATCGATGTTTACAAAATGTAATGTATTTGTAAATTCTTATGTAGGTAGCTCAAATCAAATGAATCCATTCTATTCTATTCTGTCTTCAAAGGACATTCACTCGTTTATGAGTGATCAGGTTAAGGGAATCAATATGGTTTTCAGGGAAATCATACTTTCAGCAAAATTTCGTTTTCAATGATATTGTTTTCAATTGGTAATAATTTATTGCAAAATATTCCCCAAATTCATATCTATACAGTTTTTGTGTATAGCTAATTATGGATTTAAGTAGTTAATATGTTACCGTAATTTCGTTTGATGGCATTAGATTTACGGTAGTCATTTCTTAATTGTGGTGTATCAGTAACCATCATTTGAGATGATAAAATATATAAAATGAAAAGTTCAAATGTAATCATGTGACTTTGCAAAAGTGTATGTACGATTTTACGAAACGTAGTAATTGGACGTGGATATAAGTTAATTCATATAATATAATTATACATACCGACATTTAAATTTGATTATATTATATATTTTATTTTATATTTATATTATATTTTATATTTATATTTTTTTTACCGATTTGTTTACCGATGAAGTTTATATACTAGTTAATTTATTCTTATTGTGTTCAACTGTTTGTGTCCCTTAAGACTGTAAATAAATAAATATACACAATGGAAGTATTATTAAATGTATGCAAGCAGAAGGTATTATTAAATAATTAAAATGTTTACATCTTAGTTCCCTTTGCCGAGAGAAAGTTGTTACGCATATAAAAATATTATTAAAACGTTCAATAATAATTTATCTACCTACAGCATTTATAAGTACATGTACATTGTACATACATATACGTTTTTCTCGATGTAGCTTTGAGTGTAGGGTGTAGGTATTAAATTATCAACAAGAATTCAGCACAAAGAACTTAACTATAGATTACTAACGTCATATGATGGCAGATAAAGAGGTAAAAAAACTTCACATGAATTAGAGATGTCAAGTAAAATACAAATATCAACAATAATAACACATTCTCTATACTTAGAGGTATGTAGAACTTGTAAGAATCGATGATTTTTCCCATTTCTGTTCAATTCTTCACAACGCTATCCGCTAGTTCGTGAGTGATTAAGGAATAAGTTCGTTTATCTCGCAGAACAAATGTTACATTTACTGGAAGTCTGGAATATTTATTCTTGTAAAATAAACATATTTATGTGCTTTTGAAAAATGTTAATTTTTTTTACCAAACACGATTATACTTCCTAGACCATTCACTCGTTTGGGAGTGTTTAGAAAATAAGTACATTTAGTACATACATACATACCATCACGCCGCTTTCCTCGCGTGGTAGACAGAAAGGATCGAGCGCCACTTCCTTCTATCCTTGCATACACTGTCATACAATTCCTCATGCATGCTCTCTGGTTCAATGTGCTCAACACGTGACCGTCCTGTAGGATTTGATTTTAATGATTTTGCCATTTGATCCTTGGACGTCCACGTCTCCGAGCACCATTCCTTTTAGCCAAATAGGTATATCTTCTTGGTCATTCTGTCCTCATTCATTATTTCCACATGCCCAAACCATCATTCATCTTTGTTATAAGAAATAAGTACGTATCTCATAAATCTAAAAAAATATTATAAGTTCATCGCTGTTAATATTTTTTTAAATGCTGATAAAACTATTCTAGTTATACGATGATTTTTTTTCAGGGGATGAAAAAATATCGAAGGATAATAAAAATCGATGGATTTTAATGACTTTAATGATTTTAATGATGCGTCGTCTCTTGACAATTATTAGCATTTCTAGATTACGTAAGCGACACGACATCTTTCTCAGATCTTTAAATGTAGCATAACAACTGATAATAGCAAAATAAATGCAGTTAAGTATACAAGTATACCTACGTATCTAATTTCAAAACAAGGAAATGGATGGCATCATTCAATCAAATTACATTATAATCTTTTGTCTTTCATCCACGCTTGATGTATTTCGAGTGGGAAATGTCGTTGTTTGAGAAATATTTAATGTAACTATAGTAAATGTTGGTTTTGTGTCATTATAATATGAGGAAAAAAGTTCTGAGGCTATGTTTACTCTTCCATAGAATATTTATTCTGGACCTGTCGTAATGATTAAATAGTTAAACGTAGAGTTAAATGAATATCTACGGTGGCAATACGAAAATATAATAATTATTATTAAACCTATTCCGCCACGACATCTCATCATCGTCTCTCTGCCAGTCATTCAGAATGGGTGGCATAACTTATCGCTGAATTGAAGATGTTAAATGACATATTATTCTCAATGTTATATATGGTAGCAACTCGAAAACTTACAGTTAGACCAACATGACTGCCAAATCTATTTAAAAGTTAGAGTATTTTCTGGAAATAATTTTCCTTCATTTGAATGTTCTTGAAAACGCCTATACATATACACTTCATAAGGATTTTTGTATTTATGAATATTCTCAAGCTGTCATAGAAATATCAATATTATTTTTAACAAATTTAGGAGAGGTGAACTTTTCAAAAAAGTTTTTCCATCCAAGAAATGATATGATATGATAATGAAATGAATGTTTATAATTATGCTTTTTGCATAAAAAATACCAGACTACCTGACTAACATAACCTACAAATTAGTCAAACGTAAAAAATTTAGTACTTGAGAAATATCTAATTAGTACAAAAAATACAAATAATTAATTTTGCGCTCAATAAAACCACAATATTGCACCGGATTGTTATTCTCCAGATAAAATACTACATATAAACATAAAAATTATTTTAAATAATCGATGTGTTCACCTAAACTTAATGAATTCCCAAATGAATATTAAATTCGGAAAAATAATAGATAATGTTCATCATTATGTAATGGAGTAATGATTTATTTATTATCCATGTATATATTATATGTTTCAATAGTTACCTATTACCAACAGTGGATATATTACATAATTTGCATTAATTAGATAACAGATTTCAGATAAGTCAGTTTTAGCCGGCCTGTCTTTCAGACTTACCTAATGGATAATTTTAATGCCTGTGAGGATAATTTTGGTTTCAATGTGCACATAAATGGGAGTCTATGATTCCTGAAATATCCGGTTGTGAGGTGGGTCTCCCTTCAATCCGAAACATTACAACAAAAAAAGAAAAAAAATTATATCTTCTCAAACGCCTTCTTTTATTTATACATCGTCTCGTATAATTAATTTAAAGAGTAATAAATATCTATCTAATAATGTAAAAATATCCGTACGAATATGACATTACGATAATATTGATGGAAATGATTGAAACACAATTTTATAAGGAACTTACTTGTCATGAAGAAACATGTAGGCCTGAAGAGATGCGTATCCAAATTTTGAAAGATTTCTTGCTTCTTCACTTTGCCAATTGAAGGCAGCGACAAATCGTGCTGGATCGTCTCTCTCTAGGACAAGTCCTGAAAAAAATTTGGAATAATCAAAATATTGTCAATAGTAATCAAGGAATGAGCAGATAATTTTAATTAATACTCTAGTGTTTTCAATATTTCTATTGTGGTATAAAGAATATAAGTATTGCTATATGGCATTGTTAGATATGTTAATGATTTTCTTCTTACCCATATGATATAATTTTGGCTCCTGAACTCCATACAATTCATTCATCTTCATCATTCCATAATCTGCTGCCTCCATGAAATTCATATCTAGTTTAGTTTTATTATCGGTAACTTCTTTGGAACTTATGGTGTAAAATGGGTCTATCGTTTGTTCCGTTGTAATAAAGTCTCTTTTATTATGTTGATCTAAATCTGAGTCTTCAGAATTTTTTGCTAAATCATTATCTGGTGAGGGCACATCATAACTAACTTCAGATGTATTTGTTGTTATTTTTGATAACCCTGACTTGAGAGTTGATGGAGTTGTATTCCCTAGCCTTAACGGTGGTATCGTCTCATCTTTTCGCCTAGATTCAGTTTCGTCCATGACTTGAATTGTTGTTTTAGCATTTTTACTAAAACCCGATAAAGTTGTCCAGAATTGAAATAATATCTCATTATTTATATCCTCAAATACTTTAGAAGACCTATCTCCATGTTTAGTTGAAGATTTTAACGTTGTTGTTTCTGATACATTTTCAGCACTTTCAGAAATCTTTGTATTCTGAACAAACATTTGATTCATATCAGTTTCGTTAGTACCCTTCGCATTTTCTAAACTTTCATTCCGTATATTTAATAGATAAGTAGAATTGTCTGTAGCATTTTCATTTACAATATCGTTGTCTGATGTGGTTGACATTTCTTCATAATCATATATGGGATCTCTTGTTGTATAAACGTAGGTGAAAGAGCTCTCATTCTGAGATTCTGTTATAATATAACCATCTTCTAATTCATCCGTTAAAGTTTCAGGAGTAGAAGAGTAATGTATGCTCACATCTCCACTAGGTGTCATAGTTTTATCATTTCTTACATCTAAGAGTTCTTCAACAACAGTTTGATTAATATTTGGCAATGAATTACTCGTTAATGTTTTGGTATTTGCTTGGGTAGAAGAGGTCAAACTATTATTTTGTATAGTAGAGAGTCCATTGTTGAAATAATAATTTATAGTATTATTATGTACAGTTGTATTGGTAGAAATATGTTTTATAACTGTGAGAATAACAAAACACTGTGTTGTTATTCCAAGAAGAGTGGAACTGAAAAAATAAGAAATGGTGATTGTCAGAAGTTTCTCTTTATTTTTATGTAAAAAAAAAATGTGTTAGAGGTGTGCATATAGATACTCGAACATATATTTATCATATTGTTCTAAGTTTATAATTAAATTTGATTGAATTCATCACTTGGTTATGTATTGGGTCATGTCATGTTAGGAAAAAGTATATAAACTCTATTACCTATGTAAAATCTTTATATTACAAATAATGGCGTATGGGGATATACTTGTATTTCCATAGCTCTTTTACGATTAATGATTGGTATTCATGATGATAAATTTTCCTTTTGTTTGTTCCCCAAAGAAGAATGACGAGCTCTAAAGAAATTTAAAATGCATTAAATATTTTAAATAAATCTGTAAACGGATTGTATGGTGATTTGACTATTATTACTGATGCACGATATTTATTTGAAATTTGATTTAACCTAAACAGTAGATAAGAAAATTTATCGATATTATTTTAAACATTTTTTTAATAATATGGCACAGTAGCACAATCAATTAACAAATTAGAAATTACTGCAACGCATAATGTAAGTATCTAGATATAATTCATAATTTACATGTCAATGTATCTCCAAATTGATTAATTGTATTCATTGATAATAATAATGATATGATAACAAATTAAATTTAGAACAAACTATAACAGATGCGCATTTATTAAAAAAATATATTATCGTTGTCTGTCTCAACAGAGGAAATGCCTAGAGATAATACTTACATAAATGTAACAAACAAGTTGGTAATTTATTATTAATAATATAATCTCTCAATCAAGTGGGACGATAAAATTTGCCATAAATGGTTCAATACCAGCTCTCCAATGGCCATACTTGTTTATTAGATCTTACATGGAAGTTATACAAGTGTCTGTTGTTATCTCATCGCAACCGCGACAACATTAGAACAGGGTGTACCTACATTATATATTATTATTATCTATTGTACTTCTAATATTCTTATGAATGTGTTGAAGGTGTTTACTTCCAAAGAGAAGTCTTCCTGTAAATACAGAAGCAGTCACAGTTCTAGCCAGTCACTTTAAGCCATTGCATAATAATCTGTTTGTTGACTTCAAACAATATTTTAATTACGAGACGGTTGAATCGCGAATCGCAATTTTATGAAGAAAATTCATTATCGATCGGTTACGAAATTTTCCCCGTCGAAACAAAAAAAATAGAATCACTTACCGCTGTTCATATTGAAATTTAACTCTCGCCATCGCTATGTCAAGCGAGAGAAATTTTTACAGATAATTAGGTTTATATTGTGATTTAAATTACACATACATTATGTTACGAATGTAAACAATAATATATTATATTCAACTAGCCATTCACTTTAATACACATCTCATAAAATGGTAATTCGCAGATGATTTATGCACATAATTTTAGACACGCCAAGATAATCTCATGAAATGTGATCGCGAATCAGTAAATATTTACTCTATTTACAAATGGGAAGTTTTAATTTATGATCTAAGAAACAGCTCGGTCCAACAGAAGAGAGCTACTGAGTCCTGGTTGTTCTGCCTATGGGAATCATTGTACGCCATGATATGGAAATACAGTTAGACGACCTGATGAGATAGTAGTGATGGTGTCTTGCTCACTTCATCCTGCTTAGTGCTTTGTACCGCAATTCGCATTGGTTGAATCAAACGTGTTTAAGACGAATCTACGCCATGACTCTAGATTCTGAAAGTAGGTCGATTCTGACAAACCATCAAATTTTTAGGAGGCGAAACGGCATTGGTTAGCAAATATATCTTGTGTCATCATTTCAAAAAATTTCAGAGCAATAAAAATAAAGAATTAATGTTTATAATGTTTCACAGTATATGAAAAATTACTCTGGAGAAAGATGTCGTCAAAGTTACTGATGCGTTAAACATATTGAATTCAAATAAAAGCTCATGCACTTCACGTGAAAGTATAATATATATAAAATGTGTCATATTTTTATTGAAATGAAATGACTTGATACGATTTTCTAATAACACCGGAGCAGTAGTTTCTCAGTGAAGATTAATCCAAATGGTAGCAGACACCGAGATGAAGAAACTGTGACAAACGAGAATTATAGAGGTACATTGTGTACTAAGTAAAGTGAATGATAGTGTTGGAAATTGGTGAGTCTCTACAGTTCAATAATAAATTATTATTGTAATAATTGATACTAGTGCGATAGTCATTGTTGTTCATGACGCGATAAGAGCACATCGGCAAGTTATAAAGTTTATAAAAAGAAAATAACATTTCAACATTCTTCCAATAAGTTTTTTCTTCGATGTATTCTCGTTTGTAATATCTTTTAAATCTTGTTGTACTCAGGTTTGTTAATTTTATTTTAGTTTTTATTTAAATAAAGATTTTATAAAATGTTTGCAGAAAGCTAGTTTCAGTAATCGACGAACGTGCTTGCGTTCAAAACACTGAGTAAATTTCTAAAGAAAGTAAAAAATAACAAATTTTTAAAACTTTTGCATCGTTGTTAGTATTTGATTTTTGAATTCACTTTGTAAAGGTATTATACCTACTGAATCTGCCACAGTATCTTTAGATGATTCGTAACAATTTACGGTTTTGTGTATCTAGATTATTAAATAATTTTATCAGCTATTACATAATAATTGTCTTATTGTCGATGGTACTGAGACAAATGTAACACCGATTGATTGCGATGTCATTTGACAAACATTTATCAAAAATTAATAGTGCATTGCATTGATTCAGTAGTAAGTAGTAGGTACAAAGGTGATAAATGCTTCAATGGATACCTAGATATTATGCAATAATTTAAAGATCTGTTGGATGGAAGTGTTAAATTAAATAATTTCTAAATAAAAATAGGTTGTCTTGAAATATTTGTACCTACTGTAATAAGTTAGGTATTTGTAGCGAGCACTGAGCAGTGAGCAGAGTAGTTAGTCGGTCGTCTTGTATTCTATAACAGTTATATAACTTTACTGGATGGCTGGTATAGTGTGTCAACTATTATAATAATGGTTGATTGCATGTAATTACTGTTGTAAGAGTTACATATTATTATACCTATACCAAATACAGGTGACATGTCTCTCGATGTCTTTGAGTAACGACGCATGAAGATGGATGGGAGTAAGCAACCGAAACGTCCCATTTTGTAATAAATACAAAAATGAATATTATAAAATTAATTATTCTGCTGTAGTTTAATTAGATGAGTTTTTAAAATATTAATCATCTTCTGCAAATAATTTTCTTGAATTATTATTCTTTTCAAATCAAACTACGTAAACTTAATTAAGACACTGTAAGTTTTGCTGTTAGGTACAGGGAAGAACTAAGACTTTTTTTTTTAGTAAAAATAGCCATTACAGTATTATATAAAGAGGAAATGGAATTTGGGATTAGAGACTTAAATATTCTGCTTAAAAGTAGGACACATGGCACAAAACAGACTATGGATCAGCTGCAAGATATTTTTTCTTTATAATGGTTCAAACTGGAAATAAGATTAATGATTAATAAAGAAAATAAATTACCTAGTCTTTGCGTCGCACTTTTTAATTTCACTGTATAAATAAAAAATGTGACTAATTATTTTATGGAATATATTTATTAGAGATGTTAACAAGTGTACTCGTATTACAATGTTTTTATCCAATTAAAACTGTGATAAATTTCAGCATGTTGTTATTGGTTATGTTAGTAATTCTAGATATCTGTACCTACATACATTAGTAGCTGGTATTTATTAAAATCTCCAATAACCAAACCACTTAAATATTCGCCTATAAAAATAAAATTGAACTTGTTTTGGGAACAGTTACTGTATATCGATAATCTTTTCACAATTATTGAAATACTCTTCACATTAAACTCCTGTATTTAACGTCTCTAGGTACAGTTGAGCTTCGAGCAGCAGTAGTAAAATAGCTATCAAATAAATAAACTCTTACCTACCCACCAGTGGCGGGACTTGATTTGTCATACTTTTGCGATAGATTTTATTATTTACATAATTTGGTACAAGATTTAAGAAACACCCGTATTTTCAAATCAAATCCCCTCCGCATCTCCCCCCCTGTAGTCACCAAATTATCAATCTGACATACGAATTTGAAATATTTCACGATCTCATAATATAATATGTACCTATAACAATATCAGACAATACCCAGCTTTTCTTTTGTAGGCATGCGGCATTTTTTTTATATATATGAATGGCACACCACTGCTTTCTACATATACCTACTTATTACCAATATTTTATTTATCTGCTTTATTTTAATATTTTCTTTATCTTTAGCTGTAGGTACCAATTGCAATTGCATATCTATAAATTATGGTAGCATTGGTTCTAAATTGAGAATATCAATTTAACGGAAAATTCGTAATTCATTTATACATGTAAATAATTAATACCTATTAATAATTTGTGATAGAGTATAGTGGTAGATAAAGATCTTATTTGGCTCTCTATTTTGAGTACTATTTAATAAACATTTCATCGTTTTGTCACCCAGTGTACAAAATAATATTGTTTACACGTCAATGATTCACACTATCAATCGATTTTTCTTCTTCGTCTTCTTTTGCGCTTTACCGTTTTCTTCTGGGAAACAAGCATCTTCACTTCTGAGTGGGTACTAAGTGAGGTAGGTACCTGTCATTTTACATGACATTCTTTAATCTCAGAGAAAGTTTCGCTTCAGTCGTGATCGGGAACCTTGAAGACGTTTTTTAAAACTATTATTGAATTCTTTCATCTTTCTTGATATTCATGGTACCAAAAAGTAAAATTAAGCTATTCCAACCTCATATAAGTGCTTAATATTGATGTAGGATAATGTATTAATTGTAATACTAAGCATTATATAACATTCATTGTGCCATGATAAATTTCTTTTAAAATTTGTGAAAGCAGTAGGTATATCTATGTACCTACATGTAATATGTATTTATTTATTTTATTTTTAACATCTTTCAAGGGACAAACAGTCAGCACAGTAAACATTACAAAAATCAATATTACACACGATATAGACCACAAGAGTCCCCCTGTATTACCACAGTATAAAATTCGATGACACCAAAACAAGGAAATACTTTACAACAGTAGGTACAACCTAACAGAATTATCAAAAAACAATAAAATAAAAAACAACCAGCAAATCAAACAACAAAGTAAGAAAACAATATAATACAATAACAGATGATAAAGTTAAAAATCAATTCAAATAATTAAAAAAAGTAAAATACAATAATAAATATAAATTCAACAAATCAATTAAGAAGACTTAAAAGTTATCATTATTTTAATTAAAAAATTAATTATAGCAATTAGTTATAAAATCAACAAATCAATCAAGAAGATTAAAAATAATGTAATACAACAATGAATT
This sequence comes from Athripsodes cinereus, assembly GCA_947579605.1. NCBI lineage: Eukaryota > Metazoa > Arthropoda > Insecta > Trichoptera > Leptoceridae > Athripsodes > Athripsodes cinereus. Next base: position 22,673,338 of record OX388307.1, on the reverse strand, counting down.
AAAACAAAATCAAGAAATTAAATAACGAATCTAATCAATAATATTTAAAATAAAGAAAAACTAGCCAAACAAATAATAAAATCAAAGTACAATAAAAATTTACGATAAGTTATAAGATTAACATGTAAAATAATAAATTCAAAATAATATGATATAATAATAAATAACTAAATCAACAAATCAATAATATAATCAAAAATAATACAATAAAACAATGAAGCTGTGTGGCAGACAATTCAGCAAAACAAAATATACATAGTTAGAAATAAGTGGAATCGAAACAGAAGAAAATTGATTAATAGAAGTAAGTAGGCAGTAGGCAGAGTCGGCATAAAGCACATAAGGCAAAATTTCACCCATCAAGGATGCTGTGATGTTCTCAGTAGTTGCACTACACCTGTCCTGAATTGGTTTTTATTCATATGGAAAATGTCTAAACCTCTGAAGAACGAACGAATGTACATGCGTATGTATTATTAATAATGTTAATATTAATATAATATATCGTATGAATGTATAGGAAGTGCAGTATATTACCATCGATATTATTATTACATACATCTGTATTTACAGCAGCTGATGCCGAGTAGAAAGTTAAACTTGCTTCACCTATAAGACAGGAAACAAATAGTTTGCAAGGTCTAAAGGTAAACATGCACCTACCTACCCGCAATGATAATATTCTACTGATGGGTAGGTAGGTGCCTACACTGCTGAAGTGTTTTGCTCTATTACATATTACTAATCATGATAATCAAATAAGATCTTCAACATTTTCATAGAAATATTGTTAATATTATTATAAATTCTATATACTCATTACACATACATCGTACTTTGTTACGCGCTTCCTTATTTAACATCACTCATACACAAATGTTATGCGTAAGTTAAGATACCGAACTATGATAAAATTATAATATAGTAGAATAAAATATTATACGATTTAACCCACGATAGGTGTAAGGTGTCTCTCACACTTACGAATCGGCTCAGGCTGGTTAAAAAACTTTGTACCATGTCAACGTTCACCAATTCCAACAATTCGTCTCTCTCTCTCTCTCTCTCTCTCTCTCTCTCTCTCTCTCTCTCTCTCTCTCTCTCTCTCTCTCTCTCTCTCTCTCTCTCTCTCTCTCTCTCTCTCTCTCTCTCTCTCTCTAACACTATTAATTAATACCTTATACTCTTTCTCTACTCTGCAAGTGATACATACACACACATATATACAGCGTATATACTTATATACAGATCATTACTTATTTGTAAAAATATGATAATCAGGATGTCCAACATATACCTAACTGCAGAAACGGGAAACACAAAAATTAACAGAAAAAAGTTATGTGTGATAACACGGGGAAAAAATACCTGATTAAATAATGAATTTTATTCATTGTATTAATAAAACACACACTTCGAAAATACTTATATTTGGATAAAATGTTATAAAATAATTAATTAAATTAATATTCAACTATCACAGAACATTAAGTGTTCAGTTCCAATATTCTTAAAACATAGATAACAACTAACCATTCATTAAACGATTTCTATGGTTGAAATTTCTGCTATTTCTCCGCTTAATATCTTTCATTAAAATTATGATACACCATTAATTTTCATTACTAGCTTTATGCTGATGAACTTTTTAACGAGTAGACAGATAGGTACTAACCTTGATTCAAGTGCAAAAAAGTTCATTGGACTTTGCATTAGTCTTGAATCCTCACAACATTTTTATTTCTTCAGTATTAGCAATGGTGGTTACTTTAAAAACCATGTGAATAATTTGAACAAAATTGCACAAAAATACATACTCGTATATATTCTTAAAGTAACCTCTCGTGCACTTTTATCCTTAAATGTTTTTTTAACACTTTCTATACACAGATGTCTGTATAGCTGGCGGACTTATCACTTATGTAATTTCTTCCAGACAACCAACCAGTGATGCCTCAATTTTGCTAAGGCAATTATTTTCCAAACCCTGGTTGCGATAATTCCTCACGAAACTTCGCGACCCAGCTGGGAATCGAACCCAGGACCTCGATATGGTGCAAGTCGACTGCGATAGCCGTTGCACCACGTGGGCGGTTTGTGTTTGTTTCTGATTCTATTCCGGATGATATAACTAGGTATGTTTGAACATGAAAATAGTACAGAGAACAAGAAGAAGAAGCATGGGAAAGCCTAAAGTAGGATGGTCTAATAATATAAGGAGAACTGATGGATGGAAAAGGATGTGCTCAACAACATAGGGATATGTGGAATGCCGAAAACGGGACCGCAGTGTCCAATAATGTAAACAACATTCGGATCAAATTGAGAAACTAAAATTATTAGCTTTGTAAGTTTCTCAAAAATGAAATATTTGGTGGGAGTGTTCAATTATGACTAAGTTGAAAAATAAGTTCCGCCACCGATAAAATGAAATTCAAAATGATAACTTGATGAAAATAAATTTGCAGGTAAATAATACGTATAAGACCTGCAATATGTCATCATTATAAGATTGTATATACATTATGTTAACTTACATACCTTTCATAGGTACGTTGCGATTATTAAATAATGGATAAACATGTTGTGTTTATCCGTTATTTAACATATGAAAAACAGTTTCTCTTCTAATAGTTAAGTAAATAATAAGTTATAATAAATTTATTGTTAGATATTGCAAGTAACTATTAATATAGATTAGTGTTTCTCGACGTGGGAGACAGGGTCGCTTTGTGGGCGTTGGAAAATTTCAGGAGAACGGTAGAAAAATCAAAGAAAATTAAAGGCTTTAAGGTAATTTAGGACATAAGTAGACAATTTAAATTTGTGAGTTAGATAAGAAAGACTATCAAAGTTGGGAATTTTTTCAATTCCTGTTCAGATAACTAAAAATCGTATTTACTGTTATTTCATTAGGTATCCAATCAAAAATCTTGGGAACATGAAAAAAGTAGAACTCTCGTAGGTGCTTTAAATTTCACAGGCATCTCAAAATGAGCGTTGTGAAAATAAATCTGAGAATCGTACTATGTGGGATAGTAGATAGATGTATTATGTAAGTATATAATTGTGTGATGATAACAAATAACATTTTATCCCGTGGAGCACCCGGTAAAGAATTGGTCTCCTACTCTTCTCCATAAGTTTTCGAGTGTCCTGGAAAAGGCAGGTGTTCGAAAAAATAAGACATTTTACATCTTAAATTCGGCGATGAGGTTTGCCACCCATCCTGAATGTCTTGATTTTATATTGGCACGAAGAAGACAGCTTGCATGTTTTATATGCAGCTGGTCTGCTGGCTACCCCACTTGTGGGATATGCCGTGATGGTATAGTAGTAGTAGTAACAAATAACCTATACTAAATGTTTTTTTCTTGTTGGTACAGAGAGGTCTGCCTGCTTGTTTGTCGCAAGCAGCTGATCTGCTGGCTACCCCATATGTATAAGTAGCAGTAGTATGAGAAAGGGACTACCTGTCATTAGAGAATGAGTTTTTTCATCGTATCATTATTATCTTTTACAATATTATGTTTATTTATGGTAGATATAGATAAGTACATATTTATTTTCGTGATATTCACTGTTCCATTTAAATAAATAATATTTATTTTTGTACACTTATTTATCATACATCACTGCCTACATAGGATACATTTTTTTCAGATTTTTTATAGGTAATATTCTTTTCGCGAAAAATGATTCTCTTTTCTGTACGGTGTAAGAAATACGTTTATTGGAACGAAGAGATCTCTTCAGTTGATCAGAATCTTCAATATTTTTTTGTTTTTTTTTTTAAATTTTGGATAGTAATTATCAAAAATGTTTTTCTTTTAGTTATGATTGAAATGAATTCTTAAATCAATACATACATTCTAATGCCGAAAAATAATTGCATAATCAGTTATGTATAGGTTTCAAGAAACACATCAATTTGCTATGGACATCAACAGCGACCATTGATCCCAACATAAAATATTTGATATACCCATCGAACTATGTATTTTAGTTCTTTTGTGTGCACTTAGTACTTTGGATTTTATTTAAATTGTTTACAAATTATTATTGATGAAGCCATCTTTAGAAATTTTCTTTAAGCTTCTATTACATTGCGTTGCATTGTTGTGAAATTTAATTTTACTACCGAGTGTTGTCGAGGTTTGCATCGATGATAAATCGTTGTTAAGTGCCTACTTTTCCGAGTGAATGTGAAAGAAGGCTCTACGGGTATAAGCTTTGCGATCTATTCAACAGAGGGCTACTTTGAAAAGCTACAATAAATTTATCCACAGCTGGTGTAAAAAAATATTGCAGAAAATATGATGTTTCGTTATTTTATGGAAAGAGCATCGCTTATCCAATGTTCAACTTTACAAGGGGGTTGGTTAGTTCGTATAGAGTATCAGATTACTTGATTTATATGTTTTTTAAAATGCATACTTACTCAACTTTAAAATCTGTTCTCATATAGATTTATATGTTTTTTTATTATACAGTTGATGACTCAGTATATAAATGGGATATATTTTCATTGGATTTGAAGGAAAAGGCTTGAGTGATTATATACATAGGAATGTATTTGTACTTACGATAGCTTAATAAATAAAATGATTAATTGACTAGGTGTTGGCTTGATGTTATTGCGTCCTCCTCGCCTCTCTAGCTACCCTCTCTTGGAGCTTCAGTTCATTGATAGCTGCCACTGTGCCAAACAACACTTTCGCTGTCACTTGTTGCTGCAATCACAAAATATTCATTAGTTTTCATCTTTCTACAACATTTTAAAGAATTTGTTTACAATTTTTTGTAAAGGTCTAGAATTTATATACAAAAATATTCAGCTGAAATACAAAAAATATACATAAATACATACCATACATTACTTAGAACATTATAAAATTATCAAATATTTGAAAAATATATTGTTTTCGAAATCAAATAATATTATATTTAGATTTTAATTACCCATTCATGTGTGTTAAACCCCTTAAAGTCTAGGGGAAATAAATTTCCCAAAAATAATCTCTTTTTTTAATATTTCAATTATAAATTATTTTTTTTGCAATGAATTTTAAAGTTATTTTCATTATAATTTTAAAGATTTGGAAATGTTTTCTATCTCGAAGTATTAAAACGTTTACATACAGACTATTACAGAAAACGAAATCAATTTTTTTCATTTTTATTTGTATTATTTGCATTTATTCATTGAAAATTCTACAAAATTGTAATTAAATTTTGTATTATAAACATTACATGTTTTACTTTATTGTTATTGAAACAATTTTTCATCGGGTTATGACACTTTATGGTAAATATTTTTCCATATTTTTTTTCCAAAACCATAATAACTTATGTTGCTAAATTGTAGTTTAAATCCATCCATTAAATAAAAAAAGTGATAGTTATTTAAAATATCATTTGGAAACCTTACGGTCCAGAACAGATTAAAAAACAAATAACATATATTATCTTTTTCAATAGACACAACAGCCTGAACAATGGAAAATACAATAATACAATTTGTGACTTAATCGCCAATTATGTAGCTACTTGATATAATTTAAGTAGTTGGAAGATATCGCGCTTCTGCGATAAACTGCACAAATTTATTTGTCTGGTTCTGCAATGTTTGTGTTTTAATAATGTTTGTTTTTTTGTGCAATAAAGATTTTTATTATTATTATTATTAAGTATATTTTATCCCGTGGAGCACCCGGTAAAGAATTGGTCTCTCACTCTTTCTCGTAAGTTTTCGAGTGTCCTGTAAAAGGCAGGTGTTCGAAAAATTAAGACATTTTACATCTTAAATTCAGCGTTGAGGTTTGCCACCCATCCTGAATGTCTTGATTGTATGTTGGCACAAAGAGGACAGCATGCATGTTTATCATATGCAGCTGGTCTGCTGGCTACCCCACTTGTGGGATATGCCGTGATGGTATAGATAGATAGAGATATTTTACGAAATATCTATTTGCCATATTTTCATAAAGTCTTTTGGATTATACTTTTCTAAAACAGTAGCTTCAGTAAAAAATGGTAAGTAATAGAGTAGGTAAATATTTTTTTTATAATTAATATTTTCTTCACGACTATCTTCAACATAAATGTTGAAAATTGAAATTAATTAGGCAGTCGGCGAAGCTTTACCTGATAGCCTTTATTTCCTCCTGAGCTGGACCCAGAGTATCCCTTTGTGGAGCATCCTCCTCCTGAATACATATTATTATTGGCGTCTCTCTGTGATGATCCACTGCTGTAGCCAGATTTACAGTTGTGGGACATGATGACGGAACTTCAGAACTTGAAAATAATATACCGTTATCTGAAAAAAAAACAAATCTTAATTACTGAATTCTCATTTGAATAATATTATAAAATAATTAAAGATATTAATATTTGAATATTAACAAATTTATACAGTTTTTCCCAAAATGGTGCAATTTTTCAGATATACAGTATTGTTATAGAAACCGGTATGTGAAACGTAGTTGTGATAATTTTTTCATTTGTTTTTTTTTAAGGCGATTTAATTAATTATTTAATCTTTCCTTTTTAATAATCAATTATTTGGTTCCCTAATTGAAAATAAATTTTATTATACAAGATGTTTGAGCAAAAAAATAGGCGTCAGTAAAAGGACTGTAATATGGTTATACAAAAAAATTGCACTATGGGCGAGTTTATTGCAGAGATGCGACATATTTTAACAAATCAAATATTATTATTTTCTCTAATTATCATTTTCTGAAATAAATGTTGACACACATTTTCGCAGAAGAATTTGCAAAACATAGTACCACAAGAAATATGCAAAAGAAAATAATATTATCATAAGGTATTATTATTATAGTGCGCGTCGTCGTCTTGGTAGTACGACTCCATAACAGAAATCAGCTGTTCGGGAGCAATGACATCGTACATATAAATATTATTATTCTTAATATCATCCGTATTGGATATGGCTTAAGGCTGTGCGAGTGTGTTACTCTACAGTGGTGTGTAAATGTATTGGTTATTATGTATGGATGTATGTGGATGATGTTAACATGGCGTAGGCAATAACGTTTCCTTTCATCGGCCGTCACTCATTGACACACTCACCTGAGTCGGTATGTAAACATTCGCAAACATAACATGTCACCTTTAAGAATTAAGTATATTTTGCGATTGGTAAAATGAAATTTTCTGACAACAACTTTTAATTATTTACTGAAAAATTATTTTTTTGTAAAAGCTACTGATGGGAGAGGAAGGAGAGAGATCCACCTTTTCCCGTGGATATTTTGTATATAATGTGAAAATATCTCGCAATTTTCTCTTGTGATTTGACATATTTTTAGTAAATTTGTTTTTAATTTATTTATTCACAATCATACACGCTAACAGGCACAACATAAAGATTATACAATGTAACAACAGCAATAATAAGAAAGTTAATGCTGCTCCACATTACAGGCATAAATTTCGTTTTACACAAACCATCCACCACCCAGTCCATGCCCAACTTAGCAAGGATGGCTAACCCGCGGCCCGTTGGGTGTCTAATGTTCCAAGTAAAATCATCAAATGTTCCATATATGGAGTATATTGTTGTGGTAGGAAATCTCATTCTGAAATTTGGCCCGGCTGCTGAAAAGGTTGGCTACCCATGATCTAACGAATTCCTTGAACCTGACAGCGCTGGGAGGTGCCGGTGCCGCAGACGCAATAGAAAGAGCCCAATAGGCAAGGAGGTTCTAGAAAAAGGAAAGTCCGAGCACACCTATAGATAAAGAAATACAATCTTAAAATAATGTCAATTTACACACTAAAGATCGAAATAAAACAATACAATAGTATCTTCTACAATGATTATCTTATCATCATCTCATCATCTCGCCCTCGACGCTCCTCTCGGGAGCACAGGGCAGAAACCAGCCTTCTCCATTCAGAGCGTCTCTGCGCCAATTGCGTCACCTCTTTCCACGACAATCTTTTGGAATAGTCTGCAACGAGTTTGGATTTTCTTTTACATTCCTCCTTATTTTCAGATAATCTCTTTAGTTCTACGTATGTGCCACAGTTCATGGTTCATGCGAAATGATATCTTCCTATTAATAAAAAAATAGTAAGTTAAAATAAATTCAAACTAGAAAAACAATTCAATCTAGTTTCTATTTGATATCGATAATATATTAGATATATGGTTTTGAAAATAGTACAGATGTTTCTCCTAACCATACTAATTGTTATACATCTATAGATAGATACAACAATTTACTAATATGTATAGTTACCTACACGCTCATAATGTTGATATATGTATACTCGCACCTACCATTCTGTTCGTGGTATAATGAACTTCTATTTTATTTATTCTCAGGTATAATTTATTTAAATGATAACGTGTTGTTAGCGAAAACGGTTGAATTTAAGATAACATGTATAAATTAATTATATTTTATAAAACTGTGCATAGCTAACTATGTAAATACTACAAAGTATAACCTTGTATGTATGTAACCACAATGTGATCTACTTTCTTAATTAAAATGTACTGTCAATGAACTAAAAATGGTCGATGTTATCCGAAGTAAGCAATAATGAAAATTAAAATGAATACAATTTAGAAACATGTACAGTACACTTTCACTTGGTTATAAATATGTAATATACCTGCACTTTTAATTAGTCAATTTTATATTAAATTTAGAAATGAAAACATGTGAATAAATGAAAGCTGAGATGTGTACAGCGTGCCATGGGGAATCAAAATGTTGGATATAATAAGCTTGAGGGACGAAGTAAGGAATTTAATCGTTTGATAAAAACAATAGTAATAGACATTGTTGTTCAAGTCTCCAAGCTAAAATGGGCTGTGTAAGGATACCTCAAAAGATGAATTGATGTTAGGGGGTACTCAGGTTATTATTTTTAATTTGTCAACTGTCAACTGTGTTGACATTTCTTTAAGTCTCGGTTTTTACGATTTTGTGATTTGAATGCACGAAAAATTTCTACCCACCCGTCCTCAAATTTTCGATTTACTTGTTGATATACTTGATGAATTTCAAATGTTTCAAGATATCTTTATTTTTGTACAACAATTTAAGAACCTTTTTAGAATATTTATTGATTTCTATGTGGCAAGTAGGTACCTTCCCAATTCGATGTCAATGTTCCATACTTTTGTCTGATTTCCTTTTTTATTTCGAGATCTTGCGCAGGGGGGGGGAGAGTTTGGGGGAGGAGAAGACCGTATCAGTTTGCCCATCCCAGAGTACACCCATGGATTGATGTCATTCTGAAAGTGGTGTAAAAAAAAAAAAGTTTCTTCTACGTAGTAGTAGAAGTAGAAGAAAAAAAAGTAGAAGAAACGTCGATCGAGATCTCTATAGAAATTTAATTTCATAATGATGAATGATCGATAGACGTTTCTTCTACTAGAGATTTAATTTCATAATGATAAATGATCGATAGACGTTTCTTCTACTAGAGATTTAATTTCATAATGATAAATGATCGATAGACGTTTCTTCTACTAGAGATTTAATTTCATAATGATAAATGATCGATAGACGTTTCTTCTACTAGAGATTTAATTTCATAATGATAAATGATCGATAGACGTTTCTTCTACTAGAGATTTAATTTCATAATGATAAATGATCGATAGACGTTTCTTCTACTAGAGATTTAATTTCATAATGATAAATGATCGATAGACGTTTCTTCTACTAGAGATTTAATTTCATAATGATAAATGATCGATAGACGTTTCTTCTACTAGAGATTTAATTTCATAATGATAAATGATCGATAGACGTTTCTTCTACTAGAGATTTAATTTCATAATGATGAATGATCGATAGACGTTTCTTCTACTAGAGATTTAATTTCATAATGATGAATGATCGATAGACGTTTCTTCTACTAGAGATTTAATTTTTTTCAAAGATGTATCTTATCACTTATCTTAAAAATTCTTATCCATGATTTTTTCAAAATTGAAACTTCTGAACCACAGATGTTAAATTGTATGGATAACGATTCTAATTTGAAAATGTATACAAAATTAGTCTATAAATAGGCCAATCTATAAAAAAAACATCATCGTTGATTTTGTATAATTCTCCGTGTTGCATTTTTTATTGAAATTTTAAATGTATGGCGTAAATAATTTTCTTTTTCTTCTTCTGTTTGGGTAGCATTGTAGAGAACTAAATTTCACATTTAGTAGGTGTGAATGAAAACAGTTCAATCCAGTCCAATAAAAACCCATAGCTAATATTTCTCGAGTATTACAATGTTTGCGAGAATTAAGTTGTTTTAAAGGAATGTAATATTATTTTTTTTAGTATTTTTATGATGTGTTTCTTTTCAAACGTTTCTTGGGATAATAGTAATTTAATTATGCTTGTGAAAAATATAATGCGACAGGGCAATCACCTATAATACCTACTTAACAAAGAACTTTCTCTTATGAACACTGATCAAATAATATTGCAGGCATGTGAATGTATGTGTAAACAATATAGTATGGATGTGTGCAGGTAGGCACTATCATTTGCACACTTCAATACTTATTCATGCCATTAATATAAATTCATAGCCAATACCCGCAACAAACACAACAAAATATTATTATGAGGTAACTACCAATGTAGATTTAGACATATACTCGTAAAGTGATACATAGTTTACCATTTACCACCATATTCAACTAACTCAGAACTAAGATTTGAAGGTTTATTACTTGTATGTCAATATTTTTTGTTGTTGTCGATTTTCTGCTGATTGGAGTTCTTCAATCGGGAATTAAATAAATTGATAACTAAAATTTACCAAAATTGCAACTGTGCCTCCTTCTTCGCCCTCGTCTTTATCCCATTTACTTGGGGTCGGCTCTTCTAGTTCTCATCTTCCATGTTTTCTGGTCACCTGCATCCTCCGAGCGCAACTCTGCCTCCTTCAGGTCCCTGGCAATTGTGGACATCCAGGTGGTCACTGGTCTACCTGATCTTCTGGATCCTACTTCTACATCCATTGTCATTTTGATCATATTATCCTCTGGTAGTCTCAAAATGGTCCGTACCATCTTAATCTGTTTTCGGTTATTTTTTCGCCGATGGGAGCGACTTTGAAACTACCACGTATATGAACATTTCTCACCCTATCCAACCTTGTTACACCACGAGACCATCTGAGCATTTTCATCTATTGGTATGTAGAGTCTGGACGTGGTTATGTTTTAGGGCCCAACATTCAGATGAATAGTCATGGTTGGTCTGATCACAGTTTTGAACACTTGACCCTTAATTTTTATTGGCATTTTCTTGTCACACAGTACACCAGAAACAGATCCCCAAAATTGCAACTGTGGATCTTTGCAAATTACAAATCTTATAACATTGTCGTTTAAAGTTTATGAGCAATTACTTTACTTATATTTCTAGTAATCTATAATAAATGAGGGGTTTCTACTATTATTTTATAATTTTTAAGACTCACTATGAAATGATCCAATGTATATGCCCTAACATTTCTAAATATACAAACAATTCGTTCCTCTGTACAAATAATTGTGATTTTATCCAACTTAAGGGTAAAAAACACGGAAATCAAATCATACAAAAATTTTGAAATAATGACATATCTATTAGGTAGGTATATCTCAATAGTTGTAAGTCGCTTCTTCGCGAATTTATTGTAAAAGTACCTACTTGATGATGGTTTTGAGGATTATTGAATAGTATCAAGTTCAATTGGGCGGGTTCTGTGGAATATTACGAATTTATTATGAGTAGCTTTTAAAATATTCACGAGTGACTGTTGTTGTGCACTGTGCCGCACGCTTTTTGCATATAATTAAACGAATCAATAAGACTACTTGCTTACAAAAGATAACAAAAAATGTGTGTCACAAAAAGAAGGTAAGTCATATTGTATTATCAACTTACAATAAGTTACTGAACATCATCTCTTTGTAAAAGCAATAAAAAATATTCGCAGAGTGTAATAATGCTACCTTAAATAATTTTCATGCATCGTTATTTCCTGGAAAAAATGTTTGGTGCATTATAAATTAGATTTTATTTTAAAATATAACATAACATGTATAGAAAATTCACACAGACCGAGCTAATCCCAAACTAAGATATGAATCTTGTATTATGGGTACTAACACGACGATACACATATATACAATGCACTAAACACATATACATGTAACACCCAGACCCAGGACAATCTGAAAAAGGTCATTCTTCATTTTGCCCTGGCCGGGAATCGAACCCGGGACCTTGTGACTCAAAGGCAAGTGCGTTAGCCTCCACGCCACACCGGTCGTCAATCATTATTAAACAAATATATAGATCTATCGACATTCAAACGCTACATCTCTCACAAATGGGATGGTGTGTGGAAAATATTGATTATTAATTTATTTGGTGGTTCGATGGAGTTCCCGAAAAGAAAAGATCTTCATCTCTTCTTGGTCTTCTTATATTTTTGAATATCCTGTAGAAGGCAGCTTCTCATCACAAATAAGACACCTACATTCAGCTTTGAAGTTTAACATTCTGGAGGTTTATTTTTAAATTTTCGAAATTTGCGAGAGAAACTTTGTGGAACGTCATTTTATAAAATAATAAAATTAATGTATTACAGAACACTGTTTTACTTCCACTTCACTTTATTCAAATGTCAGAACGTTTTCGAACATTAACTGTTCATTATCAATGACAATGCAATAGTTTATTTTTATTGGAATGTAGAGGACAAATTGTATGTTTATTACGTGCATTTCGTCTACTGGTTACTCTACTTGTGAGAGATGCCGTGCACTTTAAAAATATTGAATAATATGACAAAACTGTACTTTTGAGTGAAACTAGAACAGACCACAGGTATATTGGATGGATAAGTGATAAACGAGAGATGATTGTAAGATATATATAGATACAATGTATATGTAGGTAGATATAGTAGGAGGTAGGTATTATATATAGGTACACCTGTAGTAGTAATAATAATAATAATAATGTCTTGTACAATCGAGTACGGGTCACAAAATTGAACCGCTATTTTGACCACAAGACAAAGTAAGACGTATTTTGGCATAAAGTATAATACTACCTACCTACACTATATAGACTATTATATACTACATACTAGATAGAGGTGGTCATGCCACAGTTACCTACAATCACACTGAGAGGAAGTTATCTACATAATTATACTACTACCACTACTACACCATCACGGTATATCCCATCAAGTGGAGTAGTCAGCAGACAAGCCGCATATTATTAAGACATTTTGGGTGGGTGGCATAAAAAAAAATCATCGCTGAATAATTAAATCTTAATAAAGAAAGAACCGTTTTTTAGTTTTCTTTATTTTACATCTTAATCTACACAATATTAAACAACTAAATTTTACAGACGAATTAAATTGATTGTTTAATGTTCACAAGAATTAATGTTTGTTCATATATCTGCCGAAGATACGTTTGCCAGACAAGTTATTGGAAAACTAGTCTCCTCTGTAAAATATTTAGAGTGCTGAAGTTCGTCGGTAGTCTGGGGGTAGTCTCAGCCTCATGTACAAGAGGCGCGCGGTTCGATCCCAGCAAGATTTCTCTTGTCACAATCTAAAAACGATCTTATTCTTAGGTATCTTAATCTTGATCATACGATGTGCGAAGGGACTGCAAAATCAAAAATACGGTGCTACCGCTGCCGCGAGATAGTAGGTATGCACGCATTTTTTACGATAGTCACTTCACGTGTTTTTTATATTTTCATTTCATATCAATCACGTATAGAATTAATATATTTATTTGTAATATGTACTGAATGACTGTATGTTTTGCTTGGACAATCAATATGATTAGGATCAAATACGATTAAGATTTTTTTTAGAGGCAGGTGCTGGCAAACTCCCTTTTCACGACACAAGCTTTTAGCTTACTGTGAAAGGTGTATAAGGTTGTATTTGGGTTATTGTTATAAGCCCAGATACATCTTTTTTCAAAAATAACTTACCCATTGCTCAAATATATGAGATGATGATGGAATTGAATATGTCTAGCAGTATTACTTACCCGTTTATGTTCTATTATATTGAGTATATTAAAAGTATTATATCTTCCCCAAGTTGAAAATGGGTTCGGATATTGGCCATAATTCAATTTGAAGGATTTTTCAAAAGACGATAGGTTGAAGGCTAGTTGATACCTACATATTTTCTGCGCATGTTTGTTCTTGTGTGAGTGTGTTTGATCTTGTGTGAGTGTGTGTTTGTTCTTGTGTGAGTGTGTGTTTGTTCTTGTGTGAGTGGATCCGGGCTTGAAACTAGTAATAATAATAGGAGCGATTCAATAACCAAACTCATCAATAAATAAACCTGTTTATTTGTATTGATTGAATAATAAAAATTTTAACATCATATTTAGAGCTAACAAAGATCTTTGTTTGATACATCGTGAATCGGATGATAATGATTCGGTCAGATTTTAACTCTACTGATTAAAATGTAGGCGCATATTGCTATATTTGTTGTAACATTTACATTACATTTTCATTTAATTCATTTTTATTTCGGCTTTCTCAATTATCAAATAATGCTAAAATACATTTACCTAGTTTAAAATAATAAAAAGAAAATATTGAGATAAAAACCCAGTTTTGGCCAATGTAGGCGAAATTTGTTCGTCTATTTTTATCATACTGAAATTTTTTTTTGGCATAAATATTTATAATAAACAGATGACAAGTATAATAAAGACGTTAAGTTCAAAGATTTATTTACGTGACATTTTAAAATATTTGTTTAAAAGTACGACTTGCAAAGTAAAATTCAGAAATTTTGTATTGAGAATGGAATCAAAAAATACTATTCATAAGTGATATGCAGACAGAAAGGTACAATTAGATATTGTAATTATGTCTTTAATTGTTAAATAAGACAATTTAATATTAAATAACTGGATAAATATGAATCGTTCACGAAGTTTTCAATAGAATCTTTTAAACTATTCATATAAGTCTTGAGTTTAACATATTTTATACTTATATGATAATACAAGCAATACATATATCTATGAGAGGTATCATCACATTATCAGCTGACTGTGCATATTGAAGAAAGTATCTATATAGTGTGTACCTATGTAGTTTTATGTCTTTAACATAACTGATGGTATATGTGTAATAGTCTTAACCAAATATTAAAATATTAGGCAGATATACAAGATGAGATGCAAAGTGTATCTATGTATATATTTATTTATATATACTTATAACTATACATCGCACCGCATAGCAACAGCGGGATTTAACCTAACAGTACATACTAACTTTGAGCTTAATTTTAATATTATTATTATTTGTATTATGATGGTTTGATAGGTACATAGTACTAACTCATTATGTTTTATTTGAACTATATTTCTTTCATCGCGTATTACTTACTCTACGTGATCGAATCAAAATGTGATACAAAGGCTGTGTTTCGAAATTGATCATAGTCCATTTTATTATTTAATGGAATATTTAATACTTTATAACAAAGTGCGAGTACAGGGGAAAGGAAAATATATAATGATATACCAATAGATTCAGAATGTTAAATTAATAACGAAAAAACTTTTTGGAATAGTGTAGAGCTTAAACAAGGAAATTAGATTAATGAAATGATTCAAGAGGAAAATGTTTTTGACTGGAAGATAAGTTTAATTGAGCATTTGAAAAAATATTTAGTTATATGAATTCTTTCCATATATTTTCTATTTAGTTAATTCCAATAAAGGATACAAAAATAAAGGGGGATACATTCTAGTGGCAGAAAAAGACTTACTTGGAAAACATTAGACTTTATCAAAATTTGATCCACAGTCACATTCATGTGATAATAATTATTTCATGTTCGTCTTTCAGGTTTATCGTTGTTTAATTAATATATGTTTCTTCTCTCATATTTATCCACAATAATATCATTTTTTCAGTACATTTAATATTACAAATTAGAAAACTTTATGGTTACATACCTCAATAACAATTGCATTGCTCGTTATATTTGCGCATTTTCATATTTCGGGGATATATTATGAATAAATTATTATGCAATTTATGAAAATGGACATAGTCCTTTTTGTGGCTCCATTGATGAACGTAAAATGAATGAATGTGGCACATTGGTAATAGAAGAGGTACGAGTATATATATATACATACATAGATTAGGTACAGTAAAATGATTAACTGAAGTTTAGTAGGCGATATACACAGTCATCAATAATTATTCTATTGCCCGTGCCCAAACAATGTAACTGCAACATGGTTGTATCACTCTACATAATAACATTATAAATATAGATAGTTACAACTATTAGGTATATTTACTAGTAGGTACTTACTTACCTGTTTACTATGTTTATTCTGATATACCTAAGTATTTTGATTCATTCGTGTGTATATATGTTTGATTATATATCTAGACGCTTAATAAATAATTTAATTCTTTAATCGAAATTTGAAAAGAATTAATAAATAATTCTTTAATCAAAATTTGCTGAGCGTGTTTCTGTATAGTAAAATCCATCGTCCTTTGCTCTTTAATAGACTTTTACTCGCAAACACAAGGGGCCTTGTTTATTCAGATCGATTCTGCTGCAATACTGGATCATATTTTTTTCACAGCACTCCTAGAACTCTGGTGTTAAAATTGTACAATGATAACCTACTTGTAACTATCTCAGTTAGTACTCAAGACATTAAAGGTAATGTAGGTCTATAAAACTATAACAAAATTAAGTGTCATATTCTCTAAAATTATTTCTCCAAAATATATGGCATTAGTATATTCAGTTTATATAGTGGTCATATTTTTATTTACCCTGAATTAGAGGATTCAGATCAATTCGCTTTACAATTCGCTGAATTAGAGGATTCAGATCAACCAAACGAACATTTATGCCTTCTTTCTCTTAAATTATGAGCAGAAGGGAAGAAGGAAGGCGGAGATCGTTTTAACGTTTTTTGAAAATTAAAGGGTAATTTCAGACATTCCTAAACGCCGATGCCGGTATAAAATCTAGTTAAATATAACATTAAATATAACTAAAAGGTTGGTGCACTCTGCTATCTTAGTGCCAACACTTATGTATGCAAGTGAGACGTGGACATGGTTAAAGAAGGATGAAAGTGGCATAAATGCAGTGGAAATGAGATCGTTGAGAAGGATGTGTGGTAAAAGTCTGAGAGATCGTGTGCGTAACATTGATATACGAAAGGAATGTGGAATGAAAGTTGGTGTAATAACAAGGATGAATGTAAATAAGTTAAGATGGTTTGGGCACGTGGAAAGAATGAATGAGGACAGAATGACTAAGAAGATATATTTGTCTGAGAGGAATGGTGCTCGGAGACGTGGACGTCCGAGGATTAAATGGCAAGATCATTTAAATCAAATCCTACAGGACGGTCACGTGTTGAGCACATTGAACAGGAGAGCATGCATGAGGAATTGTATGACAGTGACGGAAGCGAAAGATGTATGCAAAGATAGAAGGAAGTGGCGCTCGATCCTTTCTGCCTACCCCGCGAGGGAAGCGGCGTGATGGTATGTATGTATGTATGTATGTAAATATAACATACTATGTTCCTACTTATTTGACATTATACATTTATTATACTGAGCGTAGATGAAGTTTACTAGGTCAGTAGGATCACGAGAGTCAGCAAACAATGAACCTATACAAGACTTTGGATTTGGTAAACACACACACGTAAACAAAACACACACACACACACACACACACATAAATATATACCTACGTATATATATGCGAAGATTTGCTAAAAAGTTTCATCTGCACAACTTCATCTGCACAACCAACAGATTGTGTAAACTCCCTTTAGGAGGAAACAGGGAAGATTTTCCGTTGCTTACGAATCGGCTTAGGCTGATAAGTTCACCCGTCCCACCAATTCCTGAATCGAACCATTATTTTCGACATCTATTAAACATGTCAACTAACAGCAACCATCTTTGTGATTGTGTTCGTGGCTGTTGACAATCTATCGTTGATTATCAACTTGAGTACCTACGCGAGAGAGTGACAATGTTCTCCTATTTACAGCGCTACTTTGACAAGGGGTTGGTAAATGTTAAACAAAGTTTCCCAGTACAATGTGAAAACAACATACAAACATCTGAAAATAATGTTGATGACGTATCAATGTTTTAATTTAATTATAGTATTTGTTTTGCTTTATTAAAAAAAAAATAATGTGTTTATGTTTATTGTGCGGTGTTCTACCAAACATTGTAAGTTCCTTTTTAATGAAGTTCAAATTTTTGTCTATCTCTCTCTATATCTATACCATCACGGCATATCCCACAAGTGGGGTAGCCAGCAGACCAGCTGCATATAAAATATGCAAGCTTTTGTAGTATGTGATTTTCAAATTTTTGTAGTATGTGATTTTCTTAATTTATTATACATATTATGTTATATGTTTTTATCCACTGTTCAGTATTTAGGTTAAACAACTGTCAAACTGTCAGAGGTATATTTTATTTAAATAAAATAAATATTATTTATGTATTGCTGTTCTCTATGTGCCGTCTCTTCTGTGAAGCTTGGCGATTTCCACCTTGTTGACTTTGGCCCTAAATAGTAGTGATGTGGTGCTACTTCTGACCAATTGTCTTAAATTGTGCAACCAAGAGATTCATCTCCGACCTGGTATATATGTATTTAATATAAATTGTTATTATTATCACCATTATGATAGAAGATAGATAATATGACATGAGAACAATTTTTAAACACCTGCTTTGAACTTTGCATCGGTTTATGTTTTGGTTACATTTGTTCTGCGGTTTTCCCGTTTATATAAATCGATGTAATGCGGTTTCCTTTGTTAATGTAATTCAATGTGTTATAAATAAGAATTGCATTTTCACTACTGCAAGCATGGTTACCACTTTTTATCATATCGATAAGATGACAATATATTCTATTTTCTGAGTTGACGAGGATATTGTACGAATTAAATTAATCTTTTTCATTACATTCGTATTTCTTAATACTTCGATAATGTTGAGATAGAAACTGGGTAGGTACTGTGAAAAAAGGATCTGTCAAACCGTCGGGAAATTTGCAAATAAAAAAATAATTTCTTTAACAGCATTAACACAATGTTTTCGAATTTTAACCCTGATGGGGCCGTCATCTTTTATGTATCAATACACTTATATAGTTGCAATCCAGTGTCAAAAGATATTTACCGACTCAAATGTACAGGTATTTGGTAGTCAGATGTCCTATCACTGATGACATCTAAAGTACTGCGACGGACTTTTGCATATACTTTTTATTCTTGCGCTCTCATGCGCTCTTTTACCTTGTACCCCTCATGGTACAAGGTAAAATAATCAATTATCTCAATCTCAAAAAAAATAATTTTTAGCTCAGTCGGTAGAGATTTCAAAAATAAAACAAAGAGTATTGGAAAGTACAATTGACTATACGATAAATGCTCAGGGTCGAATGGGTTAACCCAGATCTTATCACAAAGACTTCAAGACTTTTCTCTCTATAAATTCAACAATGCATATTGCCATTAAATCAACGGTGCCTTCCAACAATCCCCAATAAGAAGGAAAGATTCAGAAACAAAATAAAATTGCTATTTCATTATTTTCTTTTCAATTTATTCCAAACCTCCAGTATTCGGTGACACCTTTGGTATGGTCAATGAATTTACATACATTTTATATAAACTTTCTCGACAGTAAAATAGTAAAAGATTAAAACCTTGTTAATCATTTGCTATGTGGCAATCTAACTAACCCTTAGATTAAAAGTTTAAAATTAAATAATATTTGTGGCACATCATCCTTAACTCCTACCCTTTCTTTTCAGAAACGACCTACATATATCATAAAGTTATCAAACTCTGTTTGATTATACAATTTACATTAACTTTAGAACAAAATATTTATATATAATTATGAATGAATGAGAACAACCTGATCAAGTTATCTTCCTTCGAGTTCCACTTCACTTCCCGTTTCCCGAAATTGAAGGTTCCTTCCTGATAGGTACATAAGGTTTATTCTGGTATAAGAGGAAGTCAGCATCTTGATAATTGAAAAAGATTTATTCTCTTGTTAACTGAAGAATTTATTTTGGTCACAAGATATATCCTGAATAATTGAGAAATTCATTCTGGTACTACGACATAACCTGAATTCATTCTAGTACTGAGGCGTATCCTGAATAACTGAGAAATTCATTCCGGTACTGAGAGCCGTACATCCTTAAACATTAAAGGACAACGTAATTAGTATTTATCAAACTATGTTTCGGTTTATTTTATTAAACAACGAAATTTCTCTCATCGAAAATATAATTGTAACAATTTAGACTCACCATATTTTTGATGACGGCCTGAATTACCACTGATTTTAATAATTAAATATGATTAAACTGTCAATCGACAAATAGAACACATTTCTACAACTAATTTATACATTAATCAACCATTTTAAAATGGTAAGGTTTTTTTTTAAACCTTAATATTCACTATCGCATTTTGCGATCTGCCAATTTGGAATGTCGAATACAAAAAAAGGAAGCATTCCTGCTTTCGACCGCCAATATTGAGAAATCCTCCCACCACGCATGCGCGGCGTCGCGTTATCAATTTCTGTCTTGCCAACGAACAAAATCATTTTTCTATAGTGATATAAAAATATCGCTACATATTACCACCCACGCCCACCAAAAAAAATAGTGAAGCTATTTTTTTTTTATATCAGGTTATTCTCGTTCTATGTTCTCATCAACCCTATAACTTACTCTACCTTTTTTTTTTTTTAAAGATTAATCTAAGCACTGCACTGGGCCCAGCCTTTTCTTTTAAAGAAAAACTGTAATTCCATAGGCGCCAATCTTGGTTTCGTTTAAATTTTAAAACTTTAATTTACATTCGTTTCCGAATATTCGGGTCAAACGACTTCCAAAATGAACAAAAATACCCGTAAATAATAAGTACTTAATGATAAAAAAATAATTTCTAAACCAGTGCAGGTCTCATCTTATCTTTGCATTTATAAATTACACTTATATATTAAATAATACATTTCCATTTTGTTACATTTACTAAATATCTTTTCAGATCTACTACATTTATTTTAAATTGTTTTGTGCCACAATATTCAAATATCTTCTACTACAAGCTCATATGATTTGCCACATTTTCCTTAGCTACATAACAAATTATATTAAAATTTCTTATATCTAAACTATATACATTTTGTGCCTTCTTTTTTTTTTATTCAACATTCAAATACATTAAAATCTGTCTGTATATTATGCATTTATATTTTATATAACATTAAAAATATTTGATTCAACCTTTTGAATTGACTCACTTCAACATCATGTCATTTTCCTTTCTATTTTCATGTATGAAAATATCAATTTATCATCAATTCCATTTTCCTGCCATGTCTTATTCTCCCATCTCTCCTCAGATAAGCACATGCAACTACAACCAAAGGTTCTCAATCCCTTTCTTTTTTTATTTCCCTTTTATCCGTAAAATTACGTACTTTACTAATATATTTTCTTTCGAAAATTTCTAATCAACGACCCCATTTCATAGTTTAAGTTTCTCGACTTTGTTAAATGAATTTAACAATCGTATACACAATTATTTCGTAATTACTCGTTTTTATGGAGATAATTAAGGATTCTCTTCTTTACCACCGTATCCCCGATTTAAATTATGTATACTATAACTCCATTATCTACATTTTCTTACATTACCTATCTCTATATTTTTTTTTATTTCCACTTTCACATTGAAAATTACATAGTCAATATACTCACAAGAGAGATATAACGAACATCAACATTTGACCTTCTCGACATATTTCATTTTCAAATTCCTTTTTATTATTTGACTTTAAATCGCGAGACTACTGAGTACTACAAACCTATCATTTATCAACGTTGCAAATCCCTACTTTCATTCTATTACAATCATTCACTTTCATCCTTCGTCTATCTTTTTCCCCTTTCACCGCCTACATACCCACTACTTTCATTTGATTCATAATTTGACCTACAAAACGTTTTGACAAGACGGAATGATCAACTCTCATCTTAGATTACAAACTTCTCTTATTGAAATTCATAAAACATGACCCAATACTCATTCCTTGAGCATGAATCCAATCTACTATCATATCATATAAGCACTACGCATACTTCTATATACGTCTTGCTAACTCGTATCTCTAGTTTATAAATGTATACACCGCGTATAGCTTGACACACTCGTTTCAGAGATTATGCCTTTATGCATACTACAAACTTTCAATACAAATCATTACACATCCCAGTAATGACATTATAACACATGACCCATCTTACCGAGAATCATATTCTTACCTCACCTTTTTATCTGACCCTTTCTGTATTATGTACTCGCGTAGAGTTCATATTATCGAAGAATCTAAATAATTTTGCGAAGCGATTTTTTCTTTTTAATTTTATCCAACCCTACTCTTTCGTAATTCTACGTACTATTTACTACGTAAAAATTTTTTTTTTTTATCAAATTCATCTCCTTTTCCCCATTTCATTAAACTTAAATAGCTATACCCTATAATACCTAACTAAAATTTTTACAGTTTTTTTTTTTATTTACATTATATTTCAATTTTCAGACGTCTTCGTCTTCTAATTTTCTCCCTTTCTTTCATCTTGTCGTTGCATTTCCGTTTTTACGTTATAAAATTTGTTATTGCGATTCACATCCCTGTTTTGCCTTAGTCTTGCAAAACAATTTATATATACATGTCCGGGTTTGTTACAAAATCTACAAATTAGGTATATCCTTCCTATTTGACCCTTGTCGATCAAATACTCCCTTGCTACCATTCTTGTTACCATCTTCATGTTGGTACCTTTGATTACTGTCACGGCCATTCCGTGTTTGTTGTCTCTCCTCATTTTCGTTGTTTGAAGATCTGCAAGTTCTACTGCAACAAGCTCTAAACCCTGTGTCGTTGTCTTTATCTGTCAACGTCCCAGACACTGCTTCGTCCTTCTTTAATTCAAATAATTTTGTCTTATAATTAGATTTCTTCAGTTCGTTATTCATTGTCAACGTCTCGAACCTGGTACAGATCGTCACTAAATCTTCCATATCGTCAACTCTTGATGATGTCACAATACTTGCATATTCCGCATTCAAGCCGTGAACTGCAATTTCTAGCAATTCTTCCTCATCTATTGGTGGACTTAGGTAGTTATTTTTATTGAGTAAATCGATTATGTAATCTGAAGCACTCTCACCGTTTCTTTGCTTGGCTGTCATCAAATTAATTCTCAGTGTGCGTTGTGTGTTTGTTCCTTCAAAACGTTTTAAAAATTTCAATTCAAAAACATCCCAATCATTCTCTATACCTATAGTTCTGAACCATGTTAATGCTTTATCAGTTAATAAAATGGGTAAATATCGCAATAATGTTCCATTATTTACGTTATATACTTTAGCTAATTCTTTCAATCTTTGGATAAATTCAATTGGGCTTTCTGCACCACTGTATGTTATATTGAACTTTCTAGGATCAATAAATTTTTCTACTGGTTCTGCATTTGTTTTCACAAGAGATTTACTACTATTCGTTTTCTTAATTGTTTTTCTGTTATTATTTAACTTCCTGATATACGATTTTACATTTATAAATGAATTACTCGATGACGGTTTACTTTCCACTTTGCTTTCTTCCATCTTCTCTTCTTTATTATTATTAGACGAACCAGCAACTTCCCTATCTATATTTTCTTGTACTTCTCCTTTATTTAATTCCTTATCCGCCATCTTGAATTTCTAAATTATCTATCTATTTCACTAAAATATGCTAATCCACAATTCAAAAATTTACAAAAAAAAAATTTTAAAAGAAATAATACATTAAATATTAAAGTCTTCCGTTATTCAAAATTACTCTTAAATATCCCCATATCTATATAAACTAATATCATTAATATTAAAGTTTCAATCTCCACATTGATTTAATATATCCATATTAGAATTATTTGAAACGACTTTATCGTATTAAATTGATTATGTAAAAATATCAACAATCTACTACGTCCATAATAGTATAGTTTACCCTATATATAAATATTATCATTCGATATTAAAACATTGAAATCCAAACCTTTGTATCTTCCGTCCGCTTTACAATCTTCCGTCTCTTTCTAACTAAAGTGATTAACAATTATTATGCGTTGGAGAGAAAAGTACCTTCCTATCACAGTATGTACGGAATAGCATCAGAATAATAATATTATTTTCGTATAAAAATTCTAATCATACATATTTATTTCAGAATCGGACAATGCTCAAAATAAATTATTTTCTTTATTTTTTTTTTTTTTTAATTTAAAATTAAATCTACTTTGTTCAACTTATTCCTTAGTTGTGAGTTGCAATAGCCGTACCAGAAGTATGAGAAGAATTCAGACAAGGCAATCAATCAAATAAATTTTCAATTTAAAATATAATAAAAACTCACCAGAAGGTTGTTTAATAAGTTAATAGGTATACTCCTTTTTTTGAATAAAATTAAAACTCGTAGTCAGCTTTCTGTATTTTGACATGATGTTGGGTTTCGTCTTTCCATATCTCATTACACATTTCCAATCAGCAATTTGAGCTAGAACATATTTTTTTAAAACATATTAAATATCAAATTCAAAAATCATTTTTCACAACTCTTTTACTTTTTTAACAAAATTTTATTTTATTGACTATGGTAATACCATTCAATTTTATACAAACTCAAAATAAAATCAACAAAATAAATTGATAAATAGATAAATTTTTATCTATCATTTTTCAAATTAGGTATTCCACGAACAAAATTATTCTAAAATATTTTCACACAATTTAAAATTAGCATATATTTTTTTGACTAAATTCCCTTCTTCAATCAATCATCTCAAAGCATGCAAAATAATATTAACTCAACAAATTAAAATAATAATAAAATATTGAGTCTACCCATAAATATTCTTTTTTTTATTATGTTACATATTCAATAAATATATTTAACTACCGCGACTCTGAAAAAAAATGTTTTGTTACATATTCAAAATTTTTCATTCTTTTTAATTTACCTACAGTATTTTTTTAAACATTGTTACAATTTTTTTTATACTGATAACCAAATATAATTTGTAAAATTAAAATCGAAATACAATTTAACCCTTCTGCCACCAAAATTTGAATAATAATTTTTGCCACATAAATTAAAATTTTAAAAACTTTTTTTTTTTTTCTAAAACAAAACTTATTCTACTTACAACTATTAATGAATGCTCTTTTGCATTCAAGACACCAAATTAGACAATTACTAAAAAATCTTGAGTCTAAGTAATAAAATTTTTGGGTTCAGCGCGTCTTTACATTCTACAAAGGTTGGCTGACATTTTGGGTGACATGAATATGCGACCCTTCTGCCACCAAAATTCAATTCAACTTAAATTACATAAAGGTTGGCTGACACTTTGGGTGACATGAATATGTGACCCCTCTGCCACCAAAATTTAATTCAACCTAAATTCTACAAAGGTTGGCTGACACTTTGGGTGACATGAATATGTGACCCTTCTGCCACCAAAATTTAATTCGTCTTTAAATTCTATAAAGGTCGGCTGACACTTTGGGCGCCATGAATATGCGACGGACTTTTGCATATACTTTTTATTCTTGCGCTCTCATGCGCTCTTTTACCTTGTACCCCTCATGGTACAAGGTAAAATAATCAATTATCTCAATCTCAAAAAAAATAATTTTTAGCTCAGTCGGTAGAGATTTCAAAAATAAAACAAAGAGTATTGGAAAGTACAATTGACTATACGATAAATGCTCAGGGTCGAATGGGTTAACCCAGATCTTATCACAAAGACTTCAAGACTTTTCTCTCTATAAATTCAACAATGCATATTGCCATTAAATCAACGGTGCCTTCCAACAATCCCCAATAAGAAGGAAAGATTCAGAAACAAAATAAAATTGCTATTTCATTATTTTCTTTTCAATTTATTCCAAACCTCCAGTATTCGGTGACACCTTTGGTATGGTCAATGAATTTACATACATTTTATATAAACTTTCTCGACAGTAAAATAGTAAAAGATTAAAACCTTGTTAATCATTTGCTATGTGGCAATCTAACTAACCCTTAGATTAAAAGTTTAAAATTAAATAATATTTGTGGCACATCATCCTTAACTCCTACCCTTTCTTTTCAGAAACGACCTACATATATCATAAAGTTATCAAACTCTGTTTGATTATACAATTTACATTAACTTTAGAACAAAATATTTATATATAATTATGAATGAATGAGAACAACCTGATCAAGTTATCTTCCTTCGAGTTCCACTTCACTTCCCGTTTCCCGAAATTGAAGGTTCCTTCCTGATAGGTACATAAGGTTTATTCTGGTATAAGAGGAAGTCAGCATCTTGATAATTGAAAAAGATTTATTCTCTTGTTAACTGAAGAATTTATTTTGGTCACAAGATATATCCTGAATAATTGAGAAATTCATTCTGGTACTACGACATAACCTGAATTCATTCTAGTACTGAGGCGTATCCTGAATAACTGAGAAATTCATTCCGGTACTGAGAGCCGTACATCCTTAAACATTAAAGGACAACGTAATTAGTATTTATCAAACTATGTTTCGGTTTATTTTATTAAACAACGAAATTTCTCTCATCGAAAATATAATTGTAACAATTTAGACTCACCATATTTTTGATGACGGCCTGAATTACCACTGATTTTAATAATTAAATATGATTAAACTGTCAATCGACAAATAGAACACATTTCTACAACTAATTTATACATTAATCAACCATTTTAAAATGGTAAGGTTTTTTTTTAAACCTTAATATTCACTATCGCATTTTGCGATCTGCCAATTTGGAATGTCGAATACAAAAAAAGGAAGCATTCCTGCTTTCGACCGCCAATATTGAGAAATCCTCCCACCACGCATGCGCGGCGTCGCGTTATCAATTTCTGTCTTGCCAACGAACAAAATCATTTTTCTATAGTGATATAAAAATATCGCTACAGTACGTGTGCTTTTGGAATGTCCAACAAGTGATTCTTTTCTTATACTTGTACACCTATATAGGTTACCATGGCGTGCATTCATTTGGGAGACTCTTCACGTAGTAAATGCCACCTGTATTCGGTATGTATATAGGTAGGTGTATGAGTAGTGCCTGCATAATAGCTGCATGTGCCTGACAGGTTAGGTAAGTGGAACATGACGGGTTAAAAGTGCATCTGAAACCGTTAATGCAAACGAGATGTGTTAAACGTTGTGCAAGTTTGTTAGTAGGTATCCGGATGCGAGCGGGCCTGGCCGGGCGGGTTACCTGTAATATGTTATGTTCGTCAGGTTAATACAATATTGCTAGTAGTAGAGGAAACAATGCAGGAATTGTTCAAATGATACATTTTATAAAATAATTTATGAAAATGACTTTTGCTATTTCTTTTTTCTATTTATTTCATCATCATGCAGCTAAAAGCGTTTTACAAAGTTATTATAAAACTACATCACATTTCACAAAACATATGAAACTCTCTCTATTACAAAAATAAACATGAAAAATACATAAAAAGTATGACTTATAATATTGAACTTACAACTATGAAATAAACAATATTCATAGACAACAAAAAAGAAATTATGATTCTGACTCTAAAAACACACACACACACACACACACACACACACTATTTAGTATATTTACGCTCTCACCTAATTATCATGAATCAGGATTTGAAATAACCCCAAATGCATTTACAAACAACCCTATAGCAAGCAATATGCTTGTGTCGTCAAACTTGATTATGTGGGCGTCAGGAGGAATCGAACCCAAGATTTATAAATTGAAAGTCTGAGACTTAGGCTATCGTCCAACTTTGTATTAAAAAATACAATATTGTCTAATAATTTTATTAAAATAATATAAATATTGGTGTTTCTCTACCTAAAGGAGATATTGAAAGTTTTACAGTAGTAGTTTAAAAGATTCCCACGAGGCGGATTTGGCCGGCCGGCCATTCAGGCTGCCCATATGGCACGCCCGTGAGGACAAATTTTTTGTTTGCAAGTGCGGATAAATAGGAGTCTTTGACTCCTGAGATATCCGGGTGTGTGGAGGGTCCTTTCAATGTGTCTAATAATTTATCTTGTAATCAGTGTACAACAAAGTGATGAAGTAACTAAATAATTAAGTGTTCATTTACTTTACATTTTACCCCATTAAATTATTATTGTGTCGATTAGGTACTCGATGTGACCATATAATAATATACCATCTATAGACACTACAATACATATGACATTATGTGACTTTACTGCCATACATATGTATGTACATAGGTACATAATATTATAAATACCACGATGTTAACCTAACCTTATGAATGTGTATAGTGCAATATGTAGGTACTTAATTCACAGTGAGATTGTCCAGTCACGATGATCCGGAACGAGTCGAACTACCTACACACTACAAATACCTAAACATACATTTAATTATATTATTATACCTACATCAGTATATTATGTACTTATGAGTACTAGCTTTGACCACGGCGTTTTCATGGAAATAATCACCAGATTGATTACAATCATTTCAGATTGAATGGAACCGTGTTCTTACAATGTTCTAACAATCATATTGTAAATCTTAACTAAGAATGTATTTTTTTTTGTCAGTTTGGTTGTAATCAGTGTATAGTGAGCAAGAAGTAAATAAATAAATTGTATGTAGATTAAAAACTATCATTTTGTTCTTTGCCAATTGTTATTCTCGTCTTGCTCCAACTGTGTTGTGAATGAAAATTATAAGTTTTTTTTTATGTATAATAAATAACATGTAAAAAAATCACGCCGTGGATGTAGATATATATAAATATTATAAAAGTTTTATTTTATGGAATGTTTTTGTTTTGTAACTTTTTTTTGTTTTTTTTTTTGCTTTGTAAACTGCAGTCATTTACAAGTCGATGTAATAGAAGGCAAATGAAAATAAACCGATTTCATATTAAATTTTGGTCTTATCTTTCAAATTTCAGAACCAATTTTGGTGAAAAGTGTTTCCTAAGATAACATTTTTCACCAAATCTACGTAAGCCGACAATTTTTGTTCAGTATTTTCTGAGAAATTCTTAGTCAGACATAGATACATAATTACACCCATGAAATTTGGTATACTCGTTCAGGATACTAAGTGGAATAACAATTATATACAATATAATTCCAGCAATATTAGGTACATACCTACGTACGGAATGAAATAACCTCTATTTTATAAAGAAGTAAAAAAAAATACGTATATTCCTTCTCTAGATTAACATGAAAAGAATCCAGCCCCCCCGTTAAATATACATTAATAATTTAAATTCTTGCATCGTTTTGAAAAATTCGGCGATGTGGGTTCAAATAATATATTTTTGGCTGGAGCGGCCAAATATCATGATCGGGCCCTGGGTTTAATGTAAAATAATTTATGATCTATCATATGAATATTATGTTTTGTGAATATGACCGAATGCTTCATATAAATTAACTATGCAGTTAAAAACTCTAGAATATATTTATTTGGGTTAGTTGGAAGAGATCGCGCCTTTGCGATAAACTCGCCCTCTGTATATTGATTGTATTTAATTTGAATGTATTATATTTTATCTAATTGTTCGTAATCAATGTAAAGTAAAGAATGAATGAATAAATAAATAAATATATACACCAAAATAATACCACAATATGCAAAAACCCTAATTACAAATTAATACCTTAAATAAGCAATATTATAGGTATCCAGTACAATATTCAGAAATATACAATAAGAGTGAGTTCGTGTACAGAATATGGGTGATCACCAAATTATGAAAATTGAGACAAAAAAGACGGCCCCCAATTAATTGTCAGTTGAGACAATAAAACAGTCTAAACTTCTTGTCCTTCCCTACAGAGAGACCTGGTTACACCCAAGATAGAGAATATTTATTTTATTATGACTCCTCTAGTAATGCCACCTATAGCGGATCTTTATAATTATACAAATAATTATCTTACATACAAGTTTATTCGTGAATATTTATTAATGGATTTATATATTGTGTACACAGCGCAAGGTAGGTATGTCGTATATTATGTGAGGGAAATCAAAGAAAAGTAATTAACAAAAAGTTGGCAATGAGATAAGTCTGTAATTGCCTACTTAATAATAGGTAAAATAAATTTATATGAATGAAATGATATTAATGTACCTATTTATACAAGTGTATAGTTTATATGTGGAAGTAATCTTATGAGCTTGTCAAAAATGTAGGTTACGTAGTAATATCGGATTTTTCTAGTATGTACCTATATCGTTTAGGCAATGTAGGTAATGTACCTACCTACGAGGTTGCACAGAAGGTTTCTCATATTGATTTCTTTAAATCTAAATTGTTTCTTAATATAATGAATTAGTACAAAGAAAGATTTATCTATTTATTTTATATATTGCGAATGCGAATACATGAAAAAGCCGCTAAGGAAAACTCATAGACTCATACCTATCTCTAAAATTTATAAACTTTTATATCTATTGGCTTCACCACTTGTTGAGGATGCCGTGACAGTATAGAGATATAGAGAGATAGATCTTACTCATTTCTACAAAATTCAATTTTTTTCATTTATGATGCTTAAATTTTAAAAACCCATTTGAAAACTTATAGTCTAACCAGGTATGTCACTGTTCTCAACAAAAAAAATATAGGTGTGGCAGAAAAACACCTTGACATTTGTATAAAAAATTAAATAGGTGTATTAAAAAGGATACACATTGAATAATTTACAAAACTCTGAACAGTTAACTACTTACCGACAGAATTACGATTTACTATGTGATAATATTTTTATATGATTTTGTATTAAGATTTTAAGTTATAAGATTATATATAATGAGTTACAATCCATTGGATTGGTCTGCAACGAGTTTGATTTTTCTTCTCCATTCGTCTCTATTCTCAGCCAGTCTTTTCAGCTCTACGTATGAGCCACAGTTCATGTCCCTCTTCAGTTGGTCCATATATGCGTCTCTTATGTGTTTTTTAATCAATGCAGCAAACTCTCATATTAAAAAAAAAAACATAATTTGGGGTAAAACAAAATATACCATCTTGTGTAAGATGTTGGCAGCGGCAGCCACACTACCGAATGAAAGTCGAAATTCGACTAAATACCTACTTATAATAATCTGCTTCATATTAGATGTACCTACCTATGTAGATATGTGAAAAAATAGTTTAGGGAAGATATACCTGACCGATGAATTTGGTGTATGTACATTTTATAACGCATCTTCTATAACAAGTAAGTGTCTAGACTGAACATTGCACCTGCATTTACTTAGGGATTTCATCACTGCGTCACAAGAAATTCCTTGCTATGGCTGTGTATAATATTATGCTTATTGCAAAATGCTGCCATTAACAATAATTTACGATTCCTCATTAAGCTGGTACAGGTATAGGTAATGAGTGTAGTGGGTATAAGTAAATAACTCTAAGGTGTGTTCATAACTTAATATGTTCTGTCTAGAGAACTTGTCAAAGATTACTAGTGCAGGTAGAAATGTTTAAATGGTTGTGTAATGAGTCATTGCTCTCTATTATAATTATAGCGTTAATATAGTATTACATACCTACATAATGATGTATAGGTACATACCTGCCTCCCCAGTAGTAAGCATATAATATAATATTAATAAGTGGTAGAAATATTATAAGTAATAAATTTTTAATGAGTCATGGTGAAACATTATCGTTGATGTTGACAACTTTAAGGTTTAATATGAATACCTAGGTATTACAAAATAATGAGAATATTATTCGAAAGTGTGATTGCGAATCAAAATCATGTACCTACCTACCTAGTGGTCAAATTACAACCTAGAAATGTAAATAGGTACCTACGTACCTATATCAATAAGTTGAAACAATATACCTACAAGAGACAAAATATTAACAATGCATTAGGTAGGTACCTTATTTAAAAGTGCGAACAATTTTTTTTACTCTTTTCTGTACATTGATTACAAACAATTACATTTTCACAATTCATAATATTTTAAGCCCATAAGGTTGTCATCTGTAATAAGATGTATTTAAAAAAAAATAAGAACAAAACAGTAGTAATACTAATAAATAACACTGAAAAAATATTAGTCATTACAAATTTATATTTAAAATTGAATAATTAAAAAAAACTAAAAAACTATTAAATTAAATAATCAATTAATTAATTATAAATTATTAAAAAATAAAATAAAATAAAAAAAAAACTTGTGGGATATGCTGCGATAGTTTAGATAGGTAATACAGTAATAATTTGTCTTCAAAATTGATATGATTTGATAGGTATTTCGTACGTATAATTATTTCGTTCGTAGTAAAGTGATGTATTTATTTATTTGAATAGTATTATAAAGTAAGAAGTGTTATACATAAATTACACATCATTTAATTGTCTGGTCACATACTAAACGCCTTTTATTTAAATATTGTTCGCACATTGTATTATTTGATATAGTCATATTTTTGCAATAGATTATTATTATGTATGTAAAAAGCAGATTTTGAATTCAAGTCAGGCACGAGTGATTATTGGTTGTAAATCTTTTAAAATTGTTAGATTTAAAATATTAGGTATGTAATTACACACGCCTGACACCTTGTTATACAATTACACACACCTGACACGTTGCTGCATCAAAAGATTACAAATTTCAGTTATTGGATTATTATTATAATTGTAAACTGCAATGGAATTTGGCCATGGACTTGTGTTTTGAATATTAGACGCATTATTATCTTATAACATACATATGTAACAGTAACATTATCCTTGAATGTTCATTCTGTTTATTTATGTAATAGTTAATCATAACAATAAACTTATAACACATACATGTTATTAGCATACGAGTGGGTAGTCTATAGCTACTATAACTTTAACATGACGTGTGATCATTAGTATCTATCTCTTTATAAAAGACATATTAATATGTACATACACACACATATATACCTATTGTGTTCATTACGAGCTACAGATTCATTTTGTAGGTAGGTACTTAATATGCAAATATTCATCTATATATCGATACTATTCTATTTATTTATTTGTCTTTTTAATATGTATGGATTATACGATGTTGATAATGTACCTATACATATCTAGTTATATTATGTGTCTGTTATATACCTATTTACATAATAAAATTAGATTTGAATCTAACTGATAAGTTTGTACCTATAGGTATCTACATAATATGTTTGTATATGTAGGTAATAATTTGAGACGTGATTTTATTTTAGATAACTACGTAACACTCAAAATATGCACAACTAGGTGTTATATATTATATTAAACTCGGCAGGTACGCAAATTTTTTCAATTATAGTTATTTAATGAACATATATACATATTATTAAAGATATTTTTGTTCAATTTTATCATCACACAACTTTCTGCAGTGATGGAGTCAATAGATCAACCATAGAGTAAGTTGATCTCCTGAGATCAAATTACTGCTTACATTGAAAATACAGAACGTTTTCTTTGCAAAGAAAACCAAACATTCTCGATATCTTTGCACTTTTGTCGCAATATTTCGGAATTTTCTTTATTCAAATACAAATACATTTATCTATACCATTACAGTACCTACCTCACATCTGTGTGATATGGTTAGATATATAGATCTTTAAATAAATGCACCAAATTACTTAATTAAGAATTGATTATAATTATTGGCGATAATTGAATTGAATCACTTTGCACTATATTTAGGATTGAACATATTATTATGTGTACCCAATATTATGATACTTGATAGTATGTTCGCGCGAAGTATAGATAATATGTAGAGGTAGATGTTGATGATAATAGTAGGTAATTAGGTATTCACCAACATCTGATGACCCAGTGCTTGAGTGAGCTACAGTGAGTGTATCGTTTTCCGTGTGCTTGTATATTATAATATTAGTGTTGTAAACTATTTACGTTGGAATCGATGTTCTATGTATAAATCAAAATTTGATTATTATTGAGAGGACAAATAAAAATTACTCATACAGAAAGAGTTGGGTTCAAAAACATTGAAGTTTTTGATATATTTTTTTGGAATGAAAGGTAATATTGGTTGTATTCTAAAATTTATCTTCTTCTAAAGGCGAGCATAAATTTTGATGATACATTTTGTGTTTTAAATTTTTGTCAGTATATCCTTTAACCATCTTTTTGAACTCCTCGATGGATTCGCATTGCTTCAAACTGGCAGGAATGGGATTCCAGACCTTGGGCAGCAACACATCATCGGTTCTACATCCATAGTCAGAACGGAACGCCATATATATCTATCTTTCCATATTTCTTTCCCTTCTTCATTCATACAGTTTCTCATACACGCACGTTGATTCCTCTTACTCAACACGTCGAATAAAGTAATGTTGTAAGAATAATTCCTGTACAAAAGGCATATAATTTTCCCTGAGACAATGTCTTCCAGTAAACCTAATACAGTGCTTGTTAAACAAAAAATGAGTATTCATACTACCAAAGCATTCCTCAAAAGTGGAGTGATCAGTGAACTAATGTGGTGTTCACATTTGGCGAATATCGCCAGGATACCAAAATATCGTCAACCATTTGAACCGTGTGAACAAAATGACAGCTACATAGTCTGAAACGATAAAAACTAGTAAAAACGATAATATCGTCTCAAGTTGACCACCTTTCAACTTTTTCTCTGGTTGAACGATTCGCGCATGCGTAGATGTGTGCGGCGTCCGTATCTATGGCAAAAACTTTATAACCTATAAATTTTATACCGTTTCCCGCTTCGTGACAGTTGTAGTCTTTGTTTTTGGTTTGAAGTTGGGTAGAAGCTTTGAGTAGTTTTACCACCGATCCTAAATGTATTTTTTTTTGTTGACATGGAGAGCACAGTTCGTAGTTTTATTACATACAGCTTGTCTGTTGGCTACCATGATGGTATAGTAGTAAACTTTTGGCGTGTGTCCGCTAAATCTAGAGTCCACCTTCGGGGCAGCATTTCTCGCTTCAATGCGACATTGAATCCTGTTTGTTCATATACATGTCGTTAAGGACATACAAATTTCCAGACACGACACGAGATATGTGATATGTGCTGCTCTTTAGTAGTAGCAGTAGAAATTTTATGTTGAAAGAATGGTAGGCCAGTACAGGAAAGAATTAATCGACTGTTAAACCGAACGAATCTCAGTATAATGTAAGTGACATGTTGCAATCGTTAAGATCAAAATTAGATATTGATTGGAGGCACAAACCAATCTACGAATAGATTGGTACGTACAAAAAATACGATGTGTAAGGTTGAGATATCTGAATAACAGAAATCGATTGTTTGTGTTGAATGCATCACTAATTCTAATAGGTAGAGGTTCTGTGGGTTACTAGTGTCACGGTGTGCCCCAGGCCCGTACAACAGTCCCATAGTAGGTACTTATACATACTAAGTTTCTACTTTTCTTAGTGTCTTTCATCTACACACATCCCGCTCGGCTTTATATATATATATATATATATATATATATATATATATATATACATCCCACTACCTTTACGGGACCCATACATTGTTGATTTGCTATCATTAGAGCGTCTTTTGAATTAGGGCGTCCGTATATGGACGCCCTAATTTTTACTACGTTAAACCACCCCCTATACAGTGCTTATATAGTTTTTGCTATTTTTAGAGGGACTCCTTAAGACGGATTTTTGAAAATTATATACGATTTTCGTATATTGAGGGTTCGAACATTTTTCTGAAGAGGCGCCCCCTTATATACGGGGTGTATATTTTTAGCGTATATCATTTTCATACACACGATATTACGGCGTCCGCAATGTATATTTTATTTACTTTTATATCTTTAAGCATTCCGAAGATTTGGCAACGTCGCAATACGCAAGTCCCAAGGTTGGCGTGATATTACTTGTAACATAATATTCGGTGTCTGACGCATTAAATGTAATTTATTTGAAGGCTGTCATCAATATCCTGACTTCTGTATTTATCTCCAGGATATTAATGTTTATATGCTTTTGTTTAGAACCGTTGTTACTTGTACTTACCTTATTAAAATTATTTGGTAATATGTTATTTTTATATTGTTTTCATTATCTGATATGCATTGTTTTGACTTCACTGTTTTTTTTATTTTTTATTATATTTGTAAAGGCTGTTTCAGCCGTTTATTGCATAAAGAAATAAATAAAGGCAATGTCATATATATGGTCGTTTTCAAGTTTTTTACGCGAGCGTGTAGTATAGATTTTCCTCTACCTGTCGGTGTTATTGAGAAATATAATTTCAGAACCTATCACAGTTTAAATTCAATTTGAAATAAATACGCAATAGAAAAAAGTGATAATTACTCAGACGCATAAGGTATATACTATATAGACTGTTTCTATTATGATTTTATGGCCCAGCTACATAATAGCTCTACCGCACACAAGTTTCATTGAATGTTAAACTATGTGTCGTATAAGAGTAAAAGTATATTTTTTTTGTTTCTACTGATGAGGTGCATTTACCTACGGACTTTAATAAGTCAGGGCTGGCGAACTTTTTTGAGCCTGAGTAGGTATCAATTTTTTTTCAATACAATAAGATATCGCGTGTCTCGTTCCATGAAAATAAGAATGCATCAAATGCTTAAATGTAACTTCAAACTTTTAATATAAACAAAGCATTAATAAATCGAAAAAAATAATAAAGTGCATAAGTAGGTACTTAATAATAATAGCAAAATAAATGTCTCCTCGGGGGGCTAGCACCGTGCGGGAAATATCAATCAATGCGATCTATTTATTCATGAATATGAATGTCGTCATATATTATACTTCATTTCCGTCGTTTCTGAAACTTTTGATGAACGAACACATGGCTATTTAAAAAAAAAATCTTTTTTACACTATTTCCAAAACTTTTTTTGAATGATCACAATTTTTTTGCTCTTCGCGTGTCATTCAAAATCGTTATGCGTGCCACATTTGGCACGCGTACCGTAGGCTCGCCATTACTGAGTTGATTATTCATTATAAAGGTATTCATTCTGTGTTTAGAAGCTCTCCTGTTCGCTCGAATTTTTCTTTCGCGTATTTGAAAAAAAAAACCTACCGGTTGATGAATTTCAATCACGATTACAAAATATGTGTGTAAGTATTTTATTTATATACAGATAATTACGCCCTAATCCTTTTACAATATGTTGAAACTCTGTATACACACAATACTTGTATACAAAGGAATGATTTATTTTTTGTCAAAAAAGACAGAAATCAATTAGAATAGTAAAAAACCCGAAGTTGAACAAACAGTTTAACATTTATCAGTTATCTTATAAATAAAAATGGATTGACCATGTATGTCACCAATAAATAAAATAAAAATAAAAAAAAATAAAAAAAATAACTTGAGAACGGCTGAACCAACTTGGCTTATTGTTTTTTTGTTGTGTTCTTAATTATCAGGAGACTGTTTATATGAAAGAAAATTTTTGGAAAATCTAACGGAATCATCGGAAATTTGGATTGTATTTTTGTATGAAAATGTCGTTTGTATGACAGTTCCGCTGTCACACAAACAATATGGATAATTATGCAAAATCAACGATGAAGATTTTTCATAGATTGGCCTATTAATAGAATGATTTTTGAAAACATTTTCAAATTAGAATCTTTTTCCATACAATTTAACATCTGTGGTTCTGAAATTTCAATTTTGAAAAAATCATGGAAAGATTTTGTATAAATTTAAAATGAATGAGTAGATTTCAACCTAAAAAAATAAATTAGTACCTACATATTATATTACGTACAGCAGATAATTTACAAACAAATTTGAGTTAAATATAATTGTTAAACATAAGTGAATTTTATTTTTTTACACTATACCAGTGATTTCCAAAGTGGTCCAGGTGGATCCCCAGAGATCCACGGGGGTCTTCGATGGCGTGACTAAAAATGGGGGTGCACGAGTCGTAAGTGGGGGTCCACGAATCCATAGTTAAAGTATCGGATATTCGGTAAAAACACCAGATATTGACATAAACAATAGTCGGTACAAATACCCGGTATACTGTAGAAAAAGGTACCTACTGTGAGAAAATATTCTTTAAGAAAACCGAGGAGTTTTTGGATTATTTTAAATTCCTATACCATTT